>CM063723.1:8768405-9987878 GCA_032441825.1 Chaetogeoica ovagalla
CGAATGGATAGCAAGTGGTACAGTCTAGCAAGTGTGGGATTAAGCCTTTGACTTTTTGCGTGAGCATTAATGTGGTATCAGTTTCGGCGAACGGAACAAAGCCATTGGCCAGTTCACACGACGTTATTCCGATGCTGTAGATATCGGTTTTTTCGTTGTATCCGGACAAGTTCTGTTCGAGCATTTCGGGACTGGACCAGTTCAAATTGTTGGCCGACTGTAACGGCAAGGAATGTAAATTGGAACGTTTATCAATCGGGCACATACTGCGTAAGCCCGACAAACACGCGTGACCATCCGCACGTATCAATATATGACCGGCCTTTATGGCCCTGTCGGCGGGTATCGCGAAAAACAATAAGAACACGTATTACTAAAAACATCGTCAAACTATGATACGGTTACACTACTACTAACCTGTGTATGAGACCTTTGTTGTGTATGTACTCGAGTCCGAGCAGAACATCTCTGAGTATGAACGCTATAACCGTTTCTGGCAATCCTTCCAAGAAATGGTTTCGTAACAGATCTCGGCATGACCCGTAACCCATAAGGGGGAACACCACGTACAGCTGACTGGCGTCCAAGAAAGACGTGACGTACGGTATGAGATTCGGGTGCATCAACTGTTTCGTGTTGTAGATTTCGTCCTGGATGAGCTGACAATCGGTTTTCGACATACTGTCCAAGTTGAAGTTCTTCATGGCGACCAAATTGCCGCTCTTGTTGTGTTTGCCCAGGAACACAATCGCTCGGTCCGAGAAACATGAACCCAACACCGAGCACATCGTGTACTGCTTCAGGTCCGGTTCGAAATTCATACCGCAATAAGATTTTTTTGCGTTTGTTTGCAATATTATTATTAGCACTCTTTACAATTACGTTATACTTCCCGCAAAACTAAGCCGGGGGGGGGGAGCACGGAACGTGAAACGTCAACCGACTGCGCGCGAACCCCAAGACTACACGATTATTATGAACCACGAACTGAGATTGAAAATAAAAAAAAATTTTACAAACTCATAGATATAATACTTATCTATGGATTATACGGATAAATGATAAGGCGCGAGCTTAGATTATAATAATATTATAAATCGTGTCCGATTTGACGTTAGCGTTCCAAGCGGTCTAAAATTTGAACACGATTTACATAGTATCGTAGAAATTCGCGATATTATTCAGTAGGGCTTGGGTTTTCAAAGCAAACGGAAAAGAAAAAAAAAAAACATTTAATCTTAAATAATACTTAATTACTGGAAAAATGCGAAAAAAAAAATTTATATTGTATTGAAATTAGAAAAAAAAAAATACGAATTAACTGTTAATTATATGTTTTTATATACTGAAAATGTACTGTGTCGACTGATGACATTCGTATTGTGTAAATTAAATCATTTGAATTATTATCCTCCCTGTTAATAACGGAAGTTACACAGCAGTGTAATGGTAAATAAATTCAAGGGCACCTATAATAATACGCACGTTCTCAAATACATTATATTACTAAAAAAGAAAATCTTATTATAAAATCAAAATACTGAGAGTTATGAATTAAATTTTATATACTTAGTTACGGAGTTTTCCGCGGACTTTTCGAGGTTCAATTATAATTATTTTAAATTTCTGGTGATCATTATTGCGGTGGTAGATACTAAATCGGTTTGCAATGCGATTTGTTTCTCAAATACAATTTTCCCTATTTAAACAATTCATTTTCTTTTTTTCGGAATAAATTTTCCAAGTTAAAAAAGATTATATACCACGTATTATAGTAACAATAGCTGTTTAATTCGTTTGACCACGAAAAACACGGCCATTTTTCTATCTTAAAAAGTTTATTCGACCAGTAAAACAATTAATTTTTTGAGAACTTATTACAGCTATATTTACTATTATAATTTAGAATTATTCAGAGAATACGCGGTACGAGTGAAAACACAAAATGGCCATTTATTTTTAATTATATTGTACTGGTGTAATATGCACTGTTTATACGTATTATTTTAGTGTACAAGTGACATTGAATTAAAATTTGATATTTAATTATTAAAATTAAAAGTTAATAGTTGGCCGCCACGGGCGACAGGCAGGTGGTATTATCGTCGTCGTCTTTATTATTATTTTTTTTTTTTTGGAAACATTAATTCACCCCGCCTTTGTAAAACGGTAGGTATATCAGATTGGCGGTCAAAAAATTGTTAAACAATGTCATCAAAGCGATAATTTTAACTGGCAAACTTAAAGGAGAAGATACGTTGCTATACTATGCGTATCTGCGCATTGGTTTCCACAGATAAGCCATCCCGATTCAAACAATTGCATTTTCCAATTAAACTGGCTTTTGTAATAACGATAAACAAACCATAAGGTCTATCGTTGCATGGTTAGAACGAGAGAATACATATTTTTTCATGGTAAATAAGAAGAATTAACACACACACACAATTCGATTCATACTATTTTAATTGAATAAATTAATTGATATCGAAGTTCAGTTTCAGTTTTATTTATTTAAATTTAGTTGTGACGAAGCATTGATGTATTCGTTTTGTGAAAATATAATTAAAAAAAATAAAACTGTTCACGGGCCAAGTCGGGTACAGTTCATGCCGTATAATATGTTATAAATCAAAACAAATAGCCAATAAATCTTAGCTGCTGTTTTCAGGCTTTCTTTCCTCGGCAATCGTTTATTATTATATAAGAAAAACCAACAACTTAACAAAATCATATTGTAGGCACGCTTAAAAAAAATATTTCATTTAAGCTCGCGCGTGTATAATATAATAATATATTATGTACACTTTGCAGTGGCGGCCATAGCCTATGTAATTGTGTGATCATTACGTATTTACGTCATAATATAATGTATTTAGGACTACCCACAAGTCACTCTTGACAAAATGTATATCTAAATAAGAGATACAACAGTTATATAGTTACGTAAAACTTAAAACATATAAAAGTTTCAATAATAATTTAAAAGATATAAAAATTATATTATTTTTATAACTTAAACGACATTACTTTTTAAAATTCTTTATAATCACCAATTGTATAATGTATACATAAAATGATTGAAATAATCTTGTCAACATCGTTGTTTATAATTCAATCGTCTTCGCATGATTGTGGAAAACGATTTTTCATATACAACGCATATCGTACAGAAGCGTAGCTCGATTGAGTTTATATATAGGAAACGTTATTAATATTTTAAATAGTTTTTTTCTTTTTTTTTTTTTAATACAAATTCGATTAGTAACATATTAGGTAATTTGATAAAACGTTTTGTAAAATATCTAAATCATTTTCGATTGCCTTCATCTCTGAACTTTAGATTTGTTTATATAATATATATTTTTATCAAATAGGTCCTGAAAAATTATCACTTACACTCGTTTTAAAAAAATAATAAATAAATATTATTGTTTCTATACAATAAAATACAAAATGTTTACGGAATAAATAATTATTTGTATTTTTTAGGAAATTTACATATGAAATACATTTTATTTTCAACATTGTGTACATGAATTAATTTTTATTTACTACGTAAAAGAAAATCGGTAAAGCGAAAAAAAAATTACAATTTACATTATTGTTTATTGATGTAGTTCTACAGTTGCAGTATACGTGTATCGACAGTTTATTGTCGAATTTTATATTCCGGACTTCGGGAAATTTACTTTTCAACTACGAGGCTAAAGCTTTAATATATTTGCATCCACGCGATTAATGCTATAACACCTCGGCGAAAGTAAAAAAATGTAAAATATTTTGGTTATGATTTAAATGTATTAGTTTTTTTTAAAGTGCATTTTAAGATTTCGTGTATTTTGTAATTCGAATAATTTTTTTTTTTTACTTTTAATGTAATTTTTACAAGATTATTGGAAACTGTTTTATTGTGCATATGTATTGACTGTTAAATAAAATAACGAGGTCTAAAATAAGTAGTTTACATTTCACAGGAAATTAATATATTACACGGTAAAAGATTGAATATTTAAATATTTTTATTAAAAATATATATATACAGCTAATGGTTTGAAAGGCAGAGATGAGAGTTGAGCGTGGTTCCTGAAGTCCACATTTGGCTACATTATACCGGGCTAGGATTATGGTGTAACTTGTATCTGGTCAAAAATAAAAAGCAAATTTAATTACTTATGAGCAATTAAAATTCGTTTATCAATGTAATTTCTTTTTTTTATAATTAATAATTTTTGTTTGACGCGAGTAATGCAACAACGAATATTGTTTAATTAATTTGATTCTCGAATATTTATTCTAATTTATATGTTTTTCGATAGTAGGACTTCGATAATAGAAATTATTGTTTTTTGACAAAATATGTTTTCTCATAAAATGTCTTTGTGATGAACTCTTCTAGATTCCATTATACGTTTTTGTGCATTAGACATTAAAGTACACTTAAATAAAACACATTTTGTACAATTTCGTGGTTTATTTCTTTAAAAAAAAGAAATTTGAGTGAAACTCCTTAGCTACGTTTTATACTTCAATCGCGGTAACCTAAGTCGGACTGTTACGTGATATCCAGTTATTCTACGCAAATTGCATAGTTTCGTTTATGAATAATAATGAATATTGTTCGTGCTAGCTTACCCTATAACTTCAAAAAATTGTACCAAATAAAAAAAAAACAATTTATTCTCTTTCGAGTATTAATATAAATATATGATTAAACGTAAAATAAAAGTAAAATAATTTGGCTGTATGAAGTTCATAATTAATTGTTTTCAAACATGTTAATAACTAATTTCACCTTTGCATATATATATATATATATTTTTTTTTTAAAGTAATTTTAGTTATTTTAATTTAGTAAATTAAAGTTACCATTATTAATAATTTGGATTATTTTATCTTGATTTATTAGATCATTAGATTTTGCGCGAAGTTCACTGCTCAAAATGTTTATTAACTTCATCCAGTGCATCATAATGTATTAATATGTAAACAACAATTTTTTGCCTATGTTGAGTTAATAAAAATACTCGTATTGGGGATACGAATACGAAATGTATAATCAAGTGTAACCACTTGCAAAATGCAAAATGTTATTAAACTGATGACAATAACTACAACAACAAACACTCATCTAAATTTTAGTAGATATTTATTGAATTACCATTTTATTAAAATGTTTTCTTCGATTATTTTACTTAAATACAATATATGTAGGTGATACGTGCTGACGTGCTGTTCATAAAGATTTTTTTTTATAGAAATCAACAGTGATATCGCGGTTTATATTTTATATTTTTTTATAGTCAACAGTTTGTATACTTATTGCGATAATATAAAATATAAACTTTATCACAGATTTATTACGCATGTGTTAAATTCATTTTTTTCGCTATAAATACAATTCAAAAAGGGAAATAAAAAGTTTCTACAAGTACATATAATATACGTTTAAGCTCTCGGTAGAAGACATTTATTGTGTTGGCATATATACTTTATTATTATAACTATATTTATATTTACTTTAACTGCAGCCTGAAAATTAATAATATTTCATATCACATCGGTATTTTCGAGTAGATAATACATTAATATCTAATATAAAGGTAACGTTGACGTACAAGTAATACCTTAAGATTTGAGATTACGGGAAGAAAATTATATGTTTGAAGGTATTGTCAAAAATATACGTCGGCGTGTGTTAGTTATATTATATAATTGCAGTAGTATAGTACAGTAAAAAATATACATTGCTTTCATTAAAATGGAAAATTAATGAATAAATATTTCTACTTTATATTATTGCGTAATTCATTACGTTAAAAAAAAAGATGACCATATAAATTCAATATTTTATTAAATAAATATATATATATTTTTTACTAAATAATAGTTGCCTATAGTTCCTAACTAATAACAACGTAATGATATATAAGGTAATAGATTATTATTATAATTGTAATATTTGTCTGTGGCATACATATGTAGCAATTTCATTTTTCAGTGTAAGTGTAATAACCGATATAGTACTTATTATAATTGAAATTGTTGTATATTTAGACTTGACGAAGTCCATCGCATGCTTATAATCAAACTATATTGAAGTTTTTAATATAAAGCGAAATCTAAATTAATTTGAAAATCACGAAAATAATAGTTGTATTGGGCCCAGGTATATTAAAAATGAAAAAATATCATAGTTCACAGAGTTCTGTTTATAGAGAATATTTTGACTAGATTGTAATATATTGCATTCACTCATTCGAGTTAATAAAATGAGACGTGCACTTAACTCTGTACTAAATGTCTAGGTTTTTGTTTTCAATATAGGTATGTACTTAAAATATTTGCGAGGTTTTTCGATTTTTATTTATTCTTTATCTTCTAAGTTACGTAAACATGGTATTGTTATTTTATACACTTAAGAAATAGAAATAATGATATTAAAAAAAAAAAAAATAATAATAACTGTCGTATAAGTATAATAAAAGCACTATAAATTTATAGAACAAAAGCAGTTTTTATTGAATGTCTTTTATTTATTATCGTGTGATAAAACGGAGAACAAATATTTCTTGCGTTCAGTGAGAATAAGAAAAAAAATATCAATAGGGGAATCACCCCTGTGAATTCTTTAAACATCCAGTACTACAAAAGAATTCAATAAAATATACTCAATAACGATAATAACTATTTGTATTCATAAATCATAGTCTATTAATGGTAATAGAATATCATTGAATTTACAGTAAAATATAAATAATATTTATTGTTTTATTCCCATTTTATAAATCTTACAGACGAGTGATTTTATTCCAACATTTTTACGTAAGAATAATAAAATTAAAATTTTCTCGTTATTTTAGATAAATTCAAAGATTTTTTAATACTTTATTTAATTTAAATTTGTTAATCTTTTTGTTTTGTCCAGACTCTTTCTCTCTCTCTCTCTCTTTCTAAATATATATAGTGTCACATTATCCCAAATTCTCAATAAAAAATTATTTTGTTCATGCTTCTTATCACCGTATTATGTATGCATATATATCTTTTTAAATAATAATAATACTAATGTGATGAATTTGACGATGAAACATTAAACAAATATTATACTAGTTATAGGGTTTTAAGTATTTACTTAATTAACAATAAGTTTAACTACTCGGATTGCAATTTTCTTTTTATTATAATAATTATACAATAGTACAATATATATTATAGAATCAGTGATTCCGAAATAAGATTTAATTTCATTTGGTTATAAAATGTAATAACGTATACGCTTATGAATTCTAAGAGAACATTTCTCTGCTCTAATACGATTATAGGCATTTCAGTTGCGATTGAAAATAAGTCGACATCATGTAGGTTTTGTAAAACTTCCGTTTTTCTGAGTTAGTTAATAAGCTTACTGGTATTTATTTCGACATTTGATCGATTAATTCAGACGACGGGACACAATATTCTGGTTTCTGATCCAGAGTATTTCAGATTTTAAAATACTCGGAAATATTTCGTATTATATCAGATGTATATATTTATTAAACGACTTAAACATATCGTTAAAATATTTCGAAGACAGTTATGTATGAAATAGTATTACGTAAAATCTACAATTTGTATTTATATATATTTTTTTAAATATAATAATGTGTATTTTACGTAAGCGTATTTAGTATATTTTATTACGTTATTTGTCTTAAAAATGGTTGTTATAAATCGAAATGAAAATCTATTTAACGTATTTTATAAATACGTTTTTATTTTTCTAGTAACTAAGCCACATTATATTGATTTCTATGTGTGTTGTGTGTAATATGAATACATTTTATAATATGCGTGTATATTGTATTATAACATTTTCGTATTGCCATTGAAATCAGAAGATATTCGTATTGAAATAATATTGAAAAATCATTGGACATTAGTCGTAAGTTTTAAAATAGAACATTTTAAAGCTTTGTTTTATTAGATTATTATAATTCGCTTCAATCATATAATGAAAAATAAAAATATTTAATTAGAAACGTTATAAAATTATAATAAGATGAAAAATATAGTTTTTTATGTCCTATGGACATGGTATTGATATGTGACTTATCCGAAACAATGCTTTATAAAAGAAATTGTTTTCGGACTATAATAAAAATAAAATCAGCTTTGTCAATGAAAAACAAATTATTATAAACTTTTAAATGATAATATTATTATTATTTAAAAATTTCCAATTATTTTTAAGAGGTATTATAATATCAATTTATAGGGAGAACTATTTCGATATCTAATTATTATAATATATTTACGACGATGATGTTCTCTCGACGTTTTCTATGTTAATTAATATCAATAATTATTTTATATAAATGAAATATATCATGTTACACCAACTATCATTAATTAATACAATAAATGTTTACGAATAAAGAAATGCATGTACGTATAACATTTATTGGGCGCGTGTAGAAGCTGCGTAATTACGTATACGTCGATATGAAGTACATTAAACAGAAACAAAACTATCAAAACGTAATTTACATAGGAAAGCAATTAAACAGTATAATAAATATAAAATTAAGTGCAATTCTTAACAATCATAATTTTATGTTGATATCTATAAATTGTATATTAATCTTTATTGCGTGTTTTCGATACCACTCGAGACACGAGAATAATCGTTGTCACGTCGACGTTAAAGACAGTAGTAATAATCAGGAATAAGCAGTGAAATATAATAATTGAAATATAATTCTATCGCGCGTAAATTGAATAAATATGTATGCGATATAACTTTTATGGCTATTTATGGACATTTAAATTAAACTATAAACAGTTTTTTTTTGATCACACAATGATCAATAGAAAGTTGAAAGGCAAATCGACGATCACGACGGCCTACGCCGAAGATGTGTCATCGATAGATGCTTATGGTCTCGTTAAAGAATCGACGAAAGAGAAGTAGATACACAATTATTTGTAATATTTAAGTTAAGTAAGAATCGTGTTTTTTTTTGTATTTATTAATAACGGACAAATTATAAAAAAAAAACATTTATATTATAGTTATTGCAGGTTGCTTCACTTGAATGAAAACTCGCGAAATTATTATAAATTAATATAGGTACTCGCAGAAAACATTTTTTAAGTTTTAATCTTTCCATTAAATGTATATTAATAAGATAATTCGATTGTAAAGTAAATATGACGATAAATCATTAGGTGTCCATTTTTCTTCTTCGAATTTCATTTTATTAATACGTTTAAACGTAATTCAGTTTTTTTTTGTTTTATTTAAAAATTAAAATAAATATTGTGTAAACGAAGCGCGTACAATAAAATATATAGTATACGAGTATTTTTACAATTAAATTTTTGGCTTTCATTGGTTTGAAAAATATTTTAAATACATTCTGTAAACACATTTATTTCATTGTGAAAAAAAATCTTTACTTCAACTTCAACCTTTTTTACCATTCGATTCATTTTTGTGAATTCCGTTTTTTATTTATTTATTTATTTATTATACCGACTGTTTGCCATTGTAAAGTGGCCGAGCTTTGTAAAAAAAAAAAAATTAAAAAAAAACCGTGTAGAAAACAGTTCGCGCAATAAAGGGTAAATGTGAAAATGTGTTGTGGCGGAAAAAAAAGATAAAAAAGAAAAAAAAAATCGAAACTGAAACTATTGGCATCGAGTGTAATCCATTCAAATGGCTTGCACATACTATATGAATTTGGGAAAAATATATTGGGGGGTTTTTTTTTTTGAGACAGACAAAAGAAAAAAAACATTTTCCAGAAGTTGACAAAGAAGAAATGTCAGGATGAAAAATGCGAATCAAATCCAAATAAAAAACCCATGGTGATCCTGACTTTTGCATTGTGTCTCATCGTGACGGCGGCTGGCGGAATGGTAAAAATGAAATAAACGTAATATATTTGAAGTTATTATTATTATTGTTATTTTTTTTTTTTTTTTTTTACTTCGCATGAAAATCTTATACAATTTGCTATGAATTATTGAATTTAATTTATACGAATTTAAATTTACCAATACGGACGACATAATTTGTATTTTATTATGATTAAACAAAGCGGTTACTTTGAATGTGTTGATTTTGACGTCTAAATACTAAATAAATACTTTGTCTTGTAGAGCGTTTCTCAAATTACTTTACGAACAGCCCTCTTATATGTATGCATAAGATATCCTTTCCTTTATTTTATTTTTTTAATTGAATAATAATGTTATTATTTTTAAGGAGCTGTAGTGGTTTTAAAATGATGTTTATTAAATTTTTTTTTTTATATACATTTTCAACTAAAAGGAGTACTTCGATCTTCGATTTTCTTAATAAAAAGGCGATTTCGTTAGAATCACACACATATTATATAGGTATAGTTTTCGTAATTTTGAAATTAATCGTCTTAATGTTTTGATTTTTAATTTCCTATAATTAAAAAAAAACAAAATTTTTTTTCTAATATTGGACTGTTTTATACCAATTATATTTATATAAATATAAGTACTATGACCACTGTTGCAATAGTCTTGTAAAGTTATAAGTTACACTGAAATTTGGCTCAAAATCTGTTTTCGAATCCAACGACTTAATCATTGCATTAAAATGAAGCTCTAAAATCTCCGTCTACGTCATTAATGTAAGTGAAATTCACAACACCAGCGGCTCGGTGGTATACCTTTTTCGCTTTATGGTTGTTATTTATAGACGTTTACAGTAATTATTCCTTAAGCCATCGCAGGGAATTTGTATGAGTACACTCACGTGACGCCGCATTATTATTCTCTAGCAGAATCGCTTATGAAAACCATCGAGGTGGGCATAATCTTGGAAGGGTTAATGTATTTTTGCACTATTATATTATAATATTATGTTCATCGAGATATTTTGAAAATTTTCGCGCACACTGCACGGAACGCTATATATCATAAGCTTGTTAATTTATTATACACGGGTTTCGATTTTTCAGTCCCGTCACCCCGAAAAACGGAAATAATAACGATTTACTCTATAACTGTGAAGATTATTACTAATTTTTTTTCCCGAATCGTACTTAAATAATATAATTTATTATTATTATTATATATTATCTCGATTCGTGTTGAACGCTCTAGTTAAATCGATACTATAGTCAATAATAATGACATAACGTTAATAATATTATTATCGAGTGAAAGAAGCTGACCCTTAAAACGGTTTCAAACGTTTTCCGATGTTACGAGACGTGTTCATTATTCAATCGTGGACATCTTGGATGTCGATCGCATTGCCCGTGATGGCGGAATACAATTTGTTCGGATCGACGAGAGATAGTGATGATTCCAGTCTTTGTCTTGAGACGTCGATTCTGTGGCATACAGGGGGGGGGGCGATTTGGAGACGCTAGAGTTGAAGGGACAGAATCACAACGACGACAAAAATGACGGTACGTGGTACAATAGTATTATTGTCATCGGGTGAAAGACGTTCGGTTTCCGAAGAGAAGACGGTGTCTTTGCGAAACGAACAGAAGTCCAGTCGGCAATTGTCTGGTGAACGTCGGTCCCGTAGAATTTTGTCAATGTTGTTATTTTCCTGAAATATTAACCAATGACCGTTTTGTTTATCATTGTATGTTTTCGAGATAAAAAGAAAATTGTATTTTTCAAAAAGCCAATAAAATGTCATATATGGTATTTAATAATATTCGCTTTAATTTTAAATTGTATTGTTGTAATTGTCAGGTATGAAAGAATTACAATTTCACCGGTTTCATATAGTTTTGCACTTTTTAATGAAGAGAAAAAAAAATCATTGACGAGCGCGCGGGCTCACAAAATAAATCACATTCCGGTGAATCGCATGAATTTCATTAATCGGTTTCAAAATTGTGAAGAAATTCGACAAGTTTTCACGCGTATTTTGCGAATGGTTGAATTTTTTTCACACGAATTAAAAATTTGTTATTTTTTCTCGCATTTTCTATTAAAATCTCGTCTATTTTCAAACAAAAAACACAGCCCAAACGATAGGCAAAACGGATTTGTGTGGTAACGTAAGCCGAAAATGTGAGGTAAAGGTAAATAAGATTACTTGTAAAAACATTCTCCGCGAAGAGGAATTTTTTTTGAATACGTCGCTGCGGTTAGAGAGAATCGTTTTATTTACCTTTTACAAATAATTATTATAATAATAATTTATAATTAGATAAATTTACAATATTACACATGGAAATTTATTCCATTGTTATATCATTGCTTATATTTTGTTTTCTCACAACAGTGTAACGTAACAATGTATATTGCGTTACATAAAATTCCACGGGAATGTACCTATATATAAATTTTTCGATTAAATTTCTATATTTTTTTTTGTAATAATACTAGGGTCAAACATTCTTGTGTTGTTGTGTATAATATATGAATGTTTTTACAAAATTATTCAATAATAAAAATATTATTAGATAACGCAGCTTGAATACGGAAACAGTTAATACAGAGCATATACAGATAATATATGGACGTTTATAAAAAAATGTTTGGAACGAATGATATTTCAATCAATTTCAAAATTTCAACTATTTCGTTTAGATGTTTATATAACTGTTTACAGGTTATGAACCTATTATAAAACGTCAATAACAAAGTGAATCGTTATTTTTTTTATAATAATACTGTAATAAAAGACATTTTTTTTTGTTTGTGCGATAAAATTATAAATATGAATGCGTAAACGTCTCTGACGTATGATTCTCGATGTTCTATTTAGAAAGATTAAAAAAAAAGATCGATGAAATATTCAAATAAAATAAGATGTACTCTCCTCTCCCTCTTCTGAGTCCTTCACATTTGAAGCATTGTTTTTAAATCAATTGTAAATTCGAATCATGTTCTCTTTGGAACTGAAACATTTAAATGTTGTTTTATCGTTGTGATGAAGTGTTAATTATTAATATTGTTTAATGGTTATTTACAATGGCGCACACAGGTTAGGGGATTATGACTCCTTCCGAAATATTAGTCGTGTTTAAATATCATACACTGTAGAAGTAATAAGAATTTTCTGCTACAAAATGGGTTTAATATAGTTATAAAGTGGAGGATTATATTTTCGTAACAGCCTCGTCCATGGAAATTTTTTTGTGTGCGCCGTTGATTATTTTTAATGTTGTGTCATAAAAAAACGAAATCATGTAATTGTGTAATGGTTGAGAAAATGTGGCACATGGTCCGCTCGATGAAGAAAATAATCATAGAAAACTAACTATATTCAATTATTATCAATACGCAATTAAGACGTTCAGGAATATGATAGTGTGAGAGCACTTATACATTTAATGTGCGTTGTATAACAAATATCATATCTTTATATTATATAATAATACTGTTGGTAATATGTGTATATATATTTTTTATTGATTATAAAATTTAAAAAACATACGTGAGGTACTTATCGAAATATATTTTAATAGATATATCAAAATCGGATTGAGTATTTTATGGGCTGTATGCAAATGATTCAAATGGGCCTAATTACACATAAGCACAAGATTAAACTATGTCAAGAAATTTGTGGTAGATTTAGGACATTAATTCCGTTTGATGGGGTACAAATTGAATGAAATTTAATTGAATAAATTATTAAATTATTTTAGGTAAATACGTTGTTTTATTTTTATTGCGAAATCAATCATTGTCGCCGTTGCAAATGTCAACTTGTTTATTCTTTTCATCCGTTCGCGTGATTCTTTTTGTTTCTAGTTTTATCATTTGCAAAACTTTTGATTATATTTTTAAAGTCTAGAGATTCCATCATCGAATTCACTTTCGATGCTCGAAATCCCAAGATGTCGCTGATTATTTTATGACAATGAAGATCCTAATACGTTTTTTAATAGTTTTAACCAACTAATAATTGTCCTTCACCAGTGTACTCAATACACATAACAGAAAGATATAAAGACATAAACGTAATAATTTATGCCGTTCGACATTTGGAAAACACTCATTTACATTTAAATCAACTTTAATCATCTCACATACTTTAAGGTAAAATATTCTTATTTTCGCTAGTAGTGATTATCAATAATAACGATGTTGATGAAAAACTTAAAAACTGTCTAAATTCATTAGTCTAAAATCGTTTGGATAATTTTTTAACATTTTGTTTATCCATTCTTGC
The DNA here is from genome assembly GCA_032441825.1 of Chaetogeoica ovagalla. Taxonomy (NCBI): domain Eukaryota; kingdom Metazoa; phylum Arthropoda; class Insecta; order Hemiptera; family Aphididae; genus Chaetogeoica; species Chaetogeoica ovagalla. Next base: position 8,782,582 of record CM063723.1, read on the forward strand.
ATTTCTTGGATTTTCGTGTTAATTGAATTTTTTATACTGATTTACAATTATTTCCTACGTTAATATAAGCATTGATTGTATGTTTAAAAATACCGTAAAGCTAACAAATTAAAAATATTTATTTACAATGATTCATTTGCGATAAATTGACGAGAACTAATTTCGTCGTGTTTTAATTTTTTTTTGTGTGTTTTGTTATAGTTTGTATTGTTTATGTTTTATTCCCTTACATTGATATTCGTCATATTGACTTAATGTTTTGAAGAAAGATTTTAAGATTTCCAATTAAATTAATTTCAGTATATAAGTCATTTGCACACCTTGCACACTGTTACTGCATTTATTAAAAAGTTCGAAAATATCACATTTCACGCATAATGCCAGTTTTTAAATGACCAAATACTGAATTTAAATTTCCTGTTCGGTGTCGAGTTTATTGTTTTTACAATTATGTACAATTTTGAAATTTTTTTAATGTTTCATCGATAGTCTCATAACTTAAATAAAATTTTCTAACAGTCCCTACACTTCTATATAAAGGTGTTATGATACTGTACAGACAAGGAAAGAGATTGAATGATCAACGACCGGTTGTAATCATTAAATACATTTTATTAAATGCCAATCGTTTTATGAATCCCATACTCGCATTTTGTTCATTTTGCTTGTACGATATTAACGCGTTATATCACGTGTGAGTGTGTGAAAAATTATATTTTAACAACTGCAACAATGAAGATATGAATTTAAAGGTTAAAACTCATTAAACCGTTAAGTAAAATAAATATAAAATCTGGTCGTTTGTGATTTTTAGATTCTCATCAATAAGCAACGAATGTTGGTTTAATGATGGGTTTTTTATGTGCGTATCTACTATATGATCATAGTTTTGGTTAGAAAGCGTATTTTAAAAGTTCCATAGTATATATTTATAGTTTGAAACAGATGGTATGTGTACATTAAACAGGTTGCGTTTTCTCACTAGTTGTTAACGGCTCAAAGATGGAAAAAACTATGGGAAACTATGAAAAAAAAATAAAAATAAATTTCGATTATTTTACTATAATTTATAAAATAAATAAAATAAATAATCCTATACTGTAGATTATATAGTGTATGTATTAACCACCGTAAGTCTTAAATTCATAATGTATTGTGTAATATACTGATTGTTTGAAAATATAACATTTTATTCGTTTTCGCGTTACCTAATAATTTTAATAACGTAAACGTGTTTTAAAATAAGTTGAAATTAAGTGTTTTGAATGGAAAAAAAATCGAATTCGATTATAATCCTAACAGCAGTAATTTAATATAATTTAATTTAATGAAATAAATGTATTTCATTGGTTTGACGGATTTTAAGTACGAATGCGGGATATAATAATATATAATACGTTGTTTGTTCACTATTTCGAGTGCAAAGGAAACGACAATCTGAAATGTTATGCGATGTATAATATTATCGTGTACAATAACGAATGTCACAGCGGGCGGTGAAATGTTTCATTTTGTGAAAAATAATGGAAAATTCGTAAAACGAATTCTTTGAGCCGCCGAACAAATGGATCGTCGTTACGTTTATGTAAATACGGGAAAATTATTTTGTAATTTATTGTGACGATTGTTGATCGATTTTGACGATTAAATGTGGTGGTGGTCGCGGAGAATTATCGAGAAAATGAACTGGGGCTTATTTTGGCGAACAATCGCGTGGCTGTCGGACAATTACCCGCTGTCTAATTTACAACATCACGGGAGGTTAAACCCTGAAAGGCTCTCAGATACTATTAGTGCTAAATCATTTATGTACGCGTACACTAAACCAATCGCGATATATGGTAGGCGATATCACGAAATAACCAGAGCATTGTTCGTCGCTACGGAATACACGGCGAACAAACGTGAACCACTACACACAATAGGTATTATTTTATTATAAATGAATTGGGGAGAAATTTAAGTACCTATAAATTAAATAGGAGAGAAAAAAAATGCACGCTTCGATCGCGCTGGATTTCCAGAATTCCATAATAAATACGTTGCGAATGAAAATAATTGTATTGCGATAGTAGTGTTATGGTAAAGCAGCGAATCGTCCAAAAACCTATTAGACACGCTATGAAAATTACTTCAGAATAGGCTCTTAGATGATAAAACATACGATAATTATACGTGCTAATAATGTGTTTTGAAATTGGAGTTTTTAAATTTAAGCGATACTCGTTAAATGATGGATACGTATACAGAGGCATATTTCGGCCTCCTCAGTGCCGAAAGGTCGGTTAAAAATATTATTGCGCGCATTAGTCAATTTACATTAATACTCTACTTATTGATGATTACACGTAGTCGACAAAAACAATAAATTACTTTGTTTCTCTATTATTTAAAGAAAATGGTTTTACGAAAATTTTATTAATCTCAAAAAAGAGTATAAATGCAGGAGATTGGAAATACTTATTTGTAGAATTCTATATTAGAGCTATTTATATAGTTGGTATTTATTCATTTTTATTAAATAAAACATTAATTTAAAATTGTTTATTATTTTTTTTTAACAGACAAGGCTAATTATTATGATGTAGCTATGCTCACAATTGGCGGTATAAGAACGCGATAAAACCTGAAGAAGTTCTCATTACGTATGGTAATAATTTTATGTTTTCTAAATTCTAATAATAAATACAGGTACATCAAAATAACCAAGTCCTATTATGCTTTATGAGCAATCTATTGCTGTTTGATTTATATCCTACTATATATATAATCTGTTTTATTTAATTTATCACTAAAAAAATATTTTAATTTAAAATATCATATAAAATCGTTTATAGTGGGGATGATGTTTTTATTTTGAATTTCCGTTCGATTGCAGAGAGAAATTGAAAGTGCGCCACTGTATGTATACATATTTTCTCTATTTAATACGATTCAAGTAGCTATGTTTATTTTAAATTATTAGTAGTGAATTAAGAAAAATTTTAAATATGCTTTGAAAATACACGATTTTGAAAATATATTGTCTGTAAAGAGTGTAAAAACCAAAAAAAATGCCAATATGTGCAAAATAATAATAATAATTACCGCTAAAAAGTTATCTAGATAAATTATAAAATTTATCTTAAATGGTTTTACAGATGAATTAGAAAACAATTATTGTTATATGATTCATCTGTAAAACCATCTAAAACAAAATTATGATTTATCATAATTTACACGTTTTACGATATATATATATATATATATATATAAAAGTTATACATCTTGAAGCATTACATAGCATCTCTTTATATAAGGTATACGTTGGGTATTTATTTATTATAAGGTAAAGATTCCTCAAAAAAAAAATATATGTACAATGTACATTGAATACAATTCTTTTATGCCATTTACATATTGATATAATTTTTAAAAAATTGACAGTTTTTTTTTTTGATTTAGATAAAATATTTATGTCTTATATATTTTATTTAGATTTTATTATATTTATCCTATTATTATCATTATGTAGATGTCTTTTTTTCTTAACACTGTTTATATAATCACAGCACAAGAGTACAAATCAAATTTCGACTCTCAACGGTGAATAAATAAAATATTACGAAACATTACGAGAGCCGATGTTCGATTACATTTCAAACACGTTTTCAGCTCGAAATCACTGTCGATTATTATTATTATTATTATTATTATTATTATTTATATTCTGTTGGTTTTCGCAGTTCTGTTTTATTTCCTCGCCCGCTGTTATGCTATACAACATTATGTTTATTACACTACAACACTGCAGTTAAGGTACCTAACACATTCGGGGTGGTGTAAAAATCACACACAATATATATATTTTGGAATCTCCTGTTAAGAGTATGTCCTCGCCCTATACGAATTTCCTTTCCCCCAGTGTAAAAAAAAAAAAAAAATATATATATATATAATCGTGTCCTCCTCGACGTATAATAATATAACGCGCGCACAATATACTCTTTTGTGTTGGTGACGTCATACCGTATTTCCGATTGAGTCGTCTATTTGTTTTGCTCGGATATTCGGCGGAGGGGATCGGACTTCCATTAACAATATGGATTTGTATCCGGATGTGATTAATGACATTCGGATGCAAATTTCTGTTTGAAAGAACACAATGGGACGATATATCGCGATTGTTATTGTTGACAATTATATACATACATATAAATGCATATTACATATTAACATATTCAACGAGTGTCATATACTAATGCGATATTATATCGGTATCTAAAACGAAATATTATTTATAAATAGTTAGAAAATTAATTCTTTATTTTGATAGTTTAAACAAAAAAAAAAAATTGAATATTTTTTTCAAAAAATCGTATTTCACATAAACCTATAAATTAGTTAATTATTATTATTATTATTTTTTTCTTTTGCAATGTAGTGCGACCGTATTTCATATGTTATACGATTAAAATGCTCTTACATTTTTATCTTCGACGTCGGTATGTACAGTGAAAAATTTGGAAATCAATAAAATTCGAAGTTAAGATAATATTTAATGATCGTTTTCTTCTATAACGGTTGAGGGGGGTGAATGCGTTTATTATACGACGTAATCCATCGTTTGTAGTCGAGGCGCAGATCCGTGAACAAACGTACACGACGTGTGTGTACAGTGATTTTTTTCTACCGCGAAGTGAAACGATCACGTCATATTATTGTATTACACGCATAAACTCACGAATGTGTCGTAAAAAACGTCTTCAGCGACCTAGTCGCGTCAATGAAAAAAATCAACTTTAAAATCGACATTACGATGTCGTTTTAATCTCGGCGATTTGATAATAATACGTAAAATTAGTAAACTGTTATTTATGCACGCGGTTAAATTCTCACTTAATTCTCGTCATGAATATTTTTCGTTCAAAAAATAGAAATCTATGAAGTTGATAGTGTAGAATTATTGTTATGTTATTATGGCGCAGTTAAATGATATTTATCTAGTGACTTTAACGGAATGATAGGAAAAAAATGTCCGTTATTTTTAATAGGAAAAGCTTTTTTCCCCCTCTCGAATTATTTAATAATATACGAATTGAAATTTTATGTTAAAGGCATGGCGTTGGTGAAATTTGAACAAGGGGTCCGGGTTTTTGTTTTTTGTGCGTATCATTAACTTTTGATAACACTTCTTACATTATTTATTTTTCCACACGTACACACAAAGGCCATGTAGGAAAAAAATACATCTAAAAAGCAAAAAAATCATTTAAAGAAATCGTCAGTTTTTTTTAACATATTATTTTTTATAAATAATACACATACATACATGGTCAGTTATATAACTGACCATTAATGTTAGAAACGATTCAAAAATGATATAACAAATAAAATTAATTAATAAATATCATATATTCAATGAAAACAACCAATTTTCAACTGAGACTTCAATGTATTTTTTTTTCATCGATGTTAACGACCCAATTCCTATAGTCGCGCTAATAAAAGTTTACGAGAAATAACATTTGAAATCATAAATATCTAGTCAATTGCCGAAATAAAGTAAATTCTAAATTATATCTTTTTGGTCAATATATTTTATTATGATTTTTATTGTGACCGATAACCTATAAATCTTTTTCTTTTATTTATTAATATCCCTTCGATCTTTCCTATGATAATTTTTTGTTTTTAAAAAATTAGTATAAATGACAATTCTTATGAACTTTAGTAGTTGGACGTAGAAGCCGATAGGTTAATTAAGTTTACAGGGATAAGGTTATATTTCGGAAATTTTTAAAATATTGAAGTAAATATTTTTATATATTTTATTTAGCACCGGTGAAATAAAAAATAATAATCAGAAATTATTAAATTATATTAAATTCGATATTTAATATTAAATTATGATTTTAGAAAATTGAATTATTTACATCGGATTTTCATCAAAATATTTTTTAAATATTTAATAATATACATATTTTACTGTAAATTTTATCGTGAATTATTATATCATAACATTTCTAAATTAATGTTACGTTAATTTAGACATTCATTTATAGTTAATATATAAAATTATGATTTATTTATAAAAAATTATTGTTTATTAAAGTGTAAAATGATCTATATTTGTTCTGTATAAAATTTTCTTGGAAAACATTTAAAAGTCTAACATTTGAAATTCTACATATAAATTTACTCGAGGGCATGTCATCTTCAACTGGCGCACACGAAATCGTTCAAACGAATTTTTCGCAGTTATTAATTAATTCATTGTTCAGTTGTTTGATATTAATTAATAATTGTAACTAAAATAATTTTCAACGGAAAGAAGGAAGTACATCAAATATTACAAATACGTAAGTACCGTAACGTAGTTACCTATTCATTAGGTTTTACAAGGGTTTGTTCATTATTCAACAAAATATCCTTCCTAACCATAGACCTTCTGATTACTCGTGGTATATTATTTATTTCTGAATAAATAATGCCGATGTAATGGTTAGACGGCTCTGGTGACTTTCAATTAAAACGTTATATAATACAGGCTCGCTAACTCGAGTAAGAGGAGCGCATTTCATGGAAAATCAAATATTAGCCAATGTTGCCAAAACGAAACATTAACAACGGAAATCATGTATTATTCATGAAGAGCTCTTTGAGCTGTTTATAATATTTTTTTTCTCCCTGTTCTCAGTCCGTACACATTATTTTCTGCCTAATATGAAACCAAGTGAATCGATAAACAGCAAACTATATAGCACAAGCAGTTTTTTTTTTATTTGAATGTAAAGGAGAAATATTTTTTGTTGAGGATTATATTTATCTACAGTTGGATCCACGGACGAGGGAGGGTCTCGTGTTTCCTCGATCTGTCAGTTGGGTGTTTATTATTATCCACCCCTACACACGGGCTGACGCGGTGTCGTTTTCGTTTTCAATTTGTACCCTTTTGTTTACGTGAAGGGATGAAGAAAAAAAATCTCTTTTTCAGACTTCGTGTCGCATTTCCAAAAGATATTCTCTTTGTAGATCAAAAGTCGTTATTAATTTTGCGTCTCTACAGGCAACTGCCAAAGAATATCTCAAGTTTTCCAATTAAATTACGAACAATAACGTACACAGTCAATCGTCACATAAAAGTTTTGCAACACAATATCACCTGAAATATTTTCTGAAAAGGCGTTCAGATTTTGAATTCAATTAGTACATTAATGGATTGGCATTTTAAATGGCTTAGGTTTCCCATACAATTATTTTAAATAAATGATCCATATATATATATATATATATATATTTCATACATTTTAAATTCAAATTGACCCTGTACGTTTTCATAAATGAGAATCGTTTGAAAAAAGAAATATATTTATATCTATTAATGACTTTACTTATTCTAGTGCGTTATAAAACAACAAAGCGTAGTCTTTAAAATTTAATTATATATTGTCAATAGTTTTTTTAATAACGAACAGAAAAAAAAATGATAAATTACGTTTATGTAATGTATAATTTGTATAAATTTATAAATCAGGTATTTGTACACAAATACATAAAAATGTTTTTTTTTTTTACTCGCGTAATTACAATATGTTTAAAAAAATATATACGTTTATATGAATATTTTAGTATAATTTTTTTTTGCCATTTAAATACTTTTCATTACGGTGTTATTTGTACAAAATAATTTTTCGTTTCGTACAAAGAAAAAGATTATTTTTTACGTAAAAAACACTAATAAAACATTTGAAGGGGAAAAATGGTAAAAACTTTGGTCTAATTGGTTCAGTATATTTTTCCCGTTGTCCGCGGGCGATTATCATCGTCGTTTCTTTATGGCACCCCATATCAGAGGGAGGTGACGGTGATGTGAAAAATGGGGTAGACGCCCGTTTTTGCAAAGTGTACTTCGGAGAATACGATCACAATAGTGAAAACGAGGGAAAATATCGAATCATGAGTGTCGAGAACCCTCTGGGAAAAACTTCGCCCTGTTGAATAATACCCTCGCCGAATATTCGCTGTTTAAAATGATTTTCTGTCCCCAACAAGGTGTACCTAACAAAGTTCCCGTGCTCTGTCTACCAAAGCCCCGGGGACCGAAAATCCAGTCGAACGTTCAAAAAGCGATTTTCACCCTCTCCACACACGCAAAATGTACTGTTTCATGACTCACAGGAGTAATTGTGTCAGATCTTATAATGTATAACGTACTAATGTACATACGTGTAGCATTGAAAGGCGCGTATGTAGGAAGTACAAGAAAAGTATACAAGGTAGTTTAGTAGGGTGAAATCCCGATGACGGTGTGTATACGCGTAAGTTGCCGGGAGCGGTTTCATTCCGGATGTAAGTAGTATATATATATAAGAAGTTCAGGATCAGGAAGTTGGTACATAAATCATAAAATGAAAAAAAAAACAAATTTGATATTTCTTCCGGTTTAAAATGGCCGCTATCCAGGAAACACTTTGACGGTGGTTCTTTCCTTTTATCACATGCGAAGACGCCCTTTAAAGTCGTTTTAACTTTAATATATAAATACGTAAAATGAGTCAATAACTGTAATATGAAATTCGAGAGAAACCGCTCGAAGTAAAAAATTCAATTACACTTTTTTCGATATAACTAGAAAAATATCCATATAATACATATCTATATGGTCTGCTTAAATGTATTCGAACAAAATATATACTTATTACGTTTTTATGCGAAATTTTGTACATTTAATTTCGTATTTCAATTATATTATTATATTTTTATACCGGAGAATTCGTGATAAATTAAAAAAAAAAAAAAATTAATACGTTCCGCGTATTTTAAATAAGGTTTTACACGAGTATGCAAGGATTGTGTGTGATTTTGAAAATAAAAAAAATGTATATCTCATGAAATTCGGAACATTGTATTATAAAAATGAATGACACTCAGGGTCTGTTAAATGATGAATTAATTGAATTATTTCTTAACATTTAGTTGACAGACAAAAATAAGTTTTTTGATGTTTTTCCATATAAGTGTACAATAATTTTAGAAAAGATAGAATTACACATTAAATTACGAATAGTGAATAAATGTTCGATTTTAATTAAAAAAATATATCATTTGCGACATATTATAACGGTGTATCAACAATTTTGTTCGATAGGTATTTTAAGATATTCATATGTATCAGTGTAAGAAAAATTATTATACTGATTATACTAATATTTATGTACCTAAATGATTTTCATATCTGGAGGAAAACTAAAAAAAAAAAAAATTATTTTTGATCCCATTTAATAGACCGTCGTTATTATTTAAATTGTTTTGTTATTATTTTAGCGATGATTTATAAACAATTTAGAAAGTTACTGTCCAATAATTTACATTTAATGGCCAATTTACTATGCATGTAAACACATTATAATTACATAATATTATATTTTTTTAGAGAGAAATAATTTAAGATGTGTAGAATATTAACTAACAATAATTAAAAAATTGTACAATATTTAATCATTAAAAATGATTTATAGCTGTGTTTGTTTAAAATACTTCATACCTTTGAAAAAAAACATGTATGGTGAATATTATGTTAAACACCTATGGTTAAAATTGCTATATTTTTAAATCAATAATCGCATCTTTACGCTAATATGATAATTATCTTAGTACACGTTATAACATTATATATTATGAATCAATGAATTATTATTAGGGGAAAAACAATTTTATCATTAAATTATAATATAACTATTCGTAACTATGTACTCGTAATAATAAGGATAATATGTTATAATAATATTATAAAGTTAATTGCCCGTGGATTGCGAGATTATACAGAAAAGAAAAAAACGTACGACTGGTTTTTATATTTTATTGATAATGAAAATAAATAATAATAATAATAATAATAATGAACAATAAAAATATTTTCATGACATTTTCAAGGAATACCTGCACCAAATGTTACAATTATTGATATTGAGGCAATCAAGGATAACACCATTTTTGTTTTCATCGTCTAATGTAATGTTTGTAACAGTAGCAACACCACAAATTTTAATTCGTTTTCTTAATACAATTTACACATAATATTTGTTTTTTGCCCATTTTAAACCTTTAATGTTTCAAAATCTTTTCTTAGTACACGGTGAAATTATAATATTAATCTGCCCTCAAAATTTTAAATCGATAGTTCTACATAGGTTCGGCTCTGCGTAAATTCATAAATCAGCCACTCAGGTTAGTCTTTTATGTATATATATATACATATACAGATGATTTACCTCATATTCTACTAATTCGTGTCCCTCTTAATTTAAGGGATATTAAATTCGTTTCGGGAAATAGAATTTCGTTACATCAGTACTTATGATAATACACTTAACTATTATGAATTAAAATATATAAAATAACGCAATAAAATATTTTTAATGTTTCTCATTCATTACAGTTACATAACTGATATTTTTGTGACTTTATTTTTTGTTGTTCATTTTTTATTAGTATATATTATATATCATTTTTAAAAGGAATTCTTATACGTTTCTAATGTTACAACTTTATTATAGTTTTATTTTAAAGAATTAATATAAGCGTTTTGAAAATTACGTACAATGAATAATTTGCAAAATTAAATTGTTTGGATTTATTGCCATTAAAGATATTTATTTTTCGTATGGTTTACGATAATACGCGCTAAAGTTATTTAATTGTATGAGTTTTCAATAGGTTTTGATTTAGTTAAAAAAGTTTATTAGTAAATGCCCAATAATGGATTAATTTTAAGAGACTTTTCAATATTTAGCACGATGAACGTTTATTAACATATATTTTAATTTATTTATATGGTTACGAATATTTTCTGTTCTAACCTATAGTATATATACTCTTATATAAAAAAAAGTATTTTTATTAAAGTATTTTATTTATCTAATAATTTTATTATTAAAAATATATTATACGATATGGGTATGTCTTTTTTTTTAAAGCTTGATTATTATAAATTTTCATTATAATATACGTTATTTGATTAAATCGTAATCAACGGGAAGAAAAAAAAACTTTTTTTTTTGTAAACAATTAATATACTTTCATAATGAAATGGTTATATACGCTTACATGTTTAAATACTAATTATACGATCTTTTTAAACATTGATCAAACTCTCGTTTAATTAAAAGCCCGAGGAGTAAAAGTTATACACTATGAAATATTTTACCCCTTCGATGCTAGAACTTTAAACCGGCTATAAGTAATTATTATTAAGGACTCGAAAGAAGACAGAATCATTTGGTCGTGTAAAGCTCTCATTAAAAATGTAATTTGAAAATATCGTTGTAGAAAAATTCACATAAAAGACTGGTATTTTTTTTTTCGAAATTTTTTTCCAACTCTTATTTCGTACACGTAGTTTACTTTCGTCACAAGGTATTGAAGCCGTCGAAGTTTGCTCTTAATGAGGGGTTTGAATGCAAACTAGGGGATAAGTCCCTTTGCGTTCACTTACCCGCGTGCGTGCGTATAAAGCGATGGCGATAATGAAGGGAAGCGTACACATGGGAAATGCTTAACGGAAATTAGATGAAAATATTCGATGTGTACAACGTGCACGTGAACGGGGTACCCGTCAAATTATATTGGTACTCGATTAGTTTCAAATGAAACATAAATTGCAAAATTATAATATATCATTTTACGCTTAAACTGTAAATGTTTTTTTTTTAAACCAGACATGCGCTTGCCAGTAAATGTTCAATAAGGATATGATTAAGTTAGCGAAATTACTATTGTATTTTAATAAATGTGAAGCAATATTAGTGTGCCAGTTGTTATAAAAACGAATTCACTACATTTTTAAATGACTTACCTGAAGTACATCAATTAAAGCGACGTTTGTAGTATATATGTAAATCTTTATACAAAATATTGTATTCGCATGTATTGTATAAGTAAGTTGAATTGAAGAATAATCGCGTAGTTAAAAATGTTTTGTACGGGAAAACATTTTGCCGTTTGTAATATATTTTTGTTCGACAAAAGTTGAGCAGAACGAAAACTCGGGCGGAAAATGAATATGTATTTTTCAAGTTTATTATCGTAAAGCTGCACAACGACGCGAAATGCGATTTTTGCGACTGGAACCTACGAATTTCAAGTATAATTCAAAATCCTTTACACCGGCCGGTTAACGTACGTTTTAAAATTTAAGCGTTTCTTTTGATGAAAACGTTTCGTTATATTATTATGTACACGAATAATATGAAATTCGTATAAAACGTAAAACATTATACGCGTTTTCTGTCCAGATTACGTTCTACACGCAGTATTGTTACGTATTTTGTTATTTTATGAATATACATTGCCGAATATACAGAGCGATTAAACGAGAATAAGGTGCGGTATTCAGCTGTTATTAGATAACGTAGTTGTGTCAATAAATCAGGTTTTATATTTCGTTCCGGACTGTTGAAATGAGGAGCATAACACAAAAAGTTGTTCGCTAATTTAATCTATTGTACTATTATATAGCATCTTGAGAGTGTCTCGACTTTCACGACTTACACGTTGGACACGGCCAAAAAAGTGTACAGTCTGGATGTTATCCAATTTTCCTACCCAATATAGAGAAGTTCGCGGTGCGGTAGGTGGAGAAATAAACTTCCGCAGTGAGGCCGGAAATGAGTTTCGAGTAAGTGAATATGTATTTGACGTTGGGCTTGTAAAACGTGGACATTTGTGTGTGGAGGGGGAGGCACGACGACATTGATTTTAAGGGTTTGAAAATAAATATTGATACGCACCTAAAGTCAATATTTCGGCCGTTACAGATTTAATACGACAAATACTGTTTCTTTATTTTTCATAACGCTCTTCGACTTTGTTGTATGTTCACCTTGTACATATCGGAAAGGTATGGTATGGACTGATACGGCAAGAAAACGATATCGTTTTATAGTCACTTCCTAACGATCGCCAGTGTAGTATTATAATTTTATTATTTATATATATATGTGTAATATAATCAATGGTTGTTAACGTTTATTGTTAAAATTTAAAATTATCGAGTTGAAAAGAAAAATTGGTATTAAGTAGTATCATTCATTTTCAATTTCACATTGTGAAACTTTCATGTCATTTAGAATTGCCAAACGTGAATGTCGGATCTGCAAGCATAGCTCTTTGTCTCTAGAATTTATAGTTTGACAGTGGCATCGGCTATATCGCATTGCACCGTTAAAATATTATTTGCGACCGCCGCCACCTCTTGAGATGTGAAATCCGTTTTTCTGCGTGAACTGCTGTTTCTAAAATGGAAGTCAGCTGAAGTGCTTTTGCTTTGCAAAGCGCCATTGTCGACCTCTTGCACAAATGTGTCAAAAATCCATTTTCAGTGCGTACAATTTAATAATAATATTTGATTATTTATGGAAAATGTGAATTATTCCGCACATAATATTTTCTTAACTTAGAATTGATTGCTGTTTGAGAATCAAAAGTAATATTTGCGCAGTTTACATAATTCCTCTTTCATTTCAGCAATAACCGTTAATATGAATATTATATTTCTCAATGACCCACGAGCGCGGTCTACATGAAGGATGTTTACACGTACTGTGTAAAAATCACTTTGTGGTAATATTGCTTAACGTATATTACGGAAATGAAAACAAATAAAATAATTTCTTTAACATTTCAAGAATTGTCAACGTTCCTTGGCATTTTCATCGTTCTCTGACTTGTCAACATTTCCGGTAACATGTATACAAATTTACGAATTTTTATGTTACAAATCTGTCAATAATCTTACACGTGCCTTTTTTTGTTATTTTTTAATAATATATTTATGGTGGGTCTTTCGGTAAAAAAAAATTGATTTTATTCAATATAATGAATCATATCGATATAAAATAACAATTGATTTTTATTATTATTTTTCTGTTGACACGAATTTTTTTTTAATTTATTGTTTTCGTGTTTTTGATGGGTCTAGGCAAGTATACGGCGAAAGAGGCGGAATTAGTGGGTTTGCCAATTTTTAGACATTTTTTTTTTTTATAAACTATTTGTTTTTTCTTCGATTTTTTCATATTGTATAGTATTGTGAATAACATTCGTGACATATAGTTTTAAAGCAATAAATAAATCGATAGTGCGTTTGTGAATCGTTATTAGAATAGTAGTTCTTCTACCGAAAGGTTTTTTTAAACATTAAAAATCAAAAAAGTAAGATTTAAAATCATGCGTTGGACACTGCAAGAACGGTGTGACTTTATTAATAATGTACTGAATGAGGTTTACCCACAAACGTTAAATCACGATAATTAATAATTATCGTTAATATTATTATTATTATTAATAATTAATTTATTTAGTATATAATATTTTATTATTACATAATTTTTTATTTTAAGCTTCTTGTCTTTTTATTGTAATATTTATTGTTTTCTCTATGTATTTTTTTTTCTTGCTCAATCAATTTCATTTATTATATTTTCCTGTTGTTGTATTTTTTTAATTTACCTGACGATGACTTTTTGTCGAAACCGGTAGTAATAAATATTTTGTACAACAACATTCTTCTTTTATTTAATTTAATACTCATTGGCTTTTTTCTTTTTTCTATTTAAATATACATTTTGATATACATGCGTATATTCGTATATTTTATATATATATTTTTTATTTATTATCACGAGTATTAACTTATAATTTTTCTTTTTTTTGTTTCTATCTTTTTGATTATTTGTTTTTACAAATCCTTTTGATTTTTATTTTTATTTTTGTAAATTCTTCTTTGTTTTTACTACTTTGTTAATAATTATCAGAGAAAACTTCACGATAATTCGGGAAAATTTTTTAAAATCGTATAACATAGACGAAATAATTACATTTTTCTTTTATAAATATTCTGTGTATGCGAAATTAACTTATAGTATTATATAAGAAAAAAAAACAATAATTGTATACTGTGAAAATCCTAAAAGGGCTTGAATTATGATTTCGGGTAAAACGGGTTAAATTAATATGTGAAACGTGTAAATTTAAACGTTTAACGTTTTTAGTTAACGTATCAATTAACAGGTTAATTATTGACACATTGTTATTGAACGTGAATTGAAAATTCAATTTTTTTTCTTTGTTCATCCGTGAAAATGTATAAAATACAACTTAATTTAAAAAATAATCTTACATACACTTTTGAAATTCGAACTCGATAAGCATACGCTTTTAGATACAGAGTTGTATATATATATATATTCATAACAAATCGTGTTTCATTGAAATATGATGTTTTATTTACACGGAGATTTTTGAAAATACATATTAAATATTCGAGACGAAGCGAATGGAAAAATAAGTGAAAATAAGAGCAAAAAGGAATAATATACGGCGTGAGATTTTCAACAGGTTATATAGTGTAAATGTCAATAAACACGAAATTCGTATTATATTTTATTATGTGCACGTCGAGATATTGTTTTCGACACGAAGGGGTGCAGCATGTTACTACCTTTAGATATGTATATTATGATACGCACACATTTTATATAACCGTTTGTACGTGTCGAGGGTGAGATTGCGGAGTAAACGCAGCGGAATGTGAAGAATTTTCTTGTCGCGACGATGACAATATTATTCGTTCGAATAATAATAATAATAATAATTAGTGTTCGGATTTTAATGGAAAGGGCATATTTCTTGGGGCTCCCTAAAAAAATTAGGGATCCCAAGTACATGATTCATGTGTCAGAGGCTTTAAAACTTAAACTTTGTTTTACATTTTATCATTGTTTCCATTTTCGGATCATTTTTTTTTTTTTTTAAGATTTTCTAGTCATGTTATTAATTTTTATTGCATATTTATTCGTTATACGAGTTTCTAATGTACAGTTATGCAATTCGAAATAAATTTGAAATTCATTAATACACGATTTTTTTAATTTATTTATAATTGTTCAAACGAATTAGTAATAATAATATAAAACGTGAATACTAATTAATAGATTAGATGTTTTCACTAGTGTTTTCTATCAGACCTCGAGCTTTCTGTTAACACACATAAATAATATGTAAAAAGGCGTATTAGACTCGTGCTCGGGGCATGTGTTTTGCTTATTTGCGCAAACCGCGATGAGACGTCTCAGTAGTGTGTGCTCGGTAAAATCGTATCGTCACACTTCCCCGAGCGCTTCAAGGCGTAACACAACCGGATAGACGTCATTGAAATTAGCTTATAGTTATGAGTTTAAAAAGTAAACACCGGCTGTCGACCGTACGAGAAACGAATATGTGACAGGAAGCATAGGAGTAGCGTCGAATGCGGAGAAGATGAGTGGGAATAGACATGTTTGGTCGTGTTATGAGAAGAGAGAATTCGGAAGCGGTAAGAACGGTGGTAATGGAAATGAACGTTGATGGAGAAATGGTCGAATGTGATATGAGGACTGTTGGTGTGTGCGTGGAAGATGCGTCGTCAAGTGGAGCTTTGGGACAAAGCTGGCCGACCTCAAATAGTTGGAATAGAGGCGAGGGAGACGAATACGACAGGTCAGTTATCGAGGTTAGGTATAGTGAAATCCTGCGAACAGTGGGTCAGAAGTTTTTTTCAATAATTAAAACACCGTTCGTCAGAAGACGTGATAACGGTCGGATCGTCCATCACGTTTGATCGCACGACGTTTGCGATGCAAAACTGTTTTCGGCCAAAAGGAACATCGTATCCAAAGCCTTGATCAGGCCTCACTCGATTTCCGATGAATGAAATCCAACGATGAGAATTCGGAACGACGATGTGACGTCGGTGTTGAACGGTCGTATTTCCAGAAATGGGGAGAACGTTGGAACAAGCGAGTCGGACTCGGAGAATGGGGGGGGGGATAGTGAATGTGAATGAGACGCGTATAGTCGCGCGAATAAAAAAACGAAAACAAATTTTTCGTCATTTAATTGCCAAACATTTCTCGTAAACATCCCTCTTCTATAAACGCGTCATATTATTATTATTATTATTATTATTATTGTTATTATTATTATTATTATTATTATTATTATTATTATTATTATTATTATTATAACTGCACGCGTAGTGAAGTCGTCACATCAATAAACGAAGGTAAGAGAGAGAGAGAGAGAGAGAAAAGGCGAAATATAGAGAAAATTAATATAACGACCGTCGTTCGTTTTTCCAGCAAGGTGAAAACATAAAGTCATTTTTTGTTCCGCCGCCGTAAAAAAAAAAAAAAAATAAAAAATAAAATTCTCGTTTCGGCGGGGGTCTACCGAGCCGTTATAATTGCAGCGGGAGACGCCGTTTTCCGCCGCCGCGTCATCTCGTCGAATCTTTCGAAGCGCACCCAAACGAATTGTATTTTATGATAATACGCGGCGTGCGCGTGTGGTGCACGAGGGCCGCCGGAGGCGAGAGACGGACCGTCTCGGCCGGTTGCCGTGGAAACGTTGCCGGGACGCCGGGACGTTTTCCGTGTGTTTCCAACCGAAACGCGTAATGCACGCATCCAAAGCGTTGTTTATTATATTCACCCGCCGGTGCGTCTGCACACCGAGGCAGTGGCGCATTTAAAGGAATAATACACGGGGCGAGGTGGTGAAATCTAAATCCAAACATAATATAATATGTTACAGATAGAGAAATAATCGATTTGGGGGAGGCCAAAGTAGGTGTATGGAGAGGAGGGGGGGCTAAGTCCCCTGGTCCCCTTTAAATACGGCTCTGTACCGGACAGGGACACTGTCTTGTCGTGCGTGCGCTCCGCAGGGGCACCTCACGTTTACACGCACGCCCGAACCAACTGTAGGTATGTGCCCAATGGACGACAGTCGATGTCGGAATTAAACCGGCTGTCGTCACTTTTGACGTCCACCGTTGATCCGTCACGTCGGCCGCGGGGTAGTGTTTTGTCGACTGTTCAATCAAACGCGTGTTCTGCGCGGTCAGTTGATTTTAAATTCCCGCCAAAATTGTAAAGTCCCCCGGGGCCATTTTTACGCGAAATCCGTTCGCTTTTTAGCGCGTGCGTTTATACATTTGAAAATTAGCCGATTATTACCAGAGTCCTCGATCGGTTTACGCCAATGGTTCCTGAAACCCATTTCACACACGATCCCACATTGAGAATCAAAGATTTTCTTGCACCCTGCGCCCAAAAGAAATTGTTAAACTTACCGTGTGTTGTGAGGCATCTTAAAAAAAAAAAACAAGTTATTACATTTAAACACGGCATTTCCGAGTTTAAACTTGCGTTTGAAATGAGCATCTTTTTTGTTGTTGTTGACAAGAGCCATCAAAACGCGCGCTTAATCGTATTCAAAAGTATTTTCATTAAAATTAAAACAAAGCTTTGAATTAAAAAATTTAACACTCATCTAATGCGAAAGATGAACTAAACGAGTTTTTTTTTAATATCGGGGTGGAATTTATTTTTGAAAACAGTCGCTGCGTTCGGTAACAAGCAGTCGATCTCTCCTTTTAGGTTAGCAGTGTTGCTACAGCGTTGAATTCACTTTCAGACAGATACGATGATGGGAATGCCATCAGAAATCGTTGAGCATCAATGCACCTAAATTTTATTTTGAAACATCAGGATTACGTATTTTTCCCTTTTTTCTTTTTTAGATTAATAAATTGCGTCTCTTGCGATGTAATGTTGTTTGAAATTCGGCGTCGACTTCGAAATGATATTATTTCATACTTATTTTTTTTCGAAGTATTAAAATAACGGGTTTGAACATTCTGTCTCCTTAATCATTTAACGTAATATATTTATAATAAAACTGACGCTCGAATCATTCGTCGTAACGTTTCTGTTCAAAACGTTCGTATATTTTATACGGTGCCATGCGTGATATTTCATATTTACAAAATAATACAAATTATCGTCGGAAAATACGAAACGATTTGTGTTTTATTATAAACGTTTATGTGTATATATTTTTTACACGTTACATTTACACGTTGCTATTGCGACAACACGAATAAACAATATTTAGACCGCATTGTACGAGTTATTATAAATTTCTGTTTTGATAATAGAAATTAATCCAGTTGAAAGTCGTCGACCATATTATAGTGAACATTTATATAAAATGACAGAAAATAATTGCCAATTTCGCGTGGACGATTGCCGATGCGCATTGACGTTGTACGCGAATAAATTGATCCGTTGTGTGAGCGACATCGATGCCGCGTTGCTGCAGCGATCGTCACGAGAACAGATGGCGGACATTGACGACGGTATTCGCGGAGAACCGAACGACGGCCCAAAAGAGTATTAACACATTATTAATTTAGTCATTGAAATTTCAAAGTTTTTTTATTGATAACTGATACAATGTATGGAATATATGTAGAGAGTGTGATGACGATGGCAGACCGAGTTATGGGGGAAACGTGCGATTGAAAAATTTAGTAGAAAATATCGAAAAGAAAATGAACGATGCGCAGCAGATTTTCAACGTGGTAGCCGAATTACTGCGATGCTGTACGAAAGAGAATCCATCGAGCGCCACAATTAACCGTTTGCGTACATTGTCGGTAAACACATATCTATTCGTTTATATAATTTAGTTAAAGAAATCGAAGAGTACCTATTTACATAGCTGGAGAAAATAACGACAATTGTTTTGTACGGAAATTGTTTTTTTAAGAGCGATACCGGTGGAGGGCGGGAAGAATAGGGGAAAATATCCGGAAAATTTTTACAAGCCGTTATTAGCATTACATTTTTACGTAATCGATATTTAACGATAGCATTCAATTGCGTTAATATTTGTACAACCAATCGATCGAGTTATAAAGTCACTGCAGTGTTGCTCAGTGTCGGATTTTACCACCCGCGCTTTTGCCGTGGTGGACCCGTCAATAAAATGCAAATCGAAATTAAAACATGTTTACAAGAAAAACGATGAACATAATGAAACAGAATCGTTTTTAAACACGAAAGTCGAATCTAGTAAATTTACAAACCGCAACGGTTGTAGCATTTCTAGTATCGTGTACGAATTGACTTCAAAATCTGTTTTTTTTTTACTTAATCCTCTTTATCTAGCAAGGATAAAATTCGTATGGACGCGTATATTTTCTCAGCATTTTTATAAACCAAATTCAGCTGATCTATTAATCAAACACATCTTAAACCACTTGTCCGTGTGTATGTTGCTGAAGACTTGATTCACTTGACTAGTAAAGATGCAAAATAATTGATAAGTTCGAGTGTTAAGAGTCGGGAATCAATAAGAAATTGACATTTTCTTTTTTAGAATTCTTCACGAGTATATTGCGAGTTGTATTAACGTATATGTTCTTTAAACAAACTAATAAGGTCGTTTTTTTACCGCGATTTGATTTATTTAAATGTTAAGTAAATACATCTCTTAAATATGTTGGATGTATTTTTTCTCTCTCTCTTTCTAATCATACTATAATACATTTACAACCAATTTACAAAAAAAAAAAAAAATTTTGCACACAGTTTAAAAATGTATTTCTTTCACAGTTTACTATTATGAACTGAGGAGAAAACGGAGGCACATTGAACATTTTTATCCGGAATCTTAAGTTAGATCGACACTGATTATACCTTACAATTTAATTTGAACTTTCACTGATATTAATCAGTGTTTTGTTATATAAACATTTGCAAGTATAGTAAATGCGTGATATAAACATGCGCGTACTCGTAGTTTTGAAGTTCTCAACAAAATAAATTATAAACTATATGGATAGTGGTTAGGTATTAGATATTTTGGTATTTTTCTTTTTGTTACTAAAATGAAAAAATGTGTGTACATTTGAGCACTAAAAATCGCGTGGACATCTTAATAATAAAGAAAATTACGATTTGAAATTTCAGACGACGATTATGATGGATTTGAAAGAAGTGATAAATGCGTCGCGTACTGCAACATGGGATAAAGAAAAAACGGCGGAGACTGCTCAGACGAACAACGGTATAAAGCGCAAACGTGCAGACTTGAACGAATTTGAAGATGTTGGACAAGATACGACTAAAAGGCAGAAAGCGGACGAAGACAAAAGTGAAATGGGTGATAAAATAAATTCTATCACTCGGTGTAGTGCTACATCATCTGTAGCGAATGAAAGCAGACATTGTTTGGAAATAGAAGAATCACGTGAATTACAGACGAACGACAACGGACCGAAAAATCAGAATGAATATAATGAGAGATTTTTAAACTTCACCTCAATAATCGTGAAAGAATTATTACCATACTACGAAAAACAATATTTTTCGAACAAGGATATATTTAAATTCATGGTCAAAACAATAATTTACCGACTAATGGATTCTACTATTTGCCCAGGTAAATCAACGTATTTTATACACTATTTATTTTACATAAACAGTTTTACCCGTTTAATATGTGTGCTTATAAAAAAATTTGATATTTATTGATACGAATTGTTTGAAAATTATAAGTCTATAATTCAGAATATTGCGATTAACGCGAACATTTTATATAGACGTCTCGATTGTACCTAATCGTTATAAATTTAAAAAATATATTTTTTTTTATATACAATACGTTTTGCTTTCAGGGGATCATACTGTCAAGTCGACGATATGGCAGATGATGATGATAATGCCTGAAACAAGAATTAAATCAAAACACGACATATTAAAAATGTTGAAACCTTTTTATTAATTTTTCACTTTGAATTTGTTATATATTTCTTCGTTTGTTACTCATGTTCTTCTTAGCCATAAGCAAAAACTTTTATTCCTGTTATTGTTACATATTTAAATTAATATAAAATTGTTTTTCACATTTGCCAAAAATTGTTATTCATTTCCCTCTTGTATATATAATTATATTATATATATATTATTCTGTCAAATAGCAAAACGTTTCACGTTGTTCAATGACTACTGTGCAGTGTACTATACCACATGTAATAACACGTGCAGTTATTTTGATAAACGGATTTGCCGAAATAAGTAAACAAAAATTAAAGAGTATCTACACTGCATGCATATACATCGGTACATTTATATATTTAATTTATTTTTTACACGTGACAAAAAGTTATCTATAGCTTAGACCTCGTCTCCTTGTACCTATAGACATATACATGTACCGATGTATCTGCACGCAGTGTGGATATTCTTTCATTTCTTCAACCCGACATCGGTCAACAAAGCACTGTAGTCTTTGTCGCGATATTCGTCTCGTAGCTTTATCAGTTCGCGATGCAAATTACTCGTTCCGCGGTCCGTTTTGTCCACGTACTCGACGACGTACGTGGCACACGAGTACTCTTCCAGAATGAACTGTATACCCCACAATTCGAGCGCAGGATTTTCTTCGATTGACCGGTTCACAAATATTTTCGTACGACTGATGCCAACGCGCAAGATGTCGAGATAGTAATCATAATTATTGACGCAGTGATGCCATAGGAAGGTATCGAGCGAATAGAAATCTTCGAACTCAAGCAAATGATGCATATCGGCGTATTTTTGTTGAAACCGTTATATAATTTAGGCGATTATTTTTTATAAAGAAATCGAATGTTTTTGAAAATATGGTACCACGTCTAGCTTCATTCATCATTTGCCTTTAACGTGCAAGTGAATTGGCTTAATTTAGGGGGATTCCTTTTCACACTTGTGAATCGTGGAAAACTTTTCTCAATATTTCTATTGTTTTTGTCCAAGTTCAATTGTGTGAAATTTTACAAAGTTCGCATAAAACTGTTGATCTTTTTTTTAAAGTTTTGTTTAGAAAACAAACTAGCATACGGCCATTATTCTTTTTATATTATAGAACCTTTTGTTGCAAACCTTGAGGGAACACTCAATATTTTTCCTTTATCCCGCTGCGATTTACAACGTCCGGACAGCTTTTTGTCTTTTAGCTGTAGGTAAAATTGTTTTGGCCATTATCAAATTACTAATTATCGAATACTAAATCTTTTTTATAGGAATACTTTGCTTAAGACATAGCCGTTCTTATACACTCTTGCTATTGGCGACGCTTTCTTTCATCCGAACTTTTTCTTCCTCTAGATGTAGCCGCTCCCATACGAGTATACTCCTACTGTAGACGAAGTTCCTGCTGTTATATTGTTTCCGACACCCATTAGCTTTTTACCTTTTAGCTGCAAGGTTTTCTATCTAAAACTTGTTCTTTTTTTGTTGATATTTTGATGAAATGAAGTGTTAAAAGAGCACGATAAAATTCTATACAATAACTTAAGGCGATTGTTGAAACCTTAAGATTTTGTATGGATTATTATTGTTATTGTATAATAGTTTAAATTTTCATCCCAACAATAATATATTCTATACATCAAATCCTAAATTTTCCACGTTTTCACTCATTTAAAAGTGGAAAAAAAAATTCAGTTCGCATCTCCACTATCGTGTAGATGTACAAAATATATTTGGAGACAATTAAATACGGGTACAATTACGAGAAGAAAGTTGCTGTTACTTGGCAACGGATAGTTTCCTGTAGTTGACCCTGCAGCAGCCTTTCAGTGTCTGAAGTAGGCTGTAACGGTTTTCTGAGAGGCACATCGACCAAGTAAAGATTTAGCGTCTTTATAAAATTCTTTCATCGGTGTTACCAGGGGCAATGTATATTTATTGAGTGCCATGGTTCCCAATCTTGGTCGTAAGTATTGATGTAAAATTTTTTTCTTAATGCGATTTGGTCGCATGGGAAAGACATAGTGATACGCTATATACACGTATAGTAGTATAAAAAAAAAAAGAACGTTTCAAACGAAAACGAAACTCCAATTCAGTATCTGATTTGAATTATTCGCTATTATAATAAATACTATAGTCGGGTGAATGAAAAGTGGCCGCTGACTTTTACGCTCCCGGTGGCGAAAATACGTCAGGTTGGGGTAAAATAGTTCACAGTGATACGCGCCAAAATCGTGATAACATTGATATTATAATCACAGAATATATTATTATATTTACTATTATTTTTACCGATTTATCGTTTATTTAAAGAATTTTTACTTGGATAAATAATTAAAATGTGCCATTGCAATAATAATTACAGTAATGTGTATCAACCAACTATTATTATAAATGTTTTTGGTTAAAAGTGTATTGAGTGTAATAATTGAAGGGCTCTGTGCAAGAACAAAACAGCTCCATTTTTCAAAACTTTTCAGGAGACAAAAAAAACTATTTTAAAAATATTGAATGAAAAATAAAATTATAATGTTAATATCAATTTAGATACATTAGACTATGATAAAAATATGCCGTAGTATTTGATTTAATTTACTTAATTTATTCGAGATGAGAGCTAAATATTAAACTAAAATTTGTGGAGCTATCTGGTTCACTTTTAAAAAAATGGAGCTTTCTTGTTCTTGCACAGAGTCCTTCAATTGAGATGTACCAGCAAACTACGATTACTGCCTGCTTTCGGTGAGTACCTACCTACATATAATCAACATATTTTTTCTAAATACAAAAATGCATACACAATACACATTTTGCAAAATGTTAACCCTTTATTTCCGATAATATGATTATAAAAACTATTATTATAAATGTTTGCAGTTACAAGTGTGTAAAAAATTGAATAAAACGCAAAAAAAAAGGCAAAATTTAAAAAAAATACTCGAACAACACATGCACTAAACGACGGTAGAAGGCGGTTTGACGCGCTCGTATATACTTGATAGGTTATAATAACGTGATAACAACAAAATGATAACGCGTTTAAGATTTTTAATTTCTTACTGATTTTTAGAACCCCTAGAAAAAAGGTTGCTAACATATTCGCCAGCGGCCACTTTTCATTCACCCGACTATAATTACATATATTCATAATAAGTTGAATTATTTAACTGCTGCTCACGGGCGGGAGTCGGGGGGTAATTCAGCTACTTAGTGCCACTATGTATACGAGTATATGTATGTAACTATCTACAGATGCACCGTGCACGGGACCTCGGCAGTTGGCTCCCCGGTGTTTAATTAATTGAAAACCGGGATGGCGGTGATGCGTGCACCTGCACCTGCTTCATACCCTTTACACAGCACATCATCCCGTCGACATCTCGTACGCGACGTTCATTATACTACAGACGGACCGAGCGTGTTAGGTGCAACGGAGTATTTAGAAAAAAATTATTATATCGATGTTATATCAACATACCTGATCGCGTTGCCATCGACGCGGAATTTTAATGTAAAAAATTCGTTTATGTAGTCTAGTCTTTAAACAAAAAAAAACAAAAAAAAAACCATCCGTATAGATCACATAAGAGACATAGTTGTATTTACAGGCTAACTCCTCGAGAGTTGAATATTTAGCCCACTGAATATACGAGATAATATGTTTCTATAATACATCGTGTAATTCGTAAACACGCGTATTACAATACCGGCGGGAAAGAAATTGATATTTTTCGTAAAATATTTGTTTGTAGGTATTCAAATTGTTTTAGCTCAAAAATTCACGATTGAATTACATGTTATTAATATTATACAACAATACCGGTATTATAATCACGTAGAAGATATGTTGTTGAAACTATCTAATTTGTTCATTTTTGTTTATGAAAAAAATTAATTGTAGGTGATAAAATGTTAACAAAAATTATAAAATTTTAAAATTATATTTGGTTGTTTCAATTTTATTGTGTGGGCGATTTTAAAATTAAAAAAATGTTTAAGGAGCGACGAAATCGTACAAAGTAAGTGGGGTAATGATCGATGAACACTCGTTAAGCGATGGTATTCCGCGCGTTCCCTCATCCGACTTCGACCAGTGTTCTGAGAAAATCGGAGAACGATTATATAGAAATGAGAAAAAAAACAACACCAATAACAATTAGAAATAATAATCAGAAATAACCGTGTATTAAATAAATAAAATTATGCCTTATTCTGGAAAAAAAATATTGATTTAGAATGTTCTTATTTTCGAGAATACAATTTTGCCCAAAGTGCGTGAACTGGATAGATCGATCAAATAATTAATATACAATATTACAATTTCCTATTACTAATACAACATATTATATATTTTATGAATATTATAAATGGGATGTATATATATATAATATAACGCATTTTAATTTAGTTTTCACCAGTCGTCATATTGTATTACAATATATTTTATTTTTTTTCGACGACCACTGATTTGTCATAAATTATTCATCGTTAAAGTTTAATAAAAGATGACAGAAAAAAAATCAATTCCTGGCACTATAATTTTGAGTTTGTGAACAACCATAAGACTCCTTTTAATTCCATACAATTTGTGTCCACGACATTCCGCCTTGATACATACCGATTTAAATTTAATTTATTATTGAAAATTTAATACAGTTGCCCGACTGGAATATAATGATAGGAATACATTTGTCGACACGGTTCTCTTACCTCGATACAAGATAATAATACGTGCAAAACATACAGTTATAAAATATTTTCACAAATTTTTATATTAAAAAAAAAATAAATAAAAAAAATCATACAATTTCGTTTTTATTTTCAATTTCGTCGTTCAAATTGACTTCTAAAATAAGATTTATGAGATTAACAGCTTTAAAATAATATTAATTATTTGTAACGTTTACCAATGATCATGATAATTATAATAATAATTAATAATTATTAATTTATATACATATTACCTGTTGAGGCCACACGTAATTAATATAATCACTCACATATATTCACGCAAAATTATTAATATTTCTGTTTGTGAATTATTTAAATTTATTTGTGATTATCGACCAGAGGTAATGCTCGTAAGATTATTTATAGACCATAGTCGCGTATTATTATTATTATTATTATCATTATTGTTATTGTATTTTCAACCGCCGCAACGACGAGTCTACGTACAACCGCCGCGTCGAATACGCGAAATTTATTAAAGTTTTTTTTTATTTTTTGAAATAATTACTATTGTACTGTTGTGCGAAAACCTTCATCGTGTACTTGTATAAATTGTCGTTGCGAAATATTAATCGTCTCATAAATATTATTGTCGTTTTTATAATGATAAAAATGTTCATCATACAATTTTTGTAATGTTTAATGTCAATTGGTATTTATTATTTTCCGTATATTCGCATATTGTTGTTTTTCTTGTTAACTTATTACGTACCGATTCGAATAGTCGTGTATAGAAATAATTTATATTGTAGTCTCTAATAGACATAATAAAGCTCAAATAGCTTAAATCTGTTGTTATTTATGTAATTTATTATTTATTGTGATAACATTTAATAACAACTAATTCTGTCGTCATATTTCAAAATATTTTTTCTTTATATATACAAATTTTGTATGCGTGTATTCTTTTTCATATAAGCCTAGGTAAGCAGCTGGCCAGTCTGCGCTCAGTTATTCTGTGAGTAACTATTATTATTATTACTATTATTACTGTTATTATTGATATTGTTATTATTATTATTGTATTGTTGAGCCAAACGGGCTAATTTTTATATATTAATATTTTTACTCATATACTTGGTTTATTAATTATTATTTATTTGTTAATTTATTTATTTAAAGTTGTGCATTTTTACTTATCTAATATACCAAATTTATTGCACCAAAAGAGTTCATTTACTAATAGTAATTAATTTTATATCATTTATTCATTGGTCAAAAGGATTGTAATGCATCATATAAGGTATATTTGACACGCATTTATTATTTGGTGTACGAGCGCGCGTAATACTGCTTTATGCTCCGAGCACCAACATTTTTGGTGACCTCGACGTGATTGGTGTAGTGTGGCAAATTGCTTACTAGGGTATGTTTTATGTATACGAACCCGCGAATAAAGCAATAGGTCACATCTATATCCAGCATCTACATCTTTAATACTCGTATATCGTTGAGTTCTGTCTTTTCTATTAAATTTTTTTGGTTTATGAATGAATATCTTATTTTTATATTTACTTTTTGTTATTTTATAATTGTCACTTTTATTTATTGGTTTGATAAGGTAATTATAGTCACTGTATTTGTTAGTTTTTGGTGTAACTATTTCTTTGTTTTATAATTATATTTAAAAATTATTATTTTATCAAAATGGTCTTAGATGAGAGTGATTATAAATCCTTGGTAGACTTAAGGAGAAAAAGGGGTGTAGTGAAAGCATCTCTTACACGTGTTCAAACCTTTGTTGAAAAATTTAATCCAAGAAATGAAGCTGTCTCATTATTGGAATTTAGGCAAGAGGAACTTCCGCAAATCAACCGCAAGTTTGACGAAATCCAATCTCAAATCGAATTAATCGACGTAGACAACTCAGAAGAAGCTGAACATGAGAGAGAGAAATTTGAAATAGCTTATTTTGCCATTCGATCACAAATGCAGGAAATAATTAATATAGAGAAAGGTAACAATTCGTCATTTAATAACAGTTCGCTTAATGCTGTTAATGCATCGTCGCATAAAGTACGTTTGGCTCCAATCGCACTACCAAAATTTGAAGGCAATATTCAAGAGTGGCAATCATTCTTTGATTGTTTTAAGGCAATGGTTCATCATGACGATAGTTACCCAGCTGCCCAAAAATTCTCTTACCTCAGATCTACCTTGAGTGGAAAAGCATTGGATATTATTAAAGGCATACCTATGACCGAAGGTAATTATGAGGTAGCAATAAACCGATTGCAACAACGCTATGACAATAAAAGCTTAGTAATTCAGTCTCATATTCGTGGTATTCTCGATAGTCCTCGAGTAGAATTTGCATCTGCAAGAGAATTACAAACATTACATTCAACAGTATCAGCACATGTCGCTGCTTTAGAAGCTCTTGGCCAACCAATTGAGTTTTGGGACGCATGGCTTGTGACTGTTATTTTAAGAAAGTTAGATCAAACCACAAGTCATGAGTGGCAACTGCGTCGTGCTAATACCGAATTACCAACTTATGTTGAACTGGAAGCTTTCTTATCCAGTCGCTGTGTTGCATGGGAAAGTTCTGAAACCTTGCTTGTTTGCACTGGGAAGGAGAAAGAAAAATTTTCAGCAGCTATTTCCAATTTAAAAAAGACTCATCATGCGACCAGTTCAAAAAAAGGCCTTATTACATCTATAGAGAAGGAAGTGAAGTGTATATGTTGCTCTGACTCACATAAGTTGTATGCATGTACTGAATTTAAGAAATTACCGGTTGGAGAACGTGTAAAATTAGTGAGGGATTCGAGATTGTGTTTCAATTGTTTTGCTCCATTCCATATGGCAAGTATATGTAAGTCTACTTATAATTGTCGTATATGTAAGGGGAAGCATAATACATTACTACATTTCGAGAAATCAACAGGTTCCACGAACGAAATGTCTCAAACTCAACAATCATCGGAATACAGTCAAGCCACTTCGTCTCTATCAGATAATACCTTAAAAAATACTTCATTATTAATTGGATCTGAGCAAAGTCATGTGTTTTTAGCTACTGCAGTTGTTTTAGCTTCAGATAAGTGTGGAAATAAAAGGAAATGTAGAGCAATCTTAGACAGCGGCTCACAAGTTAATTTTATATCTGGAAACTTAGCAAATAGATTACAGTTGAAATGTAAAAGGTCTAATCTTCCAGTAAGTGGTATTGGTGCAAGCCATGTTCGAGCAGTATCCTATGTTGAAGTGTTAATTAATTCAAGAGTAAGTGACTACTTTGTTAAGTTAATTTGTTATGTTCTTCCATCAATTGTTAGTGATCTACCATCATGCTCGGTACCCGAGGAAGGTTGGCATATTCCAAAGAAATTATTTCCACAGCTAGCAGATCCTTCGTTTCATATATCAGGTGCCGTAGATTTATTAATTGGAGGAGGAGTATTTTTTGACGTTACATCAACTTCTATTCCTCGGATACCACTGAATGTTAAAAACGTATTTTTGAATCACAGTAATTTTGGTTGGATTGTCACCGGAGAGCTTGAAGTTGTGTCTCTAGCAAGTATTCAATCAATTGGTGAAGCATTAGAAGATGATTGGAGAGCGAGAATTGATGGTAATGATTTCAATAAATTTGGGTGTTCATCTATGGTAAACCAAAAATATTTGGAAGAAGAACAAACATTAAAACATTTCATGCAAACTACTTATCGAGATGAAGAAGGCCGATTTGTTGTTCGCCTACCAAGAAAATCAGCAGTTAATGAACTAGGAACAACATTAGACATGGCAACTTCCCGGTTCCTCAACGTAGAACGTAGATTACAGCGTGATGATGTTTTAAGAACGGAGTATACAAACTTTATGAACGAATACATACAACTAAAACACATGGTCGAAGTTGTAAATGAAAGTAAAATACCGATACCTTCCTTTTATCTTCCACATCATGCCATTATAAAAGGTTCAAGTCTGACAACAAAGGTCCGTGTTGTTTTCGATGCGTCAGCAAAAAGTACATCTGGGATTTCACTGAATAATGCTTTAAAATGTGGTCCAACTGTACAAGAAGATATATTCGGAATATTGACTCGCTTTAGAAAGCATCAGTATGTAATAACTTCTGATATTGAAAAGATGTTTAGGCAAGTTCGAGTAGCAAAAGAAGATTGGAACTTACAGCGAATCCTGTGGAGGCCAAAACCTGACGAATTGTTGCGAACATATCAATTAACGACTGTAACATACGGAACAACACCGGCATCCTTTTTAGCAACGCAATGCTTAGTTGTTTTAGCAGAAGAAATAAAACAAAAATATCCGCAAGCATCTAAATCGATACTCCATGATTTTTATATGGATGATTTGATGACTGGAGCTGAGACAATAGAAGAGTGTAGTAAACTTCAGAAAGAAATAAATACTGTCTTAAATTCTGCCAAGTTACCATTAAGAAAATGGTGCTCCAATTCTTCAGCCGTCATAGATCTAATAGGAAACCAAGATGATGATCCATTGTTTACGTTGAAAATAGGAGATGAAGATACTGTTAAATCTTTGGGGTTGGAATGGAATCCTTTAGCAGACCAATTCCGTTTTAACATATCTATTACATCAGAGCAAAACAAACTTACAAAGCGAATGATACTTTCAGACCTTAACAAAATCTTCGACCCTCTTGGATTTTTGTCACCGGTTCTAATAAAGGGCAAGATATTTCTTCAGCAAATGTGGGCAATGAAGATGGATTGGGACAGCCAGTTACCTTATGATATGAAAGAGAAGTGGATTAAATTTTATCATAGTTTAGAACAGTTGAAGATGTGCTCCATTCCAAGGAAGGTGAAACCATGTGCAACTGATGAAATCGAATTTCATGGGTTCTGTGATGCATCAGAACAGGCATATGGTGCATGTGTTTATGTACGCTCGAAGGATAGTAATAAAAAGCATTATACGAGGCTCTTATGTGCAAAAACTCGTGTAGCACCATTAAAAGGGGCTACTATACCACGTTTGGAGCTTAATGGTGCACTTCTACTCGCGGAATTAATAAATAAGGTTGCTCAATCTTGGGTTGTCGAAGCACGAGATTTTCGACTGTGGACGGATTCCATGATAGTTTTATCATGGCTCAACTGTCAAAGAGGTCGCTTAAAGACCTATGTACTGAATCGTGTGAGTCAAATTTTGGAGCTTACAGAAGTAACTCAATGGAACCATGTGCGTAGCAATGAAAATCCCGCCGATGTGATATCTCGAGGAATAAATTCAACAGAATTACTGACAGCAGAAACATGGTGGAAAGGACCAAAATGGATGTCAGCAGACGAAAATTATTGGATGCCATCTCCAATTCAACTGTTTGAGGACGACGAAATTCCAGAACAACGGAAGGTAAAATTGACACTAGTTGTATGTGTTCCGCTTTCCGAATTTTTCAATGCTTATTCAAGTTGGCATAGTCTTGTACGTTCAGTTGCATGGCTTTCGCTGTTTCTAAAGTACATGAAGGACAAGGCATCGTTTGACTACACAAAATATCTTATGGTTTCTGAATTGAAAAATGCAACTACTTTAATACTCAAACGAGTTCAGGCTGAGTCATTTTATGAAGATATCAGAATGATCGAACGTCACAAAGAACTACCACGAAGGAGCAAATTAAAAAATTTGTGTCCGTTCATGAAAGACGGATTGTTATGCGTAGGTGGTAGGTTAGAAAATGCAAATTTAACAGATTGGCAAAAACATCCAATCGTTTTACCGGCTAATCATAAAATAACGCGTTTGATTTTTGAAGACCGCCATCGCGAACTTCTCCATTGTGGACCACAGTCTTTGTTGGCAGAAGTGAGGAGAAAATATTGGCCGCTTAGAGGCCGAGTAATGGCACGGTCAGTGACTAACCAATGCGTTCAATGTATTAGAGCTAAACCAAAATTCTTACCACCATTAATGGCCCCTCTACCCAAGGATCGGGTACAATGTTCACGCCCCTTTTCAGTAACTGGGGTAGACTTTGCAGGTCCTCTCATGATTCGGAGTGGAATTCGTCGTGTAAGTGGCACTAAGGTTTGGATAGCAGTTTTTGTGTGCTTTTCAACCAGAGCGGTTCATTTGGAAGTAGTAGAAGACCTCACAAGCAGTGCATTTGTCGCTAGTTTACGTCGTTTTATGTCAAGAAGGGGAAAGTGTTCAAAAATTTATAGTGACAATGGTACAAATTTTATTGGAGCGCAAAAAGAACTCACTGTATGCATAAAAAAAATTGACAAGGAAATGGCCAAGGAAGAAATTGAATGGCACTTTAATCCCCCATCAGCACCCCATTTCGGTGGACTGTGGGAAAATGCAGTTAAAAATATGAAATTTCATTTAACACGAATCATGAAAGACACACGACTTACACTTGGAGAATTAGGTACATTGTTGTGCCAAATAGAAGCATGTGTTAATTCAAGGCCCATGACACCTCTCAGCAGTGATCCATCTGATTTAGAAGCACTAACACCAGCACATTTCCTTATAGGTGGCCCTATTTTTTTGCCTTCTGAAATAGATATCACCAATGAACCTGCAAATGGACTTCGTCGATGGAAATATGTACAATACCTTATGCAGACTTTTTGGAGAAGGTGGGAGCGTGAATATCTACCCCAATGTCAAATTCGAGGTAAGTGGACGACCAAGACAAGGCCTTGGGAGATTAATGATGTTGCAATCATTAAAGGAGAGTGTACTCATCCAACCAAATGGAAGCTAGGAAGAGTAATTGATTTACACCCTGGAAAGGATCAAATTACCCGAGTAGTTACACTGAAGCTAGCCAATGGAACACAGATTCGCAGACCTACGGTTAAATTATGCAGACTTCCAATTGAAGATGAACAAATCGTTGTTGAAAATATGGATTTTCAACGGGGGGAGGATGTTGAGGCCACACGTAATTAATATAATCACTCACATATATTCACGCATAATTATTAATATTTCTGTTTGTGAATTATTTAAATTTATTTGTGATTATCGACCAGAGGTAATGCTCGTAAGAT
Source organism: Chaetogeoica ovagalla (assembly GCA_032441825.1). Lineage (NCBI taxonomy): Eukaryota > Metazoa > Arthropoda > Insecta > Hemiptera > Aphididae > Chaetogeoica > Chaetogeoica ovagalla. Next base: position 8,815,997 of record CM063723.1, read on the forward strand.
TATTTATAGACCATAGTCGCGTATTATTATTATTATTATTATCATTATTGTTATTGTATTTTCAACCGCCGCAACGACGAGTCTACGTACAACCGCCGCGTCGAATACGCGAAATTTATTAAAGTTTTTTTTTATTTTTTGAAATAATTACTATTGTACTGTTGTGCGAAAACCTTCATCGTGTACTTGTATAAATTGTCGTTGCGAAATATTAATCGTCTCATAAATATTATTGTCGTTTTTATAATGATAAAAATGTTCATCATACAATTTTTGTAATGTTTAATGTCAATTGGTATTTATTATTTTCCGTATATTCGCATATTGTTGTTTTTCTTGTTAACTTATTACGTACCGATTCGAATAGTCGTGTATAGAAATAATTTATATTGTAGTCTCTAATAGACATAATAAAGCTCAAATAGCTTAAATCTGTTGTTATTTATGTAATTTATTATTTATTGTGATAACATTTAATAACAACTAATTCTGTCGTCATATTTCAAAATATTTTTTCTTTATATATACAAATTTTGTATGCGTGTATTCTTTTTCATATAAGCCTAGGTAAGCAGCTGGCCAGTCTGCGCTCAGTTATTCTGTGAGTAACTATTATTATTATTACTATTATTACTGTTATTATTGATATTGTTATTATTATTATTGTATTGTTGAGCCAAACGGGCTAATTTTTATATATTAATATTTTTACTCATATACTTGGTTTATTAATTATTATTTATTTGTTAATTTATTTATTTAAAGTTGTGCATTTTTACTTATCTAATATACCAAATTTATTGCACCAAAAGAGTTCATTTACTAATAGTAATTAATTTTATATCATTTATTCATTGGTCAAAAGGATTGTAATGCATCATATAAGGTATATTTGACACGCATTTATTATTTGGTGTACGAGCGCGCGTAATACTGCTTTATGCTCCGAGCACCAACATTACCTTTATTTGTTAGGCAGTTGTTTATTTATTTGCACTTTTCGTTCTACTATGAATAACATTATTTTGTATAGTTTATGACATTTGTTGGCCGACACGAAGAAGATGTCATGCGGTTGATATTTGGATTAAAATATCAATCATATATTATTTTATAATGTTGAAACATTTTAATAAAATGTTTAATATTCGTTACTCCAATAACTGTATCATAGTATGATAAAAACAATAACTACACTTTAATCGGATAAAAAAAATATTGAACTACTACTATTTATCGTATTTTAGTAGCCGGTTTGGTAGTGTATTCTTATACTAATAAAAATGTATTTTGTAAGAAATATATTGTTTCTTAAAAACACTATTTGCCAAAGAATCGAAAAGCATTCACGTGGCTAGTCGACACCGCAGATTATTATGCATTATGAAATATACATGTAGGCATTTCATTGTTTTTGGACAATTTGACACGTGGGGACAGTCGTTTTTCAATTCCATTCGTAATACGATCAATACAGATCGTATACAATCTTTATATACGATCAAACACTAACGTATTTGATTTACGCTATTATACACGCTCATGTATACGACCACATAATAATACTAAATTAGTATATTTGTAAAAAAAATGTATATATATATATACATGTATGCATATGTGAATATATAATCAGGCTAAAGAGTATTATGAAAAATGAAGAAATATATATAGCAGTTATTGTATTAAATTTATGACCGGTTTCGATAAGAAGACATCATCGAATATTAAACGAAAAAGAAGAATACAATAATAATAATAATAATAATAATAATAATAATAATAATAATAATAATAATAATAATAATAATAATAATAATAATAATAATAATAATAATAATAATAATAATAATAATAATAATAATAATAATAATAATAATAATAATAATAATAATACTAATAATAATAATAATAATAATAATAATAATAATAATAATAATAATAATAATAATAATAATAATAATAATAATAATAATAATAATAATAATAATACGTTTATTCTAATGAGTACACTCGAAATTTTAAAATATGTCTATATACCGGTGTAATTAACCTGTTACGTTTAAATTATTGGTTACTATCAACATATATTGTTAAACAATAGTCAAGAAAACATTTATGTAGTTCTTAAAATAAAAAAAAATGTTTAAAAGGAAAAAAATGTTTTTAGTACTTTAAAAACATACGATATAGTTATTAAATGAATTAAGATGTTAGGTTAAACAATTAGAATAATAATAATGGAGAAATACTATATTAAAATGTCAATAATACATAATATAACATTAACAGTACGATATAAATACGAGTATCAAAGAAAAATGTTTAATTTATTCGCTTGTCGAATGATTTTCAAACGTTAGACATGATGATTTTTACTGTTCGCGTTTCATTAAATTGTACATCGATACCAAAAATGTTATACTTTTGGAGAGAGCGTTAAATCACTTTGAATTTTCACAAAAATTATTTAGGGCAAATGGACAATTTACAAGTAAATAATTTTTATAGTTAAGAGTAAATCAATATTACATCGTCGTTTTTAGGGTGATGGACCGGAAAAATCAAATCATATATCGCAACATACAATGTATAATAAATAACAGGTTTATGATTTTTGTCTTCTCGTTCAAGATTTTTCAATGTATTTCGAAACGGTGTATAGTAGAAAGACTCCATTAGTTTTATAAGATTACGCACAACTCTTCAAGTCTTCCAAACGCGATTTAGTTTAGGAATAATTGGTAAACTTCACCCTTTGGAAAAGTTGAATAATTGGCGTATTAATGTCAAACAAATTCTAAAATGTGTCAAAGAAATTCAAACAAAATAACGTGAATAGAAAAAATTCTTAAATTCAATTATTTAAGTTCCTGGGGGAGGGGGGGAGAGCTAAGGAATATTTTTTACAGCCGTAAGGAAAGTCGGATAGTCTGCGAATGAATATTAAACGTATTCTTGAAAGTGTCAAAAAAATTCAAACAAATTATGAACAAATTACGAACACTATCATAAGTCTCGAATTTAAATAAAGTGGAGCTGTTGAATCATATATACGATAATATCATATATACAATTTTTCGTAATCTCTTATAAATACAATAACTCTTAATGCCTATGCATAATATTCTTAAAAATATTCAATTAATTTCCCAAAATATATTAATTTTTGACATTGATTGTTAATATTCGGAATTTTATTGTAGAAAACATTAATTCCGGCACTACTTTATAATACACTGTTGGTTGTCGTTTGATATAAAGGAAGAACTCAATAAATTATATTGGAAAACGTATTGAACTACATTATAAGTAAAAAAATAATTGAATATTATTAGCAATAATTTTGTGTTTCAACAATAATTATATCGATTTATAAATAAAAGAAATTTTAGGAAAATTGTCTTCTATTATTAAATAAATATTATATTTGGTGGTTAATTTTTTTTTTGATGCTTCTCTCTTTCAAAAAAAAAAAAAAACAAAATCCTCATAGTTTTTTTTTTTTGTGAAAATAGTTTGATGATAAATCTTGAGGTAAAATAAATTGTATTTTCTTGATCACCAGTTTTATACTTGGATTTCGTTTGAAACAAGTGAATGTTAACGTATTCTTAATTTTTTTCAAATTGATCTCTCGGAATTTTCTTTGGTGCACAAAAATGAGCGTTGTGCTACTTCTATATATATTATTATTATTTATACACATTTTGTGACCAGATAAAGTGTATATTTTTAAAGACATTCAAAAAAAGAAATAAATAATCAATAGAACAATCGACAGTGTTTCACATTCGTTCCTAGTTATTATTAAAAATAAATCTATAAATGCTCAATGCGGTAGTAACTAAAAATATATAGTATATTTAAAGCATAGAAGGGATTTAGAAAAAGGTACATATGTAATATTAAATTCAAATTGAAATCCTCTTCTTTATAACCTCTAAATATTAACAAATTTTAATATTTCTATGAATAAAAAGACGAGCTTATAATCTCATATTGTATAATAATAAATGCATCTTGTATCGATAATGTGTGCACACATTTATCCATTATTCAATACCTACAATTATTATTTTTTTTATTTTTTGTACAATTAAAAAAATATTTGCTTGGAAAAATGCGTGTCGCCCGGATTTTAGGAATATAAGCGATTAGCTCACAAATTCGCGTTGCATCAATACGAAACAACGCGCACGTGTTGCCGAAGAATGGTTGGTTGAATATTATTTTGGACAATTTTGACATAGAAATCCACCGCGTAGGTCATCGAAAAATAATATTTATTATATATACATTATTATTATTATTATTATTATTATTATTATTATTATTATTATTATTATTATTATTATTATTATCTGTAATATATCATCTACAGTCAATGTCGTAGATACGTATTGTTATCGGTTATGTGCAGTGGTCACTGGTCGGCGGAACTAATAAATAAATCATGGATTTCCTGAACAATAATTCACGATTGTTATTCTATTGACCAAAAATACGCTTTGTTATTCTGAGCGCTGTGAATACGCACGCAGTTGTAGCCAGAAGGAGAAAACGAGTAAAAGCGCAAACGAAAAAGAAATGTTAATTTGAGTGTGTGCGTGTGGGGATAAATGAATTAACGATAATCCTCAATTATTATCTATCGGTTTCAAATCACTATAAATATATAGGCAATTCTTCACCGATTCGACAATAATTAAAATGTTCTTATACCTACTTTATTAACATATTTTATTTTTTATGTCTACACAAATTGTTTTTTTTATGAAGGGGTAATATAACCATTCTTTGCACTTACGGATCATAATACCTGATGCATGTTATTCAATACATTCGTTTTTATACATTTGTTACTAAGAACACAAAATATAATTTTTTAAAACGATTTAAATGCACTAGGCTATATAGGGAGGACGTTGACAATTAACGTATTGCGGACGAATCCGGTTTATTGAGGAATACAATAAAAGCGCATTTATATTATATATTAATAAATATATATATATATATTTATTTAATAAATTTATATTATACATTAATATTTATATTAAAATAAAGCGCAATTCATACCTATTATAACTTGTATTTGATGATATGTTACCTATTTTCAATAAACGAAAATAGCATAATATCATATACGTACGTGTCCGAAACATGATGTTACATATACATAATCATTGATTCATTCGAATATTATTAAAATGTATAATACGTTTTACCAAATTTTATTTCGAATGTCTTTCAAATAAAACAGGAAAGATTATTTTAACTATACAATCAATCCAATCGTTTCGATGTTAATATTGTTTTAAAAGAAATTTCGAATATTTCATCCAAAATATTGTTGAACGTTCTAAGAACGGGAAGCGGGTACACAATTTTATATGTATAATGACAAAAGTATAACTCAACATCTGTATTCGTATAACGTTAAAGTTATAAAATGGTAAGATGAGTAGGTGATATAATGCCATCGATTTCACAACATGTGCGCTCTCAGTTATTTAATAAAGTGTTATTATAAATGATATTTAACAGTGCTCGTTTAGTTATTTAATTTATTTCATCGTTAAAAGCTCGTATGCGGAGTTTACGCGATGCGTGTGTTTACAACTTTTCGGTATTCTATTTTGAAGTACCTTACTACTAGAATTAGTCAACCCTTTTCAGTCTGTATGAATTATTTGAGAATTATGTCCCGTACTACTCCGGTTTTGCACGAAAGGACGGAAAAGAACGTTTCGAACAGCTGAATGTTTTTTAGTAGGTTACTCGATTCGATTTACGAGTTTTAATATTTTTGTAGTCTTCACAAAAAGAATCGTTTCAAATTATAGAGTCGGAACAGAATTCTCTGCCTATTTATTATTGTTTTATACAATCGATACTTAATAATGCACATAAAATATATGACAGTGAATTATAAATGACGACGTTCTACATTTCTACTGAATTATAATTTACTCGTGTCGATTTAGCTTTTGGAAAATATGTTTAATCACGTATTTGATAGTCTTTCACTTGATTTTTTTTACCATTTTGTTTTTAATAAAAGCAAATTATAATTCGACTGATTTAGTTATAAAAAAATATTATTATTTGGTATACATTTTGGTGTCCAACTCTGTCCTACACATACAAATACGTAATCAAAACGTTTTAACATTAGACGTAAGTGGTAAGTACAATAGGAGGGTTTAGATTTCAAACGAAAATGTGTACGGAATAAAATAATAATTGTGTGGTCGAAACGTGTGTGCACCGTCGTCGTCGTTGTAGCGCTCGGATTGACCGAAACAATGTTTATTTTAAAACGTGCCGTGTATGATATACGAGGCGTACGACGCATGTCCTAACGAATGTTAAAATGAGATTCAGTATGGGACGATCATTGTATGAGGGCTATGAACTGCCGAAGGAAAACTGGAACTCACGTAATACGGTAACGTATCTAAAAATCAAACATCAAATCATCGAGAGAATTGGCGAAAACCTTTTCAAGTTTCAGAAGACAAGAGTCAGTATATAGGTGTGTGTAATATTGTAATAATTTTTTAATATTATTTTTTTTAATTCTTATGGTTTTATAATCATAATAGGATATACCGTTGTATACAAAAAACACAGAATACAATTTATAATACACTGCCAACGATAGTCTGAGATCAAACCGGTATAACAGTATGATCCAGACATAATTTTGCTCGCGCATTAGGCATAAAAAAAAATCCAGTAGAATCACAGTATCTTTAAGGGTGCGAGAGAAATGATCAACATTAAAGTTTCATAAAGTCACTGAATACATTTGCTCGTCAGCATATACTTTTATATTCGTTTATTTGAAGGGCCATTCTTTGACTTGTCCCGATAAATTTTCTCGTGTTTTTTTCTAAATTCTATTTTAAATGCTCCAAGTATTAAAATGTCATTGCCGTATAGTTGTATACCCAACTATTTTCATTTCCCTAATTTCTTGCATTTTTTTTTTATAGTTTTTTTTTTGTTGAAGAGATAAGTTAAAAAGAGCGGTAGATAAGGTATCTCCTAGTCTTTGTCCAGACCTGAGTTAGTAATTCCATCGCTGTTTCTCCTAAGAAACACGCACGTTACATAATGTGCTTGGATTGCAGAACTCTATTAGATTAATTAATTTGTTTGGAATTCTGGAATTTGTAAATGTTGATTATAACCGAATTCTATCATAGGCTTGTCGAAAATCAATTAATGCCGTGCGTGAAATTCCTTGTCATGTCCATAAAAATTGTCCGTAACTCGACTTACGGTTAAATGGCCGCGGTAGCCGATTTGTGGCTTTCGCAATGAACCCCGCATTGGTGTTCGCCAGTAAAATAATAAGTTGTTCTGAGTATTTATTTTTTTTTTTTAAGTCTAAAATGGCTTTTGTAAATTGTGTGTAATCAGACGCGTTAGCCATAAAAAATAAACTGGCAGAATCACAATGTCATTAACACATATTCATATAAGTTTATAAAACTCGTTTACTCGAGGAGACGAAGATATACAAGTGTACAAGTGTGTGAATGTACCATACAGCACAATTGTAATTATATATTTAAACGAAGCGCGTTGTATTTCTTTCCCACGAAATGAATCGATGATATTGATCGTAAATTCAGTTACGACGGAAGCGCGTGTAATTAAATATAGGTTTTACGGGTATTAAAATTTTACGCGTCATTTTTATAGGCGTGAAAAAGTTTGATTTTTTTTTTTTTTTTTTACAAAATTAATTTGAATAATTTTACGTGGAAAATTATGCGAATAATTATTGTTTGTATTAATACTTTCGTATTATAAATACGAATAATTCTTATCGCAGCATAAGTACGAAATAAAATATGAAACGGGCTCTCTCTCGTCATTTAACTATACGTTTTAATGAAAATATAATATACGCGCGTCAATGGCAGTGCATCGCGCGTTTTGACGCCGTAATCTTATATATATATATATATATATAACGGCATTAGAAGTTAAACGCTGAAGTGCTTAATTACATTATCGATTGGAAATATGGGAAAATATTGCAATGTTTCTCGATTGATCGAGAACGTTAATTGATTACTAATTCAGTCGGTATAAAACGGTGACGGCGACGCGCCGCCCGTGGTTAATCTAATAAGACGGTAACTGAATTATTAACATGTCCGTTGATCGCCGGCGTAGAAGTGATTCAAGTTGACTAATCGTGTTCGCGCTCATTCAATATTGTATTTGAATCACAAGTGTCGTCCTATAATGATGTTATAAAAACAATATTTTCGTACGTATAATGTGACGTGTTCGTCTCGCTCACATCGCGATGTTCCAATTATTTTTATTCGTTTTGAAAGAAAAAAACGATTAGAAAGCGATCGGAACGGTAATTTTATTTAGCGGTTCAATTTTAAAAACAATATCTGTGTACACGTTTAACGCTTGAATTCGGTCTGGTTTGAATTATAAACCGCGGAATTCGTTGAAAAAAATATCAATTTAAATCGTAATTCAACTATTAATTTTGATCGCAAATGGTTGAAAAATAATATCCGGATTAAAAATGACAAACAAAAAAAAAATATATATATATATAAACCGTCATCGATATTCACCTTATATAACTTATAAGTGTTATAAATATGTAAGTTATGATCTCATGTATAATAATTATTAACCGAGTTCTGACCTCGTTGTAAATTTGTAGTGTCGTTGATAAATTATATCATAACGTATTCCTTTGAGACGGCTGTCACTGCTTTGAGGTGATAGGCGTACGGTCCGAGTTTCACGATCGTCCTTTGTTGCGGGTAAATATAAATTACGTAATTACGTCGGTGTCTTGAGATCAGTTTTGTTCGATATGCGATCGACGGAAAAAAATAAATATTAAACGTTGCAAATGTTTGCGAGTGTACGTAAACATAGACAGTACAGTAATATAGGTATTGTAATGATATCCTTCGATGTCTTCACAGATCAATAAAATTATTATAATTATGTCACATGTTTTTGAAAAAAAAAATATTCGTTTACATTTTCCGTCCAATTAATTACAACAGCGTATCGTGTGATGCCGATCGCTGAAAATATAAAAGTTAATGCTGCTGTTCGAACGCGTTAAAAAATATTTCGCAATGGGATTTAAATTATTTCGTTTCTATATATTATAATAATCTGGTATTATTTAAGTATTTCACGTGCAGCGCGATGAATTATTAAAACATATTTTACTTCTGTTCACGCACTTGGAATTGTGCCATTAAAATATTATGAAAGAAAAAGGTGAATAAACAGTGTGCGAATTAACAGAGAACCAAGTTGTGTTTTAGTGCGTTTGTATTTGAGTATACAACAAGGTGATTAACGTAGTGTGCGATACCGATAATAATAGAGTAGGCCTATAATAATATATATATATATATTAATTTTTTATTTTTTAAGAGAAATGAACAAAGAGAAGTTTTTTAGTGTTCAAATACAAAAAAAAAAAAGTAACGTAAAATTACAATTAAATCAACGCAAACTGTTATATACGTTGAGAATTCCTCCAAACGTTTGTCCTCCTGTCAAATCACGGACAATTTGTCGTCTACACGTTTGTTTGACGTGGCGGCAATGCGTCCACCATCACCACCCTGCAGGTCTAACAATATAACCACCGAATACATCTGTCTTGATTTCATTCGCGATAAAAAGCCCTTTTACGAGCAATATAAAGGGAGGAGAAGATGTGTGTATATGATAATATTATTTGGGGTTTACTTGTATGTAAGCAAAAATAACTGGCGATTCTACCAGTAATGGTTTTTCGACCCCCGTTTTCGATTTCACAGGCTCTTGGGGTGAAGTGTGAAGTTTTGAACAAATACGATTGACGGGCGTTTGGTTTTGATTAAAAAAAAAAAATCGAAAAATAAAAGGAAAAAGAAATACGAGTTTATATACGCGGTGTCGGGTAAGAGTTGATTTGTTTTAGTTGCTAATTTGTTTGAATATTAATGTATTATTTTTACAATCCCTGGAGTTCACTACGTTTGTTCTTATTATAATATTCTTAGCGAAGTGAGGAATATATTGGGTTTACAACGACGTTTATATTTTTTACATATCTGTATCGAAAAATTCCGCTAGAAGGAGTGTTGCGATTTTTACACTCATACCCGGTCTCCGGTAGCATATTGCATTTAGTTGGTACTTTGGAGAGATCGTTTTTCGATTTTCTCAAAAGCATCTGACAGGAAAATTGTTTAATGTATTTCGAAAAATTACATAAAAACGCGATTCTATCGAAATCGATTACGGCTATTTTTTCGTAATTTTGAAAATAACGGTTATAGAAACGTGAAATATTTACCAAATTTGTAACTTTATATTATATTGGGGGGGGGGGAAATTCTTTTAGTTTTGAGCTATTTATAGCGATTATAGATTTGAAGATATATCTATTTAATTCGTAAATAAGGTAATTTTTGGTTTTAATCATTACAAATTTTTGTTTTCTTAACCTTTCTAAGTTATTTGACAAAGTGTTTTTTTGTGGAAAATTTCGTTATTTTGAGACTAGTAGTTCGAGAGTCTTGAACTTTTTTGAATTTCAAAATGATTTATCATTATTTTTAAATTTATAGCAATATCAATATTCTAAACTCTTTATTTGAGTAAACCACAAAACCCCGTCGTTCGCTAATTTTTTTAAATTTATTCCTAGAAACATAAATATAGTAAAATACTGGTTAAAAAAAAAGTTATCGCCGTATTAATAATTTAAAACATATTTTTAAAGTGCAACAGTATAATGTTAATTTTTTTTTTTTGCTATATAACTTGACGTTTTATAAAAATTGTTAGCGAGACAAAACTATTTGAATATTATATTTATGTCATTTTCACAGAGATTTCGTGAATATTTTCGTAATTTATTTACATATTATAATACTCAGTGAAATATTGTAATATCATTAAATTCTTGATCAGGATGTACGGCGTAAACGTTATTGTGACACGTTAATTTCCTACGTCCACGGGGGACAAGTTAATTCATTTTAACGATTTCGATTGTTTCCTCAATCATTTTCTTTTATGACTTAATACTAAATTCATTGATTTTGCGCGTTTTACGCTAAAAATTGTTTTCCGATTTAACCACGTCACTTTGAATTATGTATCTCGTACACTCGGTCATATAATACTCGTGCGTGTCTAGCAACATGTGAAGTTGTCTTAACAACAACCAAGATGGTTTTCTCCGAACGAGACTACGTGCTTAAAACCTCTTGCGATGATTTTGTTTTTGTATAGTAAACACGGCGTGTCTACACAAATGCTGTAGATTCGTTCTCGTAATTCGCAATCGTACGAAAAAAAATTAAAAGCCATTAAATTGATCTGGAAAAACGTTTGTATACTTTTATCTAAATTAATACGTACCGTAAATAATAGTCGTTTAACAGGTCTTAACAGATTATTATGATATAATTTCCTCGTAAATTACTTTTTACAGTGCACATTTTGTTCTGTGAATATAATTGAAAAAAAAAAAAAACGTTTTAATTTTAATGTTTTAAAGCGGCATACCGAAGAAGAAATGAAATTACAAAATTTTTACCACGATTATTATAATTAATCGATATTTGAATTCTGAATGCATTATGAATTGAATCCCAGTAACTCACTGAAATGTGTTCATATACAATATTGTTTATTTGGAAAAAAAATAAAGATTAAAAAAAATAACATTTTACCAAATGTGTACAATGCGAGAGAATTTCCGAACGTACTCGTATTATATATGTTCGTAAATAGTTTTTCGTCTTTTCGACATCAATTTCGTACGTCAATCAAGAATGTAAAAACATGATATGTACGAGAACGATTTTCCAAAAATTAGAATTACTATAAAATTATAGCGATATTTTTTTATCTATTTAACTTCACGGTACAAGCAATTTTAACACATTGAAAATAAATTAGAATATATAATTGCGTTATGCAACGTTCGGTCGACCGAATAATAAAAGTGCCGGGGACACGTTTAATTGACTATAATATATATTATAATACACACTCGTACGATTCAAATCGATGACTTGTGTTTGTTTTTTAGATTGTACACTCCCTCGATAGGGTGCGAGAGTAGTAACATGTGCGTCCATTCGTTACTGCAAGGGTGTCTTTATGAAGTGATTACACCATTGTCTACTACTTGTACGAACAATAATAATATTGAAAAATATTATTACTGTCAGTTTTTATTAACGTTTTGATAAAAAAAAAAAAAAGGAGTTAAATAATAAATCTTCAAATATCATAAAAAGTAAGTCATATGTTTGTAGAATTATAGAAAAGTGCAACTGAACAAATGATTAATGAGCGCAAAGAAAAAAATAGAAGAAGAAATTAGAAATTTATTTCCCACGTTTAAACATACACACTTAAAATAATTCGAAATTATAAAACGTCTATTGTAGTTTACGTGGACATTCTCAAACATAGTATAGATTCGGCTAGTACATTTTATACAAATTCCATAATATTTTTAACGTTTGTTTTTCTTTTTTTTTTTTCATCCGTTTATTCTTGAATTTTGAGTAACGATGTTGTAATAAACAATCACAATTATTTTCCTCTCCAGTTCGTTCTCTTGCCGTTCGAAATATAATATAACAAAAAAAACCGGTGTTTGTAGAACACACAGAATATAAATGTCCTATAAAGAAATCCAACGTAAAATTCGGTGTAGATAAATAACGTTCGGAAATATACATCTGTTCTATCATCATTATTGACAACCGTAGGCGCGCGCAGACTTTGTCTGCAGGGCGAAGGGTTGGCGGTACTCGGTACGCTTATTATTACGTTATTTTCAAGCGTTTCGTTTAGAACACTTAGTGGCCAGACGTTTGGGGAAATCGGTGAAAATGATATTATTGTTTAAACAGGAATTCCTTTTTTATTCACCCGAGGAAGATATTGGGAACGCCGTGACGATACTGTGAACGACGAGAATCGTCCGATGTGAGTTAATCGTTAGTCGGTATTTCACTAGGAAGCAGTAGTTATGCTAGTGGGAATTCCTTTTCGAATGTTTCACGGAGTTTTTTGTGAAATTCCCTAGCGCAGGACGTTTGGAAATCAGCGGGAATGATGTGGGACACTCCTGTTTGATTGACTATCTGGAAATCCTTGTGAATTCCCTAGGAGTTCTATTAGGGATAACAACGCGTATCGCTTACTATGCTCGTAACAACGTACAGTATGGTACGTCATCATAATAACGCTTTGACGGACGACGCGCAGTGAAAATAACGGAAGCGTTGAGACAAAAACGATTCTCCGCCCTCGCGTTCGGTGTGCCGTGGTGGGAATAGGAGAAAAACCGTTAACAGGAACGCGCCCGGAAGGGACGAAGGGTGAGGAGGGGACGAACGGTGAGAAGAAAAATTGCCGCTGTGCATGTATAAAAAGGAATCGTTTAAACCGCACGGGGCCACCAGTTTGCCGTATTCCGATGCGCGTGGCTCTCGCGGAGGCGGAGACGGCGGTATTCGTCAACGTCACGGCGCGACCGCCGTCGCAATTCTTCATCCGGCCCTTGTGACCCTTCGTCACATGGCCGCCGCCGCCGCCGCCGCGTGCCCTTCCCAGGGACGTTGTGCGCGTGTGTATCGGATTTTAACACAAACAAACGTTTCGAGCTGATTTATCGCCCGGTTGTATCGCACCCTTTACACACACACACAAATTCGCTCGGAGGTTTGTCATAAATTTATTGGATCTCGCGTGGAAAACACGTGACTATTATATGTGTATAATATTTGCAGCGTTCATACCATCCGACCCGGGGCCGGGATGTTGTGGCGGCGATATGGCGAGAGGAACAGTTGAGGAAGTAGAGAGTACGTAAAATATATTGCATAAGGATCGGAAAAATAAATTGATAAAATATAACGAAAAAATAACGCTCGCGCACAACACTATTACAATATACACGAGCAGACATGTAAATGATATACACTTTTATTTTATACGGACATGCGTGTCCAATAGCAACATAATGCCATGTATTATTTAAAATAAAACCGACACGGTTTTTTTTTTTTAGTTCATAAAGGGATCAGCGTTATGTGAATCGGCTAATTTCGTTATACGAGATCGATTGACGAATTCGACATTGAGCGTGTAACGAATAAAAGCGAATTAAATAAACCGGAGTGTCTTCGATTATTTACAATTATCTTGAAATCATTCATAAATAATATTAGCTAAGAGCTATCGTTTGAATTATCGAACAATTTATACGAGAAAAAAAATCTAATATTTTTCTTCGCATGTATTTCTAGAGTTTATAATTTAAAACAAATCCGTGTAAATGGCACGTACAATGAGTGTGGTTCTCTATCCCTCTTTTTCTATACTTATATGTATATATATTTATTATAATTTATAATAAATTCTCGTGTAGAATTTATTATTATTTCTCTGTTTGTAAGACGTCTGGATATAAAATATTATTTCTATTGATGTGTTTAATTTCAGGAATAATTGATGTGCAAATGATAATTGTTTTATTGAAACGTTTTTTCTTTTCTTTTAAAAATATAATTCAATAATATTTATTCTTTTTAAATATAACTCAATGTCCATTCAAACGGTTTAAGTCGATATAGATTGTAAGTATATACACATCCAGGACGTTTAATCAGTAACAATATGTTTAAAAGTAAACTATTTGATTTGCACATTTGTTCTTATAATTTTAGATGTTTACGAGTACGAAGAAATCTATTAGTCCACATTTCTATACACATTTAAAAAATCTAATTTATATGTTTCGTGTTTATTTTGAAATACATAAACGTTTTAAAATAATATTTGCGTACCTTCGTATTTTTGTAAGTTTCATTTTTTCGGCATAAAAGCAGTGTATACAAAATTATTAGATATTGCGGTGTATTTTAAAATAACGTTTATGGAAATAAAAATAAAAACCATTTTTGTATTTTTTGCATTTTCATTATTAAAAACAATATTTACTTGTACAATATTATATTTAATTCATGGCAAACTGGATAGTATTTTTTGAAACTACGAGAGATATCTGTTTTTCATTATCATAATAAATATCTTGGTCTGTATTTGTTAAAAAAAAAAATAAACAAATATAATTGTTTACTTTGAATTTAAAACCAATAGGGTATACTTTTTATTTATTCTTTATTCATTTATGACCTAAAATAATAAATGTTAACATTAAACGAGAAGACAATTCTCGAGATATAAATGTTTTTTTTATTCAGTCTGGTCGATTTTTCTTTTGAAGAGTAATTTATATATATATATATATATATATATATATATTATAAATTTTGGTGTATTTTTGGTAGTAAAAAATTGAAAATATTGTATTTTGTTTCATAATATAGATCTTGTTATTTTAAACTTGACATTTCTAAAACTTTGTGTGTAAATAATAGCGTATTAATTAATCATAATAAGTAATACACTTTTAACGGATAATAAAATTACAAACTAAACAATGCGTACGGTTGATGTAATTTATTTACGAAATAATGTTCACAATTAAAACATTGTATATTAACATTTACGCGACTATTAGCTTAGTCAGGTTGGTATATTCTATTGTGGAGAAATTCCCTTAGCAGCACCTAATTAATAATTAATACTTAATACAGACAACGGTGTATAAGACAAAATAAAATGCTATATAAAAAAAAAAAGAAAAACACTTGTCTGATGACGAAATATGAGAGACGTGTTATTGCTTATCATAAATAGTATAGTAAAGAAGTTTAATCACTAATATTATAAAGAGATACATTGGATAATTATTGTTTACAGCCTGTTTATAATAGGAGATATTGCAAAAAAATATAATAAATCAAAATTATGTTTTATCGATAATTTAAATGTATTCTTATATTTTAAAAAAGTTGATAACTCTTTAATAAAATAATTTTGAAAAAGTCGTTTTACAGGTATGTTTTTTAAAATGTTTTACGTTTATGTTTTGATAAAAATTGAGGTAGAATTTAATCAAGTATGTTTTATTATTTAAGGCGTATTAAGTATATATTTAAATATAGTGTGATCATATTTTTTGTGCTCAACTGCTTTCATTCAACTACGAATTACTTAATCAAAACCAGGTGTAATAGTAAGCAAAAGGACGAAATAATTATGTTATTTGCAATTTTAAAATTAATTTTCTTTTTTCATAAACACGAAGACAAAAATAATCTTTAAATAAATATTTAAAACTTTATTAACATCTGTTATCCAAGATGGAATAATATGTACTTCTTTGAAGCAAGCGAAAACCGTTTAGCTATTCAATTTCTAATTTTAAATAAAATAACAAGTTAAATTTAAAAGAAATATTTTTTTGGAATCAATTTGTAAAAATAGGCAAAAAGGGTTCTGTAGAAAGTTTGTCACAATAACAAGACACAAAGCTGAATTAAAAGACGATCTTTTATAAAAAAAAAAAATATATATATATGTTAAATCTAATATAATTTGTTAGCAGTATATGATAAATATGTATTTTTTTGAGTTGTTTATATTTTAAATACTAATTTACGTAATGTTAATTAAAAAAATCTTTACGGTATAATTTAAAACGTAATACATTAGAGCAATAGAGTTTATCTAGAATTATTTTGAAAAAGTTATATGCATACGAGTATAATATGTACGTGCACAGATTTCAGTACGTTCGCTAAAGAAGGAGCGAGCACTGTTGGACTGTTTAGTCAAATATAGTCTTACAACATAAAAATAAAAGGCTATCCCAAGAACGTGGCACCACAATTTCCAGTTAAAATTAGTAAAATTATTTTTATGAAAAATTAAAATTGCGAATATATTCAATAGATTATACTTCGGTCATGATCGCACACATGTGTACGTGTCAAAATATCACCAATGATTTCATTCACTTGAGGGGGAGAGATATAACCATAACAAAATTTACTTATATTTTTATGAAGTGATTTTTTTTTTGTGATTATAAATAAAATATTTTTTTCTTCCTTTTAGGATTTTTTTTAATTTAATGTGGCGAAACTGGCCCTTAGGGCTTTTCCCTAAAGACGCCATTAAAACGATAATAGATTTCTCTTTTTAAACCCTATAAACGTGGTAAATATTTTTCAAATATTTTTTTCTCCCAAACACACGTTTTATTTATACATAATATGTTATGACAAATCATTAGAAAACAGTGTGCCTCCTACTGGGACATTATATTTGTAATTCCCCAAGGAAATGTATTACGAGTTTATTTTAACAATCTATACGCTGTTCGGATAAAGATTGTTCAGTTTCATCCCCTACGCTGCTGTTAATGACCCGTCTTCATTGACTCGTATATGGGGCTAGAAACGAGGAACTTGCCAAATCATCCGGATGACGTTGTGCACGACAACTAGGGCGCAACAGAAATGCATAGAATTGTATAATTTTTCCTGCGAGGGAGAAAACCTCACGAGTACAATCATCTAGACCGCAGGGGTTCGGACGAACTATTTCAACAACGAATCAAAACATAATAGTTAAGGCGGACGTGATGTCAAAATTGACACGCTGAAACCGTTTAGAACGACTCTTTCACGATGTAGTCACAATCATTCATTTGACATTTGTTTTTTAATGTTATTTTAACGGGTATAATTTTTCACGTGAAATGTTTAAAAATTATTTTAATACAAAAAATTCATAATTATCGAGTGGAATTAATGTTTTTTTTTTAAAAAAAAGAAACAAATTAAAAAGTAAAAATCTTCAAACTGATCAATAAAGTCGAATACGAGATATCTATTCAGGTGTATTGTAAAATACATTTAAAAAATAATTTATAGTGGAAAAATATTAATTTTTTTTAGTCCGAAAACAATTTATTCGCACTCAATCTCAAACTCAGTTCATCATACCTTAAAACGATACTCGTCACTTAGTATATTGTAGGACTGCGCGAATTGTTGGACTTCAAGCTGAAACTGACGCTATATGCGTTGAAGATACGTTTATTTTTTTATTGGCATTGATTTCACAGCTATAAATCGTAATATAGTCAATTATTATTATTTATTCTTCCGCGGTACGCTTTATAATGACCTAAATTCGAAATAAATCAACATATTTCTCTGAGGTCTTATATTTAATTAATGTTCCAAGTGTAGATTAGCACTTAAGTAAGATTTAATTTTCTTTTTGTGGCTACTATTTTCAATAGTTTTCCCTTCATTGTTTGCTCCTCTAAAATGGTGTAGCGCAGTGAAACTATTTATATGTATTATCGTAAACCACAAAGCACTCGTCATTTGCAATATCCTAAAACTGATGTTATTGCTGCAAAAGTCATTTCTGATAGAGTAAATTCAATTATGAATGAGTGATTAGATACCAGAGAACACTCGTCGTCATCATCTCATCTTCTGTTCCAACTGTTTATAACAGTTGTTATTGTTTCAGGAGACTGATGTTGCAAAGTATAACACTCATTTAGAAGTAATTGATCTGATACCGTTGAACATATGTCATCTTTATTTTCAATTATTTTAGACTTGTCTTAGTGATATAGTGAGCAACCCTCTAGGGATTAAACTAGACTGTTGCTCAGTCCTAGGATTACATGCAACACGTGTATATTTATACACATTTGTTGTAATTTATTAATATTGTCGTTTTGCTTTACAAACGAAAATTTGTCCTTTACAAACCGTTTCAAACGGCCTCCGAACGTTAAATAAAGTTAATGAAATAATATTATGATTTGGGGGAATGCGTAACCAATGGGATTTCGATGCACTTTTTAATTTTAAACTCATTCGATAATCCGAAAATCTATGTAAACAAACAGGTATGTATGGGTTAAAAAAAATCGATCGCAAATTGGTAATGATTTTGCGTCGATAAACTACAAGCACAACAATTATTTGTTTATATAGCGCAAAAGTTATTCGGAGAAATATTGGAAAAACGTATAAGATTTACTCCGAACACCGGCGGACAAATGGGAAACGAGGGATTTATTTTTAGTGATCCCTGGAAAAAATAAAAGGAAACAATACTAATATTTAATAATCGCTTAATTCATGTCACGTAGATAATTATAAAAATATCCGTTTCCGTAGAAAATTGAATGTTGCAACGTCATTAATCTTCGGTAAACATTCACACAACTGTAACATAACATTCTAACGCGATAAATTGAAAGCTAATTGTTCCGTTGTAATATTATTTTCAACCATTTAAACGCGAATGCATTTCCATGTTAATACCAAATTTACTTAGAGTGATTGATTATGAATAGAAATCGGATTTCTATGTCGTTGAAAATCCTAAAATTAAGATAACTCCATCAAAATCATTTTCTATACGTGTATGTCTTTTTGAAAATATATGATGTTTACTGTATTCGAAGGAGAGTGCGCAGGAGGACTTACTTTACTTTTCTTTTTAACAGGACGGGAGAACGGCACAAACTAATTGCCCGAAATAATTTTTCTTCAAATATAGACTTAAATTGTTGTCAATGATATGATGTATTTTATTATTTTTAGAATTAAAATTATTTTTGATATTAGTTTATTATTTTTTCTATTGTATAGACTATAGACAATCTTTCTATTTTCTTTTTTATAGTTTGTTTATATGATATGCTTGTTCTGTGCTCAGTGTAGTTTGTAGTGTACAGATATTTACAATAAATTACTGTATATATCTGTGGCCTAGACTGCGTGTTCGTAGAACGCAATGTAATCAGTTTTATTTATTATTATTGTTTTTATATATACATTGTATTGGTCCTCCAGAAAATTAATTTGAACCAGGCCGTTATATTACATTTTGGATACGCAAAGGTAATAGATCATCTGACAAAGTATATTATCCAAAAAGAAATATAAACCATAAACAACATACCTTTCAACATATGTTGCCACATCTAAATCAAAGAGAATAACTATTAAAACTTTGTTATTTATTAATAATATTTTCATTAATTAGTATATTGAATAAAAATGTTGATAATTATTATATTTTTTTCTATTACAAATAAGTATTGCTATCAAAATGTAAATTTTAATTACATAAAATAATTGGTTTTTAAGTGTATTTTTAAGAATATATGAAATGTGTCTTGCGAATTAGTGTGAAAATAAATCTATATTTGCTTACATGGATTGCACAGTATATTAAATTCAGATTTATGCAGCTAAGTGTAGTGTTTAAAAAAAAATTAGTCATGTGGGGGGATATGGGGACTATGGGCCCCACGAGTTGGTTTTAAAGAATTTTGCACTTAGAACGCTATAACTCAGTTTTATATCCTTAGAGTTTTCTACTTAATTTTTCCCAATTCAAGCACAGTATATTTCATAAAAATGTTTTAAGTACTGAAATAACAAATAAAAGATAAACAATTTATAAAAATTATGAACTTATTATTCTTAATCTTTAAAAAATTACCAGCCATATTTAATCTATACTTGATGATGTATATTATATAGGTATATTTCATTTTATTAAGAGTATTCAAAAGACAAAAATATTATATACATAATATATTATGCATTAAAAGTAATATTCAGTATTATGAGCTGAAAATAGTAATAATAATAAGTTTTAAAAAAAATATATTAATTTACTAAATACATATCATGGCGTTTAGGGTGTAGAAACTGGCGGTGGGCACAATTCTTTTTGAATTTTTCTTTTTCTTTATAAACCATTATAGTTTTTGTGAAATGTTCAAATTAAACCTCAATATATGTGTATTTTATTAAATCATATTATTTTGCACGAAATATTCTCTAAGATTGGAATATGATTTTCATACGTTAAATATGGTTTGTATATCAGTTCTAAGGAATACGAATCGTTGAGAAAGCTCGTCCGATTGGAGCTGCATACTCTCAGCAAAAATATGTAAGAAACATAAAAATCGTATTTATAATTATAACAATAAATTAATTTTCTGTTATATTTATTAATCGCCTATTTATGTGAGCCATTTCGTTTGGTACTTTAATTGAAACGTTTACGTTGTAATGAATTGTGTTATAATATTATTTCATCGTGAATAACATTTATTAACAATATTGTTATTATCCAATAATAAAACGAATAATACGCCTTCTGTTTTTTCCCTTTTCCAGTATAAAACAAAAATCGAACCAATCGTTTTTCATTCTCTCTCTCGGTGTACTAAACGTATAAAATCCATATGACAACGTATATTTTGCTCGAATATTACAACGACGAATACTGTTCGCAGACAAAAAAAAAAAATAATACAATATTGTGCGTTGCGCGTAAAATTACGACTGGCATTAAAGGTACTTTTTCCCCCCTCGTCTTTTTTCTTGCATAAAATATACATAACAATCATTTCGTCACGTCGTTCGCGAACAGTTTATGAAAAGAATATGAATACACGAATATAAACGACACAATAATCGTAGTCGAAACGTGCGAGTTTCGTTCCATTCTATACAAACCGCTGTGACTGTGTTTTGACGGAATAATTTGAACGGGCGCAAAAGAAATATTCTTTTAATAATCGCAAATCATATACAGCGTGTTCCACAGGTTTTGGTCTCAACGACTTATTGTTGTCTTTATGTAGCGGCGTAATCAACGGAATAACGAAAACGGGTTCGTGAATTAACGTAAAATGTATAACATCAGTGTGTTAGAAGGCAACGAAGTTATTTTATATAACTCACTATGACGATGGAGACGCGACGAGGTTTTTTTTTATTTTTACGTTAAAATATCGATTTAACCGTTATCGTAATATTTCCGTCGAGGAACTATTTATTTATATGGGCTACTACAATCATGTTTAACATTTTATATCGCGTATATTCTTACAGGTCGAACACGTGCCTATCATCCCCCTCGTTAACTAAATCTTGATTTGGTTAGGTTTTTTAGGAAATTTTTTCTTATTAAATGCGTAAAAACAATACAAACTGTCGGCAAAGAAAAAAAAAAACAATAATATTTGATCGATATATACTCGTATGCGCGTGTAGCCGAGGTAAACAAATACGCGACCGGCGATATTTTTTCGTCGCGTTCCAGAAAAAAAATCGGGAACACTTTTTTGAAGATAAATTATTACAACAATTCGTACTATTGTCATACGACAAGTTACGCGTGTCAGTTCTCTAACCAAAAAATTAACTAATTAAAAGGCCCTACAGATGTCATACTATTCGTTCATAACGGATCGGCAAAGTAAATAGGTATACGCTTTAACAGCCAATATGAAAACGGCAAAGTGATAAACCTTAATAATATTATGTCAAGACAATTTAGTTGTATCGTTAAATAAAAATTAATGTTGTTCCTTGGCCGCAATTTACTATGATGTGCAGAATTCGAAAATCAATTTCTAAATTAATATCTTATTGTATCCGCGTTTACGTATGAAATAATAATAATCAACGAGTACTCGAAAGTTGTAGTCTTTCGAGCCAAATAATATAAAAAACGCAAAAAACAAATATATTTCGTTTTCACGTGCATATATATTTCACGCGCATCATCATTCGTTTCTGTTCGGCCCCCGTAAAAGCCGTAAAACGTATTAATTTTAAATTTATCGTATTTTATTCAATTTTTTTTTTTACCACGCGTGTTTGTAATAATTAATTTGCATTTACGAATAAGAGTTCAAATATACGTTTCATATTATTCATTTCAATAATATCTATGCGTTTATATTTTTACTTGTTTGTAGAATATATCCTGTAGCGGTACCGTCCACTGAATACTAATGAATTGGGGGAAATAACGCGAAAGCGGTCCCTTGCATCGCGGCGGTTTTTTTTCACCCTTAGTTTAACGGGAAGTAAGACACAGACGTATCACAGATTTATTAAATTATTATTATTATAATTGTTATTTATCAGTCAGCAGTCATTATATATAATAAAATATTTATATATATATATTTTTTTTAGGACGTTTTTTAATAATACGCGAATAATTTTCCCTAACCGCACATTTTCTTACCGTTGTAAATAACACGCATCCTTCCGTGTGACTCCAATACAATATTTTATTATTCGTAATAATAAATAAAATAATTATTTGTACATACGAAATGTGTTTATATTTAAATAAAATATTTAGCGTATAATTTTATACGTTCAAGTGCGTAAGTATACGTATATATATATACGTACTTTCTAACAAAACGTATGCATTCAGCATTTTTGTTTTCTCGCAAAATAAATACGTGGTACTACTTATTGCTTATCGTACTTTATTGCGCGGATACTCGACGATTCACGATCGCGTAATCTCATTGCAAAATAGAATATCCTGTACACGGTTTTTCGTCAGTATTAATATAAATATAATATCAGATCGCGGTAACCTGTTGCGTACAGAGAACAAAATGAAAAAAAGAAGAAAATGCGAATAGATGTGCATCGTACGTGTTGTTACGTTTTCTTTCTTGATTTTCGAATTATATCGTTCCGAATTCCATAAGAGACATCTCTCTTTTTTTCCTCCTAGAAAACGATAAACGACCGAAACGACGGCGATTACGCGGCGCGCAATAAATATAAATATTAATAGTTTTATTTAAGTATGTACGCGTAAAACGACTAAACGGCTTACAAAACGCATCGCATTCCCGTCGCCGTCGGGTTTCTGTGAAAATACCGTAATAAATGTAACACAATAAACCCGGTCGTTACGCGTGCGGTGACGTACACGTGAAAAATAATGTGTTAAATCATTAATTTACGACTACGATATTAAAACAATCGTAACGTTTAATTTAACATTTGACACCATGGGTTCTCAACATTTTGAGGCCCGCGTCACTTTTTATACTATTTGTCGTATGAGTTGACGCCCCTCCTCACTATTATAGGACTGAAGTATGTTTAATATTTTATATATATATATATATACGTTATAGCATATTTTAATGTACCTATTCAATAACTGTTATTGGATTAATACAAAAATGTAGTTTTATTAATATTTAAATAAATTTATTTGTACGGGAGAAAAAACATTACAATTCGAAATCAAAAAAGTATTATTATTGTTAATTTTAAATCACTTAATGAGAGGGTTGACACTGCTTTGTATTTTTTTTTTTAATGTTTGGTGGTGACAACTGTGATAAGGCGCATCTATGATCATTGCCGACGTCCAATCGTGCTCTATTCTTCTCGATTACGGTAAATCCGTATTCGTAATGTAATCGTAGCTGTACAACCATTTTTTGGACTTGGACATTATGAGTTATAATATTGTATCGATAACAGTATTAAAAACGAAATTATGAAATATAACTGAGACAAGTAAGGCATGAATTTTTACAACACGTCTAAATAGGTAATAATACAGCAAAATTATATTACTGCAGATAGTATGCGTTTCGTACGTTGCACATCGTTAGTTTAATCGTAATATTTATTTTTAGTTATTTAGCATTCTAGAAATCTATCTGATATACTTATATACTATATAACATCGTTGTTTGTCACTCAACGTTATTCTCCGATAATAATTATTGAAAATAACGTAATTACACAATAATTCCCGATACATTTTATCGGAATATATTATATTATTCATATTTTATCAGATAAAAATATAAATAATTAGAAATAACGTATTCGTTTTTCATGGTGATTTGAAAATTTTCAGCATATAAATTATGCAGCATAATTATTAATTTATTTATCGAGAGAAACGGTCAAAAAATAACCGGTTGTTAGCGGTAGAAATTATTTTACATGATAATAGTAATTTAATCAAAGAATATGAATGTCTAAATGTAACATATTAAAAATTGTAAATTTAATATTAACTGCAGCGACTTCCGAGCTCTAGTTCAGCGCATCGAAAAAACCGATTTGAGGTCTACGATGATCTCCCCCCCCCCAAATAAAAGTCAACTAGACTAAATGTTTTGTTGTCATATTCAAGTAACTACAAAAATTGATTTTCTTAAAATTGCGCATAAATTCGTAAAATATATTTTAATTCCTAGTCTTCTTTTCCCGGTTTCGTAAGAAACCGATGTTGTGTTTAGTTTATTTTAATGTGCATGGTACGGTAATAAGTTATAACGTACTTGATTCGGTATACCGATTGCGTTAATTAATAAATACGTTTATTCACACCGTGTTTTATATTGCTAAAACGGCGTGTTTAATAAAATCGTCAACATCAAATCCAGTCCGTAAGTAATCCGTTTATCAGCCGATTTGACAAAGTCGAACGTCAAAATGTCAAACTCGCCGACTGGAAGGCATTTAACGTTTGCAGTTACGAGTACATTACGATCCCTCTGAATCCGGCCCTGTACCAGTGAGACCTCTTAGAAGTGGACACATTTTCGACGGTAATCGCACGGTTTAAAATTCTCCGCAACTATCCACTATGTAGTGCAGCGGTTCTCAAAACTGTTGTACCGTGGACATATCGCAGATGGACCGCGGTGTTAAAGTTTTTATTTCCCATTCCCGGTTAATTTAATAAATTTGAAAGAAAAAAATGAAAGTCAAAAGTTAAAGAATATATTAAACGATGTCGCGTTGTACGCGACAAATGCAGTGAGTGAAATTTTATTATTCGTTCATAATATGGCGGTTTGCTTCGAGCAGCGGCATAAATTATTCATTCCGAGGATGTTAAAAATCTGGTGAGAGAACCTAATAATAATGTACAGTCACGCTTAGGTTGAGTAACTGTATGTTAATTGAATTTTTTGTTACCGATCGTTGTTCCGGGTTTGACGATGAACAACAAGTTTTTAATATTTTCCCTCGATATTCATAATCGTATCGTTTATTATTATTATTAATCACCTCTACGGGCTATGGGTTATTGTTCGACGCAGTTACAGGAGACGTTACAAGACCGGCAGTCGGCGCGGGGTTGTCTAAAATTTGAACGCAACGTTATAATAACCATCCAACTTTATCAGTTCGAACCGGATTTCTTTTTTCATTCGGCGGTATTTTACGTTCGCTCCATTTTATTACAACGACTTCGTTATTGCGCCGGGCTCGTGTTTGCGTCGTACGATACTTGTGGGGGGTTCGAGCAAAACGAGCGAAGTGAAAACGGGCGTGTTAAACAGCGCCTCGTCCATCAACGTAACAACGTGTTCACCTGTATCGATTGCCGTTTCGCCATTTCAACGTTCCTTTCTTAGTCGTATAAATAAGCGGTCGTCAATGAGATTTACTTCATCCGCGTTCCGCGAACACGCACGTTTTTTTTCCCCCGCATTGTCGTTATACGAATTAAAATCGTTTTTATTATGTTCACCGGACGACAGACAACTAATTACGAACAGTAGCCGTTATTTATATATATATAAAAAAAAATAATAACGGTATTCTAATAGGCGAACCGTAAAAACGATATTTTAATTGAAAAAAAAAAAAATCGTCAAAGTGAAAAGACGTTTGCACACCTCTCGCTGGTACAACGTGCCAGTAATAATAATAATAATAAAGTGTACGGCGACAATTTTCGAGAGAAAAGACGTGCACGGGAATAAACGATTTGTGCGATAACGGAATAATAATAATAATAAAATATCACGTTATCCGACGAATAAAGCGAATGAGTCGCAAATGAATGAATCGTTAATGAACGAACTCCTCTTGTGATGGTTTTCGACAATTCGCTGGTGCCACCGACCTCGGGGTCAGGTGTATTGTTATATTACACAACTGACAGAATGACGAGAGACCCGTGTGGTAAAAGAAGGCGGCACGACCTCGATATGAATATTTGATGACAAGACCGTCCCCAGCCGTTGATCCCGTGGCGCAGCCATCACACAGGGCATCACACGCGCACCACCGTTTAACGCGTGTGTTTTCAAGACGGCCGGTTACGACTGCGCGGCGTCGACACGGCGACGCCACCGCCGCCGGGACACCACCACACGTGGCCGACGGCCAGTTCTCCGCGTGTTCCCGTGTCGGTACGTCGCCCGTCCGTACGGCACGTTCGTTCCCCGGCATTATCGCGTGCGCGTGTTTCGTGCGGTGTTCTGTCCGCAAAACATGTTTCTGAGAGATTAATGTTTTGCGTGTAAAAGGGAGAAAAGAAAAATGGTTTGTGGCGGCGCGACGGCCGACAAACGTTCGTAGACACTGTCGAAATACAAGTAAAACGCGTACAGAATAAAAGGTAATCAACATAACCGTTCTCGCATTTATAAATTTTAATTTCTTTTTTTGTTTCGGTGCGTCTCATGAATAATAACGCGTACGAACGCCTTAGAATGGCGGGGAAACATTTGTACATTCGTATGTTTTTACCAGATATTCTTTTATTATTATTGTTATTATTCGGTTAACACGGCCGCTAGGACCATGCCGACATACATACTTGCCTCCAATTTTCTCTGTCCGATGCCTGTATCCTCCAGTCTATTCTTCCTCCTAACGCTTTCACATCATTCCTCACTACGTCCTCCCATCTCAGACGTGGTCTTCCCAACGGTCTTCCCCCAGTACGGTTTTCTTCTAATACTATGCGAATGAATGGGTTTTGGCTACGCCAAGCATGCCCAGCCCATAGCAATCTTTTGTTCTTTATTATTTCGAGTATACTGGGTTTATGGAAGAGCGTTTCTAATTGATAATTTTTCGTTCTTTATATATTTTATTAATATACGACGACGGTCCAATTAATACCTGGGCAAAATTTTTTTTTTCAAATTTATTATTTTAAATACAATATACTATAAATACTTTGAACAAGAAAGTTTTGCGAATATGTATTCGAATACGTTTTGTATTCCCTAAGTATTTTAAATATATTTCGCAAAAAATATTTCGAATAATTTTAGAATACATTGTTTTCTTCTAAATTTTAGTAACACAAATATATAGTGTAATTATATTATTATTTAATATAATAATTACAGTCATCAATATGCGTAATGGAAATTTAATAATTTATCATTATTATTATTATTATTGTGTTTTAATAAATCAATATAATAAGTAATTTGATAATAACTATTTATTATTAATTATATCTCAATTATAATAACAAAATGTAATCAAATATATATATATGATTATTTGAATAATACTAGGTTCAAACACTAAATCTATAATTGTTTTTTTTATACCTACTGTATTTACTCATATTTTTTTTCTGAATAAAATGACTTTACAATGAATTAAAAGGCGAGTTTTTTTTTGTAAAACTTAATATGGAAGCTTTTTATACTCTCGATAACTTATAATTTATATTTATTACTTCTTTTGTAATATTAAGTAAAATTATTTAATAAATTTATATAAGCTCTCATGTAACCAGTTACTATAATGACTAACATTTTTTGTAAAAAAATAATATTAATAATAATTTTTTTAAGCTAATCGAAACTGTCGTAGACCGTTTAATATCTTCACCCGTCTGACACAAAGCTGTCCGTGCTCGCGCACTTATATCATGCACGCAATAATGGTCTGTAAATTCCAAAGAAAAAAAAATTTGATTATTGCATGCACAGATAACCTTGTTTAATACACTTTAAAACACTTTATTCTATAACATAAGATATAGTCATTTTCAAGATGTATATTTTATTGATACGGGTACCTATTTGTCATTTATTAATTACTCATTTTTTACACCATCATAATAATATGCCGTCATCGCCGTCTCTGTTATAAAATTGGAAAAAGAAATCATTTACTGTCCCATTAAATACAGTTAAAAACAAAATAATACGATTTGAACGTTAAAAAGTGAGTAATACTCTATTATATTCTGAATAGTTTGAAAAAGTGAATAGAGTATTTCAAATATTGTACTCGGAATTATATCCAAATCTACAGTTCATCTGTATAATGTACAATAAAATATACGTCAGGTTTTAAAGAGAATTATTCTCATTCTTATTTCTAAAACATTTATTATGTAGGTAGGTACACATGGGTATAGAAAAAAGGCTACACAAAAAAATCAGCTGCGTTTCCTATTGAACGTTTTAGTTTGTACTCAAAATAATATTATTGGTAGTAAATATAAATATGTATTTTATTATTATCGAGAGTTTATTTCGATGACATCTCCTCGTTTGTCAATACAGTACAATTAAGTTTTAAAATTTTTAACGCTGCGCCCTTTGTGCGCACATGCACATTTCTTCTTTTGGCCTGTCGAAACGCGTTTAGTGTTCTCGTATTATTCGTATTCAATTGTCTGATCACCTGTCAAAACGGTCTTTATTCTACTCCAACATTGTTGTACCAACAACATCTCGCCCGAATATACTTCCTATAAATAATAATAATAATAATAATAATAATAATAATAATAATAATCGTGTGGGTAAACAAATCCACGAAAATACGCATCGTGTGTGTTTGTATATGTATATGCGTATTATATGGAAATGGATATATCCAATTTCTGTGTCTATACGCGTAATAATATAATATAATATTTATAGAAACTGCTGTAGATTGAACAATATCGATTTATGTAAAAATAATTTTTATTTACAAACATAATGGTATTGATTATTTTTTTTTAAAAACCAAAAAAATATGTTTAAAACGAGCTTTTATTTAGTCAACAGAATCATCCCCATGTTTCGAACTTTGAATAAAAAAAATACATATAATGCTTCAAGTGTGGTGTATGGGCTAAAATCGATTGTACATGTATATATTATATATATAACATTTCAAACGTTTTTAATAACTCGAAATGATTTTCCCCCGATTACATTTGAAATGAAATCGAAAATTGCGTGTATATTTTTATAATTTTACAAAATTGTTTATTAAGTGAATTGTGACAAAACATATTTATATTAAGTATAATATGTTATTATTTTAATACTGTTCCTAGACTTACGATTATGTTTGTTATATAATAGGTTATATTACTACGAATGGATGCGTTACTTAGTAGGATAAACCATTGAGGTATTTACTCATTAATTTTCTAAAATACAAGTATAATATCCGATTAATTTTCTAATAATATATAATTACTTAATTAAGTTAAAACTAAAAACGTTCTAGATAACTTATTAGTTAAAGTCTATATTAGTATAAGTCTTTAAGTGCCTATGATTAAAAAAAAAAGAATAATAATAATGACTGATTTAAAACTAAATTGCGAAAAATTTGCTAAGCAAATTGTGAATTCAACATCGTTTTTTTAAATTATCCTTGCGTTTTGTATGTATACTAGTTCTTTTACTTTTTTGTTTACAAATAACAGCTTATTGTGATTTTAATACAGTGTAGTTACTGCAATTGAACGTGTACTCAGAAAATGGAATGGTGCAACGATTCCGAAATCGTGTCACACCACAATCGGCCACGCGGATATTTCCGAAAAAGCTCAAAAATAATAATTTTATTGTGTTTAAATAATTATATAATGTAACACATGATATAAAAAATAATTACTATTAAACATTTTTCGTATTCAACTTTTTCTATTTTATTTTATTTTCATTTTAAAATAACTAAGCATAGAATTTATTGATGAAACTAAATAGAAAACTGTTGTATTTATTATACCGACTTCTCTACGAAATAAAATAAGAACCGCCGCCATACGAAATAATTTCGTTTTCACACTACTGACCTTATATATATATATATATATATATATATATATATATATATATATATATATATATAATATAATCTTTAACGTCCCTAGTGACACTATGAAATAAAATACCTTAATTTTGAAGTTAAATCTGAGTTAAGGTGACATTTATTCCATTGGGAAGTATAGACTTAATTTAAGTATGTAATTATATTAGTTTATTAGTGTATATTGTTTTAAAGTGTGTACACATGACAAAATAAAAAACAATTAGAATCTTGGCGATGGTATTGCACAATAATAATGGCGATTAAAATTAAAATTCGGAAAACAGTGTTAATATTAAAAAGCGCGGAGAGGATACAGAGATATTTTTTTATTTTTTGAAGGGGTTGGTGTGTTACTTCGCAGAAAATTAACGTTATATTATTATTATTATTATTATTATTATTATTTGGAATTCGAATTTAAAATCAGTGATAAATCGTCATCGTTGATAAATATTTCTATGATAGAATTCGGTTTATGGGGGGAAAAATTATGTGGATTATAATAATACGAAAAAATCGAGAAACCACTTTAAATCTATTTTCAATTGGTTTTATTAACCAAGATGTTTTACGCACGAAGAAATATAATATATTTTTTTAAAATCAAAACATTGGTAATTTCTTAATTCAAATTTTTAAACATAAAAGTTTTATAATTTTTTTTAATCAATTTGTGTATTCAAATGGATCGTAATGAAAAAAATAAGCAATAATAACCAGATCCTGCAGCAATAAAATGTACGCTAGCACAATTTTTACGATAATTTTCAATTTGCATATAAATTATAATCTAAATATTTAATACGAGTATATGGATTAAAACACCGGGTCATAGTTAGACGGTAAAGACAGTTAAACAGTTTTTTTAAATAAACACAATAAATTATTCATAAAAATTGTATCCCTACGTCGATTATTAAAATTAAACACGCGTGAAAATATCGTGATAATTTTTATGGTATAATTAATAAAAATATATTCAAGTTCCGCGCACTATTAAAGGCTACGGTTATTAGTCATACTAAATTAACAGTAATGATCTCATCATTTAATGTGTAACAGAATTCGACGACGAGTTTTGAGACAAGAGTTGTCTGTTCCGCGTTGGCGTGTGAACGATTGCGCGATAATATTATACACACATATAATTATAATATGACATCACACTCGTATACGTATTCCAGCCATGTGGTCTGCACACAATTACTGACGAGAAAAAAACAAAAATAATATAATATATTATTTACGGAATATTGTTATTTTTTTTTTTTTTACAGGACGAGAACGGAATCACAGATGGGGTTCATCGCTATTCTCGTACTATACTGTTTGTCGAGTGCAACAGGTCATTTAAATGTGTTCATCAGTCAAAAAGAAGTCAAACGGATTATGGGTTAGTGTTGCATTGTCTACGAAACGTACAATAAACTCGTGTATGTATGTTTGATGCGTTTTACGGAGGTTTTACGCTATGAAGCCGGTAGAGACTTGCCGTTAAGTTCACATCGAATACATTTGTTTAAATTACCCGAGGGACCAGGAGTAGAGTTACACACACGATGGTATCACAATACGTAGTGTAGACATTGCGTTTTGATTATCCGTTTCTCTGAATGTGTGATGGAAAAAGAGTTCGCGCGGTAGATTTACACACGTCATTATGAATTACACGTTCAACGGATCGACGCGTTTATAGTTGCGTTATAAAAGATATAACACGGTGTAAAATTTCCATAATGGTTCTTTATTCTGCGGCCCTTTAGAAATAACGAGCAATATCGTCCAACTCGAAAGCAATCCGTTTTGCCTTTAATAATATTTTTACTGCTCGGGTTTATGGTCAACCGCATTCAAATATTATAATTTTTATCGAAACCCTATTCTATTATTCTTTTTTATATAAGTTTTTTATAAAACGTTCCGAAATTATATATATATATACATGTACTTTACGTACACGTAGGTTGATAAATTTTTTACAAGATTTCGTTAAATTCCTTAAAAATTCACGAGTTCAAGTAAATTCGTACGAGATATTGACATATTCGTATGGTTACGAATGTCTATTTATTTATTGTCCTGTGCGTATTCTATACGAGTAAACTATGAACTATTTAGAAATAATACAATCTACATAATTTCGCTTAATATTCAGTGCGAAAATATTTTCTTTTAAAAAATGTAAATCCGTTTTTTATTAGTTTACACAGTGTTTTCACGAGAAACCTTTCAGTCGCCGCTCGAATCGCGTATTTTCTTTTCTTATAAAACTACATTTCATTTCTAAACGTTCGTATAACAGTACTTCAATCGCGTTTATTCGTTCGTATTATTCTCCTTCTTCCACCGCATACAGTTGCCGTTCTTTCGAAAAATATCGCAATTTTATTTTCCAAGCGAAGCCGCGTAAAAACGTCTACGCAGTATAGTCGCCTTCGAAATTAGATTTTCCCGTCGTCGTTGTCTCCATTAAACGCGGTACAGGGCTGTGACAAAGAACCCTTTTACACCACCAGCTATATAAACGTCGGGCGTTTAACCTTAAGAAAAAAAAATAATAAATAAATAAATGAATTTGGTCGCTTTATTTGGTCGCCGTTCAATGATTTTTTATGTATAAAACAAGATGCCAAATTGGCAACTCTCTCTCTCTCTCTCTCTCCCCCGGTACACAGGGCGAGAGTTTTTCGAGAACCAATTGGCCGGCGGAACATTGTAAAATTACAAAATTAAACGCCGTGTAAAAATGAGGTATTGAAGTGGGAAGAAATGATAAAAGTAAAGTTAATGAAGAATTACGTCGTTTTAACTTTTATTTGTTATAAATGAGAAAAAGCGCGTATTTCACATACCGTTTCGTGAGACGAGAAAACGCAATTAACTTTTCTTGAAAACGTAAACGCGGTTATACATTTTTGATGAGGAAACGCAAAAAATAAATGAATATTATTCACGTTTACGTATAACGTTTTGTGTAGTTATTAAAATTAAAATATTCTATTATATGTTATTGTAAAAAAATTTTGCACTTGAATCATCGTAATACGTTTTTAATTGCTTATGGACAGAAAATTATTCACGTTTTTTGCATCAAACGTTCAGTTAATCTAAAATATTTGATTAGTTTCAGCTCTTCGAAAATATTATTATTATTATTATTGTATATACATTATATATGCGTGTATTTGTATATCCGCTTAAGACCATGTGTTTTGTATACACTAAAAACTAGTATGCAATATACGTATTTTATGCACGAAATAGATTTATATACAAACACAAATACTAATTGTGGACATAATAATAATAAACAAATAAAGTCTAATATCAATTCACGGGAGTGTTCAAGACGTGCCAGAGTTGGACCATCTAACCTAACCTCTGCAGTTGCACAACGATCGTATTTTTTGTAATTAAATTTATTTTTAAGACGCGAATCGAAACGCAGAATGTAGAAAACGTTGTAACACGATTATTATACGTGTGCGTGTGTATATTACGTATATATATAATATATTTAATATTCTTGAAAAATTGTAAAAATCAAAAAAAAAAAAAGAAAAAAAAAAGGAAATCAAAAATGGATTGAAAATTATGAACGAAACGATAGTTAAGACAATGTGAATAATGCGCACAGAACGGTGATTTAAATAATGTTTTATAGGGAAGGGGGGGGGGAAATCAATAAATCAATAATAATAAAAAAAAAAAAAACTTTTTTTCTTAATTTTTAATTTAATCCCGCGTGTGTCAAAAACAAATTAAATGCGTAAGTGGTTTTCTTTTTCATTCCTTTACCACGCAGAAACGGCGAGGAAAACATTGCTTGTTTACGGACTTATATTGTTTTATATATATTTTTTTTTTTTTACTAATTGAATCTGGAGAGACCCTTACTCGTGTCCGCGCCGCAATCTCTCAATACTTTGTTTTTGTTTTCTTCTTTTTTTTTTTATCGCGAGGGTTTTCTTTTTATATAATTTATGCGTATATATGTATATTTTATTTTAATAAATAAATATTATTACAGGCCGCTTTACTGGTGGAGGAGGAGGAGGCGGCGGAAAATATATTTATTTTTTTTTCGCAGCGGCGGCAGGGAGGGGTTGTGTGTGTGTGCGTGTATGGGAAAAAGCAGCGCGCCAGAGGACGCCGGTCGAGTGAGGAGAAC
Source organism: Chaetogeoica ovagalla (assembly GCA_032441825.1). Lineage (NCBI taxonomy): Eukaryota > Metazoa > Arthropoda > Insecta > Hemiptera > Aphididae > Chaetogeoica > Chaetogeoica ovagalla. The sequence continues at coordinate 8,850,851 of CM063723.1, forward strand.
GTGAGCTTTTGGTGCGCGGGGAACGCGTATATACAGCGACAAAAGAATAACAGCGTATTAAACGTTAAAAAGCCCTTAGCCCCGGAGGAATTAATTTCCGTGTGCCGCTTCCGCCTTTTCAATGTACACTCGGGGTAACGTTAAATATTAACCCTTCGAAAGCTCGCCGTTCTTCCTCTCGTTCTTTTCTCTCGTTCCAACACACCACTCCCCGTATATTTATTTATTTATTTTATGTTTTTTTTTTTGTGGCGTTTTAACAATCCCGCGAAACAATCGTACGCGATATGACCATCCTCGTGCCCCGTCGTCCCCGGCCCACACTTTCCACATCCGTTTCGCATTGTATTCGTTTCACGTGAACGCATTAATTTCTCAACCGTTCCTCTTCTTCGAGAGGGATACGCACGCGCGCCGAGAATATTATCAAACGATATAAACGATTATTATTGGAATTTGTAATTCACGCGGTGTTTTTATTTCGAAAATACGTATTATCGAACGAACGAACGAACGGACTGTGTGCATCATAAAACGCGGAATAAAATTATAAAACGAATTCGCATTTACCGTTTTGTTATTTCCTGTACACTGCAGGCGGCAATTATAATAATCGTAAAACATGGTTTTAGCTTTTTAGTAATAATTTTTTTTTTGTGTTTTTGTGTTGTAACACAATACGTATACAATATCGTTAATCATCATATCTGACGGCTGTTACCTATGTGTAATACCGAAATGCGTCGAACGTGTCGAAAAGACGACCGCCAAACGCGTCGTGCCTATGAGTTTTACACGGTATTGCTTGCAATTCAAACCACAGTTTTGAAATCCGTTGTAACGAGTGTTGTCAAGGGCCATCGAATCGTTCTCGGTTATATACGGCTTTAGAAGCCGGTTGTGAAGAGTGCTCGCTCGTTGTAAAATAAATAGGCGAAAATGAACAATTTTATTAATTTACAAACGCAATGGACGTGACAAACAGTTGTTGTCCACCGGCCGCCAACAGTAGAATTTATTTTCATTTTTTTTTTTCCATGTAACTTATCGTCCACATTGCCATCCGCGATTTGTTCGTCCAACGAAAATTGACGACGTGACGCGTCATAACGAACTGACACACAACTGACGACGGTACCTATTCGTGATTATTATAGACTCGAAAACGCCAGGAAATCGTAGAAATTACGTTTATACGCGAAACTAACGAAAACAATAAAATTAATGATGCACAAAGCTTTAATGTTTATCAACAACATACAACGAGCAGATATCCCTGATTTCAAAAAGATAATCAACCAGTTATAACCAAACGTTTGTTCTACAATTTTCGATGTATTATAACCCTGCATACTCGTTGTAAGCGTATGTTCTAACGTACAATCGTATGGGCTCGTGCCAGGACTTAGCGATTTGCTCCTAGTTGTGATTTCCACTGTACATACATATAACATATATGTACTGCATAATAATATTCACCACGCTATTGTATACGTATTATACGTGTATGTTTTTAGTAGGTATTTTTTATTTATTGATTTGGGCTTCTGAACGGAGCAAGGAGTATTTTACACCGTTTTTTTTTTTTCTAAATCTATAATCGAAAAGAGCGTTCCGTCCTTCGTGCGCTCAATAACTTTCCGGTAGCAAATTAGTTTGTTGCGGTACTTTAAAAGAATACGACTTTATCGAGAGCAACTGGAAAAAGAAAAAAATTAAAAACTACCGAAAAATTGCATAAAAACCGTAAAAATGCGATTCCGTTAAAATATTTATCCGAAAATAATCAATTTTGAAAATTTCAAAATCTATTTGACTTCGCATTGTACTATTATAAATAATATTTTTTTAAGTTGTTTCCAATTCCGAACTACTTCTGGCACTTATTGGTTTTGAGGTAATTAAGTCATAAAACGGTTAATTTTTGGTTTTGACATCTGAAAATTGAATACAATGTTAATCGCGCGTAATTGTTTTTAGGTTTTAATTCATAAATATGTATTACTAATTTATACACACATATACGACGTAATACAATATAAATAAACGTATATATATCAGATATTTTTAATAAATAACATAACGCTGAAGCTTCCCCCGGAATCGTTTTTATGCTCATCATTGCTTTCAAATTAACATTCTAAACTCTAAAATCTCTAACTACGTAATTTACGACAATCGCGGGGGTCGCTACCTTTTTTCAAATTTTACATATTTCAATCGTGTTTTGACTCTTTGACTCGTAAATAATAATTAATATTTTTGTAAATTTTTTTTTTATTTTAAATTTTTACGATCGAATAATTTTTTGTCTGTCTAAATAACGCTGCGACACATACCTATATATATATATATAAACATTACATCGTTTTACTAACTATACTCCAATTTATAAAATATATTTTAATAATCATTAAACGAATATTTCATATGTAATATTATTGCAAATAAATTTATATGTGACCAAAACGAATTTTATTTTATACGGCCAATTAAGAATTATAAAATTTCAAAGCATTTGTGTGTATTCGAAATCTGCAGAGTTGAGCTGCTTACACTGGTTAGAGGGGGGGGGTTTATTGCTACGGTTTAATTTCTATTTCAAAATTAAAAACTACATTAAGAAGGACTGGTGATTAAATGCGAATCGATCGTATAATTTCCGATATTCCGCTTTCTCTCAACAAAATATATTTGATTTTATGTAATTTTGTTAAATTGACTGCAAGTCAACACACGGTGTTTCAACAACAAGTTTTATTTTTACATTCGTGTGTATACCATTATAAATGACTGGATGTTTTTTGATTATGTAGTAATTATTTATTATTATTTACGTAGAAGTAATAATAGAATTCTATTAGTTTATTGTAATGACCAGTGACAATAGACTACCGAAAGGCATCACAATTTGATATTAATTATTTACAAAAAAAAAAAAACTAATAAACTATTTAATATAGACGTGTCGAATAAGACGATTAGCCCAACGTTAATGTTTTGTTATTATATTTAATACATTTAACATAATATAATTCTTTTTGAATCGATTTTTTTTTTTGTTAAAATATACTTAAGTTTAAAAAAAATCGTTTTTAAAAGAACAACACTCTACCGTAACGATTCATTTTCTTGTCGTTGAGTTCACGTTTTCAGAAATCGTGAACATTTTTTACCGCTTTAATTTCATTTACATCGAGATTTCGCGGTACACCCAATAATACACCGAAAGAATATTAAACGGTTTTAGCCGTTGAGATATTGAATATTCAACGTCGCTGTCGTTGTTGTTAAAAAACAACGTTTTAATGCTCGCGTCCGAAACGTCGATTGGCATTTATTGAAATGGATATTGAGAGACGCTTGACTATAACGGTCCGCGACTTATAATTATTATGTTTTTACGCGGCCGTATTGTTGTATTGAACATGTTTTTTGTTTTCCAACGTACACACACGTATGCGACGGTTATATATATATAAAAAACTAAATAAAAAACGGACGCCCCGCGAGTTTTTTTTTAAAATGTTTGTCGTGTACGCTTCTCCCTGGCCGTCGCGTCGTCGTCGTCGTCGTCGTCGTACGCTGTCGTTTCATCCGATAGAAAAAACAAAAATGAAAAAAATCGATTCTCCGCGCGGAAAATATGAACGCAAGAGGAAATATTACCAATAAACTATATGTTATTTATTGGATATATATATATATATACCGTATACGCGGCAATGTACAAAAATAAATATCTTATAAGTTTATTTTTACATATTAAACTGTGACTCAGACTTTTGTTGTTTAAAAAATAAATCACACATATATATGTATTATACTATATGGTTTGAGTTTCAAGTGGCTTCCGTTTGTTTATATATATATATATATATAAATGTATAGAGTTTTGTACATTTGATGCGGATTTCCTGCATTTCTACTTTTCTCTGTTATATTTTACACATATCTATATTTTTTTTTTATTTCAAAACTTCTCAGAATTTAAGAGTCCTCGATTTAGTGTACGTAGAGACTTTTGAAACATTTAAAATATAAATACGGACCGTATTATATATTTTCTCTATTTTAAATCACAAAAAATTTTTCTCGATATATATAGTAATAATTTGTTATTTCGCAGTACACATTATAAATGCGGTGGCCGTCGTCGACTGTCCGTTTTGACTGAATCGTAAAAAAAATTACATTTTGTTGTGTATCGTCGAACTCGAACGAAACGTGCAATTATTTAAAAGTACTTATTTTTTTTTTTCATTAACTGATATAAACCGTAAACAATATTTTCTATTAACTGTACTTCACGCCTGATCTTTGAAACGCTACGCGTTAAAAATAAATACATATTTTGAAATTTTAAAATTCCTGAATTATACTGAGAATGACCGTTATTAACGTTTATATTTTATTTAAATAAATAACCGTTGAACGCTTTATGTCTTTACGACTATTATAATAATTCCCGAACACAATGCGAAATAAACAAAATCGATTTAATTAAAAACTGCTGTGCCGTAAATTTCACTGTTTCTCTTGTAGTTTTATGTGTTTTTAAAACACCAAGGAAAACATCGAAATAACCTCATTTAACTACTTTTCGTATTAAGTTATAGGACCAAATTTTACCGAATTTGAATTTTTTTTTCGCAGTATAAAATTAATTAATTTTTCTCCCGTTTTTATTCATAATTCATATAGCGTGCTGTATAAAATACCTTATTAAATTTACTAAACGAATAATTAAAACCAAAATCATTCTACATTCTACCATTCATTCTCATATCATTTCACTCATAAATCTATGGAGTGGTTTTTTTGCGTGGATATACAATATACAAAATATATATATATCCATGATAAATAGATGTATATTTCTTTGTGTAATTTCAATTTACACACATTTTTTATTAAAAAAAAAATCACTGGGAAAGTGTAAAATATGTTACAGAAATTATTTTTATTCATTCAAATTTGAAATTAATGCGTTGCGCGAACACTGTTGATAACTTATAACTATGTTAAATTGGGGAAAAAAATATCCATCCCCCTCGATATACACATGTATATATAGGTACAGCTATAGATTATGATCGTGACATTTGAACACAATAGGTACATAATAATAAAATGTACGTAGTAAAATCGAACTTAAAAAAAAATAAATATATATATTACATTTGTCACTGGTTATATTGAACCCTCCCCTTTAAATGCGTATGGTTCAATAGAAATTCGTTTCATGATGTTGTTAAGCCGTGTGTGCGTACAAGTTATTTTACATATTTAATGCATTTTGACGCATATTAATGTACGGTGGGTGTACCATAATATATTTTTATTTTCATGAGATACAAGCGCACGCGCGTATGAGCATAAAAAAATACCACCCTCGGCTCGCTTTATGAAATTCTTTTGGTTCTTATTATATTTTCATAGATATTTATAAAGAAAAATGAAAAAAAATAATAAACGAAAAGCAAAAAGGAACGAAGAATTTGAAAAACCGTTTTCGTATAATAATTAATCCTGATAATAATATATAAATATATATTGCTTCGTGGTTTTACTTTTCTTTCATCTCCAACACATTTATATTACATTATAAAATAATAATAATAACTGTTATGTGTTACACGTTCATATCGTTTTAGTTTAAAATTATTATTATTAAAAAAAAATGTACTTATCGTTTAATCCGAACACTATATAAATTATACACACACGTATATTATCATCAGTCATTTATTGACTGATGGTCGCACTTTTATAAAAGACAAATCGTTATCAAAATAAATAATAACTACAATATTGTATTGGCTATTATTAAGAATTAATTATACAAAAAAATAATAATAATTTCTTATTTTATTCTTATGTTTAGTTGACCAATGAATTCTGGTCTCCGTCCGAATTATATTCTCAACATTCTCACCCTCAGACACTATATAATTCATTGACAAAAGCCTAAAGCAGCTCTTCTCGTGGCATACTCGTGTGTCCGTAATAGGGGGAGGAGGCATATAGGATAAAAGAAACAGCGTGACGTCCTGCAGGACAGTTTAAATGTGCTCTTGATCATCATCCCTCCTGAGTGAAATATCGTCCTAGCATTGTTGCTGTTGTCACTGAAGGGTGGCAATTTTTTATGATTATCGTTTAACTACTGGTGCTCATGCGTAATTTATGTATCGGTTCTTGCAGTTACCACCCCCCGAGAAGAAAAATAAAACACGTAGGGTGTATGGTTATAGAGCAATGTTTTTCATTATTATTATTATTATTTCTTGTTTTAAATGTTATCGCTATAGTATAACGCAAGATGATGACGCACATGTAACATTTTTTCTATCATAATTCATTTTCGTTAGTGAAAAAGAAAATATTATAATATAAATGATATCGGTGGTGTAAGAGTTATTTAGGCAGGACTTGGTTCCCGGGCGTAAATTTTTAAACGTTATTTTGGGTATAGATTTTAAAAATATATTTGTCGATTAATTGGCTTTGTAGTGAAACCACGTCAATGCTTCATGATTTATTTTTATTATTTTCATTTGACATATACATATCGTATTATAAATAAATAAATAAATATATATATATATCGATGGAAATTTCGTCAGTGCAATAACTAAAATGTCTGATAATAATAATAATAATTATAAATAATAATAATAATAATAATAATAATAATAATAATAATAATAATAATAAGTATTAGTGAATGTAATGACATTAATATTATTATTATTATTATCATCGCAATGTATACATGCGATGTGTGGTGAACTGCCAGCGAAACGATAGACTTATAGTAAAAGTAATAATTATAAATATTATTTCAACTCGTTTTTTTATTTCCGCACACATTTATGACGAGCGTATTTTATTTATTTCCCGGGATGTTAAAATTCCATACAATTTACAAATTGTGTGTGTAAAGTACATTTCATAATAATAAAAAGTGTATATGCGACAAAATAAATAGGCGTAGTTTAATTTATTCATGTTCCTATACTGATTGAACGATAATTTTCAGACTTATTTAAACATATAATACCTGTATTATATATTGACCATGACAGCATAGAAATTATTAGTTGTTAATAATTAATTTTTTACATTAAACATTCGGCTTTGCGTCATTTGATACTGCAAATAATTTGACCAGGAAACGTTTAACCGGGTAATTAAATGTTAAAAATAATTGTAATTATTAAAATTAAATGTATTATTAATGTTATTTTTTGCGCTACATTTCGAAATGTTATAACGCCATCGTCGAAATTTAAAACTAAAATAATACATAAAAATAATATCTTTATATAACGATATAAAACTAAATTAAAAAAAAAAAAAAATTACGAGACAATTACTCTAATACATTCGTAGTCCCATATTCCGTTGTACGTTCGTTGTGTATTAAAGCATTTTCGAATAGATTTCTCTCTCTCTCTCTCTCTGTGACTTTTTCTGCCTCTTTCAGTCCTTCTTCTCGTATTAAATGTTTATAAACTCCTACGGACGAGGAACAGTACGCGATGAGATGCCCCAAAGGCGTATTTAAAAGCGTGGTGCCACCGATGTTCAACACCGTTCGAGGGAGATCAAATTAATTACGTCGTTCACCGGATATTGTTTTCGGTATACCGGATATTTTCGCACCGGATCAAATGTCGCGCGAGCAATCAAATATTCCAAAAAAAAAAAAAAAGACGGCCGGTTAGAAATTTTTGGCTTATCGTTTACAGTGTAAATCCCGGGCGGCTCGATAATACGTTGAAAATGTCAAATCGGTGCGTTCAAAACGAATAGTTAACGCGCGTTGGTCTATTGACGTTTGTACACCGAACAAGAGGTTTAATATTTATTTTTTTCCCCCGTCGTGTTTTCATCGAAACTGGCCCCGGTGCCGGCACAATGTACGCGCAATGGCAAATGTAAACTTTTCATCCGCGAATACTGTTGACGACGAAAAATCGGCCAGCATTTGTGCGCGCAAAACTATTTTGTTTTTGACGTCGACGTGTACCTACTGCAATTGATTTACAACAGTAAATGTTCAAAGGGATTATCGCGAAAACTGCAACGGAACGGCGTACGGTAATAATTTTTGCGCCGCCGACCGACGCTGACCGTGGTCGCCCGGCCATATATATATATATAATAATATATTAATTTCTAATATTTATTTTATTTTTTTTCGTTTTTCCCTCTTGCGATTGTTATTTGGTACGTGCGCGTATTGGCGATATTAAAACCTCGGCAAGATAATGTGCCGCGATGACCGCGTCGCTTGGGGCGTTGTGTACTCGCGCGGCGGGACGGTGAAGGGACGGTCGAACAGCCGGCGGCGCAATTAGAAACAGGGCGTTCGGAAAGGGACCATTAAAAGCACGACGGGGAAAAAAAAATTATTTATATATATATATATATATATATAATATATATTACATCGCCCTGCAATGAGTTCGACCCGGGAAATATCATTAATTTGGTAAACCGCTGTAATTGTGAATATTACCCCCTACCCCCTACACCGTTCGCGCGCTAAACAAGGACATAAATCTCGAAATAGCTGGGACAATGTACGTGCACGGGACAATCGTCAGCTCTTTGTGCGCTCAACTTTTTTAATATTCATTAAATTTATTTTTAATACAACGCCTTCGTTGTCGTTATTATTATTATAACGTATTACCACCGCGTCGTAATTTCAGCAGATTTCTTTGCTGTGCTCTTTTGGAATTTAATTATTGTTAAAAAAAAAAAAAAAAAAAAAAAAATGTAATATATCTAAAATATTATAACGTATATAGTAATAATAATAATAATTTCTTTTGATTCTTTTCTTTCCCTCCCTCCTGTAACCGAATTTTATTACAAAAGCGTTCGTACGCGCAAACGAGCATTTTCACTTTTCGTTACACGTTACCTACACCGTCGGTCTCGTGATGGATTGAACAATCTCCTATAAACGTCTTAATAATAATAATAATAATAGCCATCATAATATTATATACTCCCACAGCTCGTTAATAACGTTTACTCTCCCTCTATCCTTGTCGTTATACCTTTACTTTTTCCCTCCTTACTTTTTTTTTTTTTTACTTCACATCGAGTTCATTTATAACAATTTACACGGCTATTAACGTTTAAGTTTCGACAGATAAGTATAATTTCTGTCACGTGATAACAAAATATATTTCGTTGGTTCATTTTTTTTTTTTTTTTTTTTAATTTTAATAACATTTCATACGAATATAAAAACGCCCCACACGTTTAATTGCGCGCGTACGACGGGTGGAGTTATTTATTTTTTATTTTTTTCCACAACGATCGTATTGAGTATTGTAATTTTTTTTATACACATATGCGTATTTTTTTTTTCTACCGTTTGGAAACAAATGAAGTACGACTGGACTGACTATGCAGATTTTTAAAACAGATTACGTGACAGAGACTAATGACATTCATGCAATCGATTTGGCTTTTGCGTATGTCGGCGAGGGGAAGGGGATGTTGAAAAAAATACACCTGCGCTTTATTTCCATTAATTTCAATTAAGTTTGAAAGTAAAGGCTTAATTAAGATAAAATAATTATCGGGCGTGTGTGTTGTAGTAGAGACGTATCGTTTCGACTTTTTTTTTCCCCTCCCCCAAAAAATAATTCGTAATAACGCTTATGTATTATATTTTTCTAGAAATTTTTAGATAACTTTTTCCCCTCATCGTAAACTGTGTATAGGAATAAAAGAATTTTAAATTCAGCACACGAATAATAATAATAATATTTGCGGACGAATTTAACGTAATCAATTGCTTCGTTGGGCACATTGTTCCTGTCTTCGTTATAATTAACTAATTTTCAAACGTAAAAATGCGATAAAATTTATAGTTTTATATACACACGGGGCGTATACGAGAGCGAAATAAGTTAAAATAAGAATAATGGCGTTTTATTTTTCGGATGTATAGGGAGAGAATGAGCGATAAACAATTTCGAGAGAACTGTTGTTCGCAGCACTTTGTTGTCAGGAACATTTACGATGAAATTAATTTTTATTATATAAATCGTTTGTAGTATACTGATCAGTATATAAATAATGTAACCGATATATATATATATATATATTCACAGAGGTTTTACGTCTTATACGTTTATGAATCTGAAAACGCATCAAAATGACGTTTCTGATGTGTACTGTCTGTGTCGATTTTTCAATTTACGCACATTGGTCAACTTCTGGGGTAATTTAATTTTTTTTCTTTAATTACGTTTTGTATTAACACACATGATTCGATATTTATCATTGTAAATATAACGTGTCGTTATTGTTATTTCAAATATAGAACTTTGGGAGCAAGAAGATGAAAATGATATGGGAGTGGGGTGATAAATCTGAAAAATACCGATCACAATCATTCTGCTGAATGTCCGCTAAAAATGTTTAAAGCGGGGATTCTCATAAATGATAGGTTATTGCATTGGATAAAAATGATTTTGAGTGATATTTGGTGAATTTAATATGTAATATTATTCAATAATAATAATAATAATAATAATAATAATAATAATAATAATAATAATAATAATAATAATAATAATAATAATAATAATAATAATAATAATAATAATAATAATAATAATGATGATAATAATAATAATAATAATAATAATAATAATAACGATAATAATGATAAATAAAAATAAAAGGCAACCGTGACAGATTTATTTATTTTCAGAGTTTTTGAAAAACTACTAAGAAAATCAAAATAAAAAAAAAAAAAAACTATAAAGTACCGACTAGAATTAATTTGCTATCGAGAAACTTCTTTATCCTAAACTCCAACTCAACTTCTTCCCGAAAGAATGTGTACAAATACGTAGAAAAAAGACATAATTGTAAAACCAATGTTTTTCTCGTTCTGCTCGTAATTTAAAATAAGTACTTTATAATTTACTTATCCTTAGATATGTCATATCTGTAAGACAAGTGTTTTACTTAATATACAAAAATCTTGAATTATTTCTTGCTATAACACTATATTGCAAATGTTTATTAACTATACGCGTATTTTATTATTTATGGAAAAAAAAATATACACTTTAAAAAAATGTATTTGATTTCTCCAATTGTGATTATATAATAGCAAAAAAAATATAAATATTATATTAATGTATTCGTCGGTTTTTAAATTTCACCCAATTGAATATAATATATTTCACTATTTGTAGAGTCACATAGACATAATACGAAATACTGTGAAAATTATAATATTTACAGTTACGTGCGCTATATAATATACACGTACCTAGAAGAAAAAAAAACTGTTTATTTATAAAAATTGTTATGTGAATCGATATTAATGGGAAATGTGCTTTTTTTTTTATATACGTTATAAAAACGTGCAAAAATAGTAGAATTGTCGATTGCGACAAAAATGTTAATTAGTGTAATATTAATAAAACGGTAAAACGTTTATGCACGAATGCGTATTATATGAAATGGAAATATGTTCAACTGACACATTGTTCAATATTGTTATTATTATTATTATTATTATTATTATTATTACGTTGCAGGACTATCAGCCGAACTGTACTACGTGCGCGATGGAGTCGTGAATACGTATGCGATGAATTTCGAAGTGCCGGTTCCTGCGAACATTGGTGAACTCGAGTTTTGCTGGCAATCGTTGACTCGACATTCGGTAATTCAATGGGTTGAAAATAATCGTTCGCGTATTATTTAAATCGCGTTTGCTCGTATATAATATTAATAATTATTATAAAACTGCGAATAGTGTCGCAATTGAGTTTTAACGTTGTTCTTCGAACGTGTAAGAAATTAATGTTTAATGGACGATACAGTGTACAGATACATATTAGTATGTTACTCATGGTCGACGGTCCAATTAGACGTGACGTTAAACCGACTATATAAGTATTTTATAATATAACGACGGAGCAGAGGGTTATATTGACTTGGAAATCACGTAGTAGCGCGTTCAACAAACGCGACCCGAAAACTTTTTTTTTTTTTTTTGTTGCCAAAACGCCAACCGTTACGTGATTCGTACACTTTGAACACCCTTTAAATCTGTCGAATTATTGAGAAATATTTTTCGTTTACATATTTCGATCGTTTCGTGTAATAAATAAATGGAATTCATTGCTATATTTTAATTATAGCCTATATTTAGCTCATCGGCCAGTAGGGGAAAAAAGTCTTTTAAAGTATACCAAGTTTTTCTAACACTCATAATGGTAAAAAAACGATGTTACACAATAAAGAATCGTTTTAAATCACTCATATCCGATACACGTAATACAACAAATAAGCAATTTTTTTTTTCAGAATTGCGACAAGTCTCAAATCCTGACGTGTTAATTTCCATAAAAAGAAATTCGCCCCCTATCTTGTATTTTTTCTGCTCGTCTATACGATTAATAATATATATATATATATTACATTTATTTAACGTGATCATATTTTTATTTTTTTTTTCTCAAATTTTCGTTTTTATTATTTTATTGAATTATGCGTGTAAACACGTCAAGTGTATTCATTATTACATTTTGGCGCGTATTTTATAAATATGAATTACTAAATACACGCCATCATAAAAAAAAAAAATAAAAATATTCTCGTCGAAGGAAAATCGTGTTCTCGATTGATTTATACCAATACAACAATTTTGGCCTCAACTTGTATACATATTATATATATATATACACAACTTTTACGAATTTGTTGAGTATTTTTCATTAAAACAAATATATATATTTCGTACAATTTTTAATCCTACTGATGATCTGTTAATGACGACGGAGAAAAATGACATACACATTATTATGTCTTTAATAAAGAATACGCTCGTCGACTAGAGAAGTAATACAATTATGTTTGAATATTGTTTACAAATCACGAACGGAATGTTTTTCGTCGTTTCAGTTATATATTTTATATTCAGTAATTTTACACGTGAATGATGAAGACATCCAATCATTAGATTTCTGAAGAAGAAATAAAAACGGCAGGTTTTTTTTTTTAATGCTAATTTCTATTATACTAAAAATGTAAATCTTGTATACTATATACATATGGTATGGATTTTATTGTATTATATAGAGCGCGAAGTTATACCGAATAATAATGTCAACATTTATATGTATGTATAAAAAAACATATTTTTACTTTTATTTACAATCGTAAATAAAAACCAAGGTAATCCTTATTATTGGTTTTCAGATTTATAATTTTAAATTATTTTGTTTTTATTTTCTTTTTTTTGTATAGTAATACGATGTGATATACGATGCGTATTTAAATGTCGTATAATAATTTTCCTATTTTGAAATTTGATGTAAATCTTTAATGTCAGTGTTCAAACAGAGTAGATTTAGAAATATTAATAACAGTTAAACGTAAATAAATAATATTTAGGTGTATACGTAATTAAATGATTATGTATCGCCAAGTATTGAAGGTACCTATATTAATTACAATTTATAAGTTAAGTTAATACTTATTAGTTAAAGATTCCAACGGCATAATCAACTAAATAATAAAGTTTAAATAAATATGAATGCACACTCTAATTAGCAAATCATGCGTGAACTTTAGATAACTTTGTTCTTTGTGTATATTACAGTATTACATATTTATATAAGCATACATACACACACATGGTACAGCATATAGATACGTAGTAATATGTATATAATTAAAATCTGATTTTTAAAATTAATAATAATTACTGCCCCAAAGTTAAATATTTCATCTCATTTTTAACAATTTTTTTTTTTTGTTAAATTTAATATAAAATTATTAAGCGAATGCTCTTATTCGATATTTTATTTTATTGCATTACAGATTTTAAGCGGAGCGAGAAATGTATTGGTCTTACAATGATGTGTGCTTTTTCTTATATGTTTGTACTCAAAAATTTTATCAGAAGGAATGCTCAAATCTTTACAGTCACAGTTTTTTTGCGGTAATAAATTGTATCTAGTTGGTAATTTAGAAAGGTCATTTTTCGATTTTAGCTAAAGCGCCTACGAACCGAATTCAAGTACTACGGAAAAAAGACACGAAAACGATAAAAACGCGATTTCGTCAAAATCGATAATTTTGATTTCTTCGTATTTTCGAAACTAATGGTTATAGAAAATAGAAACTTGAAATGTTCAACGAACATGTAACTTTATATATTAAATTTGCGAAAAATTTCACATTCACACATTTTCTAACAATTTTAGGCTATTTATAGCAATTATAAATGTTGAGGTATTTAATTCGTGAATGGCGTTAGTTTTACAACGTAAGTCTTTTGAGTTTTTCGACAAAATGTATATTATTTTGATAGAATATGACAATTGAAATTAAACGTTTCTATTTACATAGGTTTTATTTTAAGAAATTACGCTTTAAAATGACGTACCTACTACTATAAGGTTAATCGTAAACTATAAATACATGTTCTTAAACGTACTATAATTATTAATAAATAACAAAACACCAAAGTTCCGTTCAGAATCGTTTTTACCGAATGTAAGTATTTATCATCGTTTTCAAATCTATAAAAATAAAAAATCTATACATTTTTTCTTCGAACAATTCGCAACGATTCGCGGTTCGCACTACTACTTTCTTTCTTTTTTTTTTTTTTTTTTTACCGACATTTCAGACGATTCAATTAAGATTTTTAATAATTATAATAATAATAATAATAATAATAAAAGTATCGTATGAATTACAATCGCTGGTTGTTTTTGAACTCAAGTACGTAGTTTGTCTGGGGTTTGTACGGTGTTCTGGGACACCGTAGAAAATGAAGCCAAGACCAAGCCATGAGTTCCGATAGCAGTCGTCGATAAACGTATATGAAGATTTATTACATTGTATTGTACGGTTCTCTACTGCAGCGGATGTTGGTCGTACGAAAGACACGGGGCGACAGAGAAGTTTCACATTATCCCGGACGGGGCTTACTGGCGCCTGCAACAGACACCCCTCGTCCTTGTGACGACGAACATCATTGATTTTATGTACTTCTGGGGAAAGCTCGCTATACGCATTATCATATTTTCAATGTGATGATACGATTGCGTGAATGGGCGGTAATCGTAAAAAATCGACTGGGCGAAAATGGACGAAACGAGAGAATTCATGTGGAATTCGTTTATGGGACGGTGAAGATATCTATATACGAGTATATATATTTTCTTTTTTTAAATTTAACGAACTCCATCATAAATATTGTTTAACTGAATACCGGTTTAAACACGACTGACTCGTTTTACTGTAATCTTTGCGAGGGTGACATTATATTATATTTCACTTGATAAATAATAATATTATTTTTTTCGATTTTCTAAAGTCAAATTGAAATCTAATTTCGTTACACAATAATAGCGGTCAAAAGACATTTTATTTCTAATAACTGTATCAAACGGCTAAACTGTAAAGTGTATTGCGCGGTTTTTTTTTTTCTTATTTTCAAATCTCCAGATTGGTTGTGCCAAAAATAATTAAACGTCTTAATACATTAAACATCTTACGTTAGTTTGAAAAAAAAATACATACAAATAATTTTTTTCTTCTGAGTTTCACCACCCATTGCGGATGAATTCGTCTTAGTTTGTTTGCGTTCGCGTTTATTGGATTTTTTTCTTAATAACAATAATTAATTTATTGCAATTTATTGGTTTTGCGCAATTTTCGTACTTTATCGTTATCGTTTTATGACGAGGCGAGCATACGCAAACAATTATTGCGTCTCGCGTCGTTTCCTCTTGGAAATTTATTTGGATATTTATTACACGACGCATAAACGGTTTCGTTGAACGAATCGTAATACGTCAATGCACTGGAGCAATATAAAAGAAAAAAGAAAAAAAGGCGGTGAAATTCCTTTCAATAAAGACTGCGTTCTTTAGCGCCGTTGGCATTCCCGTCTGGATAAACTATATTACATATTACGTCCAATGGTATTTCATCGAATTCGCGCGACGGCCAATTTTCGCCTGTCCGTCTCGCGATATATTGTGTGTTGCGTTGGAAATTGAAAAATATCAGTACCACCGCGGCGCGCGCATTCCCGTCTCGGACGACCAACGAAAAAGAAGGCCGGCGGATGTATCTCCTGAAATACTTTTCGAAATACCTCCTCGGCTCGTTTATACGGATAAAAAACTTCGTCGTTTATATTCTCCGCAATATAACAAAAAAAAAAAAAAAAAAAAAAACGACAACAAGACTTCGGAGACTGGAGAGGAAACGCCAATTTGGTCGGCTCCCGCTAACAAAGTCTTTCTCCTCAAAGCGGACAATAACGCTCCCTTGGTGGACTTCGAGGAAAGCGACAAAAGTCCCGAAGAAATTTCGTGCGCGTTGAATCGGTCTGGAAGACGATATAATGGCTAATTAGAAAAGAAAAAGAAGCGAAAAATTGCAAATATTCCAAACTAAAATTAAATGCCTATTACTCTACAACGATTCCGACACACTCGACGATTTCCCGTTGTCGTAATTGTCTACGAACGGGGATTTTGTGCCGTATTCAGTAAAAAGAAGAATATCGGCGACCGGACTTACGGCTGCTTTTAAGCGAATTCCAAGCGCAATGTTTACGAGTGTTTATCCGGATCCGTTGTTCGCGTTAAATAAGTCTTAACACTCTGATACAAAGCGTCGTTTTAATTTCGATAAAAAATGCTTTTGAATTGTCCGCTATTCTTATTCAGAGTGTATTATCAGTTTTGTCTCGCTGTAGAAATAGGCATACGACGTATAAAATACCTAACTGTTTTCAAAGTGCGCGACAGAGGATGAGTTTGTTTTTGAAGACTAGACGTTAGAAAATTTTCTACATTCTGCAGCGGCGGCGACGGCTTGAAATAAATTTAAGAGCCTGCGCAGTTAAACACTACTGCGGTACATTGCACTGGCCACCAAAGCACTCGCCGCGGCTGACAAAATCCAAACAAGAGAATATTGCGAGGATATTTTATTGTATTTTTTTAATTAATTCTCGTTAAAAAGGATCTCTCCCCTCTGCGCGGCGGCGGCGGCGGCGGCGTTGTTACGTTTATATAAAAGCGGATTAAATTCCCCGACACCCGGCGACAGACCGGCGCCTTTCATTCGCACGCCGCCGATATTAATTTGCCTGGTCTAACGCTCTTATACTACGTGTATATGCGCAATTCTCTCGTCAAAGAGAATAGGAAAAGGAGAAAAGAGACACGGGGGAAAAAAATAAAAAACAGAAGCAAAACGTATTATCCTCCGGCAGGGGGACACAAAAAAAGAAGAAAAAACTAAATAAATAATACGTTAAGGCGTAACTGTTTTCGTTTATACTTAGTGAGAGACAAAATAATTTGATTGTATTGTGTTGGGTCTCCGGACCGGATAAATCGACGGATAACCGAGTGATATAAATGTTTATTATTCGTCAGTGGCGTTTATATTGAGAACGCGGTGTTTGAGGCGCATTTCCTCTTCTGCCCCCAGTCATCGAAATATACTGTTTACAATTGCAAACGGGGTGGGAGGGAAAAAAAATAAAGGAAAACAAATCGAATGTTATAATATGCGTTATAACTCCGAACGAGTGCAAACGACGTGTATTATATTATTCGAATTAATCCAAAATACGACGAGTTGTGCGAACGACGCGATATCAAATAGGGCTTATAAGGTGGATTTTGTTCCCTCCGTACGTACGCACATAGCGATTTTTCGACGAGATATTAATTTTTATTATTATTATTATTATATTCTTCTCCGGATAAGCGATGTATAAAATGGCTGTTACCTTTGACTTCACGACGTACGCGTTCTTTTCACAAGCATAATTCGTACACAAAACGTGTGCTAATCACTTCGATAAAGATTTATGAGTTTTACAATTACTGTACATCCGACAGCAATCATTGCTCATTCGATAAAAACGATTCGGTGTGGTATTATTATTGTTTATTAAAAAATATTTTATATGTACGCGTGTATTGTAAATCCTGCGTATAATTTTACTCAGACTTACATTTTCGCGGATTAAAACTTACAAAAAATAACGATCGACTGATATTGTATTCATTTCTCAAGTGTACAAACCAAAAATTAACCTTTTTTACATGTAGTTAAATCACCACAAAATCTATAAATGCTACGATTAGCTGAAAATTGAAAACGATTAAAAAAAAAAAAAATAGTCATTCGAGTATGCAATAACATTTTATGTATTTATTGTAAATTTCAAAACTATGCGGCCATTGGTTTTAAAATTATAGAAAAATAAAAAAAAAAAACGATATTTTAACGAAATTTTCGACACTTTGTTGAAAAATCTGAAATGACTATAAAAAAAAATTCGTGACTAACTATTTTCAAAATTTTTTTTAATACGATTAAAGTGATCATAAATACACTAATGTATTATATATTTATATTTAATCTATGGCACGACTGGTATTGGTATTAAATTTTTAGGTCTTAAAACCAAAAATGAAACTTTTTATGACTTAAACACTCAACAATATTATAAATATTATTAATACTTCAAAATTGTAAAAAAAAATGTATGTTTATAATAGTATAATATAAAGTCACATAATCTTTGAAAATTTCAATACACTAAGGTAAAAATTGTATTCGGAATTACAGAGAAATATTTTGGCGAATTCGTATTTTAACCGTTTTTACCTAATTTTTCGGTAGATTTTGATTTTTTTTTTTTTTATGTACTCTTTTAAATATCGAAAAATGACGTCTCTAAAATTTTATCAATAATTAGATAAAATCCGTTAAAGAAAAACGATTTAGCGCGTAATGATCGGAGCCACTTTTTCTGGTAGAAGTTTTAATTATAGACATAAGGAACTATAACTAAAAAAAAAAAAAAATCACATCATTAACAAACATAGGAATTTCTCACTCTATTCAGAAATTAAAAAAAAAAAATCCAAAGACGAATCAATATTCCTTCTCGAGTCATGTTTGGTGTATTGTTGGAATGGTATTGGTCGCGGTATTAGGATCGAACTTTTTTCCGAGTTTACATCGATATTTTATCAAACTCCTCGAGTCGTTCGAAAAACTTTAAACGAACCGTCTTGTACAAAAAAAAAAAAAAAAAAAATTATTCAAAATATAAGTGTACACTGGAATTTTACACGAAGTTCGCGAATTAATGGGGTGCGAATCGCCACGAAACGGCAGGGACTCATACAGCAGCCATACGATGGACGAGGATCGACTGGACTGAAATCAGTAGAAAATTATAAAGTAAATATAATTTTTCAAATTTAACAATTAAAATTTTTAATGAATTGTACACGTGTAAATGGTGAAACTATAAGAACATTATAGCAACGGACGTTTAATGATTTTTTTTTTTCCTAAACGAATCTCTCCCCTTCTTTTCGTCCTTAAAGGAATCCCGCAGCCCACGGGGCCGTGTGTAGCCGCGCGTATATCGGTAATAACAATTATCCGCGCACGCGGGAATCCTTTGAACGTATATTTTAACGCGTGTTAACCGCGGCCGGGCGGTGGTAAACATTTCCTCGCTAATGACTATCGTTTTGTAAATAATTAATGACAAAACGTTTTGAGAGGCGGCGACGGTGGAGAGTTTCTTCTGTGCCGTCGAACCCGCGAGAACGGGCGCGGTTTTCATCTGGTCGAAATCCCTAACGTTCTCAATCGTTTTGGCGAACTGTACATGTAACACGTAACGTAATTGAAACGTACCTGGTATCGCAGTGATTTTTCTTTTTATATTATACAGTCGCGTAATTCTAAAATTCGTAAATTATAAACTTGTGAATTTATTTCCATCAATTACACCAAATTAGCACGTTGACATTGTTTATTTTGGCTCGCGTTTTCATTTCGCTTTGCAGGCCATTTCGTGTAACAACAATGTCATTTTGAATCTTCTATTAATTTCACTTGGCTTTTTTTAACGGTTTTTATATTTCTATTTTCTTAGTTTTATATTCCAATAATGTTATGGCGTTTTTTTTCTAAGATTAAAAATCGTCCTAAGATTTAAATTTTTGATTTCGAACTTTCATATATTATACCTTTAAGCAATATGTTTATGTACGTATTGACATATTTCAATTAAAGGTGAGTAAATTATAAATAAACAATATAGTATTATTCATTTTTTTGATTATAATTCGTAAAATTGAGAGTTATAACATATATATATATATATATTACTAAGCAACAATTAAGTTTATATATACTGTTCCGGCAATGGTGAAACATGGACATAACAAGTACATATAATTTAGCACGAAGTACAAGTGCGCGTACCTTACACGAGTATATACATAATATCACCTTGCATTTTTTGATTAATTTTCTTAAATGTGTACTTCGTTTTTGTGTTTTTTCATAAAACCACCGTAATGTTGAAAAATCAAGAAAATCAATCCGCATTGTCATTTAATTATATATGTTCGTAATACATAAATTATGTTTTCAAAAATAATTGTATAAATAATAATAATAATATTAACGATATATGAAATATCATTTTACTCGTAATTTATCTTTATCGTAAAATGTTTATACCGCTCATTATTATTTAAATTTATTTTTGTTTTATATATAGTCTCGTCAGTCGACACTACGCGTTTTTCTCACTCTTTTTCGACTCGTCGCCGCGTTTCATTTTGTTCTCGCGAACATTTTTGTTAGTTTTGTGAATTGATTCTTTTAATTTTTTTTTGAATATCGTCGCTCGTTTTGTATACTCGCTCCATTTATATATTTCTTTTGTTGTTGTCCCCGCTGGACAGTGTCTCTTCCGTTTTTTTTTTTTGCTTCTTGTGAGAGTAAGCACATTTTTAAAAACTATTTTTTTTGTCAGCGCATTTCGAATTATTTTAAAACAACAGGTTTCAAAAGTAACTTCATGATAACGAGAAGTAATCCATCGCATATTTTTCTAAAATAATCGCGTGGGTGAAACTGAATACGACGAAACTCGTTACCCGAGGTAAAATCTTTGTCTAATTTATGTTGTAATACACGTATTTTTTCATTGGTTTTTATAATATGTTATACTCAATTATAGATAATATTATTGTTAATTCGTATATTTTAAATTTACAAAAATTTCAAGGGTTTCCGCGCGCGGCCGTTTTTCCCGTCTCATTATAAATTATTCGAAACTGAATTTTTTTTTGTTATACACGTGGATACAATAAACATATTATACAAGTTATATGTTTCCAATTATTATAATTATAATTATTTTTTTTTTTTTACAAAATACAGTCCACTAATTACCATTAAGTAATCTAAATTGTTATTTTTTCCTCTTATGTTTCTATATTTTATTTTACACAGTAAACCGCTTGTCGGTAAGAAAGTTCGCCAATTATTATTATTGGCTCTTTTAGCCGCAACAATATATTCCATATTATTATATTTTTAGGTATTTTATTATCGCAACACCTTGACAGTGTGCGCGGACCATCGATTCATAAATAAAACAATATATTTTTTTTGTTTACTATTTTTTACCGTTTTTACGGAACATTAAAAAAAAAATTTTCGGTCGTATTATAATCTACAAGCTTATTTTATTTTACACAAATATTAAAAGTTGTTAATATTTAATACACATTATACCTCCCACGAAATTTCTTTTCCATTTAACGTACACGTGTGCTATAACTTTTCAATTTGTTATTACCGCGCGTTGAGCGTTAATTTATATTCATTTTCGAATATAATGACGATAGGAAGGAGCGCGAAAATGAAACGCTTGTCAATCAAACGCACTACGGGAAAATTTATTTTGAGAAAATTTTCTCGTTTCTCAAAGAAAATCCCTTAAAAAAAAAAGAAAAAAAGAAGCAGTAGACCGCTGTGGTGAAACAGAAAAATACCTGTTTGTGTATATGCGAGAGCGATTTGTATTGCGCGCGGACACACAATCGTCGTCGAAACGCGTTCGCGGCCCGGCCTCGTTTTGCTGCGTCCGCCCGTGTCCGTATCAACAATTCCGGTTCAACACGCGTGTACAATCCATTTACTTTCGGATCGCGATTACTTCCCACATCGCACCGTGCGCCACTGGCTTCGTGGGCGATGGAGGGGTCGACGGTCCCTGCACTTCGCGTATCCGTCGCCGGCGACATCGCAGGGCCGAAGCGAAGGAATCGGCCGCGGTGACGTTAATGCGTGCCGGTCGTTATCGTCGTCACGGCCGCATTATACGCGCAGTCCGCCCGTTCGCGCGACTCGTGTAATTCACCGTGTAAAAACGTGAACGGTACACGGATTATTTATCACCGATGATCCCGTTATTATTTATTCATTCGCCGCGGTAGGTGAATGGCGCGGGGGCACTGTGGTGAAGGCAGCCCTTTTACCGAGTTACAACGCTCTTATTGTGTGATACGATCAAACAGCGCGCGACAAGCCGTTAATTAATCCACAACGGTCCAGGTGACTGCTGTTGTACACCGGGCAGGTTATCGCGACAAAAAAAAAATTACCAACGATGGCAAATCACGTGTTAGTCGAGTCTGCGCGGTCTGGGTCTCACCGCGGCTCGATTTAGTCCGGTCCGAAAGATCCCAATCCGCACTTTATTCAGTTCGGTTTCGGTTTTCACACACACACACACAAAAATCATAAAATTATTTCCGTTCTATTCGGTTTCGGCCATATTATTTCAGTCCGGTCGTTGCTTTTTTACTTTTTAATAATCGTCTGAACACGTGTATTATTATTAGAAATTTCGGAATTTTATAAAGGTACTGCTTGTGGGATGACAATATCAACATGATTTATACACACGGTGTATACTCTTATGAAATAATATTTAATTAATTTCGGCTCCAGTGTCTATTCTGGTATATACTGCATAAAATATCCGGTGAGGTCTAATTGAAAATTTAGTCGGGTCCAATTCGTTAAAAATTATTTAAAACAACTCTGGGTCTGGTTCAGTTCATTAAATGATAACGCGACCGGTCTGGTTGCGGTTCAGGCCGTGTTGTACTGGTTTCGTCCGTGAAATTACGAACCGTGACGAACTAGAACTAGTACGCGCGTGCCCGGATTGTGCGCGTTAGACTTTGTCGTTTTAATTGACTGACGACGATGCGCGCGAATTCCGTTCCTCTTAAATGTTTCTTTGTGCAATTTTCCCCAAAAATTATACCAGTGTTTCGCGTTTATTAAATCATTAATTTCTCGGATCTTTAAAATAAAAAATGTCTGCCACGTTATATAGTTTAACCATAATCGATTTTCCGAAATTGTTAGTGAGGGAGAAGGCCAAGTTCACGCAGCCCCTCTCTTACGCTTCATCGTACCGACATCGGGGCTTAAAATACGTATTAATTCTTTTTTTTTTAATTTATACGAAACCGTTTTTCTGAAATGTTACGTCGTTTGTAAAATTCATCAACTCTTATTTAAAAAAAAAAAAAAAAAGAGATTGATTATATAAACATAAAATCTTTCGCATACCACCGTTTGAGAACTTTTGACGGAATATTGCTATATAAAATCGGAAATATGACATGATCGAAACATTCTTTAAAATTTATTTCTGTTTATTTTTAACTTATTTTTAAATTAAAAAATGCAGTTAATATTGTATTGATTGCTTCGAGCCAATTTTATTATTACAGTAATTTCTAATATAATCTGTAACTTTTTTCAATTTCTAAATAAAAAATGCCAAATCATTTTTTATCGGTTTTAAAAAAAAATTTAACAACGAGTATATTCATATATAATATAATAATAAATTTTAGACATAGGCTATTTTTTTTTTATACTTTTCAATACTTCAATAAATTCAAGTGGAAAACTCCTTCGTTGTATTTCTCACGTCGCTAAAATAAGTACTATTATTTTTTAACAGAAATCTGATTATTAATGAAAATAATTCGATGTCGCAAATATTGGCTAATATTGAATTTCGTTTCGTATATCGACCGATACTATATTCTAAGGAGTATAATAAACGTAAAGTCTAATTAATAGTCATGACTTTTAAACAAAATCGTAATTTGAGAATTTTAGTTTCCTATTAAAAAAATGTATACTTATATATATGTTTATATAAATGTACTTAAAATTACCACTCGTTCAAACCAACATCGTTTCTGTTTTTTTATTCTCTTTGTTTTCTAATAATAACTGGTTCTAAAATTGCACTACTTATTTATAATTGCTTACAGTTTGTTTGGTACTGATCGAATCGGTGGTTGGAGAGGGAGGCTGCATGAACATGGCCCCTTACTATTTTTGATGTATTGACACGTCATTTGTCCACGACGGTAAAACGAATTTCTTCAATTATGTACAAACGTCCATCGACATTTATTCGACATATGTTAAATTAAAATAACAAAATAAATACACGAGTAAATTAAAAATAATTTATAATGCGTTTTAATGAGTTTTACCAATCTGCAATCCGATAATCTGTCGATAATATATTACAGACGCACGAAGGTGAATCCTTGCCACCTCCTTCCTAGATCCAGTCCTGTATATATATATATATATATATATATAATATAATATAATATAATATATTATAATATACCGAATAATAAAGAAACGGCTTTATAAAAATAGAAATTGCAATGTGGCATTCGTAACAATATTATAAGAAAAAATTTTCTAATCGCTAGTGTCTTCAACTCGTAACATAATATAAATTCGTTTACAAGGAAATGTAAATATAACAAATATATTTTACTTGAAAAGTTTGAATTTCGATGCGCATACGCGTCAATACATAAGACGTAGAATTGTGAGTCAATGTTTACATTGGTTCAACTGCGTTAATAGACGTGTTTTGATACACTATTATAGGGTTCATCTGATGAATTAGAACATTGGGTCGTTTCCAAATAAGAGTATTGCATTAAGAATTCAACAACAACGTCTAATTTGGTTCTTGGCATGTTATATTTTTTTTTTTTTTTAGCAATACAAAACTACTAAGGTGGTCCATATAAAATAACACTGCATTCGTTGAGGAGTTATTTGTTAATTTTTCTAAACAGTGAACGTTCGCGTATTCGTTGTGGTACGGCAATTCTCGTTCGAGTTGAATATTTAAAATTGAATAAAACTACAATAAAATAATATCTTCATATACAAATTATTATCATAAATATTTCTTCAACATCGATATAATAACATATTAATCGTGTTGATATTCAACTTAATAATAACCATAATGATGAATTATTAACAATATAAGAAAATATAAACTTTTTGTGCATTAGAATAAATTTCAACATTTACATATGTATATTAAATATATATATATATATATATATATATATATATGCTTAATAATATCCTTGGTTAAATAAGTTTATTGTGTTCGTTTTTTGTGACTTGAGAACTGTTTTGAATAGTTCACTTTTAATGTGTCTAAATAATAATTACGCTATATTAATTCAACCCCATTCTAAAATAGTATATTCATCGTTATAAATAAGTTAAAAGTCTTCAAAATTTGAATACACGATTTTCAAAACTTTAAATCGTATTTATAAGAAATAGTTTACGATAATTAAAATACGTTTTTAGTAGAATAATAAAAATGATATTATATACACATATATTATAAAATATACAAAACTAAATATTTATATTGATGTGAGTATTATATCAATACTTATATGATGCGTAAAACTATTATAAATTATTTAAAATTTTTAATTATTCTTTATTACTTAGTTATATAATTTATATCTGTAAATTAAAATACATATTATATATGAAGTTAAAAAATTATATGTATAAAATATTTTTTAGAAGTGAATTGATACGACCATATGTTTAAAAATGTTAAAAACAAATAATTAAAATCACGTGAATACCGAAGAATCAGTAAACAGAATAATAAATTAATAATAAACCTTCGTTTTCTCAGGTTGACTTAAATCTAATTTCACGTTCGTTTTTTAATTTTCATTGATTTTGAATGTATTTAAACTATGTCGGATAATATTTTTTCCACAATGATAATTTAAATTTAAAGTTGTCCATTACTGAAAGTGGTCTGAACTGCAAAGGTTGTTTGATTATAAAATAAATAAATTATACATTATAAGTTTTTTAATAGGTTTCCATTTGTCAGAGATCAAAATTTTAAAATATAATGCTCCAAGATATACGTATTTTATTACCACGAGATTGACATACAAGAAACTTTAATAAGGAGTTAAAAACTTTTTCTGTAAAATACCTTTGTAATTCGAGTACATAATAGTGTATATGACGTAAAATCTTTGTACACCCATTTCATAATATACAATAATTTGAAAATGGGCACGTAGTGATGAAAGTATAATAATATAACATCAGATTTCACTTTTAACAAATCACTTATGCCAAACATGTTAATTTAAAATTTAATATGTTTGCACTGATGGCACGATTCATAATTATTCTTACATTGTTTACCAAGAATGTTTTTGTTATAATGATTTATGTATGACTAAAATTACAAAGCTTTACAGTGGATGAGTACAATTTCATTTATTTCAATACTTCAAATTAGTAATTAACTCGTTATGACTTACTTGTAATTCGTGAGATATTCGAATACTGTTTTTAATAACGCTTCATTCAAAATTCCTTTCTAAATGTAATATTTTTTAATAATATTGTATTTTATAGTCTTCAAAAAAAAAAAAAAAATGTATACGAGTATATATATAAATATATAGATTATAATTATATTAAATGTAATAATTGCTATCTGAATAAAAACGATACGGAAATGTTTAATAAACTAATTTAAAAAAATATACATTTCGCAAAATAAACCAATAAGGGAAAAGGCTGTAGACTGTTATTAAACTTTATGGCCTGTGTCAGATTTTCTTAAATCGATAACGATAAATATGTTTTTTATAATAGGAATATGTGTGTTCACTGTATTTTCTTAACAAAAAAAAAAAAAAATAATAAAATAAGAAAATATCCTTCCCTGTCTTATGGTACTTTAAACAAAAACATTATTTGTTTAAGATACTTTCATTAATGTTATTGAAACCCGCTGTCATAAAAAATATGACACATATATATCGATATAATAATATTATATACCTTCTAGATAAAATATTAGAATTTTTCATAAGAAAATTACGTTATTTTAGTAATCTGATATTTTATATTTATTAAAAATGTTGCCGTATATTTACAATCTTTTCCGTTTTCTTAAATAATGGTATCCATAATTTCTTTTTTTTTTTGAGTTTTTTAGAGAGTGAATTATTAAATGAATATTAAATTAGTATACGGGTAATGTGTATATCGGAGAGAAAAATCATTTAATCGGTTTTATAAAATTAATAACGCGTCGTTTACTAAACATTTATTTTTGTAGAAAAGTATGTTTTAAAAATATTTCATTACATTGAGACACAAATAAATAAAAAAATATGTTTGTGTGTTACTTATATGTTGTTCCGAGAAAACATTTATCTAAAGCAAAGGAGAAAGTCGTGAATGACGTGAAAATGTTTCCTGTAATTCCGGGAATGTAATTGAAAACAAAATCGAGGACAATTTGTTTTATTTAAGTCGTAGGCAAGTGTGGTGTAAAAAAATAGTCAGTAAAATTAAAACAAATGAAGTTTGTTCCGTTAAACTTCAACAAAAATACTTTTATATATATAATATACGCCCGCACTTGGAGCTGAAAATCTATTATTTGTGTCCACATACAACCCTCATCAGAACGGTTTTGTTACATTTACTATATGAAATATTTCGCTTGACTACACATTTTGGTAACATATTTGCGGTTTTGTCAAACTAAGAACCATTCGAAAGGCTTTACACGAAAATCAGTAAAATCAAGTTTATTTTACAAAAACATATTTGTTTTCTTTACTTTTTTTCGAATTCATTTTCCTATTCGTTCGTTCCGTACACATGTCTTGGAAACTATACGCTATTTAAACCCGACTTAGGGATTTAAACTTTATATGTAAATGATGTTTGACATTTTATTTCCTGTCGTTTATGTTGTAGAAATATTATCTTTTAACTCTTGCGTGTTTAATACATTGAATTGGCCACCCTGGTTCTGCACATCTATATAGCACGATTTCTTACTTTTGGTACGCTTATACCAACTATTTTCACATTTACTTCTTTTTCTGCTATCCTTTCCCTCTTTTTCCTTTCTACATTTATTTCCATAACACCTCTTAACCATTTCTGAATCATTTCTCCATGTGTCATGTCCGAACCATCTCAATTTGTTCTCCCTAATTTTTTCCACAACAGATGCCACTCCTACATTACCCTTTTAGCATTCATTTTTTATTTTATCCCACCTAGCTACTCCACGCATCTATATTAGTATTCTTATGACTGTTACACTTATCCCCCGTTTCTCATTTTCCTGTCCATTGCCCAACATTTTAAATCATACATCAATGCTGGTCTCATCACTGTTTTATAAAATCTACATTTTAATCTTATTGAAATCATCTTATTACACAAAATATTTGACGCTTTTTTCCACTTTAATCAACCACACTTTATCTTACTTTCCATTTCATCCGTAGAACCACCATACTTTTGTTCTACAAATCCTAGGTATTTGAATCTATTAACCATACCAGAATTAACACTCATCTCCATTATATACATTTTGAAATTGCTGATGATAGTCTCCAAGACCATCTAACACTTTCATTGTTTTACTTTTACTTCATTTTCTACGGTAAGCCATATAAATGTAAATACATAATTTAACGAATTTCCGTGTTAATTAGTGTTCTTCTACATTTACTAAAATTTTAATATTTCGTTTAATGTTTTTTATTTTCATCACTTTTAACAATTAATTATATAATACATTTCTTGTGTCCACAACTTTCGTGTGAATTCAAATTCAATTACTTATCGACCGTGTTTCTGATTTGAATAGTAAATTGTTATTTAATCGATTCGTAAGATACTGCGTGGAACATGATAATAACTTTCAATTAATTTATTCTAATAAGTTTGATTGAAACAATTACATTAATTGTTTAAAACGTTATTTTAATTAATATTTACGTTTTCGGCTTTTGAAAAATTTGTTAATCTGTCGATTGCATGTTTTCAACACAAGGATTAGCATACAGTTTGATGTATTTATGTGAAATACTTACGGTAAACTATGTAATGTGTATTCAGTCCATCAACGCATACGTTTTATTAATCAAACTAAAAACTCTAACGCTACAACGTGTAAACAACGCGGAAATATCTTCTTTATATTAACTGAAATTTAAATATTAAATATCCTGCAATAATGTATTATGGAAATTGAAATTATAAATTCCTCGCGTGAATCTATATGATTACTCACTTAATACGGTGGTAAATATTTGTGTATTGTAGTGTACACGTCGAGACTTATTTCATTATATTGACTGAGTGTATTACACTGAAGTCATTTTAATATACGTACATATATTATATATTCTTCAATACGTTTTAATTTTTTAGTGTTATTACGGTTTATTATTATTATTATTATTATTATATATCAATCAACGGTGTAATATAACGTCAATACACAATTGAACCTACAATATTCTATTTATATATATATATTTTTTGTACGATAATATAATAATATTATAATATATAGTAATAACGTCCACGTGTTAATAACAATTTTTATATAGCAGCGGCGACTTGTATCGGCAAAATAATAGCACGACTGTGGTGCGTGTACGAACTCAATAACATTCGTTCGTGATGTTTCATAGTTATACAATATACATTAAACGCGTATATATTTAAAAAAAAAGGCATAATTTTGTAATATTAATATTATCAAACGACCTGTTTTTGGGTACTCCGTGCTTATATATTCCCTGCGGAAGAGCTGCTTCGTTATATTAAAATATACCGTTTTACAAAAAGTAGACGAAAGAATAAGCGAAATCGCGTAGCCGAGCAACATAAACTTATATTACTTATAGTTATTATTTGACTTATTAAAGATGATCTTATCTCGGTTGTGAATATTTGTGTACTCTATAATGGTCGCAGAATGATCGTAAATAACTGTTCGCACAATGAGATAATATATATATGTTGTTATTAAATTAAACTTAATACCTCTCCTTATTGTTATTCTTGTACTCGTTATAAATTAACAACACTAAAAATCAATAATGGATTTTTGTGCTCAGCAATGACATTATGGCTCAAAAAATAAAAGTTTCAAAAAAAATTTATGTGCACAGATATCCATATCTGCTTTATCTAATAGTGATATTTAATCGTAAAATGAACATAATGCACAATTCAAGTAAAATGATGTACGATTATTGGGTAACTATAATACCACGGGTAAAAGGCGAATTATTGCATTTAAAAAAATGAAAATTGAACAATAAAAGAACATTTTAAATATTTTAGACGTTATCTGTGCCGAAACGAATTGACGTTTTAAAGAAAAAAAATGATATATACAAAATTGTATAAGCTTTTGATTAAATTTCAACATTTTTAAAATGGTGAAATAATTTGACATTGTGCTAAAACATTTCTGTCTTATCGATCGAATGAATTTATTATCAGTTGGTAGAACATCGTTTTTCTCTGGAATTGTTCTTTTTGGACTGTTTTGCGAAGAAAATAAATATAAAATCGTGTTTAAAGAACTAATGAAAAAGTAATCAAACATTTCGATAGGTCCTGACGTATATCTAGTGACTTAGCAAAAAAGAGTTTTTCATTAATGAAACGAGTGAAAACGTATCGATGACCAATCACATACTGAATAATTTAACATTGCTGTCTGTCGACAGAAAAATAATTGAAAAATGCATAAATAACACATCAGGTATTAATGGCAGCATTTAACAAGTTTAATTTTATAATTTTCTCTTTAAAAATAAATATTTATTTGTAATTTTTTTTTCTTAATATTATATTGTACTTTTATCTAAGTATTGGAGTTCATTTTTTATTCTTTAGAGGCAAATAAAAGAAATTATTTATATTTTATATCAAAAAATTACAGTTTAATTGATTATATTTAATTGTTAAATTGAATATGCCTATGTATGTATATTATATTCAGAAGTATTCTGTTTATATTAATTATTTAATAAATATTTTTTTTTAATAATAAGATATTAATATCGAAATTGTTCTTGGTATTCCTCAATACCGATACATCATACGTGTGCAAAATACCGAAGTCAAATATTTCAGTC
Source organism: Chaetogeoica ovagalla (assembly GCA_032441825.1). Taxonomy (NCBI): domain Eukaryota; kingdom Metazoa; phylum Arthropoda; class Insecta; order Hemiptera; family Aphididae; genus Chaetogeoica; species Chaetogeoica ovagalla. Next base: position 8,882,125 of record CM063723.1, read on the forward strand.
AACTATGCTACTGCATTCTAAACGTAAACATTAGGTGTTTATATTGAGTTAAATTACACCAATTGGGAATATTTCTACATTACTATACGTATATATAAATATATACACGCCTTAAATAAATAATAATTTAATATTTCAAATAGTAATTAATGTTTTAAATTAATAATCGTAAGAAAGCTTATTGTACACAGGGGCGGTTTTAGAGGGGGCATGAAAGTGTTGTTATATCTTCCTAAACGCTGGAAAAATTAAATAATTAGTTGGTAATCTTATAATGGAGGACGGAGTTGGCAATTTCTTCTATAGGTAACCCAAAATACATCATAAAATGCATGATTTCTTATTTTAGAAAAATTATCGATGACTTCACTCTGTGACTCATTAATTATATAAAATATTTCTTATCACCGATGATCATTGAGATTACCAATGATCGATAATACCTAAGGTTTAGGGGTAAGCTTCGAGAAATCTGGTTGATATTTTTCGCATACTTTTTTTTAAAATGTTGAAGAAAAATTCAAAAAATTATTATTAAAAAAATTCACTCTGACCATTTTTTGAGTAGGCAATTTTTTAATATACACCCACCCTCCTCAAAAAAAAAAAATTAATCTTAATTGTATAATGTAATAATAGCTATAATTAGTAGTTTTCACTAATATGTATACCATTTGTATTATTTACTAATAAATTAAAGGATGCAGCTAGAAATCCATAACACTGTCCGCTTGAGCGTATTTCTGTTAAGGACGTATGCATTAAATAAATTATATCGTGTACCTCCTCCTCCCACCTAAAGAAAAGTTATATGTCCCATTTTGAGAAGAAAGAAATTAATAAGTGGGCACATTAAATAATAACAAAAATATAAACGTTAACAAATGGTAAAACAATTTCTCGCCGGATACGCGAGATATAAATGGTTTTGATGCAGTTGAACATTTTTAGCAGTTCCCTACCACATTGAGACGTAACGGCACTTGGACCGTTGTTTAAGATACAATTAAGAACCACCATGTTTTATTATTTGTTTAACTGACTAACTCAATAAACGCGTTATTTGCCGTTTCGTCGAAACGTGCCAATTCTTCACCATGACGCGGACCCTATCTTGTTGTAAAAGTATAGAAAACTCTATACCGAGAAAGAAAGAGAGAGTTATGACATTATTATTGTTATTTCTCCATCCCGTGTCCCTCCAATCGATCGATAATATTCAGTTATTAAAAAAAAAAAGCTATATAAAAATGGAAAATATTACATTTTACCGATAAATACGTCTATATACGTATATAGTGTTTGCTGTAGATTAACTCGAGACTTGAGTGGTATTGTAAAACTTAATTCGTTTTGTACAATGTTATTACTCTTAATGATTACTTATTGATTTGACTATTATTATTAAAAACGTATTTGTATTAAATGAAATATGTCGGAGACGTTAACTGCTTTCTTATACATTTTTTGCGGAACTCTTTTGTGTTTTAGCGAAATTTAGTGAATTCAGTCGATATACAATGCGCGAACTCTCCAGAAGAAATAAAGCACATTTTTTTCCGGTAATGTCGTATAATCAGCTAATAAAAATAATAATAACTAACAATATTATCCACCACACTTTTAACTATTTTGTATAACGTACAATTGGTTTGGTGTACGTGTTCTGCACGTATAACAAAATATCGTTATCGTTTGTGCGTTAGTACTTGTGTGTACAGGCATTATTATTTCTCCTCGACCCGGCGAATGTGTGTACGTATGCGTGCACGCGTATTATTATCGTATCGACGTCGATGTAATTATATTTTATTAGGCAACGCGGTAACGAAAATCGGAGCGGTTCTGAGACAGGCCAGGAGCGCAGGAGCGCAGGAGCGATTGACGCAGGGACGGCTGACGTGCAATTAATATAATACAAAGCGATATTTATTCGTATATTTCGTGTTGTCGCCGTTAATGTAACAACGATCTCGAAGCGTATAACACAGACACAACAGGTACGCGATTAAACGGGCGAATTAACTGTTGCCCTGTTCCGGCGGCGGTGTACACTACGTCGTTCCGTTGCCGGGCGTGTTTAATAATATAAAGAGCGGTATTTTATCGCTGTTTCGGCCGCGGCGGACGGCCAATTTAACTGCGCGGCGGCCACCACGAAACGGCCAAATGGCCGGCAATCACGGGGTATCGCGTGACTCCGTAGCCGCCACCGACCGACGACGACGACGTTATAAGCAGGTAAAACCGTTTCGGTATTAACCCGCGCGTCCCGGTCATCCATTACCCGCCACCGCCGTCCCTTCCACCGCCGCCGCAATCGCCGTACACGCGTTTTGCGGTCAGGTAATTTAACGCCATTAGACCCCACGGCCGCCGCACAACCCGCAAACTGCCGCTATCAACACCGCACCAGTGCGCGTACACCCCGATCGCCGCCGCGATTCGTTTTACACGTTTTGAGTTCCTTTAACGGTTTCGGTGGCAACGAAAGAATGGGATCTGCACTACAGCGTGTGTGTGTGTGTATAAGGGCACCGGACAAAAGCCGCCGCAAGAGTGGAAAACCGTGTTGGTACCGGCGGACGAGTCCGCCGCGGTGCAGTGAAAAGCGCCTACGAACAATCCGTTTGACAACGTTCCTCTTCACCCGAAAACTCGTTTATGGCGAGTTCCGATAAATAATATAAAGTCGTATATTTCTTCTTCGCACGGTGCGCTTAAAAATGTCATTTTTTACATCTAATCGCTACAACACGTCCGTTTCGTCGGATTTATACGATTTCTGTCATTTTTTTTTCACGCGGGATATACTAAACAGCCGTACGACACCTCTCCATTTCTCCTACCATTATAGAGAAGAAATTTATTCTTCGGAATAAATGCATATAGGCGCGTTTTCTTTCGAATACATATTATAGAATTACCGTTATCATATGTATACAGGGTAGTATAATTAAGGGCAAACAGGGCCTGATTGGCCGACCAATAGGCCGAGTAGGCTACGGCGTAGGACACCGATCGGCCGGTGTTAAATCGGGTGCGCCGCGAAATAATTTTTTTTTTCAATCGATTTTCATCGAAAACTCGTACTTATGTCTATATCGGTGGCGTAACGAACGTATAAGCCGCGTATCTGCATAATATTATAAGCCTGCTTAAAAAAAAAAGATAAAATATTCATAGAAAACAAAGGTAATATTTTTTTACTATATTTAATCAATAACCATTAGTTTAATCATAGATTTGAAAATTTTAATTTCTTTTATTCTATCAAATATAAAAAAAGAATTCTATCAAATATCAAATACAATTTATTTTATACAATAAAACTTTGATGTTCATACGTTTTTTTATGAGCCTCTTCCTGATACTCTCCTCCTCCAACTCCACCGCAGGGCTACCAAATCAACTGAAGTCTACCGGCGGCAAACTCCTTAATCAGACTCTGGAAACAAACTCATTACAATTTATGTTATATAGTCGGTTACGAACGCGTATGAAAAACGTTATGATTTCACGGTTATTTTTTTATGCGATTTAAATGGATATCGGACGAAAACAATCATGTCGTACGGTTAAAATATTAAAATATAGTTATTGGTATTGTTTCGTAAAGATTTAAAAAAATAACGGACAGACAAATCTATACATATGATTTAAGAGCGTATGCACGGGAAAACTGGAAGAAAGTCATTTCGGATTGGGGAAAATAAACGTAGTTCTTTTACTACAGGTATTAACAGGTAGTTATAATAACTACAACATACAGTTATACAAGTATAACTACCTGTTATATGTAGCCTCAGGTCTGGTTTTGAAGCACAATAGTGTTGTATGTGTGGGGAAAACAATCGAATATCGAATGTTATTAAATATCATTTATGTTTTTATTGTAGAAAAAGCATACGTCTAAGAATTCAGTAGGCCAATGACGCAGGTATAAGCTGAGATAAAAAATAAGTGGATTATAAAAGGCTAAGTTAACGCCAAAGAAGAAGAGGGTGCGTCAACAGCCTTGATGTGCGGTCGTTTGACACGCAGACTTTCTACGCGTTTTAATAAAATTGAATTACTGGATGATTTATGATTATTATTTGATTGTGTTTGTGTGTCTGTTTTCGGTGTCTACACCTAGTTAAATTACACGACAGAATATACATTATTTTATTAAGCTCTTTTTTTTTTTTTGTGTATAAAATAACAAATATTATGGTTATAATAACCCGTTGGACAGACTATTATTATACGTTTGTTAATTAAACCTTTTCAACGGTCATATTTATAATTGAGTATGTAATTAATAATTAAGTGTATGTAATTTATTGTGTCACGAATATTAAATGAAATATTGATTTATAAAAAGAAAAGAAAACGTGTAATATTATACTTTTATTTTAATTGTAACGGTCAGAGAGAACGTTTTTATTTTAATTAGTACACGTCTGGGGGGAAAAAAAAAATAATTACAGTCACGAGAAATTTTCTCCTGTAGCAATCGGGTTAACGAGAGAACTGTTTTCCAAAACTTCGCGTCAAAGGAGGACCCTTTACAACGGGTTTACTACTTCTCGTATATCACAAACGAAGAAATTCCTCGAGAATTCCATTAAATCATTGGTTAAACAATGGCAAGTGATTATAGGCATACACGTCAACAAAGGGTCCAGCGTAAACCCATTGTGGAATCAATATAATGTATCGTATTCCAAGTGTATAACCATTGTTTGCGCACCCATATACGTAGACAGATAGGTACGTGGCAAATTGTAATATTATTATTATTATTAGTTTGTTCTGCGGCACAGACGCGGCGATTGATGTAAATTAATAATAATTCAGACTAAGGGCGATGACTTCCGATTACAGATGTATAAAACCGTAAACGTAAACACTCTTGTACGATATAGCCGCAATAGTGTTATAACTCGCTTGCGGATTATTTTGTAACAATCTGCCATTCATTGTATTCACGATGCTGTAATAGTTATTTGTAAAAAACAAACTCGTAACTACGGTACAGCTCTGTGCAATAACGCAATAATGTGGTTAGGGAACCTTAATCTAACCTGAAATGTATGTATGCGTTAATTATAATGCTCTGCATGATGGTCCGGTCTGATAATAATCAGTTCGGTCTGTACCGGATCCGATCGTGATCCGATTTGGTTCGGTCCGAAGTAATAAAAATGAATCAATCGCTTGGTGTAGTCCAATCGATAAATTTCGAAAGAAAAAGTTCAATCCTATCACAGTTTAAATTCATAATAATTAGGTTCAATCCGGTTTTCACAAAAAAAAAAAAATATTTCAGTTTTCTTCGATTTCGGCCATATTATTTCAGTCCTGTTCGGGTCTGACTGACTTTTCCCCCTAATAACCGTTTGAACAAGCATATTATTAAAAACGGGAATTTTATAAGATTATTTTGTAGGACAATCGTGACAATGCACAGTGGACCAAAAAAAAAAAAATAAAATAAAAATATTGGAAAAAATTATTTTAATGATAATTATTACTTTATTACAAAATAAAACAAAAACAAAAAAAAAAAAAATTATTCTATTGAGCAATTTAATATTAAAGTTTATTAATAATAATGCAGCGTATTAATAATAATTAAGATACTGTATATGTTTATACGATAGTTGTTTTTATTCTATTTCCTCATACTCCATAAGTTCTTGGTCATTATTTCCCTTATCAAGGTCATCAATATCTTGAATATTGTTTCGTTAAAGATAAGCAGTTTTTCTTCAGCGCATAATGGTTAATTCTAACTCCATTTTATTTAAACAATTCTAAAGAAAAACATTGATTTATATAAAAGCGGGCAAATATGGGCAACTGGAAATTATAAAATCTTATATAAAAAAGTTTATAGATTTATACGATATGGCGCTACTCAACGCTACTTTTTTTTTAAACTACAATACGGTTTAAAATTTTAAAAGAAACAATGCAATTTAACTAGTTCATAAAATATATTCTAGGTGAATAAAAATGTAAATTTTAGTAAGTTTATTTTCCTTACCTAAGGATAATAAAGATAGGCTTTTTGACAATACCGAAATCGTCAATATAATATTAAACTTTTTCGTACAATCGTTGGGAAGAAATGAATATACTTTTATGAGTATACAATAAACACTATAAAAGTCATAATTTCATAATCATTAAGCATTACGTTATCTTCTCTAAGTGACCATCAAGTTATTAAACTATTAGATATCGAATTTAAACTGATAAAAAATAACATTCTATTTTTAAAAATAACTAATTTCAATTTAATTTTCAGTATGATATTATATATGACTACAGATTTAATCTATGAAGTCTTTTCTGGCAGTTCATAAAATGTTCCGCGAAAATATCTCGTGGATTTTACTCAACGAAAAGTTTTTAAAGCCAAACAACAATAGATCTGAAATATAAACTATAATTAATTTTATTTTTTGTATCTATTGATTATTGTTTTATTTAGATGGACACAAATTTACTTTAAAAAAAATAAAATGTATATATTTGTTCTAATGAAAAAAATATTGGTCTCCTTATGCCCCCCCAGTGCCTAACCCTGATTACGCGACTGGTGACCTCGTACACCATATGACGTGCGGTTGCCGGAGGATAACGACGAAACGTGACGATAAAATGATCGGGCGACTGAGTTGGTGAAGCGTGTAGGTACGCGGCAGAATGTAGAATGAACACGTGGTAAACACAGAAGACGACTATCGGTGGGGGGAGAGGAAAAAGAAGTACGAGCGCGAAAACGAAAATAAAATAAAAAGTTAAAAACAAATACACGCACGAGAAACGGTTTTGGGCGGCACGAGAGACAAACACATTCTTGCCGCCGGGTTACGCTTTTCGTGACAGTTACAATAGCGACGTTGGGGTGTATTTGCATAAAAGGTCGTGTCTGTGTGGCGCTTTGGGTTTTGTGTACGACTGTATGTGGTTTGCGGGAATGGCGGTGTCGGAAGGGTAAAAGGGATTCGACGGCGGTCTATTCGCACGTTGTGCTGTGGCGAAACCCGTACCGTCGGCAAACGGCTGGAGGGGAGATTTGGCGCGCCGCGTGTGACACATGTGTCAGAAACAGGGTCGGAAATCTCGGGAAACTTACACTGTACCATTGCCGCGCCGGTGGACGCGCAAAAGAGCTTTTGTAATCTCTTTAGACGTAACGGCGGCGGCGGAAGGGAACGGGACAGAAGGTCTCTTCTCGTACACACAAGTCCTGCCGTATATAGGTGTGGAAAAAATACGTACGTTTAACCCTTAAAACGTATTATATACTTATGCGCTTTGTTGCGCAAAAGGTATATTATTATTATTATTATTATAATAAACTAAAAGAGGAACTGAAAATGGCGACAGTCAATGGATTTATATAGATAATGCAATGGCTGAGATATGTAATTCGGCGTGGTGAAGATGCACCAATTACATTGAGTGAAAGACCACGAGATCAACTTCGGGAGAGGGGAAGAAAAATTTAGAAAACCTGCGAGTGCGTAATTTGAAAGATATAGTATAAGACCGAGAAAAAGTAGAGTGATTTAGACATTTGGTGATGGCTGCGAATACTTTTGGAGAGTAATAATAGGTCGGAGAAAGAAAAAAAGAATTATTATTATTATTTATTATAATATATAATAACGTGTAATGGAGTTTTCGGTTTTGTGCGGATGACCTATTGACAGACGATGTGAGAGAGACACTAGAAGATATGGTCAATGAAGTGCGAGAATACTGGAAACTGAATCGAGAAAGGTAGGCAAATCAGTGTAAGTAAAACAAAAATAATGGAACCTGTAAATAACGTTGAATGTCCGGAAATAAGGGAAGGAATGAAAATGTCGATGACTTAATTGGGTGCAATTATAATGACCAAAAATGACTGGTCAAAGGAGATAATGATTCGATTGAATAAAGCCGATAAAACTTTTTTACGCATTAGCGAAATTCCTTGACTCTAAAATGTTGTCGAAAAAAGTAGGGGTTCTAATAAATATAGTCTATGTTTTAGCGTATGGGTTCGAGGCCTGGACAGCGGACGAGCACAATAGAATATAAAGTTTATATAATAATATACTAATAATAAGTTATTGAAGGATATATAACCACGGATAGTAGCAGGACTCAATGGATAACTAGCTGTCTCGAATACCACAAGATTCATGTTACGCGTCGAAAAAATTGATTCACTAAAAAATTGTATTGGAATAGACATCTCAAGAGAAAAGGCCACGTGGCAGACTCAAAAAAATATTGTTGAATGGAGGATTAGGGCGTGTTGGATTTTTGGATGATCTGGTACGAGACATATCATTGGTAGCGTCGTGATATTGTGTTCGAATTCTGATATCCAGGAGTGTTGAACAGGAGATGGGGTTGGGAAATTTATTAGTAATAAGCTAAAAAAAAGGACATCATCTATTTCATTTAAAGAAAGACATTAATTTTTGAAATCAGAAAGGACTGTAATAGACATCATTATTATATAGAATTATGCTATATTTCTTAAAAATAACGAATTGATCTTCATAGAATATAAGAAATATTTTGGTAAAAGTAAGTATGAAAAATCATTATAATCGATTTTTTATAGTATTCAACAGACTATACGTAGTAATTGTGCATAGCTAAACAAGTATGTTACATGTATTTACGAGCCAATAACATATATGCTATCGACTCGTAAATTTTAAAATATTTTAAAAGGTATTGAGGTGTTATACAAGCGTTATCGATTAGTTTTAATGGCCAAAATAATTTTCATTTGATAACGTTGCAATAATATGAGACATAGATAATGATGCATAGACGTAGATAATATTGCAGACCTGAGAAAAATATTACGAGTATAATATTAGATAGCTTTTTTTTCTCAATGAATGGGGGGGAGCACATTGTACCCCGTTTCCTTCCTTCTATATAAGCCCTTGATTGTGGTGGTAGCCAAAACTCTTCTCACGCCAAGAGAAGAAAAAGAAGAAGGAGTGTTATTTCATATATACGTATGACATTGCCGTTTACACGGGCGAAAACGTCTCCATCACACGCGGCGCGTTGTCTCACCAGCTCTATACACACTTTTCGATACATGTTATAGTATTATACAAAAGCTGTTACGAATGTGACGTTAAATAATATTAATTCGAAACGTATACGTGTGTGCGCATAATATATACATAGGTGAGGTGTGCCGTTTTGGGATTCGTCGCGGGCGTTGAGAGGAGAGGGTGAAGCGAAGGGATTTACTGTTGCGATCCCTTCACCCCCAGAATATTCGTCCCTGCAAAACGCGTCGTTTGCACCGGTCCATAACAAACGCTCGCGCACGTGACGCGATCGCCTACGTAATAATAATAATAATAATAATAATTGGACGCGCTAGCCTAATCCCGCGTCAAACATCCTCATTCCCTTTCCCGACAACTATTTAACGTCGGATTATTTTCGTTTTTAGTTATTATTTTTTTATTTTATATTTTTAATATTGCCTCCCCTGTGCCCGAGGTGAGGTTTATTCTCCCGCGAATGTATTTACAACGGGTCGTCCCCAAAAAGGGTGTGCGGCGGCGGCGACGTCGTCCCACAATAGGGTCGCGGTACGCATATTATCATATTATTATATGTATTACAACGACGTGAACTGAAGTCTGTGTATGTGGAATTATTTTTATAAGGAACGCGGTGGCCCTATTTTCCTGACTTAAAAGCTCGAGTACATCGAAATGTACTTACTCTTGAAGACCTGTAATTGCGGGTGGGAAAATATTTTTCCCAATTCCCTAAAGCAATTCATACGAACGAATAATAACTTTATATATATATATATAATTATTGATCAAAGTGGAGACTTTAAAACTCATAATTTTAAGAGGTGAAGAGGAGAATAAAATTTTTTATAACAATGTTATTTTTCAGAGTCATAGGTTTCTGAGGTTAATGATATATATTAATTGTAAAATGAAAACGTAATAATTCATATATTCACTAAAACTGTCAAGTTTATTTTATTTATTAATCATTAATTATGTCGAATAAATGAAGTTCCAGAATAAATTTTGTAATACAATTATTTGTACAGCTTTTATAAAAATACTATTATACAATTGTTCTGAATTATTCATTTCGATAATATATATATATATATGAAGCGTAAATGCAGGTACACAAAAACAACTATTATTCATTAATAATCGTATTGCCTAATTTAATAAAAACAAAAACATTTATGGCGTGATCTAATTTTCAGATTGAAAAATATACATTTTATTTGACATTATGTTTTATAGAAGTACAGTGTACATCAAGTGTTTCCGAACTGTGTGTCGTAATAAAATGTTCGATGGGTCGCAAAAGATTTTCACACGTAAATCATGATCTGAAAAAGAATTATTATTAATTTATTCGAAACATTGAAGACAATTCGATAAAAATGAGATTCAACCGTACATATTTAATGGAGTCCTGATTTTCCATTCAAAATGACAAAATATTGCTAAGACTTTCTGCTAAAGCGCTGCTTCCCCCGTCCAATTCTTCTTGTAAAGTTGGTTATTCGGTCATTTTTTTTTTTTACGTTTGTTTATCAAATAAATCATATACAACGCATTATTACCATATAATATATAAATTATTCTTATTTTTATTAAAATAATAAATTAAAAATATTAATATTCTAATTATCCGTATTCTATACCAAGAAGAAAAAGATCGATTTGAGTGGGTTATCTGAATTTGAAAATCGTCAGAAATGGATCGCACCTATGAGAAGTTTGGGAACCTCTGGTATACAGTATAACGCGCATATTCGTTGAATTTGTGAACAATTAAAAAATTATTGATTTTCACAAGTATTGCGAAATTAAATTTACATCGATATGAATTTTACTATTCGCGAACCCTATGTAAAACTATCGATTTCTAAAATGCGTAAATTCTTTTTATGGCTAGGTAAGGTGTCGTCTCGTTTTCAGGTCACCCCGACGTACTAACACACGATTTGTGATTGTAATTCAACAAACACGTGTTAATAATCGACGTTATTGTCTTATTTCGCAGCTGCCGTACACGTGGAACGTGGAGTCCAACAACGGGATAGCGATGAAGAAACCGGAACTAGACATACCGGAATCGGGCTGGGTTCCGTCACACGTCCAGGTGTTCCGACTCAAGTTGCCGTGCACGGGTGTGGTGAGCGCCGAGGTGCACGTACAGCTAATCGTCAATATAACAGCGGTCAATCCCAAACACGGCGACGTGTCACTAGTGTTTCGTCGGAACAAGATATGCCTGAAGACAACCGACATGCTATTGGACTCACTGATCGGTAATAAAACTAATTTATTGCATAGTAAAATGCCGTTCAAATAATATATTGTGTGCTAGTAAAAGGACTTTGTCAGAATAGGTACGCGTTTTATTGGTCTTTTACGATAAACGCCTGGTCTTGAACTCGATCGCTTATTGACTAGAAGTATTGAAATACGGCAAAAGGAAACTGAAATTATTTTGAAGTGTTAGAATTCGCGAAGAAAGCGATTTGATATCGGGGTCACACCTAAACAATTGTTTCGGAGAGTTTATAAATGTTTTATATTTTTACGTGTTTATTTAATTCTGACTGCGGAATAAAATTTCAGGAGGTAGGTGGTTCTAAACACAACATCCCTTCCGGGTACGCCCCTGATCTGTATATAAAAATATTTTTATTATTTATTTAATTTTCTACACGTGCATAAAACGATATTGTCCCCCTGATTTCTATAAATTAATCATACATTACATAATTATCAAGCATCTTAACAAAAGATTCCATAAAAAATCATTCAAATTTATCCGCTATCGATTTACAAGATACAACACGTAGATTGAAGAGGAAATGGCCATAGGAAACTTATATTCTATAAAATAATAATAATGATAATAATAATAATAGTATAAAAAGGAGTTAAACGTCATAATTAACTTTTGCACATAACTGTAGAGTAATATCAATGGATAGTTTCTCTATTCCTTTGAATCTCATGTATATAATTCTAATAATAATTATCAAATTTGTTTATCGTTTTAATTAATATGGAATGTAAATAAATTTTCAAAAATAGAAATAATAATAAAAACATTTCTACAAAATAATTGCTCGCGCATTTCCCTATTAACATCTTGTTAAATATTTGAAACACGTTTGTCGTAAACGGTTTTTAATAATTCTAACTTTTTTCCCTCTTCTATTTCGGTGTAAAAATATAATGCTTTCGCTAACCCATCAAAGCACTCTGACGGCGCTTACGCCTCGAGTCCTGTATAAACCGTCGCATTATCAGCTCCGATTTGCATTTAAAATTGCTCGTGCCGTGTATTATTATTTGTACTGCTGCCACTACATAAACCCTTTGAAGTGGAGTTCTCCGAGGCGAAAACATACGTCAAATGATTCGAGCAGGATTACGGTAGGTATACGCCATAGTAAAATGCTGCGGGGGAAAGGGATTTGGATATTATATAGTCTCATCGGGGGTCGGTGGTATTCGCCGCGTTGTTCAATAATAATTAATCCGACGACGTGAGAGAGCATTGCATTACCACCGACGCCGACGAGGATTTAATTAAGTGAAACCCGGCCGCGCGCCGATAACGTCTCTTGTTCGAAAATTCGTGAAACGATTTTGTACCCGACAGGGACAGACGTTTTAATTTTCATTACTCTGTATGTGTTCATAAGTACATGACAATCGATGTATGATATTTATGTTAACAGAGAGCAACAGCATCAAATGTTTATTATTATTATTATTATTATTATTATGCCAAAACAGCCAACGCGTGTAGATTTTTCGGATATGCTTAAATTTATGAGATTTATAATATTACAATAGCGTTGATGAAATAAGAGCTACTCGATGGTCTTAGAAGAAATTTTCTATAATTTTTTTTGTTTTCAAATTATAATTATTATTATTAAAAAAAAATCAATCCGTATAATGCATCAGAATGATTAATAAATTAGTGTTTAAAAATCACGATATCTGTAGCGTTTGCACATGACGAGGAAGGTAACTGCAGCAAGATGTCCCGGAGATTATTAATTCCAATAATAATATATACCGTATTTGTCAATTCCGCTGCTTTACAAAATATTATTTTTAACTCGACGAATCGGTGAGAAATAATAATTAACAATAAGCATTTATTTAATACAAGAGGGTAGTTTCGATAATATCAAAAATCCTATGGCCCTTCCGACTTTGCAGTACAAATAACATTCTGGAAAGAAATATATTTTTTTCAATATTCATAATAGAATATTTCGATGAGTTCTTTGCTAAAGCTTATTTTGGATAATCATATATCATTATATTAAATAATTTTTTTTTGTTACTATTAATATTATAATATCGATCTTTCGTCTTTCATAATACTTTTTTACCTCTTTATACGCTTTAATTTTTAATGTAATATATTATTATTATTATTTTAAATATCAATATAAAATATATAATTAATATTAAATTTAAATACGAATATAATTTTTCTGACCGAAAACTGTATTTATGAAAACATAATAATTTTGTACAAAACGCGTTATACAAGTATATTTCAATGAAAATAATTGTGTACAATACACATTCAAGTTTAGACATATTATAGCTAAAGCCACAAAATTAAATTATTCAAATGAAACTATAATTTACTTTCCTCGTGAGTAAACCCCAATAATCAAAGCTTATACAATTGATTTAACTCATCGCATGAGTTTCTAGAATAATTTGTCTTATTTGCATACTGAATTGACAATGTAAATACTAAATGAAGAATATATATTATATATATATATATATATATATATATATATATATATATATATACGTATATATAATAAATCTACGTTTATTAATAAATATAAAAAAGAAACAATACAATACACCAATAGAGAGTTTTACAAATGCATAATGATAAATTACGCATTGTACAATTGAACTTTTTGTTTAAATTTACTTGGCCGTGATGTACGAGTGAAAATCCATTGTTGAATGTATTATTTATTATAATTATTATTTTTCTCGTTTTGAAAGGTAAAAAATTGTATTATTATTATTATTATAAAGTTAATTATTTAACTGGACAAAGTACGATTATTATTGATTAAAGTCATTTTGTGTATAGTATTCTTTTTATGTCTGTATTATGTACACTTTGACGTTTCATCCGACTAGAATCAAATATAGATTAACAAACAACACATTTATACAGATAGTTATTATTGATTTGAACCGTTACGAGAGAAACAAAACCCACGGGCGTTTATGAGTTGTTTCAATAAAAACAAGTTTGAGATTTATATTTGTTTTTGTACGGTGCCGAAGGCTTGAGAAACTCCAGACCAATAAACTTATATTATAATCCACTAGCTGCATTTGTAGACGCACACAACGATTCGAGTGTAATATTTAGAGATTCCGGATTGTCAACATTGCAAAATATTGTATCTAAATAATATTAAAAGATACGTATCACATTTCAATAAACGATTTTCGCATTACATAATTCGTATAGTGTTTATAATCAAAAGTATTTAATAAATTGGAAAATATTGAAACGATTAATTTTAATTTATATTTCTAATCCGTGTTTCGACGTTTCTACTGTTTTAGATTAAATCGTGATGCATTGCTGCTAATAAATACATATTTACATATTTTATTTTGTTTTCACGTACATACATTTTAATAAGGCAGTAATGTATTTTACAATTCTGTAACATGTTATGATGGTGTAATGAATGGGCAGTAAATAATTAATTAATGAATGACTGTACCCGTAGGCTGTATTATTTTATATTAATTTAATAAAATAATATATATATATTCGTAGGTATACAAAAAGAAATTTTCAATGATTTTGCTCTATTTAGTGTTTGAACCTTGTTTTATTCAAATACACAACGTAATTATTAATTCGTTTGTAATTAATAAGTACAATAAGTACTATCGATTTATTTATTAGTGACATAATGTGTTAATTTATATAAATGACCCCAAAGACACATTGATGACTGTCTATAGTGCCTATATGGTCGATTAAATATTTTAATTTAATATTTGTATTACTGAAATCCAGTGAGAAAAAAGTATATTTAAAGTATTTCGGTTTATTTATTTTTTTTTTTTTTGAAGTATTCGAACCAAATGTACAGAAAACATCTTCGCTTTTTTCCTCGGCTTTCTACGTGCCACTTATGTATTTTGCTACAAAAAAAAAAAAAACAAAAAAAATGCCTCCATTTTTCTCTGTCAAACGCAAATTGTCTCCATTTTCTTCTATTCCTAACATTAATAGGTATTTGGCGATGCCATATCTCTTCAACGTTGCCCGCGTCACACCATTGGCCGTTTCGTGTCCGCGTTCAATCAAGCGGGAGCCATTGTAATGATCTCCACGCATCTAATCCACTATTCTCGTAGAGGGTTCCAACGGAATTCGTTTCTTCTTGCGGTGCTCATAATTCACAGTGTGTGTTCTTCGTCGTGATATTTCTTTTGTTGTCGTCCAAATGTCCAAATAGCGTATACGATTCTGCGGATCACGACGAAGAAAACGCAGTTGTCGTATGATTTTATTATTGTTTTATTGACGCTTTTGCGTTTCAGGCAAGGACAATTCGATAGAGACGAATCGTATTGACGTGTCTCCGGGCCATCAGCAACAAGTGCACCGTCCTCAACAGGCACAGCGCGCCAAGCCGGACGGCGACAACAACAACAACAACAACAACGCATTGGAATTCCGACCGCACAGTTCTTCCGCGACGACCGGTGGCGGTGGCAAGCCGACGGCCACGGCCTCGATGCCGGTGGTCGGAAACGTGCCGGCCACTGCGGCCACCGTCACAAGCACAGGCGGAGGCGGCGGTGACATTGCCCTGACGTCGCCCAAACGCGGTGACGCGCCCGAAGAGTTGGTGCCCACGAACGGCGCGTACTTCTTCGCTCTCGGTTGCGGGTCCGCGCTCATCGTCACTTTGGTGGCCGTCACGTCCGCTTTGGCCTACAAGCGCACCAACAAATCGCTGTTGCGGTCCAAGTCCAGAGAATCGATGCAGTGAGTATATCGTCGTTATTGTGTAATATAATACGCGAATGAATTTTCACCGGATTCGATTTGTCCCAATAAAAACGACACGGTGACTCTGATGAGTCGATGTCGAAAAGTAATTAAAAAAAAAAAAAACAATTCAAAAATAATATTATTATATTTATTTATTTATTTTGTTGTTTTTAACGCCAACGCGTTGAGAAACGCAACTCCGAAGTGTTGAAAAACTCAAATGGCGTTCTTCTCTCTTTATTAATTTATTATCGTTATTAATATATTTTTTTTTACGTCCTTTTTTTTTACTCTCTTTGCTCGCCCGCGTCTCGAGGGCGTTTCGTTTCCGCATATACTATAAATACCCGACATCTGCACACAACGCTTTCTCGTAATAATTTCATTGTTTTCAACTTTTTGTCCCATTGAATTATATCGTCCCGTCGCATTTCTGTAAGTGATACTAATTATTATTATTATTATTATTGTTATTATACTCGATCGTTGAATATTTACCGCGTTTACGATCCGTACGATTTGGTAAAAATAATAATAAACTTACAAATACTTGCAAATGAAGCTCTATAACATACTTACAATAGGTTCGCTAGAATTCGGACATAAAAGAGGCTGAAAAAAATCTAGGGCCAGTACTTTCTCAGGAACGGTCAACTTACAAATTATGAGAATGAACTTAAAATGAAAACCTTTATTTATACAATTAGTCCGATTCGATTCGATCATTATGGAGGGCTGAATATTAATTTTTGATTTTTTCAATAAACAAAACAATTTTCGGGTGGCGCTGATCAATTTACAAATAATAAAAACCGACTTACATATTACGTGTACAAATGGCTCTTTGTAAACTTACAATCGGTGCGGTTCGATTCGGACGATATGGCGGGCCAACTTCATACACGACGTTTATAAACGTCGATCATCGAGTGATCAGGTTTAATCATTAATTAAGCGAAAAGGAAAAAAAGTTAAACACAACTCCAATATATTTTTATATTTTTCATCCTAGGCTTAATTGTGCATTTACACACACACACACACACATATATATATATATATATATGTAAATAAATTTGTTATCTATTAATTTACAATTTTCATTTATTTTGCAATTCCTTTTACGTATCCTATTTATTATAATTTTTTTTTTCTACTACTTTATTATATTATTAATTTCTCTGACGAATTAACGATCATTGGCCAAATAAAAATAAACGCGTAACGTTCACAATTTAATTTTGCGCAATTCCACATTAAGTATATTAAGTAAAGGTCATGCACTATTAAGATAATAGCGTCATAATCTGATTTTCAGTAAACTTTACGTATTGAGTATTTATTTCAAACTTTCCATTACATTATTATTGTAGTCTTGAAACAAAGTTCCCTTTGATATCTACACCCACTATAACACGACGACCGTCATAGAATTGTTGTGCTCGTTTCCTTTTTCTATTCTGGGTCTACTGGCCGAGATATTCGTAGTATAAAATAATTATTATCTGATTGTTTTCAGCTAGGTTTTATTTCTTTTTATTACTTTTGTCAAACATTAGAAAACTTTAATACTATTCTTTTGAAGATGGTTAACAATGAATTTCTGATGAAATTGCTTTTACAAACGTATATAACGCATTAATATGTACACTGTTATATAAAAACTAATTTAACTACTGCAATAATTAAATGCTTTTTCCCAATCATTCAAGTACAAATAGAAATTTTATTTAACATTTTACCATTTATTTAATTAAGTGTCTTAAACATGTCTCTAATATTGTTTTACGTGATACTATGAGATCGCGTGTTATATTTAAATACACAAATATACGTGTGTTTTTGAATATTGTATTTTACAGTAAATGTTTGAAAATAATTAATATAATATTAACGTGGTAGAAAAATTGATCAAAAATTATGTCATGTTAAAAGTTTGTTTCTAAGTTCTTTATTACCCGTAACAAGTGTACTGAGAGATTACGGTGAACTGGCAACTGACTTGTTTAAACACCCGGTTTTTTTTAATATAAAACGTTCCCCTTCGAAATGTATATCGGAAGCACTGTTAAAACTTTCTTGAGTTCTCTTTGAACTTTAAAGCCTTTAGGCAATAAGTTTCTCATCACGTTAAGAGAATTATTTTGTGGGAAAATTCAAAGAAATTAACTTTTAAAGAGCATATTATACGTATAACGTATTTTTATTCTATATCAAATAAGAGCCTCTCCGAGACGTACCGTGTTTTGATTTATACAAGTGAAATATTAAATGGAACCGAAATACTCGGATAAACTCTCAGGCATTCAGTACGAACGTTGCGTTCTATAAATTACATAATTATTTGATTATATTACATTGTATTATAATAAATGTGGTTTTAGTTTGGAGAAAAATATTTAAAATAGTGTTTTGACGACCGTTATTATTGTTCAATTATTTTGTGCTTAAAATACAAAATATTTCATCACCAGTAGACGAATTTTGTTTTTAAAAAATGTATGACATTTTCAACAAAAAAAAACACATAAATTATTTAAAACTATAACCTCCAATAATCTGTAGTTACACATAATTTGTCATTGTTACAATCGTTGTCCTTTATGTTTGCGTGATTGATTGATATTTTCCATGGCTTTTACCCGACTTCAATAAATGTGTTTTCTCTCTCTCTCTCTCTCTCTCTCTCTCTCTCTCTCTCTTACACTGTATAACGTGACAAGTAATGTGAAATTCCCAAGGGATTCTCTACACATACCTTCCTATCACAAACAAAATATAGTAATGTCAAAAAAATAAAAAAATACGGACATTATAAAGTGACAGGAAATTGGGCACTTGTTTTGTTTCGCTCGTTTTTCGATATAACTATATAACGCAACCACCTCGTGTTAATATTTTAAATTTTCTAAATGTTTAATAAATGCGTTAAAAAAAAAAAGTTAAATAAAAAATTCTGGCCGAGACGTAAATACTTGATACGTTTTTCATATTTGAAATTGCGATTTCCAAAGGCCAATTATTTCGTTGATTTTATTTATTATTGAAATCGCCCAACGTTTTATAAATGAAATGCAGCCGATGTAACAATGTAAATTTCATTGGAAAAATATTTTGATTAACATGATACGGTACATAATGTGTGCATAATGTCGTAATATTTCATGACGTATGATACTCGTTGTTTGTTACATAAAACACTAATTGAACACGCGTTACGCACACGAAAATAATGTTTTATTACAAAACGCGCTTTTACACTACTTAATATGATTAATTATATATATAATAATATAGACATGAATATCCGTGTTACGCGTTTATTAACAACTGTTCGTGTTTTTTTTATTTTTTATTTTCCATATAACTCGCTTTGATTAACATTTTCAATAGGTACCGGTTATATAATTTATTTTTATTCAACGATATATGCCTATGTTGCTGTGTGTTTAAAATAATCAATAAAAAAAATTATCCCCGTACTTTTGTTTGTTTAAAAAAGAAATAGCGTATTTTCCCCGTAGCAAATATAGTTTATCGTATATTTTCAAACAAACAATATTTTCAGTTTGCGTTAGAACAAATATTAAATCGTTTTTTATGCGTCGTACATGTTTTCCGCGAACGTAGTTTTTTTTGTGTTCATCAAACAATAAATAATGTGTGCCCGTTTATTCCGTAAATAAGCTCAAACTATCGGTGAAAATCACGGATAATTATAAAAAAAATAAATATTCTTCGTTGTCAGAATATATATAAAATTTATATTACACGTAAAAAACACTCGAAAAAATATTTATTTTTTTTTTAATTCCATATGGAACGTAACAAATTATATTGTTTAATATTTTCGATTATTATGACCTTACGCCTTTTCGTGGTATTTTCAAAACTGCTGAAAAGAAGTAATCGTACCAAACAGCTACGGTGCAACAATACGCGTGTACATATTAAATCAGGAAATTGTTTTTTTAGTTGATATTATTTTGAAATTGCGTGCGAATCTTGACATTTTCTCAGTATTCGACTGATAATTGCGAAGGCGTTTATGTGCAAGAAATGTTAAGAATTACAAACAATAAACTTGTTCTATATTTAAATTATTATGCGCATTACACACGAATAATTTAGACTGCGATAGAGTTTAAATTTATAATTTCGATCCTTCACCAGTAACATTACAAATCAGTGTTCTACCTTAAAGTAAATGGGAGAAAAATTTAACTAATGGAATTGTTACGCACACTTATAATTATTAATTAACAATTAAATATTACGTATTTTATAAATCTTAACTTTGAGCAATATTATATTCCACTAGTTTATAGTTAAATGTATGTTTTACATGTTTAATGTTTTTTTTTTTTTTTTACGAGTCGGGGTAACAAGTCATTTCACAGGTAATTAAATGTATAAACATCATTACATATAAACTACAGATAACACAACATACTATCAATTAGTCAAAAAGTCAACTGGTATATATAAAATAAAATAAAATACGAAATAATATACTAAATAGATAGTCGTAATAATATTAATGGTAACAATGGGTGGTATTAAGAGGTAACGTATGAATTATGTTATTAAATTTTATCGCTCCAAAATTTTGCCAACTTTATAGCTTTGCTATTTGCGGCTTGTAAGTCTGTTACGTCACATTTGATTGGGCATTCAAGCAAGTGCGACATTGTCTAGACTTCTCCGCATACACAGTTCGTGTCTTCATTCCCATCGCTTATTCCCCATTTTTTTAGGTTCTCTCTCCAACTCCTGTATGTAAGCGATTTAGTGTCCTCCAGACCATCCATTTATGGTTATGTCTTAGGGGTAACTTCTCTTCGACTTTTGCTTGCTCTCCACCTCCCATAACTTTAATCTTGCTGTATGTGGGTTATCTTCTAATTTCTTCGTACATTTTAGGAAGCTCTTTCTTGATTTTAGTCGGAAACTTTCAACTTGTGTGTTATACATCGGGTGCCTTTCATCCGTAATCTGTTTTGTCCGCTCTATGTCACTAGTAATTTGTCTACGTATAGACATTATACGTCGCTATTCCTGCTAGAGGATATAGTTTGTCTACTGGCGTTGACTTCAAGCAGCCTGTTATAATGCGTACCGTTTCATTTAACGCATTATAACGATTTAGTGTGTGCTGATCTTTCTCACACCGGGCATGCATATTCAGCCACCGTGAAACATAGAGCTAATGCAATTTTTAATGTTTACCTATATAAAATATTATTTACTTATCCATTGATTAAAACACGTATTAAAAGATATTTTATACAACTTTATATTACATTACAATTGAATTATATTCACAGTTTAAAATAATATGTTGTTACTAATTTACTTACGTTTATCATCTTCAGGATTCATAAAAATCACTCTCTCTTTGAAGAGCAATAGACCTTGGTGATATCACAGGCTATCGTCCGACCATTTTCACTAACCGGTTGCGTTTACTTAACAACACCAAATGACGTGGTTCCCATATTCGAGTTTGTTATAACGAAATAAAATACAAATTAAATTACCCGTATTCAGTATTTAAAATTTGATGATAACATTTAAATCTGAAACCATACCAATTTCTATTAATAATTATTATCTATAGTTATTTATGGAAAATACTGTAGTGTTTCCGTCTTATCAAGTTGTATATGCATGCGATGAACATTCGTTCATTTCAAGTTTTTGAAAACATAAAAATTAATGCCTATATAATAATATTACTTACCTATATTATTGTAAGAGCGTTCCTGAAAATGTTGTAAATTTAATTATAATACTTACCTTTCGATAAAATATAAGTATAAATATATATATATATATATATAAAACTGCATTATTGCTAACGTGGGGGCTGGATATATATGTCCCTGGCTCTTCTTCCGTTATTTTATCATTACGTCAACAATAATGTCGGGAAAATTCTGAAAATGGTCATAAAAATAACGTACTAAATACCTGCACAAGAATTATTACAAATTTCAAAATTGGGGGGCATATACGTCGACATATACGTTTTCACATGCGCTACCGAAGGAAATTGAAAAAATAAATATTGAATCTCCAATAGTTTAGTGGATAATTTTGGATTTGTAAGAATTTGTAAAGTTCACTGACTTGGCTGTAAGCCCGAAAAGACCTACTCACGTTTACGCTAATGAACTAAACGGCGCTATACGGTATTATACGACAATCTTATGTCGATAATATTCACGGCATCTATAGGTATCCAAGGTAAATCTGCCTTGATTATATCAAAATATTATTATTATATTGTATCACGGATGTGTCTGTCTATTATTGTTCTACAACATCTGTAATAACATCCAATAGATATTAGTAGATTGTTACCAACAGTATGTATACCACACGATAATATCTCGATTCGTTTCATGTTAATCTTCACGAAGAAAATATGTTTGATACTCAAATTGACCGATGAGTATCTGTATATTCAAAAAATTTAAAGAACTTAAACACATGGAAAAGGAAGAATTTTTTCCAATTATACATCATACATAAATAAGTAACTAAGTTGTAAAAACTTTTACATTTTTAATAAAAATGGTTTTTTAAGGAAAATTTAGTGAACAATTTTAAGAGCCATTAATATTTTGTTAGGGCACAGTTTATTAGGCCTCTGCATACTCTACAAATGGATTCTGCGCACGTCTATATGCTACTTAAGTTTTATAAGTTATTATTTTGCTGACCATAATTCGGTAGACTGTGCAGTACGATCATGGGCATGCCGCTTTTCTAATAAAAAATCATCTTCGTGTACAAAAATATATGTGTGAATAATAAATACGTAATTTTTTACAGCTTATATACATCAACTTTATTTAATATTTTAATAAAATCATAAATACGTTTAATTTTATGTTTACGTTAAATTTAATATTTAAATTTAAAAACATACAATTTAATACATTTTATATGCTTTACTCACTGCATATGTTTTTTTTTCTTTCTTAAATTACGTCATGAAAAATCATTGAAAAATAATCCAACGAATGATGTAAAATCATTTTCTATTGATAATTTTTAACCGTCTTTGAATGGAAAAACGAACGTTTGGCGGTACAGTTAGTTAGGCTTAGGAAAGTCAATATATGAAGGGACATTTTTAACATTTTGAGTATAACGTGTAATGGATACTGAACGGTAAACACTTACAGGATTAAGTCCTTTGATTCTAGCTTGTAGTCCTTTATATACGCCTGATATGTTATTCGCCTTATAATAATACTTTCGTGGATCATACTAGTATTATCTTTTACAAACAATTTCGATTGCCGGCAATGAAGTTAAATACAAAAAAAAAAGTCGCCCAGCAAAACTATGCCACTTATCAAAATGTGTCATCTAACGCGTCTGCGTATTTCGGCAATACCATAAATCGACCACTGCTTTCGCCTGTGGTGTATTGTATAATATTGAATTTCACGGATTTATTGTAAAAAATAATATTCACTTCGGCGTGATAACTTATTAGCCGTTGTTTATTGCATTATTGTTTTTAATTTGAAATAATTGAAAAACGATTCCGAGTGAAGTGCATAGAGGGATTTTTCTTTTTCACGACAATTTGGGGAAAAAAACGAAAATTTACCTCTTTTTATACGTTATCAAACATCGATTTTAACTGGGCGGCCAATTGAAATTCTTCGAATGTGTTTGTCATCATTAGTACCATTTTGCCGAAAGAAAAAAAAATAATAACAAACGGTGATTAAAATAGATTTTTTCAAAATTGTTCACAATCCCATCAAATTAAAACAACATATTTCTATCGTTAGTTATCGCTTTAGACCTTAAGATAATTATTTAAATTATCTTAAAAAAACGTCACGGACGTTTCGACTATAACGTCAATATAAAATGTACGAGTAAATAGTAATGAATTTTTTTTCATACATGTATATATAAACGGCAATATCGTTTTAACAACCGCAGAAAATTGATTCTTGTACAAATTATTAATTAATAGTTGAAACCTTTTCTCGGACTCCGGTCCAAAATTACTCGTCCGTTTAAATTTGTACGGATCAATCTTTGATTTTACTTTAATCTTTGATTGTACTTTCTCCTTAAAAAAAAAAAAAAAAAAACGGGCTATTGGGCACCGAAAATTGACTGTATTGTTATAACAAAAACTTTTGAATCCAATAATAATATACGAGATTCGACGGTTTTCATACAAACGTATAAAATCGCTGGTCTGGGACGCTCGAAAAAAAACAAAAAAAACTCTTCGTGATCGCGCCCGCGGGGTTACGGTATTTACGCGTCTGTTTTGTCCGTATAAAAAAAAAAAAAAAACGAAAGAAAGGAATAATAATAATAAAAAAAAAAAAATCTTCCACGTATTTATTTCGTTTCCGATTTGATTTTTTTTTTCTCTTTGCTTTTTCCTCTCAAGCACCAGCTACACGAGCGCCGCTTACGTGGCCAACCCCAACGTGTTGGTACGCGTCGGTTCCGTGACCAGCACCAACGGTACGTACGCAACCATCAGCAGCGTGCGGAAGACGGCGGACACGGCCGTCAGTAGCGTCGGCCGCGGAGGGTGCAGCGGCGGCGGCGGCAGCCACGTGTCGCCGTACGCCACCAGTTACGTGGCAGCCGCCGGAAGCGAAAACGATTATCACGTCTATTCGAAACCAGCGTCGCCCACGGCATCCAAGATATCGTATTACGCGTGCACGCCGTTGGTAAGTGTAATTTCTCTTTTTCGTTTTAAACAATATGTCTACCCCCCCAGATAACGTAACTCCGGGTGTGTGTGTGTGTTATAGTAGTTATATAGTAGTTATACAGTGTTCACGCGTACCGCGCGTTTGTATGCGCGCGCCTTCAGAAGCGTTAATCTGTCTGCACGTCTTACTCGTAACGCGTACCGGATAGGTGCTGCTCGTGCGCTCCTGACGCGGGGATATCGGCTCGCGGCGCTGATGTGCCCGTAAATCATGACCACGTCACGTTGCGTACGATGTGTCAACGGGTGGCACACTCAAGCACGTGTCTCCTGCAGTTCGTTTACAGTTCAAGTGTCCCCCCGCGCGTTCCTCCTACCCATCGTTCCTTATTTTATTTATTTGTTTGAGCGAGTCACTACAGTGTTCGCATTTTACAACGAATACGTTTGGTAGTAATTTTATTATTTTAAAGAAAAAAGACAAAATAACAGCGAAATGCGCTTGTTTCGCAGGAAACCCCATCCGATGAGCAACAACTCTGAAATACTGTTTAAATGTTGTTTGAAACAAAGAGTGCATTACAATTGTCATAAGCCGTCTCCCGGCCAATTTATTTTCGACTTTCTAATAAGATTTCCCGGAATTTTCAAAAAAGACATTTGACGGATAAGAAGCGCGTTCGTATGTGATTCGAAAACCTGATGTAAAAATTGTATTGTCACATTTTCGTATCAGTTTTTTAAAAGTCCAGGAACAGCGTGTAGATTTTCGCGCATAGTTTAAACATTCGTGACGTACCAAGAGTGTCCGAGTTCAATGTCGGCCGTCGAATATTGGACGGTCCTCATATCTGAATGTCATAAGATTAAACGGGATAGTTATCATTGCTTTGCATATGAGCGTTATATTCTCGGTACAAAGTACGGATTTTAAGCTTGAGCGAAGGAAGAATAGGCGTGAATTACATTGACTTGCAGATTTCATTTTTATTGTGTTCATTCTACGTGTGATTCTTTTGTGTATTTTTATTCAAAAGTGTTTTAACGAATATTCGATTCGGTAAGATATTATTATTATTTGGTACCTGTAAAGGGCGTCCGTTTCGATTCAGAGTGACATTTCTCGAATTGATTTCGTTTTATATAACTTCAATTTTCCATTACTTTGTCCACGAACGAATAGAATCGAGATGTTGTTATACTTGTTAAGTTGAAATGAAGGGATTAATGTTGCGCACAGAAATTGCTGTATAATCAGCATATTGGTTATTAGAATGGTTTTTGCGGTTTTCCGAATATCATAGATAAATAGATATATGAACGATATAGTAAAGGTAACTAACCTATAATGTGGCTCGTGCTTTAATTTTGTGATAATTTGTCATTGAGTTTCCGTGTATTGCAACAAAAAACTATATCCTTGTATCAAGAGAATAAGACAGTATGGAAGAGACAAGAAGGATTTTAATTTAATTAAAAGTCCATCATAACCGATGGAACTTTTGAGACACGTCAAGGACGTTAACAGCCGGGCAGTACTATTTTTTTCTAGGGTAGATGAAATATAATCATTTAATCTATATCGATCTGATGAATTGCGGAATGATAGGATTGAGAACCAAACCGGATATCAGGTATACATGGCTTTTCCATCAACGATTATTCGTTTCACTTTTTTTTTCTACAATATTTCATCGGGATAACGTTTACAAATACGTTCGGAAATAATCGAGAACACATATAACATTATTATTTTAATAATAATAAGTTTAACAATACAAATTATATTATGTAGGTAAAAAATAACTTTCTCATTAGAATTTTACGTTTCGTTTGACCGCAGTGTACAGTATAATCGATAACGATTCAATGCACATGTTCGTGTTTGTCGCGGGAAAAGTTCAAAATAACAAACAAATTTTTTTTCATGAATAAATTACATAACGAATAAACGCTTGATTCGCGTGCTCAGAAACAATTCACTCAGAACACATTCAGTATGTCATCCGATAGAATTACAATTTCAATTTCAAACTATTTTACGATTGAGTTAATTTTTTTTTTTAATATTGTATATTATTAAACTTGTGTTATTTAATGTTTTTAAAATATTTTCATAATAATTTGCATAATCTATTTCCTTCAATGATTTTAATTAAAATGCTAATGAACGATTTTTATTTACTTTTTATTGCAATAGAAATATTACACGTGTGTTGGAAATATTTGATTTTCACAGTTATCTTATCAGCCAATAATCCATTATCAATGTTTAATCGTGTTTTTTACATAATATTCAGAAAAATGTAATTTATTTCCATTGGTTTTAATTTTTAAATAATTTATTGACGCGTGTTAATTATTTTAACGTTGGTTAGTGAATTAACATTCGGAAGAACCCGTTAAAACCGTAATCGTGTTCACTGTGTAACAATCAACTAATCAAGTCTTTGTCGAGTCAAACATTTATTATTTATGCCGTTTCGGCGAACTTTGTAATTATTATTCGACAAAAATAAAAAGCTTTCAGACATAACGATTAGTCTGACATTTGACTTGTAAATTAATTTGAATGCAATAATTTTGTTTGTCGGTGGAACGTGCTTGAATCTTTTGACTATCGATAAAAACTCTCTGTTCTTTGCCTATTCATTATTTTTCGTTAATGACGATTGTTCGTTTAAAAAAAAAAAAAAACATCATTTGAAACTAACATTTCACCGAATCTTATTGCGTCTTCTCGCGCATATTAGAAATTATCATACTACCTATATTATGTGTTCGTTACAAAACACTCGCATCGTAAATAAGAGTACGTACATTTATTTATTTATTTTTTGTTTATTTAATAACGCGATTAATGCCAATCGGTTTTTCAAACATAAAAATAAAAAAGTAATAACGTACGATGAAACAGTGACGGTAGTAATGATAATACAATGGCCAGTGTAAACAAAAACAAAACAGTACAAGGTGAAACGAAATAATCATAAATGAGTGTGTGATGGTGCATTAGCATTTCGCATCGTTCTTGTAAGACGGGTATTTCGAATAAAATTACCGCTATCGCCATGCCTAAATAATTCTTTCCGTCTGTTTTCCAGAGAATCAATTTTTACAAATTGACTCGTATAACACTATGTAATCGCGGGTTGGGCGAAAAATGTATTTCTATATCGATTTGAAATCAACTTTACAAACACGCACGCACCGACGTACACTGATTCCAAACATATTTTAATAACTTCCCCCGTCGCACTCGTTCATACGGGAATGACGACGAACCGAGAATCAATAAAAACCCGTACAGTTACACGCTTTGCCCCAGAGGACACGATCATTACGCAAAATCGTTTCGCGCGATTTAGGCGCATTATGGCGGATAAATCATGTTCGCGACCATAATCGATTCCCGCCCAACAAATGGGCACCGAGCCATTTAACCGGATTAGGACACACACGACAATGCCGATAGATAATGTCGTTGAATCAATGTCCTGGCACTTTTTATTTATTTATTTATTTCTCCGTCGGTCTGGACGAAACTTTTAGTGGGAACTCTGCCAAAACGACGTTGTGACGTGGACGAAAGTCGTATTCGTCGTGTTTATTAAAGCCATTAAAGATCTTCGGTGAAAGGACCGGCAACGCGATCAATCATATCATTTTTTTTTTTTTTTTTTTTTTTTTGCACGGTCGCTGACAGTTTAAGGGAGAGAAAGGGCAAAAAATAAATAAATAAAAAAAAACCGCCGTCGTTATTTCAATACGTCATCAAATACCTTTCTCGTTCGTCGTCATATTCGTATAAATAACGAGTGATCGGTAAAAAAAACCAATTTTTTTTTCTTCTCGTTTTCATATAATAGTCGAACCGCTATAATTATTATTATTATTATAATAAAATCGACGCGCGTAAATGCGAGACTAATTCATAAACTATGTCGTTAATGCACACGGTTCCCCTAATAATTATTATTATTGCGCCGGGAATTCGGACAGCCCTCTTTGCATATCCCTTAAATAACGTCCCGTGTGTGATAAATTATTCCCCGCGCTAATTTCCGTTCCGGAGTAATAATAACGACAACATAACGCGTGCGGATATCCATTGTTTGCCGTATTCAGATGGCCGTTAACGATCGGCGAATGTGTGATGATTTGGACGAACGGATGCGTTCGCTAGACTCGCGTGGTGCTCCCGTGAGACTGGAAAGGCTCCTGCAAGAGGGCGCGTTCAGTAGAGTGTATCAAGGCACGTACATACATCACGGCCACCGCGGCGGATCGCAAGAAGTGCTTGTCAAAACTGTTACGGGTAAGTCATACGTAGTCAAATTAATTATTATTTATTTAACCGATTGTAATACGTGTGCGTGTTTTAATCCATTGATGCTCGACTGTATGCTGCACTTCGATCAGACACGTAAATGTAATTTGTCTCGTATTAATTGTATACGCGATAAGGGAAAAAACGGAAAAAAATTCCTCTAACAATCTGTTGGTGCGTTGATGACAAATTATTATTAATAAATCCGTGAGAGATATTTGCGCGTTAAATCGTGTGTAAGTGTGTGTGTGTGTGTGTATTTCACGCGCTGTCGCCTGAAAAATCGTCGATTTTCATCGCTGAATAATTTGCAGACAACTGTGCTAACATTTACATATTATCATTATTATTATTATTATTATTATTATTATTATTATTATTATTATTATTATTATTATTATTATTATTATTGTTATTATTATTGTTATTATAACCGACCTTCTGCGGTAAAGTGCATCCGCTTTTTTTTCTCTTATATACATATATATCATAACATCATAAAATTATGCCGTAAATTTATTTATGTACTTTTAAGTTCCGTCGTAATGATGTTATCCGACGTTCGAAATTTATTCCATATTAATATTACCGTTTTCGAATAGTAATAAATTATTCCCGTTTAATAATATATTAAATTTTACTCTCACTATTCTCGATTTTGTTTAGCGATAATAGAAAATACAAAAAATTTGTAAGTGTTCGACGGATAATGGTGGAGGAGAAGGAGGAAGAGGGAAAATAAATAACGTCAATATATAATATTTTATAAAACTTTAAAAACCGTTATACTGGAACGTTACCGTTATGTAATACTGTAGTTATTATTGCGGAACAATACAATTTTAAAGTGTTATATTGAAATAAAATTGTCGAACAAACAGTTCATAATATATGAAGTCCATAATTAATATTTAAAATGTTACTCGAATTATATTTTATTCATACTGACCACGTAAAATTAACGTAACCTAATTATTGATAAATATAACAATACTAGGCCATTCGTGTTATATTTCACAATTATTATGAACGCTTTCTAAGAAGATTAGTAGAATTCTCGGGAAATATATAAATGAATTTCTGATCTTTTAATATTTATTAACT
The DNA here is from genome assembly GCA_032441825.1 of Chaetogeoica ovagalla. Taxonomy (NCBI): domain Eukaryota; kingdom Metazoa; phylum Arthropoda; class Insecta; order Hemiptera; family Aphididae; genus Chaetogeoica; species Chaetogeoica ovagalla. Next base: position 8,912,403 of record CM063723.1, read on the forward strand.
GGAAAATACGTGTGAATTTTCTTGTTAATTGCCTTTTCAGTTTCTTTTTAAATTTCAATCTCCGTTTTCTTTATTTGAAGAGCACTAAATAAATGTGTTGAATAGCACCTGGTCTATGTGCACTAATAAATTATTCATTTGGGAACCAACGTATAGTGATTAATCTTTTAATTATAAGTAATCTGTTCATGAATTAAAATTATACACAACTGCCAAGTCAATACCAAGAGAGAGAGAGAGAGAGAGAGAGAGATAGAGAAAGTTTTTTTTTAACTCGTACGATTTGTACATTTCATGGGAAAATGTACTTAAGATATACAGTCGACTCTCGATAATTCAAACCTTCAATAATTCGAAGTAAATGAACGGTCCCTTGAAAATCACGTGGTAATTCGAATAAAAACAATGCATTTAAGTACACTCGGTAATTTGAAATTAAATTTTGGGAAAACTGGCCACTAACACGTGACAATTCGAAGTATCATCCGTTCAACGCTCGGAAATTCGAATTATATTCACCAAAGGTATTTGATGGAATTGCCTGCCAACTCAAGAAAATGTATCTTTCACTGATTATGTCAATGTGGATGAAGATCTTGCTGTATGGGCAGTCATCTCTGACGCCGAAATTTTGGAAAGCGTTGATGAAGACAACGAAGACGACACAAGTCTTTTACCTCTTGTGACTTTAAAAGAAGCCAGTTCATCCTTGGAATAATTACGGAACTTTTCACTCCAGTCAGAAGTCGCTGTTGAGGTTTTTGATGCTTTATTTACTATAGAAAATACTATCGAAAAAATGAAACTAAATTCGATGAAGCAGAAAATCATTACAGATTTCTTCAAAAAACAATAATCTTTTATTATAATAATTTAATTTACATAGTATGTATAATTATTGTATAGTTCAATTTACATTTTAAAAACAATAAATAATTCTAATATGTACCATCTAATTTACTGAAATTATATATGGATATTATATTATATTATATGTATATGAAAATTATGTATGTACAATAATGAAAAAATTTTTTCCTTAACTCTCAGTAATTCAAATTTTTTTTTTTACTCTCGTTATTTCGAACTACTCAACAATTCGAACTCTCGGTAATTCGAAGTTTTTCAACAGTCCCGTCAACTTCGAATTATCGAGAGTCGACTGTATATATATATATATATATATGAGAAATCGTCATATAAATCTTTCAGAATAATTTATAATGTATGTCAACAATTTTTTTTAATTACTATTGTTTTCATAAAATACGAATAAAAACATAAAAATTAAGTCCGGCTTATGAGAAAATTACAACCATAAGAAAACTCACATCCTAATACAAATAATTTTGATTGGAATTGCTTTACTTACAGTACATAGGGGGACGAATATATTAAAAATACGTAAATTCTCTGAGACTAATATAATACTGCAAAAAAAAATAGACCTTTGAATTAAAAGGTTTTTTTTCACTATAAGTTATTTACAATTAAAATCTTATGTTAATTTATACGAGTGCTTTGTAATCTGTGAACTTTAATTATGTCAATTTAAGTCTGCTTCGTATTGCAAAGTATCCGTGGTTTTGAATCTTTAATTATTATTTATAAACGATTAATATATTTAATTGAAGTGTGTGAAACAAACTGAATTAGTCTGACAGAAGGATATTTTCTATTATTAATGAAGATTTTGTTTAAATTTTGTTTAATTGTTTTTTTACCACATTAGGAAAAAAAGCTTAAAATTGAAATAAAAACACTGGTAATTTTACTATAATTTTCATAATTTTCTTGTAAAGTAAAAAATAATAAGTTTGAAATTTATATTTACTAGTTACCTTTAGTGTAAAGGCATATTCACACTAGGGGTCTCAGTTGTCCATCTCAATGAGAAAAAACTAATCAATGTTATGTGACATTACACCTTTTAATTTGTAAGTAGGCTTTTTCCTTACTATTTTCATATGTTTAACGGTAAACTAATTATATTAAAAAAAAAAAAAGTTTAAAATATAATATTTCATTCATAACATAAAATTTCTCTGAACGGTCAGAATGTGTACCTGTAGAAACGAATGAATGAATAAATCGTTGACATATGTCAAAACACAGTTGGCTCTCTAATGTATTGTCCGTTATACGTATATTCACTTATCATAAAAGCTGCTGTCATTATTAGAACAATCGTTTGAATAAATATCAAAATATATTATCATATTGTATTCTTGATAAAATCCGTTTAAATCAATTTACTGGTATAAACGTTTTGTGAAAAGGTCGTTTCAAACGCCGATTTTCGAATATATGAATGTAAGTCCAAAATAAAATTATTAAACTGTACAAAAACAATTTAAAATATTTCGTATTTTTCGGTCTTTTGAATATATATTCTAATTCAATTGTATTTGTATTTCAAATGTTTTAAATCTATTTATTTGTGTAAATACTTTTAAAACTGAAAAGTAATCTTATCGGCTTTATAATAGGTTTATATAAGAATTCGTTTATTAATTTTTTTTCTTTTTTTTTAACTCCAGTTATTATATTTGCAACTATCCATGAAATTTAAATTTTAATATTAAAAAATGAAATGTTATGAAATATTCAACACATTCCATTATAGACTGCATAAGTACTGGTGATGGCTTTTTCAATCGCGCTGACCCTATCAAAAACCCAGCAGACCGCGACGAATTAATAACAACGATTGCTTTTGTTTGGCATTTATATATATTGTATCGAAATTGTCTACTTTTTGGTTTTAAGAAGAAAAAAATAAAAACCAAATAGAAGAAACAAGATCGATTTATTGTTTGATTAACTTAGAGTCCCCCGGGAGATCGTACACGTTCGACCTGAAAAGATAACTTTTGTCATCCGCAAAAATCATTTCGATGAAGACAAGACGGATTTTCAATCTCCCGCACCTCGCTGTAAGTCTCACTCCCCCTCGTCTTCTCGGTAATATACGATACTTAGGATGTGATTGCGTTATGCCAGACGATTCACAAAAATGTGCGCGAGCAAAAGTATAAATGAAATAAAAAATAATAAGAAGAAGAAACGAAAAAAAAGTAAAAAGATAGGGAAAATAAATGCGTCATAATTCCCCTCTTGTGCAGCAAAGGTTTCTCTCGGAGACGAACCACAGATTTTGATTCATTCGCCTACATTCAATATTTACCCTCCGATCAGCACTTAATCCCTAACGAGATAAAAAATATTATCCGGACACAACGTTTACTCAGATCCCAGGAAAATGTTCGCTCTACACGTATGTTCCCTTTATCTCTCGTGGACTTAGGCAGTATACACATGGTGAAGTATTTGTTACGAATCTACCGCAGTTGTTTCGATATTGGATTAGCTGCAGTAAGTGGGACCTTAATAATTAATAGACTCCGGTCGATTATATTTTTTTTAAGATTTTTTTTTATTTCAATATTAAATACATATGCCTGTTAACATGCGTATTAAATAGATTTATAATAAAAACCCTCAAATTCCGATAGTAGAATAATAATTTTGAAAAAGAAGAAAAATTGTTTTTAAACATTCAATGTGATTTGTTGTTTAAATAATTGTCACAGGACAGTTTACAATTAGTATTTTTCTAATCTTAAGATTTTTATATTTTGTAAAAAAAGAAAAGAAAAGAATAGGAAAGCAATTTTACTGCGTAATATGAATACTTGTTTTTTTTTTTTTAAGTAATTGTATTATTTCTTGAATATAAAGACATTAAATTATAATACAGGTTCTTGACAATGAATAAAAATTTTGTGAAAAATAATATTGTGAATGTAATACAAGATTAATTTTCAGCATCGTGACTTGGATTGTAAGAAAAATTACCGGCAATTTTCATTAAGAAATACCTTTTTTTATTAAAATATGTACACATTTTGTTTTATGCTTTGAAGTGTTTAGGTATACAAAATACATTTTTAATTGAAGTTATTTAACGTTCCGGAAAAATAATCACGACCAAAAAGAAAAAGCTGTTGTTAACATAAAAAATAACAACAAAGAATTTCTTTGATTTATTTGTGAACTTTACATACGTATTCGTGTACAGTGTACACTTTTTAATAAGCATAAAAATATATATGAATATATGAATATACATATATATATATATATATATATATATATATAATGTAGCTTGATTTTTTTTAATATACAAACCAATTCACAATAATGCATAACCTCGGTACAGCAATGTGGCATGTCACGGGTAAAGTACCCGTGCAACGGCAAACTAGTTTACGCGATATGTTTTCATCACGATCTTTTGCATGTTCAAAACCCTTTGGAATTTCAATCATTGAACCCTTGATCTTGACCCTTGCGTTTTTTTTCTACGCTAGAGGGTCGCATACTTTTTCCAGTTCAGTCGTCGTCGATTAATAGTGAATTCGGTAAAAGGGCTACTTTTAACGGTTATATCAAGGGAAGAGGAAGTAACAGTGAAAAAGGGTAGAAACTAATGAAAATGTATATATATATATATATAATATTACAGATCCCTCAAAATAATTCCCAGCGGAATTCATTGTCAGACATGATTTCCATTTATTCCGTCCGTTGGGTCTGAAAGTGGGCGATTTAAAAATATACGGTGAACTGTTTATTCTAAAATGATTTTTCAGGGTTAAAAAAATATTTATTTCGAGTATTTTTTCGAACAGAGATATATTTGATTTCTATAAAAATATATTTGATTTGTTTAAAATAATCAGTTTTTAATATTTAACGATTGTAATAATAATAATACGTTGTGTAATATTGATCCGTATTTAGCTGACGCTGCGTCTCAACAAGTTAAAATGTTTCTGACCGAGAGTTTGATGTTGTACGGTTTCCCTGGCCATGTAAACATTTTACAACCAATAGCTGTTTGTCAGTATTCGAATAAACCGGCTGCGCTATTATATCCATTCAGTAACAAAGGAAATCTTAAAAAGTAAATAGTCATATTTTGTTCATATTATTAATGCCATTAAGATCATTCTATTCAAACACGTCTACAACAAGAAATCGTATAACAGGTTTTTATGCGACTGCAAAAAGAAAAACAACGATTACTACAACTTGAATACACAGGACATTGTAAACATGGCTGTTCAGCTCAGCCTTGGCAGTGTGTTCCTTCACAGTCAAGGTATCTGCCATAAGGATATAGCGACCAGGAATTGTGTGTAAGTTCAACAGGATATAAAACATTATTTAAATATTAACTATTTGCCTTATATAAAATTGAAAATTCCTATTGACCTGAAAAAAAAGGAACTACAAGTGAAATATAAATGTATACGTAGCTATATATTATGCACGTACTTACATCATAAAAAATTTACACAACGAAAAAATAAAACAAGAAAATACAATTAAAGACTGTTCTAGCAATGTGTACAAGTGTTACACATCTAATATTTGCTATATTGTAATAATCATAATTATACACGTTTATTTTATTATGTACGATTTTTGATCAAATTTCTGTTGCGTTTCATAGGAAAATGAAAGCAATATAATTTCGAGTGTAATTTTTAATTTATTTATTTATACGTCCAATGTAAACGAATTATCCTTTTCAGATAATTTTATCGTAATAATACGTACTTTAGAACATTAATAAATTTCTTTTAAATATTTTTTTATTATTTTCATTGATACGCGAACTTACATTTATATGGAAAAAAAGATATATTAAAAAATCATCACAAAATAAATTACCTCAATAACAAACTTTATATTAACATTTTGTTTTTAGTATTTAAAAAAAACGTAGATTATTATTATTTTTTTTTCATAATAATTCTATGTTTGATGTTGAAAGCAAAATGCAATTTATTTTTAATTAAAATGCAACAGTCGAAAACAAAACTGAAATTGCCTTTATGAAAGTTGAAATAAATCGAAATATATATAATATAATGCGATATTATATACAGTTTAATTAAAATCATGTATTATGTAAAACAATTATGTTTATGATGTATGAAAGCCGTGTTTTTCTAATAATAAAATCATTTTATTGATATGCGTTTTGATGTGTACAAGTATAATTTGTATACGTACATATTAATATCACTCTCGGTTTATATAAAAATGTATTTATTTAATACCAATACTTTCAAAATTGTTTCAGTAACACAATGACAACAAATATTCTTTTCCTTAATTTTCGTACTTTAGATTTTGGACATCAAAGTCCATATAATATAATATAATAATAGCAAACGTACTGAACGGAATAATGTTATATAAAATTAATATTCACTTTAGAGTTTAGGATACTAAAGGGTTGCTGTTTATTGATTTTATAACGTGTGTCTCGCGGTCTCAACATTAGATCAAGAATGCAATAGGTTCTAAAGAGGGTGATTATCATACTTTAAATTCTATTGAAAACGCGAGTTATAAATTATATAATATTATTACTACTATATTCGAAGTTATTTCAAACACTGTAATAACATTAATACAATAATATTAGCCGCGTAAGATATTTAATACAAAAGTTCTCTAATTTCGTCGAATATTTTTAAAGACGGTCACTATAACTAAGCTGAATTGTCTTTGAAAAAAAATCCATAAAGTTCCTTTCAAAAAGGATTTAGTAAGGTCTGTTAGGTGTTTTAAACGCGTTACTGCGAGTCATCTCTAAAGTTTCCCCTAACACTACGTAATCGTTCGTTCATAATTCCTTTAAGTCCTTTTGAATCGAACGACGGTCGCCTTGTAATACATAATAATAAATTAATAACTATATAAATACTGCGTTTCGTGCGGGCGTGTATTTAGGGTGGACGAAAAGTTGCGGGTCAAACTGGCCGATAGCGGATTGTCTAGAGACCTGTTTCCCGATGATTATTCATGTCTGAATGACAACGAAAACCGACCCATCAAGTGGATGGCGCTGGAGAGTATCACTTTGCGCACTTACAATGGCGCATCAGATATGGTAAGTCTTTCGAATTAAATAATTGTCTTTTCAACATCCCCTTTCTCTTCGATCGAATATATATATATATATATATATATATATATATATATTTTAAGTTTACGTACATAGTTTTTTTTACTTACAATAGATTCATTCGCATAGAGTTTAAAAAAAAAATAATGCAAATATTTCTGGCTTTTTGATTGACGAGTAAGTGTATTTGTAGACACTAAACGGGTTTTATTCAGTTTCGATCGTATAGCGTTTTAATTAATTCGAATAAAAATAACGCAATGTTTGACGTTAACCAAATATACGTGCCATTTATAATATTTTTGTTTTGTCATTGAATTGAAAAATAAAATGTAATGTTCGCTTCTACACCGAATAAATATTTTGTACGTTTCAAGTTACATTTGTTATATATTTATATTTATATTTCAACTTAAACAATTTCTGTTTTAAATTCCTTAATAAGCGGTATATATATATATATACATATATTATATATATATATATATATATATATATATATATATATATATATAATTTACTTAATTCCTTTATTTTATGTAAAATAAAAATAAATGATCATTTTTTTATAGATGTATATTGAACATTTAAAAATACATAACAATTATATGATTTATATTTTATATTTATTACTAGAGTTTGGTTGTTGTAGACATTTTCATTTTTTTTATTGATCTAATACAGAACTGTACTAGCTATACATTTGATTCATATTACATAGAATAAACGCGTAAAAAAGTATTTTTTATTTTTTAGCAATTTTTTTATGCTAGAATCTTATTTCACTTTAGATAATTTCTATCATAATGTGCGACGATTCAAATCAATTCTTTTTAGTAATTTTAGTATTCTATTAGCTTAGTTTACCGACGTAATCTAATGATGTGAAATTATGCGTTATAGTATCTGTTCTACAACTATTCAGTTGTCATTTTTACATCTTATTTTATATATATATATATAAATATTGTATACCAATTACAATTTTATATTATTAATAGAAAATGTGTTAAAAATAAATTGCAAACCGATGAAACTGTATAGAGTTGCCATTTAATTGCCCACTGGTAGGGGTACACCCAAATTTAAAACACGAAAAAAATTAAAACATTTAAAATTAATCTACACTAAAGAAATAATAAAGTAAAATTAATGTTTAAGAAAGAGTTATTAAAAATACAGACACGTATGCCAATAATAATTATATTAGATGTAAGTATATAAATATATATATTTATTTATAAATCATATCTTGGCTATATTCGTGTTTTAGTGGTCATTCGGTGTTTTGCTCTGGGAACTGGTGTGTTTAGGATCTCAACCCTACGCGGAAATCGATCCGTACGATCTGAGCCTTTACTTGCAAGAAGGATACAGGCTCTCACAGCCAATCAACTGCCCGGACGACTTGTGAGTAGTAATTTATAAAACAAAAAAACCATACTATTAAACTAAATTAGTTTGGGTATCATTAAAGGTTAAAGAAGAAGGGTGGTTTCCACGAAGGGACTATTTATTTTTTTTTACTATTATTCACTTAACCCTAACGAGAATTTCAATCTTAACGAGCTATATTCAGTGGATTAATATCCACCCTTGTGATAACCTTTAACAATGAGTTTCAATGTGGGCGTGATACCTCCTACTGAAAATAATTAATATAACGTCGATTTTTGCGCAGATTCGGCATGATGACTTGCTGTTGGTTGCCCAATCCGGAAGAACGACCGTCGTCCGCTCAAGTATTGTCGTGTTTACAAGACTTCCAAAAAACTCTTAACCAATTTATCTAAAGCGAAATCTCCCCTACCTATTACTATTATTATTACTAGTTTTTGTTTTGTTAATGATTTTAATAAAAATTAAGTTATTAATGATATATACGATTATATAGAGGTGCTACAGCGTATGTAAGCGTTAAATATTGCGCGTAAAATACTATTTTTTCCCTCCCCAATGTAAACGATAAATTAATGTGGAAATATTTAACGATATTGTGGTGGCAAACCCGACTGCCATTTATTAAATATTTGTGTAAAACGATTCAATTATACTTAAACTTAAATACACTATACGTAATTATTTATATATACTTTCATGTGAAAAATGTTTTATCTACGCATAAACAACAAATATATGTTTTTTGATGTTTTTATTAACTTACGTTTTTGTTTTGTTTTTTTTTTAAATCCTTTTTTTTCTACACAAAAAAGCAGTAAGTAATAATTGACCGGATTATTTATGATAAAGCGACAATAGATGACATTCGCTATTACTACTGTACTGATTGGTTTATATTACGGTATTTGGTAATTATTATTCCAAAAGATTTCGTATTAACGAAAATAATTATCATAAAGAATAGTTAAATAATTAACAAATTAGTTCAAACTATAATAATTACATTCATAACGTTCCAGCGAGACCGTAAACGATATACTAATCCGTTGGTATTTACATTGGGTGTAATTAATGTATAATATATTAGAACATCGTAATAACAATAATAATATTCATATTAATATTTATATATATTTTGTTATTATTATTATTATTATGTATGAAAAGGTAAAGGAAATACAGACAATTAATTCTATACGAATATATAGAGTATAATTTACGCGTAGAAACTTCAAGATCGGATAAATAAAAAAATTCAAAACTTCGAGTTATTTTTTTTCCCAACCTGATCGCATTACCAATTAAATATGCATTAAATGATTGCAATGTTCTTTTTTTTGACGTTTTAACGTAATATATATATACTGAGTAACAATAATGTACGAGTATATACAATAGCATTTATAAAACAACTTTTTATTTACAAAAATTAAATTATGTTTTATTAAATATTTTTAAATTTGTCAAACAGCGTAGTTGTTTAAACTTCATAATAATTATTTATGATTTTTTTTTTTTAAAAAAAAGACATCTGGAATGAACGTATAATTTAAATTTCATATATCATTCGTAATATATATATATAGTTATCAAAAGGTTACCGTCAAAAGTACTTTGTGTCTATTCATTTGTATGCAACATACAATATAATCAATATCAAATATACATAAATCATAATCCTACACATGTTTGAATCTCTCTTTTATATGATATCAAAATGAAACATCAATTGGAATTATTAACTAAATATATATAATTTAATATGCGAGCACAAACAGAATTTTATAATTATTATTTTCCTCGTAATTCCAATATGGTACACAATACGCTACAAAACAAAATGCATTAAATAGGATGCAAGGGAGGAGAATACGAGTATTATGTATAGTACAATTTTATTCTAATAACAAAATTCATCGATTTATATAGTATTTAATTAACGATGTTGGACAAAAATCACGGAGCATATGTACATAGTAAAAATTTAATTATACGTCACTCTTTCATCTGTCAATTTCTAGCTTTCGTTATGTCATCCATTAGTATAACAGTCGACGGATATTACTACTAATAGAATACTTTATATTGTCGTATTAATGTATATAACAAGTCACACCAATACGTTCTTATCGAAAAATGAAGAAAAAAGAATTATCATTTAAAAAAGCCCGAAGTTTTCATATAAAAACTAAAAAGACTACTTTATCAAATAATTAATTTTCAATATTTTTCTTATACATATTTTTAAAATATATTTTTTTTCTTTTATCCGACACCCTCTTGGTCTCGTTTCAAATGAATAGATATAAAGTAATATTGAACAGTGAAAAGTAAACAATCAAAAAAACAAATATATAAGAATACTTCGTGTATTGTTATCAATATAACAACGTTTGATAGAAATATTATCATATACTATAATTTATATTGATACCTCTCCCCCACAATCGCTTTGTCGGCAATTGTATGGGCTAATGGAGAAGAGAACGGCACATAAACATAAATATTATATTTCAGCTCGTAAAGCGATTTCAACAATTTTCATGCTTTCAATTCTTTTCTCGTTTATACATAATACACACTCGTACATTATATATATATATACACTATATACGTATAATATATGTTAGTCGTTAAGTTACGTATTTGATCATTTTAGTCCTAAGTACACATAAAAATAAACTCGAAAGCGCGCCAAGTGTGTGTAAAACATGACAATAACAATAATAATAATAATAATAATAATAATAATAATAGTAATAATAATAATAATCGCAGTATTAATTTGTCGAGCAAATAACGATATTATTATTCGACCGAGTATTATTAATCATAATCATTTACCTCCTCCTGTTCATAGTCCACTCTCCTCTTTTCACCGTTCCCTTTTTCCACACTCATCGAACACTGCATACACCGCTCCTCCAAACTGTAATCATGGACTTATACACCGTGTACACACCCTCGATGGACAAACATTTCGCCATTCGACGGATTTTCGATAATATATATATAATATATATATATGCGTATTGCGCACACGCATAATGCAGATGGAGAAAAACGGATGTTTATATCTGCAGTTGTATATATATATATATATATAATAGAGGATTTAATGCATTTCAATATAATTATTATTATAATTATTTAAAGGGACTTATTATTTTTATTCCAAAACATGCCTTAATGAAAAAAATCGTTGAGCGATCCGATTTACAAAAAAAAAAAAATTTTTTTTTTAAAGAGCAAAATTTTCTATGGGCACATTGGATTCTTAAAATTCTACTTTTAAACGCTATAGCTAGAGTTGTTTGAATATAAACAATTTCCAAACGTATATTTTTTGTGGTTTTTAAGTAATCAAAAATCAAAGTCCAATGCGCCCTTTAAATTATTTTCCCTTTAAAAAAAAAAATTATTGAAATCAGATCATTCTACGAGGCGTCTGAGTTTTTCCAGTTATACATGTTTTTGAGCTAAAGAAAAAGGTCGTGTGCAGGGTTCTAATATGTATTCCAGCGACCGCTGTTTGTGTAAGGATATACGTTGATGTGTTGTAGTATATAATATATAATGTTGTATACGGTGTAATGATATGATAGCAGTTCACATACTGTATAATATGTCACCGATACATTTCGTGGATGGACTACTCAACAAAATAGTTCTGAAGAATAATAGATCCGAAATATATGAATTATATATATTTTTTTGTATCTATTGTCTTATTAAAATAAATATAAATTTACTTTAAAAAAATATATTTATATTTCTTGTTCATATGGCAAAATATTTTTTTTATATATTGACTCCTCCTCCCAATATCAAGCCTTAATAACGCCACTGGTTCGTAAAAACATTGTTTTTCAAGTGTTTTAAAGACAAAAAAAAAGAAAATTAATTGCAAATAAATTACAAACTGCTATATTATATTCACAAATATCTATGATAAAATAAACAAATGATTTTAGAATTATAGATTTTTGCGATTGTTGTTCATCACGTAACGTTGAAATCGTATATGAAAATAAAATATTCACGTTAAATAAAACAATCATTTCTATTGATTACAAACATAAACTTATGGTTTATATTATATTAAATACATTAAAATGGGTTTTACGTTTCTATTTAACATTATACTGTTTTTTTTTCTAATAGATATTTTAATAATTATGCGCGTGGTTTTAAGCATTGATTTAAATCACATTAATAAGTGTGAAATATTATCCGTTTAATATAAATCATATTTTAATTAACGGTTAACTATTGTTTGAAACCAGATCACACTGACATTATCCGATTAAAGTTAACACTATATCTAATATCGGATATATTATCCGTAGAGCGTAAAATACATTATTTAATACGTATCAAGTAATAATATATACTATGTAATTAGATGCTTTTGAAGTTATATGTAGTATACACATGTAATTTATATTTTTATATATATATAGTACTGCGTTTTATGAAAATCCTAATTTTCATCAATAACTTGTTAAGTAATTTAAAATAATAACATTCAATTATTTTGAATTTTTTTTTATAAACACAACGTATTTTTCAAAAAAAAAAAAAAAAAAAAAAATAAGAAGGCATTAAATGAAATGATCAAGTGAAACCATTCGTTGTTCATGCCATCACGCCTCAGAATGCTAGTATATTTGTAAATCAAGGGATCCGCAGTGCGTAACTGTATTAGAATTGCCAATACGCAGCGCCATGTCAATATGCGCCGAACGACCGATTGCAATCGTTTATTGCGAATGAATTTTTCTATACAAATATATATTATTTTTTCTTTTAAATAAAAAATAAAGTTTTCAAAGAAAATTATGTTATAATTTTGTGCTCTTCAGCGGATTAAATGATTGAAGATTTTTATATATTTTTTTTATGAGAAAGAGAGAGTAAATATATGTAATTTGTCAATTCCCAGACTCACGTTGTTTACCAATTTTCCTTTAGAAAGAATGAGTAAAGCAATTTTTTTTAAATATTGTTCAGGATCACTTATTTGATTATAATCTGGTCAATGTTTTCGTCATTTCGCAATTCCGTGGAGACGTTGATTTCAAAATCCAATTTCTTCTTTGAATTGTTCGAAATATTTATATCATAAATATTAAAAGTATTATAATTAATAACACGATATTGTTTTTTTTTTTTAATGGATAGATAATTATATTACAAATTAATGGATACTGATAACTTACGTCGTTGTGGTTTAAGTTTGAAATAAATCTGTATTTTTGATAATTATCATTATATACACAAAATTTATTGAGTATATATATATATATATATATATAAAAATCACGATACGGCCAATGGAAGGTGTTTATCGTTCCCCAGATCCAAAGCATTTATTTATTTAACTTCCAATAGCATTGTTTTTCTATCCTTGCCGTGATGCGCTCTATCACGTTCACGTCGACACCTTCTGACTTACTACGTGCTTCGACCGATCACGTTTTCCAAACAACAGTCGACTACCATACGTTTAGCTTGCGTGACCGAACCCGTGTACCTATCCAGTACCTGTTGCTTCAGCTCTTACACGCCAAATTGTACTTCAATAATAGTTTAATCGCAAACGTTCTCGGATTTTTCGTTTTCGTATTTTTCTGTAACCGTTTGCAAGAAAGCAATTAAATATATCGCATACACAAATCTTTTTGTTTCGCAATAAAAAAAATAATATAAAATATTTTAGTATATTATATACAATTGCAGATTCACGAGAGGTTGGGAGTTAAAATGGCCCCAAAAACCAGGAGAAAGATACAATCATTAATAATGGTATAGGTTTAGAGAACAATTTTTTTTTTAGAAAAATTCGCATTATTTTGCTCAAAAGTTTGTGGGCTAAAATAAATCATGTTTAAAAGTAACGCATGTTTCTTTTCATAATAAAAATGACTTTTGAGATTTAAATACCAAATAAATCATTTGCACATTTATGCCCGATTCCCACTCATACAGCACGGAACGAGAGATAAAAGTCACGTCCAATTCACATACGACCGACAAATAACGACGGACACGCACATTCTGTTGATTCCAATTTTTGTTTCGAACGGTCAAAAACTGTTAATTTCCAACATGTTTTGGAATTTAAAATTTAAATATTCGGCCGTGATAGTCATAATGACATTTTATAGCCCAATATAAAATAAAAACTGTATTTATGTACTATGTCAATTATATTATTTTATTATATAAATAATATAATAATAATTACGCTTGTTACAATCAGTAAAAAATGTTCGTTTACAAATGTAATTTATAAATTGATTTAAATATACGAATACATAAATATATGTACAATTTAAATAAATTGATTCCGAAAAACACTGACAGACCGACAAAACATCATTTGCTCGAATGTTTTGTCGTGTCTTTACGAAACTTACTGGATTAGTGTAAGTTACCGTATTTAATGTGTGTCACGTCGTGTTGTACGAGTATGAATCGGTCTCTACACGTTTCTGTCATAGATCAATATAAAGATGGTATTACAGTAAAATATTGTTTTGGACGATTAATGGTTCTAAAATCAATGTGACCACATACAAGTAATATATATATATATATATATATATTATTCTACATTATGGTACTGCGATAAAAAAAAATTTTAAAATTAATATTTAAAATAATTACTGTGCAGTAAATAACGTATAAAATATAGTATGGATCAAGGAATACGAGACGTATTTTAAGATTTACTTAATATTATTAATAAGTACTAAATATTTGATAATATCGCCGCCCGTGTACGTATTTAGATAATCTTAAGGACTTCAATTGTGTACGAATCTCGTGGTACATTAAATGTGCATCCGGTTTATCAGAAACGTGCATTGCTAAATTTTAGCACGTTTTACGCGCAAGAAAACCGTGATGTGGCGTCCCGTTTTAGTAAGCAGACGTCGGTCTGAAAAACAAAAAAAAAAACAAGAAAAAAAAAATGTACATAAAATGAATGCTTTGTCGTAAGGTTAAGTGTAAATATAAAATTCTCACGACATTTTCGTATACTAATATTAAACCCTCCCCATACGTGGATACTCAAAAGAAACTGTAATCGTCTGGATGCTACGTAGGAGACTGAGCAACTAAACATCTGCGCACATAATATAATTCAATAGCGTCATTCAGACGGCGCTATACTGTTCGTCTTGCGACTATTCTTGTCAATATCCTATAGTTGCGCCAGTTGACCGAGTCGCTTCAATAATCGATATTTATCATTGTGTTGTCTATTTTGTGATGGAAGAACTGAAACACTGCGCCGTCGAAATCGCGAGATAACCGTCAGGTGGCAACTGAAGTTTCCTAGTGTGCTCTGCAGTATGTGTAGTTTCTATTGAGTATTCTCGTGTGATTAGGGCCCCATAAACGATGGTCGCGTAGCGCGGTTTTCACTCGTCAGCCGGTGGTTTTTCTCTTTGGCTGAATCATACCGACGGGTACTTTGATCGTCGGGCGACTCTCACCCGGTTTCGTCAAAACCACCGTTTTCAATATATCCGTGGTAATTGGTATCGGCCGATAGACTTTTTGATCGATTTTCATAGGCGGCTGCGGTGCGGTGTGCCTCGATGACGACGGTAACGGCGGTGGTGGCGGCGGCGGCGGCAACGAACATGGCACAGACTGCATTACCGGTTCGACGACTACGTCATTTGTAAGTACGGGTACGGCGGCGGCGGCGGCGGCGGTGGGCGTCGTTCGAACCGTATCGGTCGAATGTCTCGGATAACTCGGCCCGTCCGAATACGATCTGAGACCGGTCGTCCGCTGCTGATCGATCAACGCCGCGGTCTGTGGCCTGTCGTCGAACGCGGCGAATGCGCCGCGGAACGAACTGGTCATTAAGACGGACGAGTTTTTCGTCACTTCTCCTGCGGCGCGGCAAAACACGCGAACACGAGCGCGGTTAGATTTATCGACACGATCGATTATTATTTAGTTCGTTAAAAAAAAAAATAACAATTTTTTTACTTTCCAGAGTGCTGAACCGGAGTTTCAGCGCGTCGTATTTACGGGCGAGTTTCTCGTTGTTCTCTGAAATCATACGAATAACTCGGAGTGAATGTTTGCGCAATACCGCGGTATACAATTGTTAGGTCGGGTAGTATTTATAATACTTTGTAAATTATCAAAATCCGTGTACAACGCGTTAAACCTTCTATTGCACTCTGAATTATGCGCCATATTCGTTGTCGTAGCGCAACAATGTTTCTGGTCTGCTGTCATCGCGTCCTGTTGTAACGAATTCAATCCCGATCCGTTCTCGTCGATTTTTCCGAGTCCTCTGTTGGACGACGTCTCCGGCCGTTTCGTATCGATCGCATGAAGATTGGCGATCGTCTCGTCCGTTTTCTCCTGTCGTTTTTTCATGTCGGCGATCTCGGCCATTAACATCTCGTACTCCTCGTTGCCAACCGCTGTTGTTATACGACAATCAACTGGTTTTCGATTATAACGCTTTTTTTTTCTTTTTTAAATACAGTAGAATTTTAAGTTCTTCGAAATTAAAAATACGTTCGTCATAGCGCAATTACAATTAAAAAGCAAAAAATGTCAAAATGTTGAATGGAGACAAAAATCTATAGCATTTGCCAGGTCTCCGTGAAATACCATATGTATATATTAAAATAATTAACGACGCGAATGTATTATTACCGCCGGGTTTACCACTGTGCAGACCAATGGAATCTCGTTGCCATCCGTCTCCGCGTGCGAACGACGACTCGTCTGTACTAGCATCCGAACGGTTCTTCGCCGGTACGTCATCATTTTCTCCGAAGTTCCGGGTATAATAACTCGCCACAATGTACAAGAATCCGATGATCAGTATTACGTCAACGAAATCAACGTTTTCCAATGCGGCCATGATCTGATTCCAAGACGTCATGTTCTCGTGGTCTCCGATTGAATACGAGACGTATATTTTCGTACCAAATGAATAGTGATTCACTACTTTGTAAAGATTTATGAGAACTCTTTAAAAAAAAAAACTATTGTGAACGTCAAATGAACTGTATTTCAATAGCTTACAAGCTTTGAAAAATCGTCGTCGAGTAAATGTTTATTTTTATCGTCATTTGTGATACAAATACAACGCAAATTATTTTAAGCCAATATAATAAAATAATAATTTTTTAAACGTGAATGTAAAAATAAGGTAACGACTATTATATCGAGAATTTATATAAATTGTGTGTAAAACTTGAAAGTTAATTGAAATTTCAACATGTCATGTAAGAAATGATTTTAGCAAAAACGTTTTATAATCAATGAACTGAAATTATTAATGTTTCACTGGGTTTATAGAAAAATCATAAAAATCTCATTTATTTCACTTAAATATATGTATATATATATATATATTTGCTGTCGAACGAATAATAATTTTACTTTTTTGATTTTTTGTCTTTAATACTAGTGTATTTATTAACATCTATCTTTTTCTATAATACAATATTTGAAAATTATAACTTATTACTGTAACACGCTCTTAAAATATCTAATGTCAAATAAAATTGGTTTATTTTAAGAATATTATTTTTAAAAAGCAACTCATAGTTATAACTTTAACATTCACACGCGTATTTGAAACGATTTGTTAACAAAAAATTGTTTTATTTGTCGAACAAGAAGATCAATGTATTGTAAACGAAGAGTACCTATAAAATACAGTCGCGGTGTGTAGTCATTACGAATGATCAGCCCCGCTCACCCGTCCGAATATTAACTCTTGCAGTCACCTGGCATTGCTCAACTAATCAACTAACGGTTTCATAGTTCACCGATAAACATGACCGTACGAATAATTTATTGTTTATTTAATTGCATAAAAATATATTATACTTGGTTTGCGTTGAAGAGAAAAATATTTATTTATTTTTTTAAATTACCTAATTATGGGTAGTAATATTAAATACGTTTTTTTTTCAATATTTCTCTTCGTTTTTTTTTTTTTTTTACATTTCAAATGACCCGTATTCATTTGTAAATGTCTCGATACGTTTTTCTTAACTGTCAAAGTCGAATAGATAATAAAATAACCTATAAATATTCGATGGACATCAAGGGAAAGCAATTTGTTCGTGAATTTCGTATTTATAAAAAAAGTATATTATCGTGTGCGGCGGTATTGTGATCCGTCTATTGGCCATCCATAAGGAGAAACGAAGATTATCGTTATAAAACCATAATTTATATGTGTATATAATAAAACGTTCGAAGAGAATTATCGGGAAAAAATGACCAACAAACACATGCGAATATAATAATAAGTCTTTGGATACGATAAAAAAAAATTTTTTCTTTTTACTTTTAAATCCGTTATCGGTTTAATAATATATATATATATATATATTAAGTAGCAATCGGGGAACATTTTTTTTTTTTTTTTTTTTTTGCTCTTTTATGAACGTTCGGCAGCTGTTAATTTTTATCCGTATATACTACAACACATAATGCCAGAGGAAGGTTCAGCGCGCGAAGTTTACGTACGGAGGGAGGACAGTTTATTATTTAGTATTATTATTATTATTATTATTATTGCAGCGACTCTCGTTTATAATCCGAACGGGCGTTTTGTAAACATCAAATTCCCCCTGCTCCCCCCCCCCCGTTATATAATATGTATTTGTGGCGCACCGCGGATTATATAAATCCGATTATAATACATAATATGCGCGGCGGAAGAAGTGTGTAGAACATTGCAGGCCTCGTGTAGGGACGCGAAAGGGATGGTGGTTATAGTTTTTCAAAAGAATCGCAATGGTAAAGTTCCCCACAACCGTCCTCCAAGTTTTATATATTATATTCTCCTCGCCTTCAAGGGGCCAGCATATATGCGTGCACGTATATATGAGCTATTGGAAGGCTTGCGCGTTCACACTCTCGACGCTCTATTTGGTTTTCGCGCGTTCGAAAAACTTTTTCGGTGGCCTGACGATGACAGTTTACTAATGGATTTCGCACCCCGTATCCCGCGCGTCTGCGACGGACTGGCCGACCGCCTTGTAACGTGGCGATTGATACGATAATGATTTCCGTAAACCGATTTCTCACGTATATAAATTCCACTCGACTCTTTGAGAAAACGTGCCAATGAATCAAAATTCTCGCATATGACGACGCCCCCGTCACTACATTATAATATTACATTCGTTTTTTCATATTATATACATTATGTTATATAATTATACCTAATACGTATTTCTCTTTTAAACCGTCGCCTTTCAACGGAATTAATAACTCAATGTACACCACACGAATCTTTTTTCACGTGTTCTTGAGTTTTCAACGCAGTCCGTGTAAGATCGACCGGGAACGCAATTCAAAACCTGAAAATCCGTCAAACGACTGTTTGTTGGTGCTTTGAGACGTCGTTCAATTACGAAACCGCACTACAGTGTTACAACTGTTACAGACCTTAAAGCCCAATGAAAAAAATGTTTAGCATCACTCTCTTGGATCGGTCGCAATGGGCCTAATGGCTTGGTACTTTGCAACCGGTCTCTTGGATCACACAAGACCTCACGACATGCGATTGTTTCATTCGGAAATATGTTAAAAACACCGTGTACGTATCACCGTTGCCATCAAACCTAGGTGAGCTGAAAAAATTGAATATTACAACAGCGATGGAGTCAGTTGTAGGAGATATGCTGCAACAAGTGTGGACTGAATTTGACTATCGACTAGATGTTTTTTGTGTACCCGTACAAGCCCACGTAGAACTTTTATAGATAACTAAATTCGAAATGTTTTTTTTTTTACTTAATGTATTAAATGTTGCTCTAAACCTAGAAATTAAAAATGCATAAGCATTTGAAATCGAACAAATCATTTTTAAATAACTATGAATATTGATGTTTGGCGCCGGCTATATTTTATACAATGACAAAGTTGTTTATTTCTGTTTTTTTTTTTTTGACGTTATATTAAAAAATAATTACTGTTTAAAATAAATTATGCGTTTCATTATTGATAAGAAAACGACACGTGTAAATACTGGTGATTAGTGCCGTGTTCAATCGCGGTATAGACTGCAGCATTAATATGTATAGATTTTTACGTAATAAAAAATGTACAGGTATTAGATAGTATAGGATGGACAATAGCGCACATAGAATTTTTCCGGGGTGAAGGATTATTACAATTTGGAGCGGAGAATTATTATTGTTTGAATAAGCACGGCTTTTAAATATTTCGAAGAGGATTTATAACCCTTAGCCCCCTCCGTATGCGCCACTGAAGAGGAGGTTCGACGGATTAGAACCTCTTTCATCGATAAACGTCCAATGGAAAAAATTTTACACAATTTTTATTAAATAAAATTTACTAGTTTTCAAAACATAAATAAACTTATTAAATTATAATTAGTTACAATTTTATATTAGTACTAGCTGTCCTGCCCGGCGTTGCCCGTGCCGAAGATTTGTATTTTTTATTACAGCTGAATTACTCGGCTTCGCCCGTGTACAGTTTTGAACGAACTTGCATCATTTATTAAACTTTAAAATTTTAATTCAATACACATGCTCTTCTTCTCCCTCGCCTCTAACCCAGCGAGTAGCGTATTTTCAAATTTTTTCTCGGGGGTCTAGTAATTTACATTACCTATAACTATTATATAAAAAATATATATTTTTAATTCCGCCTAAAATAGCTGACCCGACAGACTTCGTCCTGTCAAAAAGATTTGTAATGTGGCAGTTTCTGTGCCTACGTATTTTAAAAATATTCTCCTGAACAGAACCGTCAACCTGGTGATAGGGCGTTGTGAATAAAAAACATATATAATGATTTAAAAGTAAGTAATCGCTTTATTGTTAATCATGTGAATCATAATTATTATTATTATCATTGTAGTGCTTTGTGGTATACGATGTTTTTTGTTTGATTACCTGGCGCATAGATAAACAAATCTGATGGTTTTCCAACACGGGAACAGGCAACATACAATTGACCATGTGAGAAACATGGGTTTTCTAGATTAATACCACAAACACTTAATGATTGCCCCTGGGACTTGTTTATAGTCATAGCAAAAGCAAGACGCACTGGAAACTGTAGTCGTTTAAACTCAAATGGCACATCAGTCTGAATCATTGGGATGCGCGGTATGAGAACATCTTCTCCTTTATACTTTCCTTGGCAATCCTGGCAAATCCAGCGAGTTTAAAAATTCCGGTGGATAGTTGACTACATCATATTGATTAGTAGCCGAATCAACTGATTTATATATCCTCAATTCGCCTGTAATTTGTTCTTGAATTTTGAAATTTAATTCATTTACATTTATGTTTTTTGCAGCCAGTATAGCTCGTTCGCTCAACCAATCATGGTTTCTGTAATTTTGAGAAACATCTGGAAACACCTTCTGAATAAGTTCATCTTTTGATCGAGTTAACTGACAAAAACTTTGAGGAAAGTTAATGCAACCAGTCAACATGTCTATAGGAAATTTGCCATTACCAATGTCAATGAGTTGTTTAGAGAATATGTTTCCAGATTGGTCATTTTGCAACTCGACACGCATATTCTTGCTTAAATGAAGTACTTTGACATGTTTCCACAAACTGGAGGACTTTAGACATGCATTGAGTTCATCAGCTGGCGTTGATCGTGGAATCACCGGCAATGTTTGACGAAAATCTCCTGCTAATAAAATCATTGCACCACCAAATCGGTTATTATTGCTCCGTAGATCTTTTAAGGTTCTGTCCAAAGCCTCCAAAGATTTTTTATGTGCCATCGTGCATTCATCCCAAACAATCAATTTACATTGCTGCAAAACCTTTGCCATTGCAGAGTTCTTCGAAACGTTGCAGGTTGGAGTTTCATTGCTTTGCATATTTAATGGCAATTTTAGTGCTGAATGGGCTGTTCGACCACCTTCAAGCAAAGTTGCTGCGATTCCCGACGAAGCGAGTGCAAGTGCAATTTTATTTTGTGAGCGAATTGTTGCTAATATTAATGAAATCAAAAGTTTTTCCTGTACCACCAGGTGCATCTAAGAAGTAAATCCTCCAGTTTCATCATTTGTTACTTTCATAAGAGTTTCAAATACATACTTCTGTTGTTCATTTAACAGTGGAAGATTTGTTTGAATTAATTCTTTCAAAGCGTTGAGATCATACAGTCTTTCTCGATGCAACTCTTGGTTAAAAGCGTCATGCATTGGACGATTGGGCGCGGTCAGGCCTAATTGAATTAATAGTTTGTTTGACATTATCAAGCACATGTCCTCAATTGAAATCAATGCTTCATTGTAAATTTCTTCACTGATTTGTATATTTGGATTTCCCATTCTATTCTGTATTTGATACAAAATATCATCACACATATAATCTTTGTACTTGATCCACAAATCAATTGGGTTTGATGGGAAGCATGTAGATATGATTATAGAAAACAATGTTCGTATTTGATGAGCGTGTGATGATATTACAGCATCATTGAGAGTTTGATCCCAATGAGCGTCATTTTCAAGCAATTGCAAACGTTGACAGGCTTCTCTGTAGGATCCACACAATTCACCATCAACAGTTCGTAATTGTTGGAATGATGTTGGGCCACGTACATTGACTAATAGCAGTCGTAAGTAAAAACATTCATCATTGCTTGGATGTACTGAATAAATCCGGCCAATCGCATCGGTGGAATATACATCTGTATATCCTGGAACTGGTTTTCCTTGTTTCCGTCGTATAAATCTCCTTGAGGATTGATTCCAGGTATAATATTTTGGCATTTCAGAATATAGCAATGTTTGTGCGAAATCATCGTTTTGGCATGTCTCAAAAAAACTGGTTAATGTAGTAGATGGTGGCTGAGCAGTTCTTTGTACTGCGTTCTGTGCTGTAAAATACACTCTTTGTCCATTTTCTAAATGCACAGCTAAGTGAACAACAGAAGGGTGTCTCTCATGAATAGGAAAAGAAAATATTCAAACTGCTTCATTACTACTGACATAGCGGCCCATTTGGTATTGGGTAACTTCATCATTGGAATTCTCTGCACCAATTCCAATCACAGCCATATCACTCCCTTTGGTTACATATTTACAAATGTATTTAATAGATTTCACTGAATGGCAAGATTCAACGTTGATGTGTGCTTTGAATGTCTTTGATAAAATGGGTGAATATGGAACAATCCAACGATTATCTATTTCAATATCTTGTTGATTTAATTTGACAATTGTTGATTTTCCATTGTCTGCTGTCGATCTGCGACGATACAATGGATAACCGTCATTACCAGTAATTGTTTCCGATATTAATGTCCGTGGATATCGTTTTGAACATTTACCATCCATCATACACGGTGAATATTGATTAAGAGTTCCACAGGGACCATGTATCATGTTTTTGATAACTACCTCATGCAATCCAGGATCTACTTGTACATTAGGGATTTCAGCTGATATCACTGCATCAACTTCATTTGGCCTTATCTTTTCAACCAACCAAATCAAAATGTGTGCATGTGGCAATCCTCGTTTCTGCCACTCCACAGAATACATCCAGCAGCGTGTCTCACCAAACACATTATGTTTTACGATGAAATCCATTAAAGATTTCAACTTTTGTCTAAAGACTCTGGCTGTAATATCATGACGATCAATGGGTGATTGCCCAGAGAATAACTCCTGCTTGATTTCTATCCATTGCGGATTGCATGTAAATGTGATGAACAAATCTGCTGTACCATAATGACGAACATACGACATGGCATCTTGAGCATATTCGTGCATATGCCGAGGGCTTCCGATGTATGTTGCTGGAAGAATAGTCATCCGACCGACATTCTGTGCATTTCCATCAGTATTAATCGCATCTCGAAGGTGAATATACTCTTCAGATCGGAGTTTGGTTTGATTCAACCTGATGAATGTTAATCTCTCCGTTTCAATTTTAACATACATGTCAACACCATATTTGTGATATAATCGCCGACATTTCAATATGTGATTATCTTCATTTTCCCGAATCATTAGGCGGTATGAATAATAGTTCATTGAATTGACTTTTTTGTTGGTTTCAGAACCTAACCTAACCTGTAACCTGGTTTTTCCAGCAATAATTCTAATTTTTCTCGCCGTAAAAACCATCCTTGAACTTCAACGAACATTTGAAAAAAAGATTTGGCCAAATTGGTCCAGGCGTTGTTGAGTTATGCGTTTATCAACACATTTTGCGATTCATTTTTATATTATAGATTGCTTATACGTGCTTCATTTTTCCCTTGAATCTCAAAATGTCGACTCGAAAATATTGCATGTTGATGTAATATATTATACTGGAGTTGACATTTGTATATGATGATACGGTATAGTGGCAGCTTTGGAGGTTATGCCCCACTAAAAAAATTTCTAAAAAAAAAAGTAAATGTTATGCTCATAACAATTCTACAAATTACTTCAAAGAAATAAAAATAAATTGTTTTATGGTTATATCCTTCTCCTATAAATGAAATCCTAGAACCGTCTTTGCTGTGGAGTAATATAGATATCCACATGAGACGATAAATTAATACTCTATCGCCAATATGACACGGATGTCGTACAGTAATAATTCTTTTGATTTATAAACGTATAACGTGTATTTCCAAACTGCAAAATGTGTTATTAGAATTATTTAAAAATAAAATTTTTAAATAATATGCATAATAGTGTATGCAGAAGATACACTTGCTAAATAAAAAAAACTGAACGATCAGTGAATACCAACTATGGTCCAAGAAATGAAAAGGAATTAGTAACAACTTAACTACTGATGAAACTTTAGAAAATTGTGATAAAAAATTTCCCAATTTATAAGTTTGTACAAATTTTGGTTGTTCTTCCTGTATTTACTGAAAATGTAAAAATGTCGAGCTTCTGAAGACATATGTAAGATACACCATAAGTCAAAATAGCAGCTGTTTGAATTTAGATTAGATCTTCTCAATACTTATAGGGACGTCGTTGTCGAACCAGTGAAAATTGTAAATAGATTAACACAACATAGACAGAGGTTAAGTTTACTTTTTATTAGTTAAATCTTTTGTAACTGTTGAATTAAAAAAGTATAAGTTTTATAACCACTTTTTGATGTTGCATACTATTTTCAAAATTCAATTTCCAAGACGCACATACTTTCAATAAGTTGTTGAACTTTTGAACACTTCGCTTCGGTAATCTATACATCTACGCCTACGCCTCTTTTCGGTAGCTTAGAACTCAAGGCAGAATAATGAAAATTTAAATACTAAATTAGTTACATTAACCAAAATTAAAACATAGATATTTTCATTCAATAAACACACTTTAAAATGCATAAAGAAAACATGCAATTTTTTCAAAATACGTAGTTATACGCGTTTAAAATTTATAATTTAAAAGAAGTTCGTTGAAAAAAACTTTAAAACAATGTTATATTTGTACACAAGATGCTGGAATTTTTTTATTTGGTATTTTCCTTATACTAAATTCTTATCATAACAGTTTAAAAACTTTTAATTCTTAATATATTTTATGAAAATATATTAATATTTACATTAAAAAACTTTGTTTTTTTCAAATTGGATTTCAATATAGTGAACGTGTTAATATAATTATTTACATCAATGTGAAACATTTATGACGTTATAATAAGTTTTAAAGACATTTTAAGAACCGAATATAATTGTACTTCTAAATATGTTTGCATATTCATTATTATATTAATATATGTATATGTTTGAACTAAAAATATAAAAAAATATGTGAATAATAAATACGATATATTATAGTATTACGTTCATTCCAATTACATTGAAAATATAGTTTTCAAATATAAAATTATATTTTATCAAAAAGAAGTTTCTTTATTTTCCACCCTTTTATTTTAGTATAATTGAATTTTAAAAATGAATGGGCCAAAAAGAGAATTAAAATATATTATAATTATTTTTGTAACTATACACTATTATAATTTATCAGATAGTTTTATAGGTACATACTCCGATACTCGTATAAATATGAAGACTAACACATAAAATTAAACTTTACGCAATGACTAGATACTGTATAGTGTATATGTAATAGGCATATTCACATAGTATTTACAATATTTTGAGAACATTTTGCGTATAACATGTGAATAGATTTTATTTTACGCAAACTTTTTTATTGAAACGTTTATTACTATAAAAAATATATAAAATAATTAATAAAATATAAAATACATATCATTATCTTGTAAGTACAAACATAAGTCATACACATTATTATAATTAAAATTTTAGAAATATTAAGGCAATTTTTTTTTAAAGTAAATTAGTTTAGTACTTACGTGAAAAACTTATAGAATGACTTGTTTTTTGTTCGTCGAAAAAATCTCAGTGAGTGCAATGGTATCCACTGGCCCCCCTGCGGGCGCCTTTGGGCAAGAGGAAATCCAAAAACTTTTTGCGATTAATTTATCGTACCTAAACCGCATGAATTCACATTTTTTAAAAAAAAATACGTTTTCAGCGTACCACACCGCGCCGATATTTATTACCGATTCGATAATATATTTGAGAGCTGATTTGTGTCCCACAGACTGACTTTATTTCTGCGGTATAGCTAGTGAATATTTTATTTTATTTCGAATGGTGTTTGACAAAAACCGTACGTTGTTTGGAAGGTCAAAAATCAAAGTGGAATATTGGCGCCACAGAGAGCGCGGATGTGTACCGTTGTTACCACCATACCGTAACCGCAGTAGATGACGTACAATAACGTTATCTGTCCAATGTTGATTGTTTACGTACCAATGTTTGGAAAAGACAAATTAATATTTTGACTCGATCTAACCGTTCGTGTATACAAGCACTGTCTGTAATATTAATTACGATTTACAGTAGTATTTACGTACGTAATAGATTTTTTTTTTTTGGAATTTCAAAGAAGAACTTAAAGCCATCGTATATTTAGTAAGTATGTCGGCCGAGCGATTCGACCGACTTACCGGAGAAAGGGAAATTAATTGAATTTTGTAATTTATGCAACGCTAGTCTTATGTGTATTTGTAAAATACTTAAATACGAACGTATTGGTTTTATAAGGTAAATTGTTTTGTTTTTCTACAGTCGAAAATGGTTGCCGAGTATATGTCGTAAATGGAGCCGAGCAAAGTTACCAGTAAAACGAGCAGCCTCAAATCATTATTGCTAAAAGCTTGGGGAGAACGTTGGACAGAAATCCAGTGGGGCATATCTATTAAATCGGTAAGAATCTCGTTGGGTATAATGTATTGAAATGATTCTCGAGTTTTTTTTTTTTTGTGATATAACAAAAGTTCCCATGCCGTACAATGACGTTTAGTTTCATGCGTTGAATATAATACGTTGGAATTTCAGTATTAATTTATTACGATTTCAGTTTATGCAAGTGAGCGGCCATTCATAAGAATCGGCATTCATAAGTTACTCAATTGAATAGTTCGAGTGTTTATTATTAATATATTGTTTAAATAGTGAAATGGTTGATAATATCTGTTTAAATAGACCAGGATTTTTATTAATATTTATTTTCCTATCACATTTATAATTTCAATATAAATAATAAAAATATAAAAAATTTATTGCATTTTTAATTATTTTTAATATAAATTTATTTGTAAGTATATTAAACGTTATATATGGTTAAGTGATGGTATATGAACGATTTTGTTGATCAGGTATTTTAACGTCTTCTCAAAATGACTACCAAATGTGAACAATTTGAAACCAATGAATGGACAATCGTATCATCCAAAAGTCATATACTTGGATCGGGATGTTCTTCACACAGTAATGTACCGTCTGCATCATGTTGTGACTTTTGTCGCTTTTCTACTGAATTACAACTTCATCATTTGCCCGAAATGGTGTTCCCTAATAATATTTTAGAAATTAAATACGATGGGCAACCAGGAATACGTTTTTGCGCTTTGGATGCTCTCAAAAATGTTGATCCTTTTAAAGCACCAATAAAAATTGCTTGTTCGAAAGAATGGAAAGAATCTAGATCCGATTCGGATCTTGTTAATAAAAATATTAATCAGTTTGATTGGACGTATTCAACATACTATGAAGGTACATTATTTAAAAACTCTGTTATTGAAGTGACTGATGAGCGTATAAATATGGAAAAACTCAAAGAGCAAGAGGAGATACTTTTCTATTCGGATTTAATTTTATTTGAAGACGAATTACATGACAATGGTGTTGCTGTATGTTCTGTGAAAATTCGTTGCATGCCTAGTGGTTTTTTTGCTTTGTTACGATACTTCCTACGTGTAGATGGTGTCATGATGCGCATATACGATACTCGTTTATATAAAGCTATAGAATGGGATTACATGTTGAGGGAAATTTGCCGTAGAGAATTATATACAACAGAAATTCCAGTTGGAAAATCTGGGACACTGACTGAACCTGGAAGCTTTGCCAATACTTTACCAATTATTTATGAACGTCATGAGAAAATTAAATTTGATAAAACATTTTAATTTCATGTATTTTTTTTTCTCTTATTATTAAATTTATATTATGTTTATATAGTTAAAATAATAATATTAATTTTAGTAAATGATTATAACCTACAACAATAAATATATTCATATTACCTTAAGAAATTGTTTTGTCTTTTGTGTATAGAAAAAAATGTTTTTATACAAATTGTATAAATGGAATTAATTATTGAAGAAGTCTAAACAATCCTAACAAAAAAAGTTCTATTAAAACATGTATGGAAAAAAGATAAACATGTTACTATGATCTTAAATTGTAATATAGCGTTTTCAATTAGGCGAGTATTATAATTAAATCATTTACCACAGACCACAATAGATACACTTTACCATTTGTCTTGTTGCAGAGTAATTTTCTGTAATTATGAACAGAATATTTTTATACGTTTATCAAATTATTTAAAATTTTTACTTCCGTTAATATTTCTAAATATCATGTTGATTTTTTTTAAAAATATATTAAGAGCATAATAAATATATTCTAGATTTTTCAGACGTACTTATATTGATTATTATTACTTGTAGTGAGAACGAAAAATGTTTTACATTCCATAAGTTATATGATTTTATTTCAATTTTTATACTCTAATAATAGTTATTTGCTTATAATTTTCATTTTAAAGAATTATAAGCCAATAATGTTAATCATATTTCTAATATAATAGTCATAATTAAATACAATTTTTGTATTTCTTAGGTTCTGCCCAGAGGAGTAAGTGGGGATGTCTATAACTTGGCCGACATAATATTATCGCAAGCGTTAGTTGGTTCTTATCCTAATGAACTCGTACTTTCCTACTTAAGACATTCACTAAACTGTCAAGTAAGTATTAAAAAATTAATTGTGTAAACAATGCATAATACTAATATGTACTATTTGTTCACAGCTTGTATCCTATGCAGCAATTCTTCAACGTATAAGTAAATATGATAAGTTCCATAAGAGGTCGTGTGTCATAATATTACTTGATTTCCTTGAATCTACGCTCGTATGTATACAGCCTTTAATGTCTGAGTGTACTTTATAAATATATTGAATTTTTATTAATTTATGTTTCATTTCTTTTAGCGTGGTATATCATGTAGAGGTAAACCAGAGGAGAGTGTGCTTGCTGGAGCACTGTTATCATTAGTAGATTGGCTATTAACATGTGTTCGTAGTGGACATGTGTCTAAAAATGGTACCAACAATCGGCTTGAAGATCGTATTGCAAATAAATCTATTCAAATTCTTGAATATCTTCTCAATAATGATTTCATATTTGCTATGCTTTATTTAGCCAAACACGACGATGCCGGTAAGTTGTTTTATGAAAAGCACATTGTGGTTAAAAATATAATAATTTTATATTTATTAATGTAGATCTATACTTAATCATTGTAAATAAATGCCAAGAAATTAGTCAAGATGTACAAAATGCAATGGACACAAATATTCCACATGTGCATTCGGTTTTAATGTAATTATTTTTAATGACTTTTTTTCACCAATTTTTTGAAAAAAATTTTCTTTCATTAGAAGACTATGCAATATTGATTTCAAAAACTCGATGAAACTTACAGCAATGGAATCGGTGACAACATACAATGAACCAATTACATATGTCTTACAGCCTTTGTTAGCCATTAGAGTAATGTTGAATCCTGCAACAGAAACCCAAGTGTTAGTAAATAAATTAAAGATGATTCGACAAATAAAAGTTAGTATAAAGTTAATATTTTAATTCAATTTATATTGACATATGTACTTGATTTTTACAAAGGGCTATAGCAATCCTCGATTATACTGTGAATTGATTCGTGCTTGTCTTATGTGTTTACGAGATTCATTGAGTGAAGAAGATCATGGACCACAGTGGGGTGCATTTACATTCATAAAACTACCACACATCATAAAATATCTGTGTGAAGACTCCAAGAGTTTCAAAGCTTCTGAAGAAGTGATTCAAGGTTTTGAGATGTTATTGGAGATGTTCCCGTTACTAGATTTCATAGACTCGCATACAGCTTGTAGCTCTATAGAACTCCTTCTCACTGAATTAGTGAAACTAGACTTTGTCACAGAAAATCAATGTAGTTCAATAATTGCTAGGAGGTATTGATATTATTTTTTTCAAATAAGGCATTTTTTTTAATATTGAAAACTAATTATCATTATTGATTAGAGCCAGTGTGGTTTCAACACTTAGCAGTCCAAACCCACCATCCAATGTTTTGACAATTATTTTGAAAACTGAGCCTACATTACAACGGATGCTTAGAACTTTAGATTCTGATTATTCTAAAATTCAAGTAAGCTATTGATTATATTTCTATCTCTATGGAACTAATGTCATACTTATATATCTTTAGGAAGCCTTAGTTGGAGTACTCAGTCAAGTATTGAATGGTAATAGTTTAGAATTAATCCTGGCGGCCGCGTCGGTTGAGGGCAAACTACGCATGTTTGTTGCTAAATTGATAAAATTTAACGAATTCAGTAAGCAAATCAACTTACAAGATGGTGCTAAGTCTGTACACAGGAATGCGGTATTGTTTGACATGACATTTTTGATGCTTTGTTTTATAACACAAAAATATGGATACCAAGTAAAATATCTTAAAGATAAATAAAGATATCAAAATTATAACCTAAAACAATTACTTTCTTTCAAAAGGCAATTTTTCCTAATGGTAATAATGATACATTTTTTGAGAAATGGTGCCGACAGTGTATGGTAGAACTTGGAAATCCTAAATCTCATGAAACTATGATGGGTGAATGTGATCCGAATAAAGTAGAAGCACTCTTGACTGCTATTAATAATGGAGAAGATATAATAAATTGGTTGGTGTTTATTCGTTTAATGATATTTATATTTTTTGCAATTATTTGAATAAAAGTATAAAGTTTCCATAGATTTGTTTAATTCACAATGAACATTTTCAGTAATATTTATGTTTGTTTTATTAAAAAAAAACAGAAGAAATTTCGAACATGTTCAGTGTTCATGTTTTCACATTTTTTTGGATACCTTTTGTTTTACAAAAAACATGGATATTACTAAAAATTCTCATTGTGAATTATTGTAATGTCGAATAATATTTAATAATAAATTCCAGTGATACAAGTTGGGATCAAATATGCGTGTCTATAATTGGAGCTATTCATGATGTTTTAGTTGCTTGGGAAAACTCTATATTGAGCATTAATGATGTCAAATGTATTTTAGAATCCATTTGTTCGTCCATGTTCTGTTTGCCTATTTGTGCCACAGCATGGCTCTGCTCTTACATGCAGGTATGTAGCATTTGACATTATATTATATAGCCTTTTCTATTGCATTAGAATTAATTGATCGATTAAATAAGGTATTACATCAAGATGCTTTACTTAAGCCACTAAACATGGTACAGTGGTTTTTGAATGTTGTACCCAAAACCGACGAGAGCCAAGATAACTACTCTGAATGGTATACATTTGAAATTAAAAATACTATATTGAATGCTCTCAACATATATTACTTTTCAGCCGCTATGTATTGATGTGTAAAATTATTCGTAAAATGCAACAAGACTTACATCCACCAGCAATGCCATCCAAACTGTCACACAGGTTTGTGATTCCCTCCTTTCCTTAGTAATTCTTAATTAATTCATATAAATTTTGTGTAGTATTGTATCGAAAGACTCAATCCTCGAACAACTTATACCCATTTGGGAGAGTATTTTAGAAGAAGGATGGTTAAATGTGAAAGCTGCCCAAAAACTAAAAACTATATTATTCACAGCAGGATCAAATTGGTTTGTCAACAACATAATCAAAGTCAGTAGAATTGTGTAAATTATATAATTGTCATTGTTTACTATTAAGCAATATTTTTCTGCAGGAAATGATGAAGTTACAATATCGAGACGAGTTAGAAAAAGCTGTAGATTTATTATTCGCCATCTTCCATTTTGATATAGAATTTTGTACACTTGCATTGCTCGAATTAATGCCTCAGTACCTGTTCAATCCAGATATGTATGTTATGATTTGTTTATAAAATTCTAGTGTCTTTTTACATTTAACTCTTGTAGAAATGTGGAGCTGGTTGAACCACAACAGACTGCGCTCGCTAAATTGTGTTCATATTGTATTTACGCTTCAGTCGAATTACAACAAAACAGTATAGTAAAAAATGATGTTCACAAAACAACAAATAACATGGATATCGTAAGAGAAGTAAGCACATATTTTTATATAACAGACTGTTTGTTAATTTTTTATTTTAGGATATGGACAATTCATGGCCACCAAATAAAATCATGCGCTTGGATAGTGGAGATTGTGATACTGGTGGTACTAGTATAAATGGAATACTGTTAAGAGCACTTGTTGCACTTTTTCGCCGTATAGCCGTAGTCGCTTCTAGACACGAACAATTGTGCAGAGAAACACATTTCGTTCTGAGGTTACTCGAACAACTTGTGATGTGTGGACGAGGATCATCGCAGATAATTCTTAGACATTTGCCACAATCTTTGGTTAGATATTTTAATATTTTAATATTTTATAAACTGTTTTAACACTTGTATCCTGTTGCGTTTAGTTACCAAATTTGATACGTTGCGTTCCGGAATTGTTCACTGTTGATTTAATATTGAACCTGTACGACTTAAATTGGCCGTCTGGACGTAAATCTGCGACCAGTGACTTGTGTCTATTACAGAAAACTCGCAGTGCAAAAAACACCGAGTATTTATATATAATTAGTCGTGAATCAGGACAAACACTTTAACATAAGATGTATTTAATTTCTTCAGGTACTTATAGATCAAAATTTTAAACTTAAAAGAATTTAGAGAACTTGTATGGAATCAGATACAAAGTGGATCTGCTGAGAAAGAAAAATGGCTGACATCAATCATAAACATACAATCTTTTCATCATTATTTATTATAAATATTTGGACTATTTATTTATTATTATCATGGTTAGGTACATTTTTTACACATTACAATTTTGTATTATAATAATAAAAACAATAATTTAGTTTGATTATTTTCTTTTAATTTTTTTATCAACTACCAACCATCTGCGTTCATCACATTTCGTATAGTTATGCGATAATCCATAATATGTCATATCCCTTAACCAGGTATAACACAATAGAAATTGTTTATGTTAACATTAATAATATGGAGAAATACAAGATAGGTTAATCAGTGGATACATTGTCTGATTACACTGATTCCAACGATCATGAGTGTGAAAGTCGAATGACGGCGACAACAGCGCAATATCTAATGTGCCGACTATTAATTGGTATTTTTTTTTGTCTTAATAATGGCATTTTTAAAATAAATATAACAGTGTAAATGACTACTATAGACAATGTCGTGTCCATGTGTGATATAGTGGTTACATAAATATAGTGGTTACTCACATAGTGAGTTTAGAACTTATCTGATTAGGATTCTTTTAGCAATAAATAGGATTTTAAATGTTTTGAATATGCCACAGGGCTTTGAATATAAAACATAATTCAACACAAAGATTCTTAATTAAGTAGGTATGTGAAAAATTAAAATTTATGAAATATAAAAACGCTATTTTTCTATTTGTCATATACTTGTAACAATATTAAAATTAGAAATATAACAAAAAAATTAATAAATTTCAATAAAGAGAGCGGAGGTTTTTTTTCTACATAAAATTTTTATTCTGCGCGAAAATATTTTTTTATCATTTATAATAAAATAAGCATTGTTTGTTTTGTCATCTGTATAGTGTCTAAAAAGAATACATAACGATTTATGATACTTTTATAATTATTATTTAATGTGAAATATATAGCAGCATACGATATAAGTCCATTTCATGTACTTATACAAAATCCAAAGTTTTCTTTAAAAGTATTTTTAAATATTTTTTTTTTGCACATTTTATTGAATAGAAGTAATTATAATCAATAATTTGGATTTTATATTGGATATTGTATTTCTTTAATGAAACAATATATATATATATATTTATTTATTTATTTATTTATTTATTTATTTATTTATACAGTGAGAACACTGAACAATAAACACTCTCGGTCACCAAAATTTTGTCTGATATTCTATGCGGGTTCAGTATGCAGTAGAGGGATTACGAATACATAGTACACATTGTGTTTAGGTATTGACACTGTATTAAAGTAATACACAAAATATCGTTGTTTCGCTAACACTGAACGACAGGGCTTATATTTATAATAGCAAATTTACAATGATTACAACAAAAAATATTATATGTTTGGACATCTAATAACTCGGACGGTTACGAACGGACTCATTCGCTTGGTCAGACCAGACGTTCGTTCGCCCGAGGCAATTTTAATTATTATATTATTCTTATTTATAGTATCGATAATACGTTCGGCCGGTAATCACCAGTATATGCTTAATTACGAATCGAAATTATCGTTTTACTATAAATATGAATATTTCGTTATCTATCGCGTCGACGTCCCGGTGGCGACGGCCTTATGATCGCGCGTAATATACTTACGGCGGTAAGGTATTTTCGTCAACGTTTTGCGGAAAGGTATGGACAGTTGATAATTATCGGCTCGGTGGTGTAATCGATTCGTTTACACCTACACGAGCCGTGTCAACTCTCCCCTACCAAACTGTCCAACCGGGACGCGATATCGTGTAGAAGCGAGGAAAATTGAGGACTTGGGTTCTCTCCTATACACTTCACTGAATCCCAAGACAGGATCAGCGGCTTCACGGTCATCCGCACGGCTCTATCGAATTCGATAGAACCGAATTCAGATGACCCCGGTAGGAGAGCCTCAGTCAGGAGCCGGAAGGATTAGGTGTTCGGCGGGTGGTCGAGAAAAGCGGCGATCTCTTCCTCAAGGTCGTCCAGCGGGACCTGACTGCTGGTTGGGTCGCCTACTGCCTCTATCACCTCCACCTCCATCCGTGACTCCTCCTGTGTCGTAGGTTGCCCGGTCTCTCTTTTTTCTGTTTCGGCCGTGGAGGTGTTAGGTGCCTCGACCGGGATAGCATCCTTTTCCAACCGGTACTGCTGCGATGTCTCAGCTTTCCGTTCCTCGGCTCGTCGGCGTATCTCCGTCCTCTTCTTCAGCCGATAGCTTTCCAGGCGGGCGGCTGACTTCTTTTTTGCCGACGGCGAGGTCCGTTTTTGCATAGCCTGGCCGGTTTGAGTTTGGGTGGCTGGTCCATCCGCTCGAGGTCCCTGGCCTCGACGACATTTTCCCGGCTCAGCTCAGCGTGGGAATGGTGGTGGTATTTGGACCCGTGGCCCTGGTTTTGTGGGTGGTCCCGATCGCTGACCCAAGGGCCCGGCTTTCCCTAAGATAGGCGGGGCTGGCATGTTGGCCACACATGATTCCCAACCACGTAAAAAGGCTTGTTCCCACAACACCGGGTGCTGTTGAAGCTCACCTACAGTCGCCTATCGCACTTGGTGTGGTGTCAGCGGATACTCCGGAAAGCGTCCAAGGAGGTCCCGAAGTAGCCGCTGCCCCTCCTGCTGGTTCCTCACTAAGGCCTGGAGCTTCTGCCGGTAATTGCCCACAGCAGAAGACCGGGAGCTCCCTGAACCTCCTTCAATGTTGTGGCTTGTTGCGGGTTCGCCCATTCTGATTTGGGAAGGATGGATGACAAGTGATTAAATTTTTTGTTTTTTATTTCTATGAGCAATATAGGCTATAATGGATTTTTAATAAAGTTATAATGGTGTAGTCATTAATTTTCATGTTCCACAATTATTCTGAAATTACGATATAAATTGTTAAAATCAAAAATTAAAATGCCCTAAGACGTTTTTTATGTAGTAGTGTGTTCCATACTCACAAGTTTTCTTCTTATAGAAATGTAAAAATGTCGTCATTCCCAAAAAAGCCATTCGTTTTTTGGGAGGTGTACATTAGAGGAGGTATATGATGGAATTAATTAAATTTGATTAAATAAGAACATATAAGCATGTATTAAATTCAGTGTAACTCGGACAAGGAAAGATACGAGATATAATTATAGTAAATAAAAAAAAAACATAAACTACTAAAGAAACATAAGAGCTTTTAATATATTAAATTTCATACATTAATGGACCAACATATCTAATGTGGTACTTATATTATTGGGAAGGGGGACATCAATCTTAA
The DNA here is from genome assembly GCA_032441825.1 of Chaetogeoica ovagalla. Lineage (NCBI taxonomy): Eukaryota > Metazoa > Arthropoda > Insecta > Hemiptera > Aphididae > Chaetogeoica > Chaetogeoica ovagalla. The sequence continues at coordinate 8,949,503 of CM063723.1, forward strand.
TAAATATAATAATAATATACATGGAAGCATAGTAATATACAAAGGTATTGACAAAACACACTTCTTAAATTAAAATATAATCAGTCATAAAGCAAACTAAAAGACAATATCATATACATAAATATGGATAATAATAATAATAATTATAATGACAATTAATAACGATACACATGATTAATAACCTAACAAATATTAGACATTGGTATTTTAAAACAGTGTAAAATGTTTAATTGCGTTTTAAAATAATATATAGGTAAAAAAAATAAAACATAATATATAATTGGGTAAATAGAAACGTTATAGATTAGCACAGTTATAGGATTTTTAATTTAATTTTTTTTGATATAGATCATTAAGATTAATTTGAAATATAATACACATATAATAATATGACTAAATATTCCTTTTTTTTTTCCAAAAAAAAAAAAATAATAATATATAAAACAAACATCAATGAATTTTGTATTTTAATTAACAATTTCGACAAAATTTATTTAGTTCTTCAAATATATTTCGGAAGAAATAATATAATATTTGCGAGTAAAATAATAATATCAGAATCATATTTTTACTCTGTTTAAACAATAAATTAAAATATGCATTTCAAAAAGATCGCAAATCACAACAATTGTATATTTCGATTTACTAAATATTTTACGCTACTTTTCTTTCACTGCATCACAACCTACATTATGAATACATCGTATATTTAAAATTATTCGCAACTTTACTATTTTAAAACTAACTTTGGTACTACAATTCTAATCAACCAAATATATTCCCCGATCACGCGTAAAACTTAAATCACACAATAATGTTCATATCTATAACCGCACATTTCCATTGATTATTGCTAATTAATTAATTATAATAAATATTTATTCTAAAAAAAAAAAAAAACCATACACGGTACACATAAGGTTAACATATTTTGAAATAGTTTAATGAAAAATATGAAGAAAAATTATTTCCTTTGTTAAGAATAAGTGTGATAATATGGTTGCAACACATTTTGAACATACTTTATTAAAGATATATTTACTTTTCGTTAAATATAATAATTACTTTAATATACGTATCGATGATATAATATATATATTTTTTTTATTACTCGCATAAAATTACGAGGTGTGGCTATTAAATAACCGGATTAGTGCTGGTAATAATTAACAGCGAACGCGATGCGACAGGTTTGAACATGATTGTGTCTTATGATATCTGCTGCTACACCTGTAGCTCGATGATCACGTTTGTACGTCGCTTAGTATTGCTATAACAATCGCCGGCACTAGTCCGTGTGAAAGTGACACGTCGGAAAAATGTCAAGTATTCAAATCTCAGCAACGCGCTAACGTTAAGTTTCTCGTGAAGCTTGGTAAAACTGCTACAGAAACCTATACTATGTTAAAAGAAGTATACAGGGATGAATGTATATCGCGCACACAAGTTTTTGAATGGTTTAAAAGGTTAACGTGAAACGTGAAGGACGTGAAACGACTGAAGACGATCCACGATCTGGACGACATTCCACGTCAAAAACGAACAGAAACATCTAACGAATTGGTAAATTGACCCGTGAAGATCGTCGTTCGAGCTGTTTCTGAAATAATAGGGGAATCGACAAAGAAAGTGTTCGTCAGATTTTGCATGAATCATTCAACATGCGTAAAGTTTGCGCAAAAATGGTGCCAAAACTCCTCACGCCCGAGCAAAAGGAATCAAGAATAAACATTTGTGCTGACATTTTAAACAACATTGAAACTGATCCTAACTTGTTGGATAGAGTAATTACTTGTGATGAATCATTGTTTTTTACCTATGATCCAGAAACAAGGAGACAACTGATGCATTGGAAAAGCCCAAACTCACCACGATTAAAAAAAGCAAAAATGAGCAAATCAAAATTCGAGGCTATGATGATCGTTTTTTTTTTTGACATTCGTGGAATTGTTTATGTTCACTGGGTCCCAGAAGGTCAGACTATCAATCAATATAAGCTCAAGGGGACAAGATTTGAGAGTGTGGAAGCGGTGGAAATAAAAGCGACAGAGATTCTCAAAAAGCTGACACAAGAGGACTTCCAACACTGTTTTACACAATGGAAAGTTTGAATGGAGTGGTGTAGAGATCGCCTAGGGGAATATATTGAAGGTGATAATGTTTCAATTGTAATTTGAGATGAATAAAATACTTTATGATCAGGGGCGAACGCAGAAAAAAATTTCGGGAGGGGGGGGTTTTGAAAAAATTTAAAGTAGGTATTCATTAATATCATATTATTCATACTGTATTACACTTTAACTATTTATTTTAGGCACTTATACTATACACATTATACATATTACACATCATAGATTAATAATTAATTATTAAAATTTGTCAATTCAATTTAAATTATAAAACAAGATCTATACGTCTCGGTTTTTCGGAGGGGGGGGGGGTTAAACCCCCAAAACTCCCCCCCTGCGTTCGCCCCTGTTTATGACATTAGTCCGGTTATTTTATAGCCACACCATGTATAATGACAACTTATCATTACAGATTATAAACAAAATATTAGATTAAATGTTAATTTTTTTTTTATTCACGTTTTCAAAAAAACTCGATTAATTTTTAGAACTATTTTTATACATATTCTTGATTTCTGACATATTATGTACATAATAAAATCTAGCGTTTATGTATTGTACATTCTAAATGAAGAACAACAATTTTAAAAATATATTTTACGAAATGCAAATTTGTCATATTGTTGTGGTTAGTTGAATTGACATTAAAATATTTTTATATGTGCAAATGCGCCTTTGTAAGGGTTCTTGGAATTTATGAAAATAAAGAACTAATATCAAATAGCATATATACAAAAATGGATAGTTTTTATTACAATATCTGTAGGGTTGTTTATTTTTGTGCGGTTATAAATGATGTCTGACGGTAGATACGATATTTGATTAAACTACTTTAATCGTCCATTAAAGCATCAACTAAAAATATATTTGAGCACAAATGAATTATTTGAATGAAAAATGGGAAGAGAAATGAAATTGATCAGGCTGGATTTAAATTTAGTCGATTTGTCATTTTGAATTTGTAAGAAAAACAACAAATAGTTATTATATAAATAATTATTACTATACAAATATGGCAGAGATTTGAATATGAAATTCATTTGTTCTTATATGTTTATTATGTTATACAGAAGCCGTTCAATCACTTTTATTCTTATTAAATATTATCATATATCATAGGCCTTGGACAAGGTAATACAAGGTATGCTGTAAATAGTCAGCTGTGGGCCCCTTCTACTTCAGAAGTGTTATTTCCATTGTACAGTAATGTAATTATAATTTTTTTTAGCTGTTAAAAATAATTTAAAAATATTTGTATGTGTATAACTAGTTAGTTACACAATTTTTTTCTTTATTCGTATGCAAAAACAAGAAATTGTCAAATATTGTGCAATATTTTTTTGATATATATATATATTTTTTTTTATGGCATTTACGGGCTTTTTTTATTATTACTATCATTGGTTTTATGGATTATATATAAAACGTCTCGGAAATGTATAAAATGCATTGTATGGAAAATTTGGTTGATAATAATATTTGAATAATAAAAATTATAAACATTTTTTGTATTTAAAATTTGTAATTGAAAAAAGTACGTATTTTGATATTTTCAGAATTTTTTTAAGTCATAAATTAAATTGTAACTTTTAATGACATTTAAATTTGTGTTATAATTATGACTAATTACAATTTTACCAAAGGTAGATAGCATGATCTCTGTATGAAACATAATTACTATACTAGGCTCAAGAAATTTCTCTGTCCTCCACAGAATCGACCCATCCGAAAATTTTATATATAATATATTTGATCGATTTACATAAGCTTTACTGCCAAATTAGGTTTTATTGTAATTGCTGAAATTATTTGTAATTTGATCATCCATGACTTTGTTATAAGTACCAATTAAAACAAATTATAGAAGTCAGCTCAAATTTTTCAAATGGTAATGATTATTGTTTAAAAATTTTAATTTATAAATGTTATGGTAATAAAATGGATTATTAATGTAGTAATTTTCAGGACATAATTTATATCATAAAAGATAATTTTATTTTAAATATTCTATTTTATACAGTTCTACAATAGTAATTATGAATTCTGGAAGTAAACTGTCCGCCATACACAGCCTTCTTTATTTCAACTTTTCATCAAAGGTCACATCAAAAAAATCATTATTAGAAATACGATTTTAACATAAAATAATACTAACAATTTTATCAATATCAAAAATCAAAATATAAGTTTCCTTCTACTGTCATTATTAAAAAAAATCATTTTTAATAATTTGATCATTTAAATACTTTGGAGAAATATTTGGAGGACTGCTGTAAAAAGTTATACACGGGCATATGGCCTGCAAGCCGCGGTTTGCCGATCTCTATTTTAAAGCAACAGAATATTGTTTGACTTATAGCACTCAATTAATTATTTATCAAAATTAATGAAAAATTAAATGTATACACAAGAAAAACAAAATGTTTTGTTGAAAAGGGATGCAAATACCATTTCTCTCACCTGTATACACAACTGAATGGGAGGGGGGGGGGTTACTATTGTTTTGGTAATACGTTGGCATTTAACAATAAATTATTATGGCTTAGCTTTTGATTAGATATGATATTCATAGTCAATAACATTTTAATGAAGACAAACAGGTACACATGAACCTACATAATTTGATTGTATAAAATAAAAAAGTTATAGCATTTAAATTTAGGATAAGTAGTGTTATAAAGTAGTAGACTTATGTAAAATAAATATAAAATAATATGTCACTTGAATTGAGATAAATGGTTACGCTTTATCACAGATGACGTAACAATCAGTTGATAATATTTAAGTAATGACTAGTGGCTCGTCATCTGAAAAGCCTTGAACTGCTGGCTCATCATCTGAAAATAAATAATATAATAGTGACTAATATAGTTCAATTAATAAATTATTATTAGGGTGTAATAAAACTAACTGAAAAATGCTTATAACTTTGGTTCTAGGCAACATTATATATGTATAAATCATATTTATTTTTATTATTTTTAATTTCTGTACATTTGTACTATGATTACAGCATACAGTTATTTATTAATTTTTTTATTGTACAGTCATATAGTTTATATATTTTTTATAAAATGAAAAGAAAGTAGTAGTTTCGTATTTAATTTTTTAAAAAGATTGAGAATAAACATGTTTCTAATTATTTTATTACATTGTTAACTAATAAAAGTACTATGCGATGTAGTATACTTAAAATGGGTGTATTGGACGTGGTGCATGGTGGGTCATCACTCACTATCCATATTTAACGGTTACATTTATACTTATTTAAAATAATAATAATAATATATGAGTCTATAAATGTGATTAAGAATATACAATATAACATATAACACTTTAATTTTTTTGAAAAATTTAAAAATAGTATACAACATTGTCTCATTTACCTATTTTGTTTGAAAATTTATAAGTACGATATAGTAACAGTTGTCGAAAAAAAAAAAATGAAAAGCTACTGCAGGAAGTACTGAACAGATTTACTGAAGACCTTTGATGGTTGGAATTGGTATAATAATAAATCTTAAAATATAATTTCTTATTTAAAAAATAAATAATGCAATGCTATAATTATAGTTTGAGTGTGTAAAAATTAGTTTAAAAATCCTATAAAATATTACCTAAAGCTACAGCATTTTTTATTTAATTCTATTATATCACACAACATTAAATATTAAAACATCATAAATATACCTTTAAACACTCCTAAACCTAAGATAGCATGAAAAAATAACAAAACTAAATTAAAAATGTTTAATCGTTTTATAATACAAATATAAAAATAAAACCATTTAAAAATGTACAAATTAAAAAAAATTTTAATTATTTACTAACCAAGACTATCAACTCCAGTAAATGTAGCCGATCCTGATCGCGTATCATATCGACTATTGGCAAATTGTATAAAACTATTTTGTAAGTTTCTGTGTCTAATAACAAAATATGCCATGCCTGCAGTCAAACCCATTACTAGTAATACTAAAATTAACGACGTCCATCCGGTATTGACACCAACTACAACTCCACTTGAAGATTTACTATTAACTACGGGAAGAAACATTAAATTAATTTTTTGTTTTGTTTCATTTCTTTTTATTAGTCTTCATTATTGTGACTTAATACTTATAAAAATTAATTAATTACATTTAGAAATATTGTTTTGAAAATTATATTTACCACTTTGAGGTATAAAAGAGAATACTTCGGACATTTGAGACACATAACCTGCATCTGTTGCCAGTTGTACAGCTACTGACAACTGGCTACTTGTTGGTGGATCATTAATAATAAATGGTGAATCATCAGCTCTATAGGTCTTAGCAGTTGTGACATTTAATTCACTACCCTCAGACATATGTACTAAATAATGAACCCTAAAGAATACATATATGAGATATGAGATTATTTTATGAAAAAAAAAAATTTGCACTTACGACGCATGAAGTTTAGAAGGCAAACTTGGTTTTTGCCAATATATTTCATAATGGCTATCAGGCCTGCTGAATACCTTAACTTGGTGAGGAACAGGTAATTCTGGAGCACGATAATTAATTAATGGTGATGGGATGGCATTTGGTGTTATAGTCGAGACACGAATAAAGTAATTGCCACCATAATTAATATCAAAGCTAAGTTTAGCTTTAGCATCAGATACAATCGGAACAACGATTTCAAAGTTTTGATTTTTATTAGATTCTAAAATATTCACCTTAAAATAATAATAATAAAAAATATATATATATAATTTTAATCACAATTAGTGAATAGAAAACTAGTTTTCACTTTGTAAGACTGTTGAACAGGATGACAAGATGCTTTCCAGGTAATAATAATCATATTCTGCTGTGGATGTTCAGCCTCTTCAATTTTTATATCTTTAGGTGGAACAGTTGGATCAAATGGAGTAATAATATCAAGTGGTCTCTTAGATAATGGTCCGATACCATTAGGACCAATAATACCAACATCAATCATAAGTGATGTACAAGATTCAATATTACTTAAAATGGCTATAGTTCCTGAAGTATTATATTTTGGCCCTAAAACAATGTTAAAATTAATATTTAAATGAAAATTACAGTTTTTAGACAAGCATACCACTAAGAAGTTCATTAGTATTTGTGCCATAATAAACTCCATATATCCACTTTGTTTTCAATGATTGTTTAGGTGCATTCCATTTTACTTGAATTGTGGATTCTTTTTTATTTTTAATATTAACCAAAGAGCCAGTAATATTTGTTACAGATGGTAGAGGTTGACCTAAGTTAATAAATGTTTTTTTATTAATTAAAATATTTGATCAAATACATAAAAAGTAATTCAATAATCTTACCATCAGTTTTTGTTACAATAGTATATTTCATACCAATATATCGCTTATTATATGGTGTCACATTTATTGTGTATGTTATGCCTGGAGATAATTTAGTAACTGGAAATAAACAATATCCATTCATATACATAATGTTCATAAAATAATAGAAATAAAATTTTGTATTTAAAATTAAACAGTATTTACTCGTTAATTTTAAAATATTTCTTCCGTTAGACACATTAAATGACTGAACAGAATTTGGATATGGTCCTTCTTTAATTGGTGAAGAAGATACAACATTAAAACCATCTGCATGTTCAACACCTTCCCAAGACAATGTAAGACTATTTTCTGTTCTACCAGTTATATTTAATTTTAAATTAACATCTACTAAAGAATCTTCATCAAAGTGAAATCTTTTTACAGCAGATCGTTCAGATTCAAACTCTGATGACTTAGCAGTAACCTAGACACAATATATGTTAATAACATTTAACAATTACTCCAATTTAAAGTATATAAATGTATACCCAAAAACTATATTCAATATTTCTACGATATAATGATGACCGAACGGGATACGATTGTGTAGCATTATTATAATCAGCTTCAACAGACAAAACCATTGCTGGATGTGGTGGTTCAACATAAACATTATACGATGAAATGCGACCAGCTGGATTTTCTGGTCTAGTCCAAGTAACTAATACTTCTTCAGCATTTACTTGTTTGACTATCACATTTAATGGAGCACTTGGAACTATAATATTTAATTTTAAAAAAAGAATTATTAATTGTTATTTAAAATTAATTAACTATCCCATACCGCCTTCAGTTGTTGATGCTAGTATGAAAAAAGCAGGAGCGTAGATGATATCAGGTATATTTTTTTGACGTACATATACAGTCATATTATATGATGTAAATGGTTTGAGTGATGTAAACTTGTAAGAAGTTGTAGATATCCATGTTTTATTTACACATGTTTCTGGCATACGGGATTCACTTATAGATGGTAAATATTCCAAACTTAAATTTCGTGGAGTGGCCCAATATAAAGCCAAGGAATTTGAAGTTGTTTCATGTTCGTCAATAAACATTAAAGAAACCTGGGTTTAAAAAGATAACAAAAATTAATTAATACAGTTAAAACTACATACAATAAATACTTAAAAGGAATAAAACGTTATGCAATAATAAATAAATGTCAATTTGTAAAGGCATAATAAATATTAATATTGTTTTAGAAACTATAGGAGTATCTGTCATAATTGTTCAAAATTCAGAAAAGTATATGAGATTAGATTGAATTAAAGTTTTTATTTATTTCTTTATTAAATTAACATATAAAATGAGACACAAAAGATAGCAGAGATAAAAGCAATATAAAATTAAAAACAAAATTGTACAAACGAAGCATGTAGAACCATATCCGGCTCAATCTGCAAAAAATCAAATTGCGTTTTATTTGAAAATATGTCACAGAATTATATTTTCTTTCCAGTGTAAAACTGGTAATACTAATTCACTAGATAGCGGCAAATAATTTGTTTTTACATTGACATTTTATAATTAATTTGGGGGAAAAATATCCTAATTGAATGATTAGGCCATTGTTTTATTATTATTAATAATAATTGAATATATAACATTTTGTATCTTGTAGGCATTGTAACTGAGTTTATACTCTTCAAATTTAGCTCTAGGGAAATAACAAAATATATTCTATGAGATGGTTTAATCCACAAAAGTTATCGTTTACTTAATATTTTCTAAAATAAAAAGTGGCCCAACTCACATTGAAATTTAAACAACTTCAAGTTTTTTTATTGTACTATGCATGGTTGAAAAGACATTCATTTATTCATATTTAAGTGACTACATTAGTTTCATTTGAGTAGGTTGTTTAAAACAAAAAAGAGAGAATGAAAGATAAAACTTTACTTATCCGTATTGTGAAATTTAACGTTTGCGGGTTGGGCAGATATGGTTTTACAAGCTTCAAATATAAAAGTATAAATAAATAAACTAGTATTTTTGTTAAACTCTGGGAGAGAAGGTTTGATTATCTTTAAACAATTAACTTAAAAATAACAAAAAAGAATGAAGCAGTAATTAATCAAAAACACTTCATGTGGTCATTTCTCTGACCATGGCCACTCCATTAAGGCTAACCTGCTTCATATAAAATACTTCAAATTTTCTACGACTTATAATGCGCTAGTTTTGGATACCTTAATAATATAATATTTACAAAGGGCATTAGTATTGAGCAGCAGGTATTATAACTATAATAAAAAACTAAATAGATTTCTATTTTCTTGTCATCAGTTGAGACTAAATAAAAACAAATTAATATACTCACTTGTATACTTAAAGTACTATTGGATGTATCACAATACTCTTCATCAGTGCCATCATAACAATCTTTATGTTGATCACATCGCTTTGATGCTGGTATACACCTACTGCCATCACACGGAAATAGACCAACTCCACAACTTGGTGTTCCCGGAGCTAAATAATTAAAGATTTAAAAATATATGTAATACATATTATATTTATAATTGACATTATAAATATTTACTTTGGTTATTATTTGTACAAAACATTTCATCACTTGCATCTGGACACTGTGGAGTGCCATCACAAACTTTTTCGATACTAATACATGATCCAGATATTCGACACTTGAATTCCCTGCTATTATTTTTACAACGACCAACAAAATTATTATTTTTGCAGTTTGTTTCATCTTCACCTTGATCACAATCAAAAATTTCATCACATACCCACGAATCTTCAATGCATAAACCTAAGTGTTAAAGTAATAATTTTACACTTTGAATTGAAACTAAAATTGCATATTTCAACATAAAATCAATATAAATATGTATATTTTTAATGTCAACTTAAAAGCGACAAACCAGAATTGCATTGGAAATAATGTTGAGGACACATGTTTTTAGGAGATGGTAAAGTTGTATTTTTTTTAACATCTGTAGGCGCTATAGTTCCACATTGTTCTTCATCTGATCCGTCTTCACAATCCACTACTTTATCACACTTCCACCAAAAAGGAATACATTTTCCATTATTACAACGGAATAACCATTCACTACATGTACCCTATATTTTAATATAAATATTTGATATTATAATATATTAATAACATATACAAGGGAAAACAATAATAATTGATTACTAACATTAGTAATAAATGGTAACGAAGGAGTAGTTGGTTCAATAGGATATGGCTTAGTTGTTGACGAACAATTAAGCTCATCAGACTTATATCCATCATTACAATCATCATCTCCATCACATTTCCAAGATGCAAAAATACACTTTTTGTTGGCACACTTTAAATCAATTTTTTAAATAAATGTAAAATCATGAACACAATTTATGATTTGAATTACTACAAAAAAAAAATCTACTCACTTCAAATTGCCAAGATTCACAAGTTGCACTTTCACAATGTAGTTCATCTTTGCCTTCTGGACAATCTTTTTCGCCATCACATTGCCATTTAGCTGGGATACAAGTATTTGCAGTACCAGGACAATGAAAACTACTTGCTAAAAAAAAAAAAAAAATGTTTATTGATTATTATAAATGCATAAATTAATTATATATAAATACAAACATGGACAAGTGGTTGAAGAATTTTTTGATATATTCGAACAATCAACTTCATCTGATCCATCATGACAATCATCTTCTAAATCACAACGCCAATGCATTGTAATGCATCGACCATTCTTACAACGGAACTGACCATCTGAGCAATTGGAATATTCTGGAAAAATTCAATTTAATATTTATTATTTATTAGGATATACAATAAATAATTGGTTTTTATTTGTTAATAGATTTTTTTACTAAGATATTCAATCTTGTAGAAGTTATGAAGTACATAAAAAGTATTCAAATAATATAATAAAAATATTAAGTTAAAAAATAATTTCATCAATAGAAATATAAACAGGATGTTATTAATTACATTAATATAATAGAAACTTAATGTCATACAACTTGATAATAGTTTAAAAAACCAATTATTTACATTTTAACATTTTATTATATCATAATTATTGAACATAAATATTTTACATAAAGTAATTGGTCTACAAATAAATTACTTGTAAACTTAAATTGACAAAAAAAAAAAAAAAAATACTTCAACTTCATATGCAAATAAACAAAAATATTATTAACAGAAAAAACATATTTACTGCAATTTAATTCATCTGATCCATCTTCACAGTCAGGATCAAAATCACATGTCCAGTAAGCTGGAATGCACTTTCCATTATCACATTGAAAAGAATTTGGACCACATGAAACTTTAGTACACTTAACCTAATTAAAATGGAAATAGTTGTAATATAATATTTAAAATTTTCAGCTTTTTAAAAATATATAAGCGATTTATAAATTCTTTTTTAAAAAATATTATATATATATATATAAATTATCTAGATAGATATGCGACAAATAATTCTTGAAATTAATTTGTAAAAGTTAAAATTGTTTTTAAAGACTGTATAATGGTTAGTAAATATAGTTTAAGCTGTAATTCAAAACAGTAAATAAGTTTAAAATGATAATCTTACTTCATCTGAATTATCTCCACAATCATTATCACCATCACATTGCCAATACTTGGGCACACAATTATCATTGGCACATTGAAAATAATCAACTGAGCAAGTATGACCAACTTTTATGAAAAAAAAAAAGATCATAGGTTAAAATTGTATAAAACTTATAAAAAAAAGGCGTTCAAACCGTTAACAAATATTAATTGTATGAAAATTATAAAACAATGTATATACCTGATGGACAAGTCCCATTGGCAAATGGTTCTTTAAGACCAGGGCAAAGACAAATATCATCAGATTTGCTCATATTGTCTGGACATTGACAAGAATACTTCTGATTTGGCAAGCCAAAACAAAAATGAGAGCATTTGTTATTAGTGGAACATTCATTAGTACCTGTTTGTGACATATGAGAAAACACCTAAAGCATAAATAAAAATTATATTATAAAAGTAAATATAAATTTATATGCAAGTCATATATTTTTACTTTACTTTTAAATCCATTAATCCAGGTAAATGTGATACAATCGTTTGGATTTTAGCACCGTGATCTTTGTCAGACATGAATATTGAATTTTGTTTCCAATCATCCCAATAGATCCAATCTTTAAGGATACCTACAGCAAATGGATGAGATACTTTTTCCTACAATTTAAAATTAATTAATATTAAATGCATTTCTCAAATAGTTTAATAATAATCATTACAGCATATACATCAACTTACATCATTTTTTATAACTCTTTTAACATTATGACCATGTAAATCACAGGAGGCTATATAATCATGACGGGCATCCACCCAATATAATCGTTCAGCTATATAATCTATAGACAGTCCATTTGGCCACTCAACAGAATCATTACTAACTAATGTCTTTACATCAGATCCATCTAAATTAGATCTTGCTACTTTAGCTTCACCAACAGCCCAATCAGTCCAAAACAAATATCTAAAAACAATTATTATAACATATGTTTTTTTATATATAATATATATTATAATCCACTCACCCAATTATAGGATGAACAGCAATGCCTCGAGGTTTCTTTAAATTGGTAGGGCCCAATATAGTTCGACGCATATGTCCAGGAATTTTAGTATTAGTACATATAACTTCGATTTTTGATAGAGCACCATCAACAAAATACAGATGTTTAGATATCCAATCATATGCCATACCCTCAACACTGCTAAGACCAGAATTTACTAAAATTTCTGGACTGTCTTTGCCATCAGATAAACATTGTCGCTAAAATATCATTATTTAATTAAAAATAGAAAACAAATAATAATTTTCAATAATTATACCCCAATGGTATCAGTCACAATATCAGCCCAAAAAACACAATTATTTTTCACATCAAACTCAACAGCAATTACATTTTCAAGTTTACGCACAGGTAATACCTCGAATGGTTTATCATTAAGACTTAACCTAAGAATACGTTCTTTTTGAGCAACTAAAATAAATTCTGGTTTTTCCCTAAAAACAAAAAAAAAAAATTATTTAAAATGGAATCATGGTTATAAAAAATCTATTTTTAATATCGAAACACTAAAACATACTGAAACGGACATGGAACTTCTTGAGGCATGAATTCTAATGAACGACCACCTTTACACATATCACCAGGTATTAAACGATAACCTTTTGTACGATTGTACATTAGACCGGGTTTACAAAATGATGGAATCACATAAGGATCAATGCTACTTGTTTTATTTCTAATACATTGTTTAGAACTTGATGACCATATAAATCTGTGATCACTGAAAAATAAGTAAATAAAAATAAAAATTATGTATATACTGTAATAGTTTTATTTTGTTATATTGATAAATAAAAAAATAATTGTGAATAGTAGAATTATTTTCAGAGATTCAATGAAATATCGTAAAAAGAAATTTTATAAACTACTATGATAAAAATTGTTGTACAGCAGGGTTCTCAAACTTCTGAAGTCCATGCTACTACCTTTTATGTTATTATTTGAGATGGAGCCTCCAACCCATTCATTAAGAATATTAGAATATTATATATATTAATTACTGTCTCCACTGTGCTGTTGGATATTGGAATAACAAATTACGAACATCAATATTGTTTTATTTTTATATCAATATTATTTATTCCTATTTCTAGAGATATTAAAAAAAAGTTTAAGAATTACAATTTAAAAAAGTATATACTTTTTACTATATTATTATTGCTCAAAGAACTGTACAGATTAATGGGGTAAATAGAAGGACAGCAGCATGAATAGTAGTTAAACATATACTATCTGATAATAATTGAAATTTGTTTAAGACAAGAATGTATTTAAATAATAATTATTATAGTAATAGCAACACAAATTATTTCTAAAAAAATTTTTATTACCATGTGTAGTCTTCAATATCACAACCACATGTTATAGTCTGAACTGGTCGATCATAATCTATTCCATTATAACAATTTGCTTTAGGTGCTCTTCTTTGGAATATTTGTGTCTGACCAAGAACACAAGATGTTTTTAAATGATCTTTTGAAGAAGTAGGAGACCAAAATTTGTAATCCTCTTTAGTGCAGTTATATGCTATGAAAAGCAATATTTTTAAAATTATTTTATAACAAATATATTACAATTTATGATAAAAGTATAAAATTAATAAGTAGTAATTTGTAGTACTTACAAAATGCGTTTTTCAGATCAATTTTAACTATTAACCATTCATGTTTTTCCATAACTGAACCAAACATCGTAAAAACTGTGGTATTTTCTCCAGGTTCAGTCATCAACTCATAAACTTTTATTTTGCTACTAGTAAAGTTTTGCTCAAGCCATGTTTCTCCTTCATCGGTAGAATAAAGAATTTGACTGGTTTCTTCTTTTTCGCCTTTGTAGTATCGCACAGCAATCAGAACACCTCCATGATCACCCATGTTATAAAAATGCATTTCTTTTAATACTTGTTTCCATGTAAGGCCAGCATCTCTACTGACAAAAACTCCAGGATTGCCTTTTAATGATTTTCCAACTACTCCAGTAGCCATAATAATACCAGGAGCAGATTTTGATGATAAAATGAATGTATGTGTTCTAGTGACAGGATATACATGAGCAAACATTTGAGTAAGATGTAATGAACAATTATCGGTCTATAATAAAATAAAAGTTAGTTAACGGAAAATCAAATAGCATTTTAAATATATATATATATATAACCTTTTCACAATGAGAGAAAGACCGTGTAACATTTAATAATCTCCAGTCAACACCCCAATCAAAAGTGATAAGAGTTACAATATGTTCTGGTCCTATTTCAGAACTTCCTCCTGTTATTGAAGATGAAATCTGTGACACAATATATATTCCTTGAAGGCCTTTGACTTTATGTATATCTGCAAATGATTCAGCCCACAAATCACTAAAACATATAAATATAACAAATTAGAATAAAAATGTATTATGTATTTTTCATAAACATAAAATTTCATTCTGAAAATAATATTAATAATTATTAATTAATTTAAAAATATAAGAAGTCTCAGAAATATATATTTTAAGTCATGTCAAATAATGAACTATTTAATTTTAATTAAACCACAAAAAATATTGAAATTTAACCATATTATAATACATTAAACCCATTAATTACTTTTAAAAAATAATTAATTTGGAATATTAGCTTGAACTTAAATAATTTGTTTGATATTGGTTTGGAATATATGACTCGGGTTCAATTGTCAACTCTGAACTGAGCTCATGAAATAGGTTTACACTTTAAACATCTAACATAAATATTTGCAAATTTTCTATATAAATTTACTTATTAGTTATTAAACATTAAACAATAAATTATTGAATATCATATTAATCCATTGACAATCAAGTATGAAAATAAAATAAATAAAAATTTAAAATAACATCATAAAGTAATATTTTCAATTAAAGTATAATTAATTATATTTAAATATTTAAAATTGAATAATAATACATTAATACGAAAAAAGTTTAACTTTTACATAATATATTAATATATAATATACCTGATTAAAGACTCTGTCCATGTGATGTTAGGAAAATATGCAACCACTCTTTCAAGTGCTAAACTAAATGATATTGTGTCTTGGTTAGAAGGTTGAATTACATCAGATATGTATAAGTTTGATAAAGTGCGTGTATGTGCAACAGCCACCATTATTCTATTAGCAGTAATGTCTGCGATATAGTAGTCACATCTATTAAGTTCAGTATAAAATTGAGTTCGAACAAAATTTTGTCCTTTATAGCTAATTAGTAAATCTAAATTTTTCTAAAAAAAAAAAAATAATAATTACATTTCAATTATTTAAAATAGCTTTTATACAGACTTGGATTTAGAATGTTTTCTATAAGTTGTATATAAATATTAGTGCTTTAAGTAACGGACCACAATGCAGCATTTTTCCTTAGAAATTGAATCAGAAATAAAATAAAAAAATACTAATCCAGAAGACATATGAAATAATAATAAAAAAAATATATATATATATTATTTAAAAAAATGTAATGAATAAAAATTATAATTCAATATTTGCTTATATCAATTTGAATAGTTTATAAGTGAAAAAACAGGCAACAAATCATACGTGCTGCGGATGTTGGCTCAAATGAGTTACTTAATACAGATTTTATAGTTTTATTATTTTGAACTTATAAGCAATGACAAATCATTGTATTTGAAAAACAATTCAGAATAATACTAGTAGTTTATTATAAATTATAATTAAAGAACATGATAAATATTTTTTAAGCTGTTATAAGTATATATTAAACTGATCTCGATATACAATGAACTGCTTAAAATAAATGGATATTGTTTAATTGATTTTGGAGTAATTTCAACTACCGTCCTACCAAAATTGATAATATTCTCCATAATATAGATTACTTGGCAGAAACATCATACAATATTAATAAATACATAACAAATATACATAAACATATCGAGAATTTGGTTTCAAAATAAGTACATAACATATAAAGGTAAATTTTAAATTTTTAAAATATGATATTATATGATTCATATTATTGTTGTTTATTATTATTAATTATTATTATATAAGTAAATGTTATTCATTAATCGGCTTAATTTGATGGTATATAATACCTACAAACTATATAAACAAACAATTTTCAACCAAACACTATCTTTAAATATTAAAGAAGAAAAAATTAAATTTATGATCAAATGAAAAAATGAATAGTGAAAAGTATAACAGAACATGGGCAAATGTTATCTGTTTATAAAGTGAAATTGATTCCAATTAAACATATAAATAATTTACTCAGACTTGTGGTTAAATTTAACAACTCAATAGATTTAAAAGTAAAATATAGTAAAACAATTTAATTTGCTTGAAATTGTCACCTTTAAAATAAATCTAAACAGCCTAGTTGAATATGTTTCCATATTTTGTGTAAATTTACATATTAAAGTTAATGGAATTCTAAACAACACCGAGTCAAATAATATATCATTCATAATTTGATTTTAGTGACATGATTAGAAGTTGTAATAAATTCTAAACATTTCCAAAATGTTTTACAAATATTAAATTAATTGTATTGCATGTACAATTTATATAGTTAAATAAATATAAGTAATATCGGGATATTATATAATTGGAATTTATGTGAAAAACAAAATAATACTTCAAAATAATTTTATTTCTAGGAGTAACTTCTCAAGATATTTACTAATATATATTTTATATATTAGGATATAATAATACTAACTAAAAAATTAAAAATGATTAACTTGTGAAATTATCTTTATAGATTAACCCTATAAATAAAAATATAGACCACCGTTTAAAAGACGAAGCTTTTAAAACTTTTTTCATTAAGTTTTAAAAATTCAAAATATTAACTCTAATAAATTAATACCTTCTAAATAGATAATAAACTAAAATTAAATACAACTTCCAACTGTACAGGATTAGATGTTTGTAATTAGAAATGTTCTAAATTCATTATTTATTAAAATGCAGTCTAAAAGATGCTATGCTATAAAAAAAAAAAACCGAAAAACACATTTTTATAACGATCATAAATATCTGTAAAAAACATATAGCACCTTGGATTTGCCAAAATTGTTCACAACAAACAAGGTAAGAGAGAATTATTTGTTGGAATAAAATAATTTATACCTAATACATAATTTAATATTTATAAAAATTTCATTTGTTTCTAACCAATATATATTTGGCGAATTTTATTTTAAAAGCAATAAAACAATTATTATTTCAATTTATTGAGTTTTAATTAAAATATTTCAATACACGGTTAAGAACATTATGTATATTTATGGTGCGTGTTATCTAGGGTTAACACCTCTGTGATAAAAACAAAAATGTCAAATCACAATGTTCGGTGATACTATTTTCTTGGTACTGTACATTGTATCCTACAACAGTGCATATTGCATAGCCTAAATCCAAGCCTATGTTTATAAGTTAATAAAATTATCATTTGAATTCCTTTACCTTTGATAACTGAGTAGTAATAAACATATAGTCATCTTTTATTTTTAATTGCAATACGTTTGTAGCTAAAGTAGTTAAATTATTTTGACCAGAGTTAATATTTTCTGAAACAGCAATTACAGTAGATGTAGCAGAAGATTCTTCACGTTGTATAATCAATGAATGTCCACGTTTATATAAATCCCATGTCACTGGAATCCAGTAATATGACTTTACATGTTCTTCAAGCATAGTCCATGTTTTCCCAAAATCATGAGTTATCCATAACTAAAAAATTATTAAAGCATAACTATAATTAAAATTACAACTAGTTATCATTTAAAACATGATTTATTCAAAGTTCTGTTACATATATAAATGGTCATGAAATTTCTATCGAGGGATCTCTGTGAAGATTTTACTGAAATTTATTAATTTTTGTTTTTCTTATAAATGAACAATATTATTATAATATTATAAAAATAATTAGTCATAAATTATATACAGACTAAAAATTTAAAAATACGATAAAATGTTTATACTTTTGTATGGGGCACTGTTGTGTGTTTCACAACGAATGCGACTTGATACTACTATCTTGTTCAGTGGCGATTTATTTAAAAATCACTGAATCTCATTTTGTAAGAGATGTATCATTTGTATCCTGCACATTTATATACTAGTTTTATAAGTCCTTATAATACCAACACAGTAAGATACTAAAGACTTTAACTTGATGACTAAAGTTTAATAAGTTCATACTGAAATAATTGTTTTCCTTCATAATATTCTAACATCATCATTATTACATTATAATTTAGGAATTAATAACTAATAAGTTTGTTTATATTTTCTTATTGATTTAATAATAAATTTAAATTTTTGTAAAAAATGTAATTTCAGCATAAATATTTAAATGTAATTTAAATAATAATAATTTTAGTTATAAAAAACAAGATAAATAAAAATCTATTACAAATAAAAGACAAATTATTAGAAATTAGATTAATAATTTTCAAGCAATTAAATTCAATACCCCTACATTGATGATTAGTAACAATGAAATCATACAGTTACATAAAAGATTTAAACATCCTGTTATGCCCTAACAAATTTCCTGTGCAATCAATTCAATTTGGAGAGCAGGAAACGATAAATATAGATATGTACCATGCAGCAAACATCATCCCACATAAATGCTGACCAACATCATTTCAAATTGTAATTGTAATAAATCTTATTGTAAGCATTGCTTTGTTAACTTAAAAATATTGAGCATATGCCCTTAAAATAATACATTGAACAACAGAGTATTTACTCTAATAATAATTATAAAAGCATACATACTTGTTTTGTAGGGCTAACTTTATCATAAACAATAAATACAAATGGTATATCAGGCCTGTAAGCTACTTCAGTGGGCACAAATGACAGTTGCGTAGATTTTATATTAAGACTATGATCAATCGTTGTGAATATTTTACGGTTAATTATATCTGTATATACACACTGCAAGAACAAAAATAAAACAGTAAAATAAGTGTTAAATTTATTTCACAGGTACATATTATATTTGAATGAAGTAAAAAAAAAAAAAAAATTTACATATGATTTAAAAGTAGGATGTATATAAAACTTGTCAATGGAAGCATATAGATTTTTGGTATCATCAATTTTAAATTCATTTGTCTTGTTAACATAAGTATCACCATAATCATATGATATATATATAGCTGAAGAAAAGAATCCTTCCCGAGCCAAACATATGATAACATTTGAGTTCTCACCAACCCAATGTACCATCAATTGTTGTCGGGTTTCATTTAAATGGAAAACCTAAAAACAAAATTGTAAATAAATTGTAAATATTCACATAATTTTTTTTTTTGGTACCTATTAATCTACTGGATTTACTACTGATTAATTATATTGCTATACCAACGTGTTTTCACCAACACAAATGTGGAAAATATCAATTGGTATAATTTATTTTATTTTAATAGAAAATTGTATATACTACGGTAATAAGTAATAACTAATATTAATACATTTGACTTCGCTGACCTAAGGACTAAATTTTTTAACCAGTTACTAGATTAAAACATATACCTATACACATACTATAAGTCTAATTCAATAAAATATTTAAAATGTTTGTCTTACTCACTAATAAATTATAACAGTAACAATTCATTTTAAATTTCTCTAGGATATTTAAAAAAATTCCAAGGAATCGTATAAAAATTAGCATATTTCTTCTATACAGTTATAACCAGATTTTTAAATTTATTATTTACTTATATTGGATTTTTTTCAGAAATCTTACAACGATCCTAACTTAACATTACTCAAAACTCTAAATATCATTGAATTAAAAATTAACGAAAAGGCACAATATATATGCTAGAAAGTAACCATTCAAAGAAAATTATACACAAATAGTTGGAAATCCTTAGAGGTTTATTTTAATCATTTTTATTGGAATAAATAGATCATATTATAGCTGAACAAATATTTTCTGTAAATATGAAATATATCGATATGCTTTATTTACATAAATACAAATGTTTTAGAATGAGCCCTGTAGTTAGTATAAATACACACACATATATATTATGGATATTATTTGTTACAAGAGAAAAGGGGCAAAGCCACATTGTATAAGTGATATAAACAGAGGGAAAATGCTAATATTCTTATTTTATAAGAAAAAATGTAATTTTAAAATTTATGGTAGATACAAATATGTAATGTACCATTTCTAAAAATGGAAATCAAAATGACAATTTTAAATTTTTGTGGAACAAACGTCATTAGTATAAAATAGTACTAAAAGTAGTACCTACTTATTTTTGATAACAACCGTTTCAAGAAATAAGAATTTAGTAGGTACCCAATAAGTAATAACCAATATAATGTTACTAAAATTATTCTCTGTGCATTAAAAATAATTAGAACTTATTAAAAATGAATTGTCTGTAAAGATATATAGAAATTTAAATACATTTATACTCGTTTTTAAAATTCTTAGAAAAAAAAATGATTGTTTTCATAAATATACATACAATAAAAAAAGAGTTTTTCATTTTCCTGAAGACATTAATAAAATATCCAATTTCATTGAATATTTATTTATTAAGTTACTTATCACAAAATTGTTAGGGAGCTTTGCTATCCTCCTCACACCTAACTACTTATTAAATACTACAACATTTTGAATTAGTAATTTTTTTTTTTTTTAAATACAAAACTATATAATTATTATTATTATTTAAAAAAGAGCAATAAAAAATTATATCATCATAAAAACAGAACAAATATTATTTTTCTTGGATCTAAGATAATTTGTTTGTTATTTATCATTAACGACTTTTAAGAAAAAACTCGATTATCTATTTGTGTTAGGTATTATTATTAAATGGCAAAAACAAATCAAATGTAATAACACATTATAGATTATAGATAAAAATAATAATTAACAGATACGAATGATATCACCCAATCTATATACATTAAAAATATTAGAACAAATCAATAAATAACTCATAGGTATTTATTTTAACTGGAATTTAATAAAATATAGCCATTACCAAAAAAAAAAAAAAAAAAAATGTATATAATTAAATTAAACTTGATATCAATAGAAAATATTACATTTAACTGAATAGGTTAAATTTTTTTTTTTAATAAATCATTCGACCTAATAACATTTACGAAATATATACATGTTTATGTAAATAATTTAATTACCAAAGGAAATCAATTAACATTAATAAAAATAAAATAATTAATTTTGTTTTAACAAAGCGAACTGATATATAATGATAATAGGGCATAGACGAACACATATTTATGAAATATATATAATATATATATATAGAAAAATTACTAGAGTATTTGAAAAATGTTTAAGAAAGGAACAACTAGTTTCGACCATAAGTCATCATCAGGTTACAATGAATAATAATAATAATAAAAAAACACAAAAAAGGTATATAAAATAAATATATAGAGTACATTATAAATAATAAGAAACAACAATAAATCGATGACCATAGTAACATAGATTACATAAAAAAAGAACTGGTAGAAAATTATGTATCATTGTCTAATACGTATTGATAAATTTCATTATTTTTAAAATCAAGTTGTATATTTAAAATATCATTAAAACCATTACGTTTGAGTTCATTATAAATGAGTAATTTTTCTAATACAAAATTGATAAATTAATTTTTTTGGGTCGTGTAATATATTCAAATCTTTTTTTATATCAAAATGTACAATAGTCTAAGACGTATGTACCAAAATTATAATTGGGAGATTTTTTAAATTTTATCTCTGAAATATGTCCTTTATATCAAATTTTAAAATTTCTAGCAGTCTTTCTGATATAAAATTTATTACAACTACAAATTAGTTTATAAATCCCATTATAATTCTAATAATTGAATTATTTTTAGTTTTAAAAGCAATTTTTACATCATTATTTCTATTTAAAATATTAGTACATTTTTCTGACACAAAGGTATGATATCTCATTGGATAATAATTAATTGCATTACTAGTTAAAATATTAATTTGATTTCATAGTTTTACTTTTTTTTGTGAATTTTCTTTATAGTATTTTTGTGAAAATTATTTATATTTTTCTACCACAAATTATATTGAACTCATTATTATAGTCCGATTTGTTTATTATACATATATATAGTTGCTTTTTTATAATAAATATTATTTTATTTTTTTAAGAGTATTACAATTTTTTGAATTTTTTTTTCTTAATTACATATTTATGTCTACAAAACATCAACACAATAAAACGGCGTAATTATTTACAATAGTATGAATTTAAGATAACTGTAGCGTAATGTATTTTTTTTCTTTTTTTACATTCAGAACACGCACGCATCTTATCTAATAAACATTATTCTTAAATAATACCATTTACAATATTTATTATTGAGTACCTATACCGATCAAAATATATTTTAAATTAAGAGACGATTACATTGCAAGATTAGAACCCCCTCTGTTAGTCACACCAATATATATATATATATCCCAGTGTTTTAAAAACATAAGTTGTTTTCCATTAACGTTAGCCCGACTTTTGTGTACCTTCATTGTAGATGAAATATTATTTTTAACATTTTTTTTTATTTAGAAAGCAAGAAAATGATTAATATGCGATTTATAATTCTTTTTATGTAGAAATTAAGTAATATAATTTTTTTGTTTTTTACCTCAATTCAGTACCCTTGGAAAGTGAATATAAATACCTATTGTAGTTGTACTCTGTTAAACAGTAGCAGCATAATGTTTAAAAATTATGATTTCTTGTTTAAACGGTAACTTTTTTTTTAATATTGTAAGTATTTGGTTAAATTTCAAGGTACCTATGTATTGATGATAATAATAGGAATTCAAAATAATTTTAATAATTTTTGAACACGACGTAAAGAATACTTGGGGTACCTGAGGTCAGTGACGAATGCAGGGGGAAAGTGATTGAGGGTTTAAACCCCTTAAAATTTAGGGCATGTAAAATACGTAGTTTTCCATTACTTTACACGAAAGTAATATGACCAACAAACATTTATTATTTTTTACGTAATGACTTATTATAAACGTTATCAGTTATATTATTCACTTTATGGGTTATTATATTACGTTTATTGCATTGTCCATCATTGTTACATAATATACGCCTGTCATCAATTATTGTGGATTATTTAAAGTTTTATTAAAATGAATTTCGAAACGACTTTGAAATTTTTCAAAAATACAAGAACTGTTCGAAGAAATACTTCACATTCTGATCCTACTGATATTTTTTTTTAAACTCCCACTAAAAAAAAAAATATATATATATATATGTGTATAAAATTTCTTGCATTCGCTCCTGTCCGGAGCAGCGGCGAAATCCAATTGTACACGACGTTACGAAACAAATAAAAATCGGCTATCGTATTGTACGGCTGGTGGACAATAATCGTTGAGAGAGAGAGAGAAACAAGTGCTACGTACTTTGGACGTTATGTTTCCGTTGGTAACGACAGTTGTCGTCGACGCAGACGGCGCGACGTCCTCTCGTTTGGACCGGCCGCCAGACACGGGCGAATAGAAGGGATCGGCGACATCGTTACCGAACGTCTTCGGCGTGTGACCAACGCTGTCGTCGTCCGTGTAAACGGACAGGGACAGGACACTGGCGGCCGCAAGGCAAACGTACAACGAGACGACGACGACGACGTTCATGGCTTTTCTCACAATGTCGCAGGCACGTCAGAGGAGAATTTCAAATAGCGCATAATACGCGAAAGCGACGGAGCAAAAACAAAAAAAAACGGAGCAAAAAAAAAACGTCGCTGCGCAACACACGACTACGGTGTTAGACGAACGTGAAACGAGCGCGCACCGCGTGTACTGTGTGAAACTACTGTCCAACGGAACAATAACAACGATGACGAGCAACGACGGATTCGACGAAGCGTTTAAACGGAATCAGCGGCGGCGGCGGAGAATCCCCGCGACGAGCGTTCTGGCCCGTCGTCGTCGTCGTCGTTATCGGCTACCCGTAATCGGATTTTGCACTTTACCATCGCGTTATCATCACTGGTGGTAGTAACGAACCATCTCCGCAACAAGAACAAAAACAACGCAACAATATATAATATTAATAATAATAATAATAAATCCGTGTGTCTCGTACAATAAACTATTATCGGAACGCTCGCACACAACTGCAGATAAGACTCGTTCGCGCACACACACACACACACTGTACACAACGTACGTCTGTACACACTTGAACACACACACACACACACACACATCGCGCACGGGCAAACGTTTACGCGCACGCGCACTGGTTCGTTTCACGCACAGAATACGCAACGCGTCGGTAGGTATAACGAGAAGGCGACGGTGCGTGTGTGTGTTTTGATGTACACACATCGTCGTCGGTTTTATCTGCTGCGGTGCGCGACGCCGTTCACTCGTTATCGTCTCGCGAATGTGTTTCCGATGTATTCGTTTAGACAAACACGTTTCCTCCTCCCCTCGTGTTACGTGTCGCTCAGTCCACAGTGCTCTAATTGACGGGGGGAGGGGAGAGTAGAGTAACCCGTAGCTATTCTTCTCTACCGTTTTTTTTTTTTTTCGTCCGCATATTTCCCCAAATATTTTCATTTTTACTAAAACGGGGGGGGGGGGGAAGGGGACTTTTACAATGTGAAAGTGGCGATCGGGGGCGTAGTCCCCCCCCCCGCCACCATATTATATTGAAGTAAATTTCTTTGTAAAACGTTCTTTTTTTTTACTGTTAGCCAAACTCCTCTTTCTCCCCCCCCCCACCGCCACCAGACCACCACCTTGTAATTTCTGCGAACGAATTTTAAACCCATCTCGCGCCCGATCGGCGATAAAAATCGACATACCTATCAAATCGGATAAAATAAATTTGTGTTACCATTAGGGACTACTGCACGGAGCACTCCCTTCGGGAAAATAATTTTTGATACGTCAATAACTCGGGGCCGTATTTACGCGCGGGCAGACGGAGGCAATTGCACTTGGCCCACTCGCGGAACGGCGCATCTCCCTTCCTCCCCGCACCCTCTTTGACCACCCACCAGCCACCTAAACCGACGCACATACCGCACAAACACTCAGACCAAGAGAAATAAAAAAGGGTCGTGGGGACTCTCGTACAGTGCTGTATTGTAACGGCAGCCCGGGTGTGTTTCCACACGGGGACGTTTTATTTGGGTTTCGGTTTTCACGCATTCCGGCATTCGAAAACTGACGATGAAATTGAAAATATATTTTATATTATTACTTAAGAATATAATGATATATATATATGCATAGGGAAACCAGTGCCGGCGTTATGATTTGCGAGGCCCTGTGCAAATAATAAACGCGACATCTAAAAACGAGAACTGTCGTATTTCATTCGTAAAATAATTGTCATATTTAATTATTGTATTATTAATAACAAAAAAATTTTGTTATTATACACTGTGCATAACTGTAAATTATTCGTTATCGTTGAATTATTATTATTAATGTATAACGTAAATGACATATAGCCCGCCGAATCCATATTATTGTATAAAAAAGTGAAAACTAAAACTATATTGAAATAAATTATAAAACATTAATTTATAGCGCGATTGTCCGAATTAAAAACCGATTAATAAGACGTACAACAATTGTTACAACAGTCAATGTAAGCATAGACAAATAAATAAAACATTTTTTTTCTATAGCTTTTCGTGCTCCAAAGTTATCTAAAAATGTTTTCCAAGCATATAAACTGTCCCCGATTTCATTTTCTACGGCAATCAATGCTAAATCGGCTAACTGTGATAAAAAAAAAAAGTGTTTCGCTGACTCATAGTTTACGTAACAGTGAATTATTGTTTTGAATATAAACAATGCGTACGTCAGTCTTGATTTTCGGATTACTTGTGTGTTGTAAGTATCAAAAATGTTAAACCTATTTTCACGGGGGGGGGGGGGCGGCGGTGGTCCCGTCATCCACTGTATTTGACGTCCATGATGATACTAATAACATGCAAATTGTAAAAATAATTGTAAATACAATGCATAATTATTGAGTTACAAAATGTGCTGTAAAGTATTTGTGTAAGACTATTATAATAAATATATTTTTTTTGGTCACGTCAACGACGGACCAGATCTTTATTATCAGACAACTAGCTATTCCAGAAAAGCTGGGAATACAATAAGGTACTCCATATAATCTTTGTAGATTTTCAAAAGACGTATAGATAGAACTAACATAACCGAAATGTTGAAACATTTCCCAAGGAAAATAGTACATTTAATTGCAGAAGCTAGTATAAAACAGACTAAATTTAATGTCAAGCTAAGAAACGCAACATCAAGGATGGTGGAGGTAAGAACCGGACTTAGACAGGGTGACGCCCTGTCGCCAATCCTTTTTAATTTAGTATTAGAGAAGGTGATCCGGGAAATGAATATTGGAAAAGATGAAGGAGTAATAATGGATAGAACTTGTTTTAGTCTGCTCGCTTATGCAGACGACATAGTCCTACTAGGGGAAGAGAGAGAGACAAAAAGTGGTAGAATTACGTGATAGATTAATAGAATCGGTAAAAAAAGGTAGGACAACGATTTATCAACACGGAGAAAACGCAATACATGAAAGTTAGTAGTGAATTACGTAACGTGCCTATAACCGAAATCATAACAGTGGGTCAATACGATTTCAAAAAGTGGAAGAATTCAAATACCTAGGAACTATTGCAACACAGAAGAATGAATGTCAAATAGAAATTCAACAAAGAATTAAAATGGGAAATAAATGCTTCTATGCACTAGGCAAACTATTGAGCTCTAAAATCCTTTCAAAAGAGCTTAAAACTCAGTTATATCTGACAATCATACGACCAATAATCATGTATGGTTCACAATGTTGGACGTTGCGAAAGACGGAGGAGGATAGATTACATATTTTCGAGAGGAAGGTACTACGCAAAATATAAGGACCCATATATGATCAAGATATTCAAGGATGGAGGAAAAGACACAATCGAGAACTGATGGAGATATTCAATAGACCAAGTATTATAAACGAGATCAAACGGAGTAAGCTGGAATGGGCAGGCCACGTATGTAAGCAAAGCCATATTTTTTATTTTAGTCTATTGCCTATCATATCACTATCGGTATTCCTATAAGCGAATAGACGATCAAATTGTACAATTGTGGATCAATCAAATAGATCTGTTGACGCACAGCTTATTGTTATTAAATTTTAAAACTAAAAAATTCGACGCCAAAATAAAATAAAAGTAAAAGTATTTCAAGACGTGAAATTGAGTGGTAAAACAATCAAAAAATATCAATAAAATATTATTACTACACAAAAAAGTCAAAGGGGAGGGGTGTTGAATCCTTAAATCCCCTTGAACTATGTCACTGAGTACCTAAATACCTTAAAACAATCTACGTGTCCATAAACACGGTGGTTTCATCGGTCCGTCCATTAGTTAATTATCCACTAAATCTCGAAAGTTCTTACTCTCAAAAGCCTAAAAATAGGCGTAAGATTTGAATAATTTAAAAAAAAAATTGTTTTCATATTATGAATATAGTAATTATATGTTTAACATTTTTTTTTTTTATTATATTTCTGATGTATTCGTTTAAACAAAAATTTGGCGGTTCCAATATTTCTTTACTAAAAAATCAATGCAGATTTTTTAACCGGATTAAAATTGAATATAGCACAATAAATGTGCATGTATGCTAATTGATTTTTAAAACTAATTACTGTCCGGAATATGAGAAAATACAGTTTTTAGTTATCCAACAATAAAATAATATTTCTAAGTAATAACGGACATATAATAATATTTTCGAGAATATTTCAAATCATATAATTTATATATAGTTTATTGAAAATAATTATTTATTATCTGAAATATAAACTATGAACGTTACATTTTTGAAATTGCTTAAATCCCACGTGTATAAAAATGTATCAGCTCTATAAATTAAAAGCGGCTTTAAATTGTATTGTGTATATGCGTATATGAACTACGTTGACATATTGTGCAATATGAAAAGTAAATTGTGTTACATTTTTATTTTCGTATGTGTATTATTTATAGCTTTTAAATTTATTTTTATTATATTTGCGTTTTAATAAAGTTACAAAACTATTTATTTATAGAAAAAAAAATAATAGTTTTCGCATGAAAATTGATATCACTTACGTATATGAATTTTTTTTTAAATTTTGCTTAGTTTGTAAATAAACGTATACAAACAATTAGCATTTATTTGTAATTTATTCTCAATACGCGAATAATGAGATTTCTGTACACACACACACACATTCGTAATCCAAGAAGAGGTTCAATTAGGTAAAAGACCTATTTCAATAGATTGTATTTTTAATTGAAATATTGAATTAAAGTTTAAAACTTAAGTATAAAATAGATTAAATGTTAGAGGATATGTGCATATTGTCCACTATATAGCTTCAAATTTCAATACATCTAGTGGTATAGCCAGGGCTTTATGGTGTTGTATATTGAAACACCTCTTTCAGACATATTTATGTCAAAAACATATTTTATAAATAACTACAAAGTGCTCGTATATATTTATTGCTACGAGGGTAATATATATTGAAATTAAGTATTTAAGGTAATTGCAATTTGTTATATAATATTTACCAGTCTTATAATAATTTATTTTGTTATAAAAGGAGATATTTTATTTTAAAAATATTTTGTAATTTAAACGCAAATCGTAAAAAAATATTTAATAACGGAGAGTGTAGAAACTGCAGGAGAACAAAGCTTCTCATAAATTATATTTAAATGTATGTTGAAAACACCCCTAAAAAAAATCCTGGCTACGTGCCTGAACATAAAATTCAATCCAAACTACAATAACAGGTCTTTGAATTAATGTTTTTTTTTTGCCTGTATTACCGTGATATACTTATTATATGAAATTAATATTCGTATATTCGAACGTTATTCAAAATATTGATTAAAAATTATTTACATGTTATAATGCGGGATTTATTGATTTAGTATATATCATTGTTCTTACTGTTCTATCTCAAAACTGTTTGTTACAGGTACGGTTGTAGATGCAATAATTAATAATTATCTATTCGTATAATCGTAGTAACGACTTACAGGCAATTTAATTTTAACCTCATTTCGAAATAAATTATAGCAATATATAGTGAATATTTGATGGTTAGTGGGTGTATGGATACGCGACTATAATATATCATATACCCGATTACAAGTTGTCACATTTTTACGTTTATCCCTAACAAAATGGGTTTGCGCTCATAGAAATTTCAAACATATCTACATCGCAATTTATATTAACAACATGAAAATGAATTATATAATGTATTTAATTTATAAATGACAAAAAAAAAAATGAGATGCGGACGATGTTTGAAACGGATAAAAAAATAAATAAATATATTTATAAATGTTTCTAAAGATGGATTTTTCAAGAAATAACATTTTCAAGACATTATATACTCATATAATATAATATCCACATAATAATATGCCCGTTGTATCCATCCACCTCATCGGTCCTTTTGATTCCGATGTCATAACCGTTATCAGTGGCGGATCTGTACGTAATCGTCATCTGCAATCGATATGCCATCTTTTGTTTCAATATTTAGTTAAAATGAGTTAAAATTGAGCGAACTAAACATAATTGCGAGATAATAACGTCAGCGACTAATTTCGTATAGAATAATGCGTTTTCGCCGACTATGATAAGTGTATAAAATATACGAATAAACATTACAATATTACCATTGACATTTTCTTACAATATCAAATTGTGAGGATTAAGAGCAGATTTTTTATATTTTTGCTTTGCATTTATAAAACATAGTAAAATAGATATTTCCTAATTCCAATCTAGGCACCATATTCGATCTGGTGGTGCAATAAGAAATTTGAAAACAGATTTGAATTTGAATTTGGACAAAATAAATAAATGAAGTGAATAGTTTAAAAAGTGAAATTGACTCAGATAAAAAAAGGGTAGCTCTAATATTCATCTCAAAATTATCAAAAGTTTTTAAGAAATATAACGTAGAAATTTTATTATCAAAAAAATAACAATTTAAAAAGCCTCTTATTGGTAGTATAAAAGATAAATTACAAGAAAATCAGGAATCTGGTATTTACAGTATTCAATGTATGGATTGCAATAATTGTTATGTAGGGCAAACTAGAAGAAATATAACCATCAGATTTAAAGAAATATTGAAAACCGAGTAGACGAAAACTCTCCTCTGGCAGAACATGTATTAGGAACAAATCACTATA
Source organism: Chaetogeoica ovagalla (assembly GCA_032441825.1). NCBI lineage: Eukaryota > Metazoa > Arthropoda > Insecta > Hemiptera > Aphididae > Chaetogeoica > Chaetogeoica ovagalla. Next base: position 8,980,935 of record CM063723.1, read on the forward strand.
TAAACTCAATATAAAACAATTAAAACAAGTAAATAACAGTTAAGAATTAAATGTTAGAGAAACTATAGAAATGACAAAAAATAAAAATAATTTATTAAATTGCGATTTAAATCCATTACGAAATAATTCGTTAAAACTTTTAAAATAATATAATATTGTAAATGATATGGCCAAACGTATTCGTTTAATGACTCATCGTTCGAAAGCGTAAAGCGCTTTGCGGTAACCAGTTTGTTTTATATATAAGGATTGTCAGCTGTCGTTACATGGCCAGTCGTTATTGTGTTTTGAAGATGGTAACATAGTTATGAAACACGTATTTACGAAATAGAAGTAAATATATTTTAATGGAATTGAGTTTTTTGATTCTACTATTCGTCGTGAAGTTAAATTGAGATGGACTTTAACACATTTCAATTATTTATTTATTTTTTTTCATAAATCTCTCCAATGTTCAGTGTTGGCCTGGTTTGTAGATAAGCCCCTGTTCTAAATTTATAGTAATACATATTAGTATTTATAGTAATATATATTGTTAAAGAAACAATTTTTTATACTGCAGGCTGTTTGACTTGTCAGATATTTTGTCTTTACTACCTAATTAAGTAAATTAAGCCGTCATTCATATACAAACAGACAAGAGGATCAAGATATATTTGATTAACTGAGGATTTAAATTTGGATTTTAAAATCTTCGGCTTAGAAAACTCACGTTCACCTGAAACACGCGTGCAAGAAATTATTAAAATATATTTCACTGCGAGATAAATGGTGAATTAAATAAGCCAGTTTTTGAAGTCAATTCATACAATACTAGAAATATTATAGGCAAATAATTCTCACGATTTTTAAATTTATAATATTATATATATATATGTTTTTCTTCTGGGTCTTAAAACGATAATTATTACCACGCTACTCCTATGCTTCCTCTCGCATATTCATTTCTTATCCTATCTTCTCTTGTCACCGCACTCATCCATCTAAACCTTCTCATCTCTGTAACACTCATGCCCGTGTTTATTTGTCCACCGCCCTTGCACTCTGAATCATACAACATAGTTGGTCTCACTGCACTTTTATACGACTTAACTTCTAGCCTCATTGGAATTCTATTTTCGCACAGAATACCAGACACTTTCCTCCGCTTGATCCACGCGAGTCGATTTATTATTGTTGAAATATATTGATTTCGTGTTAGTTATTGAGATTTTACATTAATAACAAGACGCGCGTTTGTGTTATTATCCGTCGGCGTTTGGACTATAATGCGAGAAGTTTATTTACATGAACGTTGTATTGTATTTAATTGCATTATCGTTCAGAACGCGTACGTTAAAACGTCTAATGACGAGATTTTTATTAACAAAAAAATAAAATACCTATTCAATTGTTATCGGCGACGGTTTTACGTATTGTCAATAGCTTTATCCCGGCCGCGTTGTCGTTACATTTTTTGTTTGTTTTCTTATGTTTATTATTATATATATATTATAGTTATATACGATTTTCTTTTATTTATTTTAATCGTAAACCTCGTTACGACTGTGACAATACCACGTTTTTCGCTCAATAAATCACAGGGACGAAGAAATGATAAAAATTGTAAACAAAAAATAATCGCAATACAATGTAGATAGAGTGCGATCAGTGGTTGGTCCACGAACGCGTCAAGTTAGACACATTGATACAGATGACCCAAGTCCCTAATATAAATATATTATTATTATTGCTTTCGTGCGTGCACATACTTACAGAGTATAAATTGTAATAATACCTTATGTGCGAACGACGAGAGTGTGTGTGTGCGTGGTGTTTCAATAATTTATTATGAATGACAAAGTGTTGGCAGCTATCGCTATAGGTCAAGGATCAAAAAAGACACATTGGATCCGATAATATTATTATATAAATAATAATAATTATAATGCGAACGGCACATAACATTAATTAAATATTATACGCGATAATAATAATTCGTACAATGTGCAATATGACAAAATAATATAATATACAATATTATACGACAAACTGTTTTATTCTAAGCGTGTACGAGCGAACTAAAAAAAAAAAAAAAAAAAATGTACTGTGGAAATTCATAAAACAGCCATAACGGAATTACAGAAATTAACGTATAAAATATATCGCTCGTATATAGGTTGAACTTCAAAACAGTAGAAAAATTATTTCCACGGGATTATCGAAATCGAATTAACTCCATTAGAAAATATTAAATACTCGTTAGTGCGTTTTATAATTTCCTACGTACTCGTATCAAATATGTATTATTATGTATTAACACCCGATTAAATAAATAAAATAACGGATTAACTTGAAGTCGTTTTAAAACAAATGTGAATAATATATTTAATTTCACAAGTAAATAGTTCTCGAGTAAAAACGTTTTTCGAATTTTAGACAATACATATTAGTATTTGCTTAAACGGTGAACAGTTTATAGTACACTATTTATTTATTTTCATGGACTTTCAACTGTATTAATATTACGGTTATTATGGAACTGTTTAAGATTGATTAGAGTCGACTTCGGTATAAATAATAAATGTTTATTGCACAAAACGTTATAATACTCTGTTGTGTTAAAACAGTTTAAAAATAATTAAATAGGTTTCCTCCAGGAATTGAGGTTTGCTCGAGGTTAGAGTGAAGTCACATTAATTATGTCAGTTAAATAGGGCCCTTCTGTGTCTTAAAGTTTCCATTTCTTGTCAGTAATTCAAGTATTAAAGTAAATATAAATTAAAAAAAAAAAAATGAAATATTAAATGGTAGACATTTTGTTGATTAATGACACGATTATTAATTAATGCGTTTTTAGACATTAAAATTGTATAAGTATATTGAAATTTTGGTTTTTGATTTTATTATCAAGTGACGAAAATGTTAATACATGAAATATTGTTGTTTTACACACTGAAATTATACCGCAAGTCATTTAATAATAATTAATGTTTATCTTTTTCATATAGGAGAAGAAGGGCTACAATTATTCAGAAAATGTTTGTTAATTATTTTTTTACTTGTATTTATTTTAATTTAAAATTTAAATGTTTATTAGTTTACTGAAATGTACTGTGTATAGGTAATGTTATACTCTAAACTCCTATTTGGATTCCAAACTAGTTTTATGTGACAACATAGGCTCCACGTTACATTAACTACATATATAATCCTATGTCATAATTTTTTTTTACTGCCAGTTTATATTTTCCGACAAAGTTTATTACAACGAAGTTCCACTCAGAATCGTTTTATTGAATCTGAATTTAATGATTTATCATTGATTTCAAATTTATGGTAATAACAAATTCTAGAACTTTAAGTAATTCACTTAAACGACATCCACAACACCCCCTGATCACTACTGCCCATTTTTTATTCGAATTGCATTTTTGTGCGGTCTTCTAATAAATTATAAAGAATTTCTTAGTTCAAGAAATTGTATATTTATAATTATTAGTAATCATTAAAAAGCAAAGTTTAATTAAAAAAAAATCAAATACATTTTGTGTATATATCATATTGTATATAAAAAACTTTTAAATAAATTCTTTTTATTTTGGTACATAAATATTTATATACATATATATTCAATTCACTAATTTTTTATTTCTTAAATAAAGCATTTATTTTAAATGCATTTTAATGTCATTAATATACTTAATTTTTGCTATATTCGTAAGATATTAGATTTCATGTTTAACATAAACTTTTGTTATACTCGTATATTAAACATTCATTTATTATTAAATACAGCTATAAAATTATTCATAAATCGTATTGTATATAAGACAAATATTTAAAATGAAAAATGCTTTCAAACATATCGTTTTTAATTTTATTTGATAATTTTACAATCTATTTTATACAACAAATACAATAATAAATTTCATATGTTAGTAACTTATATAATATATATATATAAAAAAAAAAAACAACAAAATTAATAGTCAGTTATAATTATTTTATAGAAATAAATATGTTTCTAATCTATCACGAGAAAAAAATATGGCTTCTGAATATAATTGCACAATAATTTGTTGTCTTCGGAATTCTTCTTTGCGAGGTAATTTGTTTCTCTTTTATGTGAATAACTTGTAAACGGTGTATTGTGTTTTTAAAATATACATATACGACGAAGATTGGATTTAGTGGAGCATGATAATTATATTAATATTAATGATTATGATAATTATGATGACGATGACGATGACTATGATGATGAGGATGACGATGCTTCGATGACTATGACAATGACGTTGTCGATGACGATTTTGCATATAGTTGAGCGAAGCAAAATATTGAAATTATAGTCCCATTATTTTTTTTTTTCATAATTCGGTCTGTTGGTTTAATTTATAAATAATCAATAACCGTTTTAGTATTTGTACGTATTTACTGATGTTGCATATTTAATTTGAAAAGTTTTGATTTACATGATAAATATTTTTAAAATAAATGACGTGGTGTCGGTTAAATATAAAAAGGAAAAATGATTTGTGTCATAATATTTTAATTACTACACTACTGGATATAAATTTACGATAAATAACTTATAGCATATAATTTGCAAGACCGAATCAATAAATTTCTCATTAAATTAAAACCTATTTCCTAAATGTTCTTGACAAAATTATAGACGAAATTATCAAAATAATAATATTTTGGTTCATTACATTTGTCTATGAAAATCACATTTAACTTTTCTAAGAATTGAAATAATGAAATTATAAAATATGTAAGTCGTCACCATATAAACATACACTTTTATAAACAACTATTTAGTATTTGAACATATTATTACCTAATATTGTGTATTACGCATCGAAAACTATGTGACCCGTGTAAATTACACATTATTTATAATATAAATGTTTAATATTGAATCATGATGATCGGACGATAATTTATAATATTAATCCATTCAGTTATTATTTAATAAAACTATTATGTTTATTTTATTTCAATTTATATTTGGTTTATGACCTCTGGTGATTAATACACTTAATACGTTTGAAAATTTATTTGTTGAAAAAGTTAAAAATTAAATTTTTAATTTACTTCCACAAAATTGTTTTGGGTCGAATAAAATTCAACAATCAACATGTACACTGTCTGTACATATTATACAAAAAGATTCTAAACGTTTATTATGAAGATAATGAATTTTAGTTATACATTATTAATAAGTTAACGAACGTGCATTAGACATTTATAATAAAACACGTGTCAATTATAGGATTATATTTTATGGCAGTATGTCATCGACGAATCGTTATAGGGAAAATATCATATGATAGTTATAGACATTAACTAAAATACGTTTTATGAACAGGCTTAAATAAATATTAAATTTTTATTTTTCCATAAAGTATTTTAGACAGGCACTCGACGTTTATTTAAATTTGATATATATCAAAATATTTTAAAATCCATACCTACAAAAAATGAATTTATTATGCGAATTGTGTAAATAATATATTTATGTTTAGTGTAATATAGAAAAAAGATAATTTATAAGTTTTATTTAATTAAAAATATACATATTTTATTACTTATTAGTTACAACATTATTTTCAATTTTTTTTTTAATGAAGAAAAATAATAATTGTATAAACATTTTCATTTATAATTCTATAATATTATTATTGTTTTATTACTACACGCCTATTAATATTTTTACTACAGCTTCATTAAAGACAATTTATCATAATTTATATTGCTTTTCCAGAAAATTGAAATTAGTTTGCTAAGGAACTTTTTTTGTATAATAATCCTTTTTAATGATACAGAAAAAAAAATTTATTAATATTTATCTGTAATATTCATTGATTTTTAAAATATTTAAATGTATTAAGAATTAAGTAAATCCTTTGAAAGTTAACTAATTGTTTTGTGAAGTAAGAGGTTCATTTGAAATTTAATTATTTATATTTAGTTAATAAAGAAGTATACTTAAATATAACTGAACTAATGAACAACAATGACACATATTATTACGGAATATATTTGTGTATTTTACAAAATAATTATGACATTAAATGTCTAAAAATGTTATTTAGTACTTTAGAATGAATGAAAATATAAAAAAAGTAAAGAAGTATTTACTTTTTGATACCATTTTTTTTTCATTAGAAATAATGTTTTGATGATTTTACCATTTAAAAATTCAGTAATTTAAAAATTTAACATAAAATAGATTATTTTAAAACATCTGAGTAGAATTAATAAAATAAAGTTTTGTCATTTATTTTATGTTAATATAGGTATTTAAATGAATAGGTAATTTTCCTAAAGTTTAGACTAAAAGTGAGAATCTAATATGTATACATGTGCCAAAAATGGCATATTGGCATTTCAATGGTTTTTCGAATATAGAGATTTTTCTTTTTACTTAAAAGTTTTCGTTGAATAAAAGTTACTAACAACAACAATAACAGTAACAACAACAAAATGCTGCCAAACGAATTACAATGCATGAAATCTCTCTCCGAGTTAATACGCATTTGCTATTAACACAATTTTCCAAATATTCTGATGGAAACAATTTTCAGAAATATATTTTTATAACAATAAAAAAGGACTATGCATTTGTATGTTTGTTAAAATTGTTTTATTTAAAAATTAATATGTATACTTTTGGCATAATATATATACATATATACCAACTGAATTACCTGGCTTCACACGGAACATAGTTTTTAACGGATCACACATTATTTAAATCCTAGTCATGTAATATATAATTTTTATAATTCAACTTAATTTATGATATTTACGAAAGATTATATACACATATTATGATACACTTATATCACCCGAGAGACATTGTCATGTTCAAAAGAACGTGTTAACCTGATTCTGTGAGTGTATCTATATACTATAAACTTAAATGTGTTGAGTATGAACATAAAACTGTCTTAAATAATACGGAAAAAAAACGAATAAATTATTTTTATAATGGGTATATTTTTTTTAATGTACAAACAATAAATATTTAAACATCTTAAAATCAGTAGGTTAAATATTTTTTTGTCTTAATGCGATTTGATGAACAACTTTTTTAGTTAATCCCTGAGAGGTATAAACGAACAAACTCAAAGGTTTTCCAATTCTCGAACACGCCACATTAACTAATTAGCCATGCGAAAAACACGGATTTTCTAGATCCAACCAACAAATTGACATTGTTTGGCCTTGTGACTTATATAAATAATATATATTTAATTTTTAAACTAAATAGTCTATTTCTAGCTCATGTTCGAACGCAAGACAGTGAAGCGATGTACGTGTAAAAGCGCGGCTTTCTCTCACACGCTGTAGATCATGTGCTCTGTGTACGTCTTTGTTGACGTGCCTATCTTTGTCTCAATGCATTAGCTCGAAGACGTTCATCGCGATTCACTCGATTTTTATTTGCACGTGTATTTGCAGCATGGTTTCTTAAATTTACATTGTCCGCCAATCGATCATCTGCCGTTCTATTTAACCGACGGTTGTGGACTGTTCGTGCATTCCGTGTACGTCGACCAATATTTCCTCCTCCACGGAGATGTGGCGAAATTTATATATAAAGATATATATAAATACGATTGAATAAGAAAATGTTGAAATTTAACCATATAAAAGTTTCATAATTTGTGTCTTGTCCATATGGAATTTCAGCGATTATTCTGTTGTAGTACTTCAAACAATTTTTTTATAATTTTAACTATCTCTTTCTTCTATATAGGAATTTAATATTTAAAACAACAAAAAAATTGCCGTTTTACATTTATTTTTCACATTTTTCAATTTTAACTTTGAAAACTTGATAATTTTGTCCTATTATAATATAGAACTGTTAACTAAACAGATACTTGTTTAAACTTTATGAGGAACTACAAAAATACAACAACTATAAAGAAATAGATTTTAAATTAAAAAAAAAGAAATATATGAGTAGTATTTTATTATTCTAGTAATTGCTATTTATTATTTCATTATGTTATGTTCGTAAAAATGAGATTTTGTATTTATTATGAATTTTTAAATTATTTGTATGTTTTGGTTCCGATAATTGATAACTTGTATTTTCATATATCTTATTCATCGAGCAAAAATAATGATATCATGTATTTCTATTCAACATAACTATTTTTTGTATTTTGCAGATAAAATCGAGAATGAAATAATCGATAGTCTTTATAAATATTACAAAAATTTTTTACGTAATTTAGAACACTGTTTTTGTATATATTTTAAAACATTGAGTTTTGTATGTATTTAATTTCGATTATACTTCGTCTACTAAATGCATTGTTCACAAGTTGTGCGTAACACGACGTTTTATGTATATATATATTGTGTATCAAATACAACAACCATTAAAATATATAGTAAATTCAACCTATTAACATATATGATCTAATGTTATGTACGAGTATTATATGTTTTTGCATACAAATCCATCTATAAGGATTGTAGGTCTTTGTCTGAGTATATTATTACGTTAGAAATATGTTTGTCGTTTATTACCATTATCATATGAGTTATATCGTTATTATTTCAATTAAACTGGATTTTAATAAATTTATTTATTGGAAAATAATGATCATTGTCGGTTAAATTATTATGATTGAAGTACGTATACAATTTTAATTCAACGGTCGCCCGATTTTAGATTACTATTATTATTATTATTATTATTATTAAATTCCACTTGGAAATTTAGAACGAATTATATTTATCAAACAGTGGCCATGAACGCTTGTTTGTCAGTAATTATTTTGATAATATTTGCATTGTTGAAAGTGGTGGGAGAGTGAAAATGTCGCTGCATTACATATAATGTATATTGTACACATCACGTCATACCTATAGGTATGATTCAGATTTTATTTTCGTCGATACTGATGTTAAAATTATTTAAATTTGATTACTACATAGATCCTATAAATTATGAATATATAACAATATATTTGTGTCTATTTTATCAATTTTAGTTCGGAAACTTTTTTTTTATTTTTTGAAATTTCGTTTGTAAATAATCAGTGTTTTTGTTAATTTAATTAATATTAAATCCTTGATTAAAATTTGTTTTTTCTTTTTTATTAGAAATAATGGTGAAATATAAATGGTAATGAATAACTTCTTTTATTCAAAACGTATTTCGTACTAAATACGTTGGTATTTTTGTACTTGTTCCAATTTATAGTTATTTATTTAGTATAATATGTTAATGATCCAAAGTAATTTCTATAAAAATAGATGTACGTAGTAAAAATAATCTATTTTTACATTTAGTAAACGCTTACATAAAATTATAGTCGTAACACTCGCATTATTTTGTTGTCTTCGTCTGAAAGAATGGACAACATGGCAAATTCGTACTACACGGTTCTTAAATAATTTTGGGTTGAATGTAAATTACAAACATCCATTATCAATTTTAATGCCTGTATTTCGTAATATATGTAATTCACATTAAAATTATAATTTTGGAAAATGCACAAATTGGGTTCTCGTGTTTTGGACTAGTGATAGATGTTTGGACTCTAAATAAAATTCAACTTAAACATCACAATTTAAGAACTGCGTGGCGTGATTTTGCTATGTTTTCTATTAGATCAGATGATAGTGATCTTTCAAATATTTTTCAAAATCTTGAAATTAATCTGTAAGAACTATTTTTTTGAATGTAATTAAAAACGTACACAACGAATTATCAATAAGATGTTTCTGACATTTTTATTCACGAGAAAAAATTTAATTTACTTCAAAACCGTTTTGTTATTGACTTTCACAATGTTAGATCTAATTATTATAAAAGTAATAATTAATATTCCTACTAATTATAGAAGTTATTGAACTGCAAAACAACGATGTTTTTAAAAATGCTTTTAAAAAACGTAATAATTTACAAATATCTTAATTAAAGCTTTTCTAAAAAATATTTCAAAGGTATTAAAAATTTGCTAAAAAATGATTACTATATTTTCTGTAGCGGGACCATGTGAGCTACAATTCTTCACTTGTTAAATATTGAAAAAAAAAAAGATGTTTGGTCGATACTTAAAATATGCAGTCTAATGAATATATAAGCGTTTGAAACAGGATATAGACAAATTAGTTAAAAATATTCAACGTCAAAAATTGTTATAAATTTTTTTTACATTTAAGCGTTATCATTTTTTTCATTCAAAGCAAATATAAAAATGATTTTAAAATATTTTTTAAAAATATATTTTTAAACACGTTTCTTAATAATATGTTTTAAATTTTGTTCTAAAAATATATTTCTAAATTTTCTCTTGTCATTCAAAAATAATAAATAATGATAAACAATCATCAAAACTCGTATTATGACTTTTTATTTAAATAAAATTATATTTTAAATTAAAAATATTTTTTTGGCCTTTAATGAATAATTAATAAAATTCAAATTAGGCCCGTGCCCCTATTAATTTATAATATCACATTTAAAATCTTAAACAGGGTTGGGTGAGAGGAGTATACTCCTCCTCCCCCAAAATAAATTGTTGGCATAATACATCCAACTCTAACCTATAACAAAAATTGCTTCAATTACTTGAAAACCACATAAATATTGAATACAAATAAATAAAATACAATTAGGTTTGCATTCAAATTATAAAGACAAATTTTATTTGAATTCTAATAAATTTAATTCTACATAAAATTATATGACTCTCTTGTACAGACTACACAAAAATTTAAAAATTTTTCAATTATTTATGAGCTAAATATAAAATATTGAAAATATTCTATTTTTCGGGAGTTTTTATCAAATATAATTTTTGTTTTTGGATATTAAGACTTGAAAATTTAATAAATTTCAAAAACCGTAAGTCAGGATTATTTTTCACACGCTTTAAAAATCTGAATTTTAATAAAAATAATTGTTTTCGCGTAAAACAGCGTATAAGTCGTTTAAAACCCTTATAAGATTTTCAATTATTAACACGGTAAACATTTTATCGTATTAATGGACTCGCCATATGTTTCTCTATGTATGGCTAAAGTTTCATATAATAATATGCTAATTTTTATTAGCGCGTGATTAATATGGTATAAATTACATTTATACAACTAATATAAATAACATAATAATAATTATTATTATAAAAATACTAATTTAATTTAATAATACATACATTCTATAGTTTTCAATAAGCTCTATTCTGCAGACTCCTATAATGATCGGTAACCGCTCGACGAACAAATATAAATGGCAACTATTAAGCAATTTGACATTGTGTAAATATGAGATAAAATCTGTATGGGTCGATAGTCGTGACGACACGATGAGAATTACCATTTTTGACATTTTTAGCTTACTGCCCTATAATGTTATGGTATCCTGTATTATTTAATAACTTATAATAATATGGTATGTTGTGGCACAACTGTTCTTATATTTATTTATTTATTAAACCTAGTATCAACTCTATTATTTTCGTCCAGGGGGCCCCACACGGCTGAGGCCCGGTCGGACATATTCAGGTTGCTCGGGTGTTAGATCAGTCACGGTTCGTGGGTAAAAAGTTTGCCAACCACTGCATTGAACGGACGGTGTCCATAAATGCCGGTGTGACGAAAACAAATGTAAATAATTAATGGCTTATACTATTAAATTAAATAAATAAAAAATGGGAATTTATCGACATTAATACAATAAATGGTATGAATTAAATTTAATTAATTTCCACACTAATTTATATTTAATGCGCCGGTTTCCCGTCTGTTCAGTATCAATATACGTAATTCTAGAAACTTGTAAACGAGAATAAAGATAGATAATATACTTTAGTTTCGTATTAAGTACTCACAAAATATAAATTCGTCGGATCTAAAAAAATGTATATTTATATAATATTAACAAAAAAAAAAAAAATAATCTGTAATAATGTATACGTATTATACGTACTTTGAAATATATATGATTACAATGTTCAAACAAACTTAAATAACATTTTTAATACTTATTTTTTTAGATAATAATACTTATTAAGTAATAAAGGGTTACCCATCATTAGCACTAGTGTTGTACGTTTAAGAACACTTTTCTATAATAATGATATGTCGAATTCATTCTTCACTAAATTATTTTTTCCACTGTATTTTCTATGTATTTCATTGTTATTAAAAAAAATCCATTATGTTTTTTTTTTTTATAAAAGTCAGCGTGACATATTATAGTTGTTGGTGTTTCCGCAGATTTCCTTGTCCTAATAATTAATAGGAAATTTTAATAATTGTATTTTTAAAAGTAGTATATGTATTAATAATATCAGTAATATAAATATTATAATAACTCATGTCAAATTTCTTATTTATATATTGAAATTTTTTAAGTATTCTTACCTGATAAGTAATAATATACAAATAAATGTAAAAATACATCATTGTAAAACAAACCAATTAGTGTTTCAAATTAATAGTTATATAAGCGAAATATATATATATATTTTTAAATTTCTAATTGTTAAACTCGGTGTCAATTTTTCATCAAACGTATTAATATTGTGGTAAACTAACAGTAAAATTATTTTAATATTTATAACAATTTTTTATATTAGTATTTTTCTGGTAACGTTGAGTAGTAAACACAATGTGAATAATATGTTGATAAGCAATTCTCTGTAAAATAAATACTAAACAAATATTTTCATGAATATGTAATAACATTTTTATCTTGTTGATTATATATTGATGACATTATTTTTCTTGTATGTATACATAATAACTGTTGAACCTGAAGTATTACGTTAAATAAATGTAACGCGTATACCTATTATGATTTAATAACCAAGTATATTACGCAATTCTAATGGAAATATATTATTTCATTTCCGAATTAAATTTAAATATTTAATGGATATTAATAGGTGTGACATTAAACATGTGATTTTTATACGAATATTCGAAGAAAGAAATAAAATTTAGTTTAAAATGTACGGACTTAAATTTAATTTGATCGGATTGACATTTATTCCATTTGAAAGATGAAAATTCACATATAACTCGAGTAATAAATTACGTATGATATTTACGTACGTAGGTAATGAAAATATTTCATATTTACGATTTACAGTAAATGTATTATGTTATAATGATACCTAAATAATATGTGTTACGGACAAAAGCCGAAATCGAGTAAATCTTAGAAACGCTCGAAATGCTGCTGTCACTGCATTTGCGCTAAACGTCATATTTCGATTTTTATATGGGTAAACCTCTATTTAATTATTATTGTGGCCATTGAATAATGTAATTTGAAAAAATCATTGTAGTACGTAACTACGTACAGATTTTAAGTATTTTATTATTATTACAAATAAAAATAAATATAATAATAATATAAATTTCAATTCGCAACCAATGTTAATTCTAATTAACATTCAACTACTCGCGAATAGGCAAATGCCAATAGTTTTATTGTTTTTATATTTGCTGTAGTTAATACCAGAGGACTTTGGAATTTCGATTCGCATAATATATTTTGTATTTTAAATTTAAATGATTAAATTTTGGTTTGAGGCGTCTAATATTTATTGCTAATGAACGGTACTCGAATAATTGATTCTTCTATAAATTCTTCAATGTAGATTATGCGTAAATTTCAAGTGAATAGATACGATTTGCAAGTGCACATATTTTTTTTATATAAATCTACCTATCTAGTTTACCAGTGTACAATGTACCTGTGCACTCAATTTCATGAAGTTTAATAATTGTTTATCTAATTTATTTTAAATAATTTATAATTTTTATAAGGAATTCACTTATATACTTGTATATACACATATATAATGAAATTGCACATAATGTGTACAAAATAAAAATATATTTGACTACAAAGTACAAATATTTATTCACATGTTTATATGTATATGATAGAGCATAAACACTTCTTTGTTCTGTTATTTCGTGGAAAATTAAGAAAAAATATTTTCATTTGCTTTCTGTCCAATACAACTATTATCAATTAATCTATGTTAATCAATAATAAATAAAATTGTGGCAGTAAATAAAACACATACGCTATAGGCTTGTGAATCCATATAACGGTATAAATATAAAGTATATTATACATTTAATATTTATACTAAAAGTAAGGTAAAATTACACAGCATGTTCCTCGGTGACTGCACACGGATTTTAATTTCATTATTTGTGATAGATTGTTGAGATAAAATAGGAAAAAGTGATGTAAACGAACTTCGCCATCACTGTAATGGAGTAGTGTTTGTTGGCTAGATTTGACCTAGCCTTTCGTTCGTATGACGTATTTTAAGGCATTTCTAAGTCCTGACTAATGGATTGAAGTAATTCACTCAAAATATATTATATTGTAAGAAAAAAAACTTTATTCTATCTGAAATAGTTTCAGAATTATATTCGTATAAGTCAGTAATATAGATTCTCGAACATACATAACGGCTTACTGATAATATAAAGAATGTGTAAATTCCCTGAATCGTGGTATGCTGAATTCTTTAATTTGGACGTTATTAACGGCATTATATGCATTGTTTTTTAGTTTAATTTATTTCATTGTATTGCAAGGAGATCTAATAGAAATAAAAGATTATTAAATTGTGAACAACATATTATACTGAGATGAAAATTTTAAACATTTAAGAGCTATCGGGGCTTTTACGGTTTATGCAATACAAATGTTGAAAGTAAGAACTGAGAAATAATTAGAAATTAAAGCTTTATTTCGGCCTGTTGTGATAATTTTCATATAACTCCATATTTAATACTAATTTTGATTATAATTTTAAATTTAACTCTAATCTCAAGGTAAAATCTAATACCAATCAATCTAAATATAAAATTATTATCTTCTAAAACTGTTAGAATATGGACATATTTGTGAATTGTTTCCTCGTATAGACCACCTTACCTTATGATAAATTAAAAATCAATTTATAGGTTATTCTTTTCTATATTATATATAATATAGAATAATTTCACAGTTTTCTGTATTAACTGTCAGTCCGTCCGATGCATTTTGCATAATCGAGATTATTCAAACTTTATATCTATAATTAATTGATCGAACGGTAAAATTTGATTTACAATATATTTTTAACGAGTTAAGTAGAGTTAACTATATTCTAATCAAAAATGATATGAAAAATACGTTATGAGTTTTATTTTGATTCATCAATCATGCAAATATAAAAAAAAGGATTAATATTGTAAATTGTAGGCACTTGATTGTGCATTTTAATTGTTTTCCATACTTGTTTTTATTCTTATAACGAATGTTTTTATAACGAAAATGTTGTGTTTTATTATTAATAGACAGTATAATTTTTAAATTAAATTTAAAAAAAGAACTTTGCTCGTAATTGTTTTTGTTATGTAATATAACATGAGTTTAAATGTATATTGTATTCGTAATTTTGTAATTTAAAGTTAGAATATTACATAAACTATTTGATTAAGCTGAAATATTTTTAAAGTAAAGCGTGAAATAATTTAAGTTTAAAGTTGGTAACGAAATTTTTACGAAGGGTATTTTAAATGTTTTATTCGAAAAATATTTACTTTTAAAATTTTAATTATAATTTTATAAAAATAAAATAATTTAACTTTATTACTTATCTTAATTATAATTTAAAAATTTTATATTTCGAATGTCGCAATAAGAAAGCTTTTAATTTTAATTATAAACCGTTTCAATTTTTTTTCTATACTTTTGTTAAAATGAGAGTATTATACAATTTTAGTAGATATTAAAAAAAAGTTATGTTATTGAAATATCTACTCGAAAATCTTACAAAAATTATGAAAACAATATCCAAATAATAATATTAATTTAGAAATGAACACACACACACACACATATATTTGCGTGTATACAAAATGTGGCATAAATACTATATAATACATTTTCTGTTCTAATGGATGAATTCAAAAGCTTCCTTTTTAAAATATAATTTAATTCATGCTATCAAATCTTCTGTAATATATGCAATATGTGTAAAGCTCATTTTTAAAACTTTTTGGTTTTATCGCTTGTGTAGAATTATAAAAGACAGTATGATATATACATTGTATTGTTTAGCACAGCGGTTTCCAATCTTTTTATCAGTGCGAGTACCACTAAACACTTTTATGATCGATACGCGTACCACCTTTTATATGAAAACTAATTAAAAAGAGTCAATTATTCTATTTAAATATGTATTTTATTGTTAATATATTTATTAACATTATTTTATTGTATGATATTCATAAAAGTAAAAAAAATATCCTATTTTTTAGATAAATCTTAATATTTAAATTACAACTTTTAAATTTAATGTTTAATTCCTTGTTATTTATTTTGTGCATGATCATCAATATCAAACTGAATTGAATTTATTTTCACTCATAAATCATTATTTGAATGTCGAGTGTACATTTGTACTTATTTTTTGAACATAACACTTCAGAAAATCTACTCTCACACAAATAAATAGTGATTAATAAAATGAAACATTGTAAGGCTTGTTTGAAATGTGGTGGGTATTCGAATTTTATTGAAATTCAAAACGAAACCAATGTATTGTCATTAAATGTGTCATTCATTTAGTTGTTGTTATTAATCGTTTCAATGAACGATTTTTTTTTTTGTCTTTTATGTGTTAATACAATGAAAATTATATCGAACAATTTCTTCGCGTACCACTAGTGGTACACAAACCACAGGTTTGGAATCAATAATATCTAGATTCTGGGCTTTAAATATTTCCAGTTATATTTATTGTTAGGTGATAGTTTTTACGTATGATTTCAAATCAAAATAAATTACTGCATGATGTCATTTACTTTCAAGTTTCTCTATAAATTTAAATAATAATAATAATAATAATAAATAAAAAAATTCCGTCGAAAGTATCATTGAACTGTTTTGAATTGTTTTATGTAATATGTTAAAAATGAACGTATAAAATTATTATTATGATTATTCTAATTGTATTGTCTTATCGTCATATTTTTATGAAATATGTACAAATTAAAAACTATTCATATTTCAAATAATAAAAATAATTATTAAAAAAAAGTTCGTCTTTATTAATATTGTTATAATATAATATTGGGTATATGATACACATCAATCGTGCCGAAAATCAAAGGTAAAAAAAGTGTTTGGAATGAAAAAGTAATTATACCTAGGTACATCAATTGCGCCTGAAAATATTAAAGTATGTAATCGGGTATACAGTACATAAAAGTGTGATAATATAAGCTTAGTTTTGGATGATGTGCCCATCCTTATCATTTAAAGTTCCACTACCAATTTTTAGGTGTAATTTAGAAATTCTTTTTCGTGTATATGCTCCGTTAATAGGACTCTCATATTTATAATAAATCTGTAACACTTATGTATAATACATCCTCTCCTCACGCCTCTTTAGACGAAAAATTGGTGACATGAGGACACTCGGAGAAGTATTTGGAACAACTTCGTGAAAAAATAATCGTAGAAAAGTTCAATAGTATAGTGGTAGAAATTTGGGACGTAGAAAAGGCCTGGTCTAAAGGATAATTGTGTCGTACGCGTGTAGATATATATTTCACTCTTCATACAATATACTTTTTATCTTATATTTCATAAAACCTTTTTCATAAAGGATATATAAAGCTTATAAAATATGAATAATTTATCTCGTACTCAAACGTACACTTTGTATATAATTACATATATGAAATCAGTGCTAGGCTGCATGAACGCGTTCAAAGGACTTCGTTCCTTTGATTTCGTTCAATTTTCAGAAACGTATCGGGAACGAAATTCCTTTTTTGTGTGAAGGAATGTATTAGAATTTCATTCCATTTTATGAAAAAAATGAACCTTTTTTTGTGCTTTTTTTCTTAATTATAAAATTTGAAGAAGTTTTAGAATTTAGTAAAAAAAAAAAAAAAAAAATGTTGATATATTATATAATTTATTGAAGTCGGAACCAGATACGTTTTTCGACGAAAAATAAAATTCACAACTGTATTTATCTTAATTTTCATTAATATTAAACGATTGTAATACATTCCATTTAATTAAATAGCCTATAATTCACGCGGATCAAATTTCACTTTATTTTAATATAAATTATCATTATTTTTTATATTAAAATAATATTATATTGTTAATGTGAATTATTGTTATCGGAAATTCGCACGATGTTTTAATTGGAATACCGCAGATAAAACATATTTAGTATTTATAATTTAAATATTTAAAAATCAACATATTATTCAGGATATAAAATAGATCACCGCGAATTTCATTCGGGACGTGAAATAATTAACCGTTTTCATTATTTTGAATATTTGAGACTATTGTGTGAAGATGTATAATGGAAGGGGTAACTGAAGTAAGAGGTACCTGAACTCTGTAGCAGTGATCAATGCTAGAACATTACTTATTCAGCACTCGTTATTTGCGAAATTGTATGAAAGTCCAACGCAGACCCTGTATTCAATTAATTTCACACCTGCTGATTTTTTTGTTGACCGATCATATCCGAGTTAAACTGTGACTGTAAAGATCGAAACATTTCTTCTGGTGTAATTATTATTAGATACACATATAAAAAAAACATATCATTGTAAAATCAATAAGTACATTTCTCACTCTATTCAGAATCAAAAATCAAAAAAGTGATAAAAAAATAAGGAGTGTAATTAAAAATATGTTTGATTTTCATTATTTTATTTCGTTCCTGTGTATTTTTAAAAATTTTAAATTTTTTGAGGAACGAAACATTTTTTTTTGGAACGAGGAGAAAAAATGGTTCCTTTTTTAAGCCTGAAATGAGTAAAGATTTAGTTTCTTTTTTAAAAAAAAGGAATGTGAATATAAACTAATAATTCCTTTTAAGAAACAAATTTTCCAAGCACTGTATAAATTAAAAATAATATAAGTAAATCAATAATTAATTTTTCAATAATAAAAATGGGGAAAAAAGTCTATTTAATAATAAATTAATTTTAGATTTAAGTTATTTAATTAACTATGTCATAGATAGATACAATATTATTTGTGTTACGTAATGTATATCATTAAAAAATAAGTAGATTATTCGTTTTTTTCAGTCAACAATTTACATATTAAATGAACTTTATTATTTATTCATTAAATAATAATAATTCTTGAATGTTTAAAGGAATTAGTGAATTTTCATTACATTTCTGATAATATTAAGTTCTTTAAGGCAAAAAAACTAATATTAGCGAATATTAACTTACTTTTTTATTAACTTATTAATGATTTTATATGTATTTATATATGATTTAATAGGAGTTTGCTAGTGTTAAAGGTAATATATAATGTACTGTAATCGCGCTAATGTCTAGTAATAATAATTATTAATGAATGTTATTAAAACTATTTCACAATTTTCCCATTTATTATAACTGTTACAAATCCATTTATTATGTAATATTTTTTTTACATAATAATGAAAAATACATATTTATTTGTCTTGGTACACAAATAAAAAAAATGTAGATAAGTAACAAATAATTATATTTGAAATGAAAACATATATAAACTGATTTATTATTACTGATATTATGAAAAATTATTTTTGAAATAATATGTGCGTATTTGTTAAATGGTAAAATTAATTATAATTATGCGCTACGATTGACATGCAAATATTTGAAAATATAGGTATTTTTTTTCTTAGTAGATAAATGTTTTGTACTAAAAAAACTTGAATAAAACCTAGTTTACATTTAAAATTTAAATATATTATTATTATTATTATTATTACATAATTACATTATATGTTTATTAATGTGCAAATCAGTTTAATTTAGTAGAGTAAAAGTGAAAATCATTTAGTTATTAACTAATGCTATGGTTTATTACTACTAATTTATTATACAAATATACTTAAATGGTATGAATGATTTTTCAGATATGTAAAATAATAATTTACAAATTAATCTTTGAAAAACGCTTTCATATAATTAATGGAGGAAAAAAAAATAAAAATTAGTGGACTCGTAAAATAAATAAATATTAGTGGAGGATTAATGATTAAATTCTTGATTATCTGCATTTCAATTATTGATTCATCTGACCTTTTTTGAAATATAGAATAGTTTTTGAGAACGTGTTGGAATAAATAAAGAAATAATATTGTGTTGATAAAATATATTATTCATATATGTGTAAAATATACGTAATGTACATGATACAAATATTTTTATGCAGAATAAGCAATACATTTTTTTCTTTGAAATTTTTATTATTTATTGTATTTTATTGTCATAGTAATTGATTAAATCCGGAAAAGTTTAGAATTTTTTTTAAAATATAAAAATAATTTATTTTTAATTTCCGATCTGGGCTTTAAAAATTAAAATAATTTTGATCTACCTTGATCACCAAAAGAAATCTTTTTCTGTAATATTTATGTATATTACGTTTTAATGTTTGTTTTTGTAGTCATTGTATTTTAAATTGCATTTTATGAGGTAAAGCTAAATTTTGAAGGTACGTAGAAAAAAAAAATTTAAAAACATCGTTGTTATTAGTTATATAACTATACTATAAAAAAATTTTTTTTAACAAAATTCTGATAGGTCAAAATACTTATATGTATAAGCGTATATTTGTATTTATTTCAATTTTGAGTTTCAAAAACCTTTAAATAAATGAAGCAACAATAAAATTTTAAAGTTAATGAAGTTTTAATTAATGAATTAGTTCCTTCAGTTAATCATGGATTGAGATTATGCGTAATTTTGTTCAATGAACTATTATAAGGTGATATTATTAGATTAAATATTAAATTATATATAAATATATAATTATATAATTGTATATAATGTATAATTATATAATTATAAATATATAATTATATATAAATATATAATTATTAGATTCAAACACACACAAATACATCAAACTTCCAACGTTCTCTGAATTCAGTGTGAATACATTTGACTCGCGTTAAAAAATCGTTACGGCCAACATCGTTATCGTTATATAAATAAACGTTATAGTGAGGAAAAAAAATAACAGAATAAATAACACGATAAAGTGAATAAAAAATAAGTGATCTCCGCCGATTCCTTTCTCGCCGTCCATTGGCCTACTAAAATACGGCTAGTATGATTCGATATAATTCAAAATACTTTTACCATTGGCTTATTTACGATTAGGGGGGGAGGGGAATTTAAGGAAAAATATGTCTCTTTGACTATTTTTTTTAAACATATATATATATATGGTTATGATTGTGCATCGTATTATCAATTTATCAGTGTGTAATAAAATAATATTATTGGAAAACATTAAACATTTCTATATCTTTAACTGCTGAACGCACATATTTTCATGTTAAATGATATTAAAAAAAAAAAAAACATGTTTAAGAAAAAAGGGATATTATTCACTATTATTCTCATTTATTATTGAATACATTTTGTATTTAATAATTAACTTGAATTTTAAGTATTAATTTGATTTTGCGTAGAAAACATTAAAAGTACACGTGGAGAAAATAATCGACGAAAAAAAAAAACCAAAGTGACTAGAGATTTTTTTGTAAATTCAAAATTTATACATATGTATATATGTACTCTGTAAGTGTAGTTATTAGTAAATAATAGTATAATTATTATAAATAATGATACTTAATGTATGTATTTCGAGTGGAAAGGGAAAAGTGTTTTTAGTCATCTCCTCGCACAAAGAAATTCTAAATACGCCGCTGATTTTTATCATTCATATCTAACGTAATAAATACAGCGTGACTGTTTGCAGAGTGCACAAACACCCGGGGGATGGGGGAGTATTTTACACGTCGAAAGTGACAGAAAAATAGTTCCACTTGATTACGGTTCGATTCTCGAGTATGAGGTAGAATAATTTCAGTTCTTGCTTTCTTCTTTTTTTTTTTATTCGAAAAAAACGCGATTTCCCTCCTCGAACTGGCCATACGTCTTGGAATTATTCGTCCATTATGCGGAAGATTTTAAAGCCACGGAACTCCGTACGTTGTTCAACGTCAGATATAATTTTATAAACGGCGAATGACGGCGTGTTATTATTATTTTGTTTTTTTTTACACGTTCTAGGTGAGTAGAAACCCTGTACTCTCCTACTATAAATACGGTACTGTCGCGTACGGAGATGATTCGTAATTTATAAAAATAAATATATATTATATTTATTACGGAGTAGAAAAAAAAAAAAAACGTCGTTATTACGCCTACAGCGACGGCGGTGTGCGCTGGAGACGACACAACGAACGATTCAGCCGGATCGCGGCGAGATGTCGTTTTCGAAACGAAACTTTCCTCGTCCGTCGGGTTTGCTTCTTTTGGCAACGTCGCGCGCCGCCGTCACCTCCTCAGTCGGTCACCGCCGCCGCCGCCGCCGGTGCGAGCGACCCCGCGACGTCGCGGATACGCGCG
The DNA here is from genome assembly GCA_032441825.1 of Chaetogeoica ovagalla. Lineage (NCBI taxonomy): Eukaryota > Metazoa > Arthropoda > Insecta > Hemiptera > Aphididae > Chaetogeoica > Chaetogeoica ovagalla. Next base: position 9,003,390 of record CM063723.1, read on the forward strand.
GCCCGGTCGATATTTGGCCGTTGCTCGATATATTATTATTATTATTTTTTTTTTTAACGTTCTTCGCGTTACCGCGCAACACGCGCGTCCCCGAGATGATGCGAAATTCGTTAATTATATTTTTAAATAAAAACACACGCATAACGATATACTACGCCGCGGGCTTATTATTATTATTATTTAACGTTTATCGGCGTATCTACATAAATTGAAGCAGTCGTATACTTCACTCTTTGAGCGACGGTTGCAATGGACGACGCACACTCATTCCCCAAACAAGCCGAAAACAGACTTTTCCCAATCGAGAAACGATGATGGCTACAGTTTTCTGGCACAGTAAACGCGTATTGTTGGAACGCGGAACCACAGTGTCAATGCGACGGTTTATCGTGAAACCCTTCAGTTGATGAGAAGTGGAGTAGAGCAATTCCGAACGAATGACGAGAAGAAATGCTTACCAAAGGTGTGGTCCATTGCATCTCAACATTTTGGAAGTAACGAGGAAATCATGAACGGAGTATAAATCAATGCCGCCTCTACACACTGGCGACGTTATTTTTTTAAGGAGGGTTTGTAATACCCTCCTTGACTTTTCGTATAAACTCGTCTCACTTAACCCGAAAATGTGTAGAGTTAAACGGAGACTACGTAGAAAAGACATCCAAACATTAATAAAACTATATTTCGTGCAAATAATTATTGGTTTTTTTTTTTTTTTTTTTAATTTTTCCCTTCGGAGATTGATTTCGAGATAGCCTTCGTATATATATATATATATTTTAATGTCGTAGTCAATACAGTGACCGGGTTAATTATTGCAGGCGTGTAGTTATCGAGTACAATATTATAAACACCCGGGCGATTAATTCAATTGACGAATTAAATGTCACGCGTATAATGTAACGCGCCGTCATCGATCAACTGTGAAACGCACAATCACTGGCGGCGGCGACGACAAAAAAAAACAAAGCTCGTGGTTTTTTTTTATATATATGTATAAATTTTATTCGTGTGCTTACGATTCGTTATTTTTTTCGAAATCGAAATCATTTCCGAACCGACAATGATTGCGAGAGAAAGAATGAATTGTTTATAAGCGTAAACGGCGCTATTACACGCATAAAACGTAAATGAAAAATGTGTCATTTGGCCGGCTCGATTAATCGCACTGGAAATATTACTTTTATTTTTTCCTCGTTTTTAAAACGCGCCTTCTCTGAGCGTCATTAATAACGCGATGGAAAATTTATTTCTTAAATTTGAGTATGGAAATTGTGATTTCGCCGCCGCGGGAAACGGAAATCGCACATTTTTATAACGATATTATGACGTGATAAAAAAATATATTTCCTTCGATCATAATTTCTACGCCCGACGAACAGTGCGAGTAGAGACGTTAATTTGTTTATCACTTACACAGTGTTAACTGATCCAAAGCTAATTCAAACCGTAAACAGTTTAACGTTCTATTAAATAATAATATTATGTACAAACACATTTGTATACATCTCGTATATATTTGAATAATTTTACAATTATAAAAAAATCTTACTTAAATACGACAAACTGACGCGTATTAGCGCAATACACGATTAATTTTTTATTTTGCCATATTATATGAATCGCAATTTATTCGTGGGAAACACTTAATTACTGCGCAGAGACGAAAAAAAACAACGTCATACGTATGATCAGAATTTATTTTGTAAAACCGTATATTTCTAGTAATTCCTTTTGGAAATAAATATATATATGGAATCGTAATGGCAAAAACGATTATTAGACCGTTCACGTAGCGCACTTAATTGAAAGAAATCAAAATCAAACGCACCTGTAATTGTTGCGTGTTTAAAAATAAATTTAAACGATTTAAAATTTTGCAATAGATACCAGATTATGGACTAAGACTTTCATATTATTTTTTATTGTTAACACATTCGAGTGAAAATAGTACAGTATTATAAGACGTATGGTGCCAGAAATGTAATGACCGATAATGATAGTATGAGTTAATGCTTCTTTGATTATAATTATTTTTTATTAAGAAATCTATGTACGCCCTTAAAATTGTAAGAAATGTCAAAACGGTACTTTTTTTTTCAACCAATTTTGAAATTACAATTTAATTTTTCAGTCTTTAAGACTGCGAGAATCGTGTAAAACATGAAGTTCTATTGTACATAAAAAACAAAAACAAAAATATATTCTTTTTTAGTATATGTATTTCAAGAAACACGACGAGTTAACATTTCAAGGTATTTTATTCGATTGATATTTTAAAAAAATGAAAAATTTTGTTCTGTTCATTTCCATAATATTTCTTACGATTCAATCGAAATTAGAATTAAAATTTTTATTTTGACTGTTATTATACCGGCATAAATTAAGTTTCACGTCATTAGATATTGTAACTTATAAACTACATTTTAATTTTGATTATTTTTTATAAAATTTCTTACGTTGTTTAAAAAAAACCAAAGAAGTAAATGTTATTGGTAATATTAAACATATTTTAAACACAGGCTTAGCAAGTAGTTAGGTGTAGGTAAGTCGTTTATACACGTAAACTGCAGACATTTGGTATCAATATTTGGTTTATAAATTCTACCCCAGCCAAAAAAAAAAATGTAAAAAAAAATATTAATTTATAAAAAAGTCGTAGTGATTACTACTATGTACTACTAATTTTATTTTATAACATTTCAATTTTTTATGTTTTCAAAAATAGATAATCATAAAAAATAAACTAAATTTCTTTTTTTATAATGAAGTATACAATATATATATATGAAGATATTAAACATAAAACTATTATGAAAATAAGTTATATAAAATAAATAAGCAACGATAGTGTTCTTTGGATAGGAGTGAATACTTTAAACTCTTCAATGACGCTATTGAAATCAACTGATTTGGTCATTTCGCGCTCAACAAATAAAAATAAAAGCGATTATCATCGGTTTTTTTATTTGATATATCTAAATTTTTTCATATCTCATGAGTCATGTGTTAACATTTTTTATACCTTAAATATTAAACATAGATGTCGTATAAAAAACCATGGGGTGTGCCACGACAAATCTGGTACAACCCGTGAGCACGTGTACAAATGACGTTATAATTGAATGGATCGTTGTAAACAATTTATTCCGCGTATATAATTTCGTAAAACTGTTTATTTTTTATATACTTTATTTACCACGCGCGTATCATGCCGATTCCCAACGGTACAATTTGCACCGATCGTGTTGGGGTCTCTGAGCCAATTTTTCATCTCTTACGCTATATATTTTTTACGATAATTCTAATCGGTTGACACAAAATCGATGTTATTGACGGCACCGAATCGAGTTGATTTCAAAACCATTTTTTGGTTTAATGTTCAACAAATCGGGGGTTTTGTATAATAAAATATACCTACTGGTATATTTTTCCTCTGTAATTATTTGTCAGTAAGAAATGCATGGAAGCCGTGGGTAAAAGTTTGCGTCTCATAAAATTTATAAAAAAAACTGAATATATGAAATTTAGTCAAGGGAATAATGATATACGTCATGGAGAGAGCCTAGAAGTAGAAGGACATATCTTTTGTAGAGTGCTGAAATTTAAATATTTATGAGTCATTTTAATCGAAAAAAAATAATCAAAGATAAACATTACTATTATAATATTGTTATATACACTCGAATTTTCAATAAAGCGTGTTGTTCGGTAGGTCATATTGTTATAATGATGCCCTAAACTACTTTCGAAATACTGCTACTTAAAGGAAGTAAGTAAAAAAATAATAAAAGAACGTCGGAAATATCAGACCATCGCTATTCAGAGTGTTTGAGCATAAAATATAAAATCAGATTAAAACTATAAAATGAAATTTACCTTAATTTGCAAGGAAAATCAAATATTTTTAAAACTTTACAGGCCATGGAATTATTGAATTCTTAGTTATAATTCATTCGGAAACTGAATATTTATTTATAGTCTCAAACTTAAATGATAACATTTAAAAAAATATTCGGATCATATATTTTTAAAGTATCAAAAAATATTTTAAACAAATTATATTGTATACTGACATTTCAAAAATATTTCTAAAGACATTATTTATATAAACCATATTTATTTATAACAATATTTTAAATTTAAATAAAATAAAATTTGTTTTGAAACATTGCTATTTCAACAAATAGTTACATTTAAACTGTTATATTAACTTTTAAAAAATGTTATAAAAAAACATTCTGCTTTCAAGCGGTAAAGCAATATTATGTTGGTTTATAGCTAAACGTTATAAAAAGGTTTCGTTGTTTTTTTAAAAATTATTGAAGTATGAAAACTATTTCTAATTTCTTACGATATACTCGTATTTTAGAATCGTGACAAAACTTATAAGAAGTTAAATGTGTAGTAATACGAAATTTGAAACTTAAAGGCTCAATCGGAAATTTAAATTACGGAATTGTATAGTTATTACCAATGGTTATTTGAAAATACATTTCGTTGGTAGAATTTAATAGGCATTATTATTTTAATTAATCGTATTTACCTACAATATTAATTAATTTACGGCGAATCTAATTAAAATATGTCTTGAACCAGTTTTATTTAATATCTCGATCATCAATGACCATATAATTTGATTATTATACCTTATTTCGACTAATTGTATAGGTTATATAGGCCTGTAGAGACTAAAATCTTAAATTATAGAATTCTAATAAAGTCTCTATAAAATTTATATATGTATATAATAATATTTATAATTATGAATATAAAATAAATAATATGTGAATAAATATTATACATTTTGCAGGTTTATAATAATTTAACATTTTATTTATAAAAAATTAATAATTATATTTATTAAGTCTAAAAACATTTGTCGATAAATCTGTACGTATATCAAGTAAATAATAATATTAAGTTTAGAAGAGGGTTACAAAATTAAGTCACGACGCCGTGCAATTACTTGTTAAATGGCAAACAACCCTCTCCAAATGTATGTTTGGTGGCGTCCCTAAACGGTTCTAAGGAAACCGTATTGAATAGTTCCACGTTAGATAAATATTTAATTATCTGAAAATGACGTGCTTGTTATGAAAATGACGGTAACGCAATAATAGCCTCTAACGATCTATCCTAAAAGTTGAATTGTCGACAGTTTATCCACGGTTTATTAGGAACAAAAAAAACGTCGAAAGTTGCAGCTTAAAGAAAACCGATCGAATTCGATATTTTCAAATAATAATTTTATTTTTTTAAACCCATCACGGTCACGGTGTATAATTTTTTTGCACACTTGTGCATAATTTCCAAACTACAGTCTATACGTTTTATGGTATTATTGTAATGGTTACATAGATGTCATAAAAATATTGTTAGAAGAAAGGTTAATGTGTTTTAAAAGAAATTTACTTGCCACGTGACGTGAACGAATTTCTATAGGAGGACAAACACGTTCAACTTATAAACAAATATTGGATGTCGAATGTATTACACCCATTATGATATGAGTCAAGAAATAAAGTTTATAAATGCCAAAAAAAAATTAAAATTCCAGTCTTTCCTAATCTTCAATACTAAATCAGTAATCTGCCATAATCAACAAATACATGTAATAAATTTTAATTCGTTTTTTAATAGTTTGATAATATGGATTCGGTCATTTCTTCGGATAAATTGCGATAATACATCGTTTGTCGCCGTAGAATTATAATCCTCTTCGGACCTTAACTAACACTAATGATATCCAAACCGATGTAATAAATATTATTCCGCTGCCATCTTTAAATGTAAAAATTAGAATACAACGTTATGTTCAAAATTCAGATACGAACCGTTTTTTATTTTCGACTGAATACCATGGTCCTAACGTAAGTGAAGTTAGCATCACACACAGAGCGCACATAACTCAAACATCTTTAACAAACATATTTAAGAATTGTTAAAATTTGTTAGACATTAAAGTTAGCGAGTTATAGAAGTGTGGTGCCCTACTTCGCAATAGCATCACACTATATCTCAGAATTTCTGAAAACGTAAGACGTTGTTAGGAATTGTTAGAATTTGTTAGGTTATGGAAAAAAATTTCGATAACAAAATTCTTTTCAAAGTGTCTCCTAGTATTTTTATTAGTATTCTAATTAGAATAAGCTCAAGTCTATTTGTCCCCATTGCATTGATCCCACGACGAAACTAATCGTTTATTTACAACACTACCAAATGTTGAGAATAAGACGGGCAATTGTTCTTCAGATATATTGGTGCCTTTATTAAATAATATATGAGAGTAAAAAAATTATTTTAAACTTGTCAAAAATGCATATTTAACGCAAAGAATTATTGTTCGGCATATTGTTGAAATTTTAGTTGAGCACTTGCCGTCAATCATTTTTTCGTTCTCACTAATGTCTCGCACGGAAAAACGAGTGAAAGTTTTTTGTAATAAATAAAACAATTAACTGCTTTTATAATTTTATTTTTAAATATATAATATATATATCAATGATTTTATTTTAATAAGAAAATGTGTACATGTTAAAGTAATAACGAATATGTAATGAAAATAATAATGCAACAATAAATATTATTATAAATGTAAATTATAGAAAAAAAAAATATCTAAGTATTTTTATCATACCAACTCGAAATTCTCGATAATTCAAATTTTGTTTTCATTCCCCTTGAATTTTAATAGCAAGTTAATGCATTAAAGAAGAGACCTCCACCGTATAATGTATTTAGCCCGTGTTATAGAATATGGCCGAGGCGGTAGAACTTCATTACCCCCGTGTTACTATGTACAATTTGTACGGCTCAGCACAGTTAACGACGATAATTGAACGACAGTTAGCTTTTTTCGTCGCGTGCACCTTTTAACTATGGTCGCGGCGCCAGCAATTGAATTAAAATTAAAGTCTCTACGGTTTAAACGAACCGTTGTCATTGTAAATTATTACAGTGAATTACTGTAGGAAACGGAAAAGTATATTAATTTTAATGCGAATAAATGATATTCGGACAGGCTTTTTTTTTTTTTTTGTAGCGCTTTCTTCATGTTATAAATATATATTGTAAATTAAAAATATTGTGCAAAAAATAATCGCCGAATAACGAAAAAAAAAAAAAATTAATTTCTTCAAAATTATTCTACGCACGAACTACAAGCACAAATAATATTGTGTTTTAAATTTATAATTTTAAAATATCATTATTATTATTATTATTATTGTTTGAAATAATGTTAAATTTACTACGATAAAAAGTATTAATATTTATAAAACGAAACTGAGAAATTCTTATCGATAATAATTTATTGGTCTTCGTCAAATTATCGAATATCAATTATACGAGTTTTAAAAATAATAACAATACTAATACACATGCATAATATTATTATAATTATAATATCTATATATTTATATATGTATATATTGTTTATAATAATACTATGTGTATATTCTATAATATTAATTTCATGCGATCAAGAAGATGAATAATATAAAAATAATATAAAATTAATAACACAAATAATACTTGGCAGAATTTAACTAGTTCATTGAAAAGTCGTTTCATTTATTTGGCACAGTTTCACGTCAAAACATTTTCCCAAATTTATATGTATAATACTATAAAAAAATAACATATATTATTCTTCCTATACATCAAATAATCGTAGTACGTGAAACGATCGTTCCCAGAATTAAAGTTAATAAAACCGAGCTTCGGTCAACAATAATGTGCCAAGACAGATTGAAACAAAATTCGGTAAAACTATGTTGTAAAGTTAACGCACCTTTCGACGAAGAAAAGGTAATCGATGTATTTGCTACCAAGTCTACACCGCTTGCGAAATTATTGATTGAATTATTTTATTGTTTATATCTTTAATTATAATTAAATTTTTCTAATGAATTACATTAAGTTATACGATAAACGAATATAAATTCACTGCGTAAAAAATATTTTAATTTTATAAAAAAAATATTAAAAATAAAAATTTTAAATGTTGGTTTTAAATAGGAAATACGCGATGAACAATTCTGTAGTTTTTAGATTTTGAGCGTAACACTAAGAGTGTATTGGTTTTTTCGTTTTTGTTGTTGTTAATTTAATTTTTAATTCTTTTGTATGCGTTAAAGTTTTTGGATAGAAATAGTCGAGTAGTAGTGAAAGTTTTAAAATAAACAGCTTTATAGTAAACGAATCCGGTGTACTTTAAAGCGATAATTTTTTTTTTGTTTTTTTTTTAAGTAGTTTTCTTAGGCCTTAAGAAAAACAACGACTTAATTTTAACGAAATGGAATTACGATTTAACTTCTGCGTTTGAGCGTTTATTTATTTTAAACGAATCACGAGCACGGAGCGAAGCGCGCCGTGCGAGTCACGTTTATAATTTTTAAACACGTGGTGTGGATGTGTTACACACAACAATTCTCGACGTCGACACCACTGTGAGTGCTCGCGTTCGATAATTGTGTTTTGAAAACGACGAGCGAGCGTTTCATGTGATTTATTTCTTATGTTCAGCTAACGGCCGAGCAACGCGTAAAAATCAAACAAACCATATGATATTGACGCTATAATCGTCGTCGATTTCATAAATGGTCGTTGTGCATCCAATGAAGCACCTATAATGTCGTTATGAAACCGCGTTCACAGACCACGTTGGTCAACAGGTGGGAGACGTGTCCTGGTACCACAAGAAAAAAAAAACGCGTTCAAATAATAATATTTTACACGCGACAACGGAAGACCAAATACGTATACGCAGACAATAACTATTTTGCGCACGCGCGTGACTATTGGAGAGATTATTTAATCATAAAATTTGTTCGCGTTCCATTTATTATTCAAAAAATATTGTTGAATTTTTAAAATGGATTTCCTCGATTTTCGCAAATATCCCACACGGGTGGAATCGGTCACCCTACACCTTCATAAAACACGATATCCTACCTCTTATAACGCCTTCACGCCACCTATTTTCACATCACGCTCAGTTCTATCTACTCACATTTCATTCGTTCATTTCCATACATGATACCTCTTACGACCTCAGAATCGTCTCTCTTACTGCAATTCGAAGTATTTGAAATGTGCAAAACTCGATCCTTCTGAAGATTTTATTAGTATTTGTAGAGGGGCTCCCATCGGTCCAGTCTCCCCGCTAAAATTTCACGAAGTTTTTTTTTATGTATTCCTGTGTTCCGTAGGATGTAATATTTGTGCTATAAAAATTATTACAATAAAGTTTTTGTTTATACGACAACGTAAGTGAAATACCGCCGAAATGTATAATAAATTCCTTATAGTTGTTTCTATTACGTTGAGAATTTGGAATTTTTTTTAAAGTTTAAGGTTCAATATTGGATTAGTAATTTAGAAATAATTCAACGATGATTTTACTCGATGCATCGGCTTAGACCCCTGATTTGATTCTAACATATATTATCTTAGCCTTTGATATATATAAAGTTATATCAGGAATATGTTTATAAAAAACAATATTAGTCGAAATTACAAATATATTTTAAATACCTTACTGATTTTTATAATATCAGTCATATCTTATAGCTCATATTATTTTGTTCGCCTCCCTAAAAAACGTCGTTAACAATATTTATTTGTATATTTTAACAGCATTAATATAATAATTTAAAAAAAAATCTAAAAATAATAATTTAACTGTTTCTATTTATGAGATCGGATTTCTAGCCGTGTTCTATGAAAAAAAAATATTATCACTCCCGTGTCTTAATATACGGACGTAAATCTTTAACGAAATCCAAACAACATCCCAACGAGCGCATTCATTTCGCGTACTGATTACACCCTGAAGTATATCTTATTACGTATAATAAAAATACGGTAGCTATTTTGTTACAAATAAAATGTCTCGAGTAAATACCTGACATTTACCCGGTGAAAAAAGACATTTGTTTTTTGTTGTAAGAATTAAAAAATTAATATGTAATTATAAAATATAATATATGTACATTAATGTTTAATTTTATCAGTCTTATCGAGAAGAAAAAAAAATCGAAGTAAATAATTAACGAAACTATAAATAAATATATACGTGTTCTTATTGAATCTTAAAGTTTAAAAAGTTAAGTAAAAGACCACGGTTATATTTTATCTATAAATGCATTTTAATATGCGTTGTTTACCTATATTGTGACATTTTTTTTATACCTGGACTTTGGTAAGTAATCTCAAAATACCGGATAAACGTCTAAATATTTACCTAATATATACGTATATATTGGTATAGCGCTATTTGAAAGACATGACGAAGCGCACAAAAAAAAAAAAAAAAAAAAAAATTGAAACGCTCTAATGGTGTAAAGGAGTAAGACTAAAACTAAGACGAGGAAGAAAGTAAATAGTTTATTGTTAGCCCACTGTACCCAGTGGTCGGCAAATCGTGGTTCTACCACGAATAGATTTGGAAAAATTAGCGAAAAATAAATATAATTTTAATTCACAACACGTGTTTCGAAAGATCTGTACAACGAAGACGTGATAATTTCCAAACAATTTAGAAAGTACTCTTGCTGCTGACTCACGTGATTATAGTTGAAAAATCCAGCATTTGCCGTAATTTTGGTCTCAACATATTCACGCGAACCACATTTTTCAACCGCGAACCATTGTCAAAAGTAAATATTGAGAAGTCGTCTTATTGACGAGAAGCCGTGAAAACGTGCTTGAAATTAAAGACAACGACATACAAACCTGATTTATCCGAAATTTCCACGGAAATGTATGCTTTTCATATCAACGGTTCACATATCAAACGCGTGTTTTCTCATATTTTTATTTTTATGTAAAAAAAATATTTCATAATTATATAATATTTTTTTGTCGGTAAATATCATATATTACGATATTCGGTTATATTCGATGTTGGTATAGCCAGTTTAAACCTAAAAATTCGATTCTAAAAAAAAAGAAAATTTGGTTATCGAAAAAAATAATTGTCGTACTGATTCTTTATTCACTAACGAGTTTGCCGACCTATTCGTAACGATGGCGAATTCCTTTGAGGGAAGAGATGTCCAAAAAAAATTGTATCTCTCCACTCGATAGGTCTTTATAATTAATTTTTAATAACTATTACATGTATAAATTATAGACCTTTAATTCTCATACATTTATTTCGTTTACAAAACAAACTCGAGTTCCCTAAGCGCTAGAACTATTTGGCGACTTTGTCGATCATGTCCTCAACGTACAACTATATTAATATGTTACTGTGAACGGATAGCGTTGCGTAGCTCATCCAACGCCTAATTTGAAATTCAAATAATATTCAAAATTCAAACCGATATTGTCGAATACAAAACACGCATTTTCATAATGATAAGTGAACGGCGAATAAATATACCTCCGTCGTAGAATTCTCATTAAACGCGTATTTTAATCGTTTTTTTTTTTTTTTTTTTTTAGAAAACGCGCGTTCACGAGTCGAAGAATACAAACGACCCCCGTAGCAATATAATCGTAATGTTTTTCAAAAAAAAATAAAAAAATAAATAAATAAAAAAATATTATCGTTTCAATTACCCATAATGGGCACGTAAAACGGGATAAAAGAAAAACGCGCGCGTACGCGCACAACATTACGTTTAAAAAGAGAAAGAAAAAGTCAGGGGAAAGGAGATATCCGTGAATCAGACATCCACCGTGAATTCTCCGGTTTCACCGAGTGACGACCGATGGTGCTCTGCTGATCGCCGAGTGTCACGCGAGCTGTACACACACTACTACCGTCCGTGCGTACGGCTTGTCCCGCGGCCGCCGAGTAAATGGTTTTTCGGTATAAAGTTTTTCGCCCACTCGGGTTTTAAAATATTTGTGTGTGTTTTCACACTTCACTCCGCCCCGTATACGCGGACAGGAACGGCGGACCGCGGCCGAGGAGGACGTCTGTTGACGGCGCGGGCCCCGCGGTGCAGGCGTACGAGCTGCGCGGTGCGTAGTGCGTGTGCGCGCGCGTACCGTGTGCGTGCGCCTGCGTGCTATGCGGTGCGGTGCGGTGCGGTGCGGTCCGCGGCGGCAACGGTCTGCCCGTAGCCTTTCGGTCGGCGGGGTCCGGCACGGTGACTAGTAGTGGTTGCGCGAGTGTTGCGACGACCCGTTGAACGTTTATTGCGACAGCGATCGTCGCCGTTGACTCGCGCGTCCAAACGGTCGGTATATTTAACGTGTGTGCGTATATTTATTCGTCCGTCTGTATGTGTTGTAATAATGGGCCGGGGGGAATAACAAATAATACCGTCGTCGGCCTGCAGCAACGACGTTGTCGATGAATCGCGGAATTTGACCACCGAACGTGAAGTGACGCGCGGAAGGAGTGTGTGTTAGTCGCGACGACCGCGCGTACACGTTGACCGTCCCGTTATTATCGCGTTCGGCGCCGGGTTATTAGGCACGCGCCTAGGATGGGTTGCGACTTGGGCAAACTGGCCGGCTCGGCCGCGTCCGGCGACGAGCGCGGCGGCGGCGGCGGGAAACACAAGGACAGGCTAGACGAACCGCCGAGTCCCGGGCCTCCGGATCCCCGGCTACCGCTGACGGCCAAACAAAAATACAGCATGATTGCGTCGTGGAAGGGTATATCCAGAGCGATGGAACCCACGGGCGTGTTTATGTTCATCAAGTGAGTGTCGTGATAATATATTGAATTAGAATATCAAACGGTTGAAAACGTATGGGAGGAGGATGCTGGCGGCGGTATTCCTCGTGCGCGTGTAGACCGCGCAATAACCGAGAGAAAAGTTTACGATATTGAAATGTATACTTTGATTTTCCGTAGGTTTTTTGGGAGAGAAAAACTATATCTCTAAACGTGAAACCCCTCCGCATGACGAAAAATAATAATCTCGAGTGAAAAAAAACCGTAGTATTAATTATTAATAATATTACAAAAAAAAAAAAATAATAACCGGGAATTATTTTCAAAATCGGTTTCCTAAACAACCTGACCTAACGTATACGGGAAGCTTATACAGACATAATTTACAAAATTAAAATCGCCTTTTTCGTAAATTTAGAGTACTTTTGATATTGTCAAATGAAAACATTTCTTTGCTCGCCGGCGGTCGGTGACTGGCGCGTGTGTGTGCATGCGCTTGTGAGAATTATCAGAACTAACGCGAAGGGCCGGTGGATTACGGTACACGATTATCCGTGAACGGGATGTTGACCGCGGATGAGATGTCGGTCTGATTTATACGTATTCGCTTATTATAATTAGGTACATGCGATTCGGCGATTATAAATTATAATAATTTATTCTTACAATATTAATTTAATTTTAGATATCAAAAATATATTTTCGGTTTATTATGTCATTTTATTTATCGTATATTAAATGATGAATTTGATATTTTTTTTCAAACTCGCCAAAAATTATTTCGAGTCGATCGAGTAAAAATAGTTAAGAAAATACTATATACAATAAGTTATCTCTATTATCATTATTATTTAATCGTCGATTTTTTTTTCATTCTATTTTTCGTATTAAAAAAAAATTTTATGAGTTTTTAAAAAGAAAATTTTTTTGTTTGTTGTGATTTACGTTCATGTCAAATGTGTATACCTAATACAATATATTAAATTTGTTGTTGACAATGGAAATTCTAAAATTGAATTAATCGGCGTTTTAAGTTGCTCGGTGTTAACCAAAACGATTGAGAAATGACGAGAATCGGAGAGCAATCGCGGCAGATATTCACAATTATCATGTGCTACACCCAGGGCCGGACTACAAGGAAAGGAGTCCAACCGTGTGGACTCTTGTAAAAAAAACCTCAAAGAAAAATAATTCCAATGTATTTGTTAAGGAAAAAAGAAATTTTATCTAACAATGCTATTTTTTATTCGTTACAATCAACTGGGCACGTCGCTGACTAGATACCACCGAGTTAATATACACGACGAAAATATTGTGAAAATTTTTTTCTCTACGCAGGACTTGGATTTTTTTAAGGAAGCATCTCTTTAGTGACGGGGCCTAAAGGAAATCTTTCCCCTGCGTCCTTTGATAGTTTTCCGCCTGTAACACCCTCGCAAACGATCACATAACAAACGTGTTGTTGCGTTACGTAGAATATCGTATAAAAGTTATTTTCCGTGCATTGTCGCCGTGATACCGTCGGAGGAGGATGTATGTAATATAAAGAGCACTTAACCCGTCTATGGTATTTATATGGATATACACTTGCAAGTACATATTATAAATGTACGTGTATACGCGTCGGCGATGAAGACGGGAAAATAACACTTGACTCTTTTCCAGACGCGTGTGTCGCGTCTAGCGAATTGCGAGTAGGTGGTTTCGTTTTTCGTTATGTACGAGAATTGCCTCCGATCGTTAACCCTGTCGCGTACCGTTAACAATGACGACGTTTCTAAGGATGACAAATCAAATGGAACTAAAAAAAAAATTAACATTTTTCCTTCGATTCGTTTGCCGTAAAACGTATATGAACAATATTAATAATAATAATAATAATTTATTATTATTATTTATTTGAGCTCACGGCATTAATGTTTTATTATTTTAAAAACCGATTGTGCAAAGGTAGTCGTTATAGATATCAGATGAGTTAATCATTCGTCAACAGTATATACAGCGTTGTAGTGTGGTTTTACCTCTGTATCAGGCTTGGACCATTTCCAAGAGGTTTTTTTGTGGATTTCGTTTCGGTTCTTTGCTGTTAAGTTAGTGGCTTCACTTTAAAGCGTTCATTGATTGCTTATCGAATCAATATGTCTGTTATGCGTCCGTGTTTTGAGTTTGAGAATGTTTTCAGCTAATTTATTTTTGTCTAAGTTGATTTTTCTCATGATTTTGTTATGCGAAGAATTTGCATTCTATTATCGTTTCCAGTGTAGTAGTGGTTTTGTACTCTCCAACACGTTCCGGCTGGTTTCCGGAATGTTGGCTCCTCAAACCGAAGCCACGCTTAAATTAATATAGTTTTTATATACATTTTGTACATGCATAATTTGGAGTCTGCTTGTTGTTAAAGGACCTATTTTGTTAATCACTGGAAAGATCGTTGCGCTGCAGACACTTAGCTTTATTTGCGATAGAGTTGCAAACTTTATTTACCAGTTGTCTACTTGGATTCTAAAGTATTTTTTACTGTATGCCACTTAATTAGTGGCATAGTGTTCAATGAATTTGGATTTCAGGTGTGTCTCGATTCGTTTTTTTTTTTTTAGAATATTCTTAAGTATAAATGGAATAAATACCAAACGATGGACGGTTGTATCATGAAGACCCCCTCTCCCATCGTATACGCGATTTATATGCGTTCCACAAATTTCTATATAGGCGCCGATGTGCTTTGTTTTGATAATGATTTTCATTGTCCGGCATTCAAGGTACGTGAACACGATTCTAAATAAATGAACAATAAAATAAGCGGATATTAGTCTGAATAATAATTTGAACAGAACTGTGGCGAAGAATTATAATTTTATCACTAATCGTTATTGGATTAGCCGTGTTCAAAATTCCGAACATGTTTTATGCGCCTGCAGATAACACCGTCACGTAATTTTTTTTGTCTTCAACTCAAATGGTTATAATTGCATTCAATTTGTTGTGCGTCTTTCAAATTTCAATTATCACAATAAATTCACAAACTTCAAAACGGTAAATCGTATAGAACGCTAAATTTTAATTTATTACAATTCTATTTAATAAATACGAATATTTGTGTACAAGCAAATAATATTGTAATAATAAAGAAATGTGAAAACTAAAAATTAAAATCAGATATTTTTCAGTAATTATATATATATATATATAATATTGAACTTGCGAGTTTCGGCGGAATATATTAATCTTATTATTATTATTATTATTATTGTTATTAATATATATATTTATGTATCGTTATTAATATATCGTTCTCATATTTTTATATTTGGTAAATTTTTAAATCGAAATATCCTTTCAAAGAAATCTATTATTAAACATTTTCATCGAAATTCAAAAAGAAAATAAAACATCAAACAATATGACGAAAATAGAGAACAACTGCTCTATGAGAATGTTTCTTTATATTGCAATTTTTTCCATATATTATTTATTGATTTTTCAATTCTTTTCATAAAGATAATTGTGCGTTCAATATAATTAAGGTTGATTTATATTTAATATTTGATTTTCAAAGTTTATTGAACCAAATTTAATGTATATTTCATTGTTTTTTTTATACTATATTGTTTACAAATAGTTTTTTAATTATCTATAAGTATATATTAATTAATACATACGTAAAATATTCGAGTAAAAGTATTTTACAACTTTTTTTATAATCGAATATCTGTTTTGAATATTTTTCAACCAAAAACATTTAAATACGTATTCTGAATATTTTTACTATTGTATTTTTATTCCTTTAAATATAATGTTTTTCTTCGACATATGAAAAAAATATGTTTTATAATTTTTGTAGTTATTATAATAAAAATTTTAAATATAACTGATGATATTAAAATATGAAAAAAAACCAAATTTTACACATTCAAATTTTGGGATTACACAAACAACATTAAAAATTATTGTAAAAGTAATTAATCATAGAATGTAATTATAGTGGCTGAATTAAACATATTACTATACATATAATAATTATAAATATTGAAGATATACAAAATTATCATAAAAATAAGCAGCTTGCAGGATTCGTAAAATTATACTTTTTATTGAGATTTTTGTATAATTTTAAAAGTTATCATCGCGAGTGTCATTGTATTAATTGAACATCGATACACTAGTTGATTTGAATCAAATGTAGACATTACATTCTGACAATATTTAAGAAACGAATAAACTGTCAATAGACTACAAATGACTGGAATACTTTTTAAAGTATTCGAATAAATATTCTTCTTTTTTATAATTTTTTTTCATTTTTGTTCTCGTTCTCTGAAATCCGAAAAAAAAATCTGATTTTGAATCTGTCAAATTATTAGAGTAAACGGGGAAAAAAAATAAAAATATATAAAAAAAATATTGTAAATATTATTCTTATAAATAAATTATACTTATTAATTTTCATCTGTATACACATTTAAAAAAAACCTTTCATTATTGAAAGAAAAAGTTTAATCTAGTGTTATATGTGTATGAATTATCCAGTGAAAATATTCATACGAACTTTATTCATTTTAGCAGAAAATGCGAGGAGAAAATAAATACAGAAACACGTAGGGAGACAGGTGTTAACCTTCGAACTTTTTCTTGAAAAGTTTTCATAAACCTTTGACATCTGCAGGGTTTTGCATAAAGTAATATGATCGCGTGGTTGTTTCGTTACGTAGCGAAACCCATACCGAAATATATACTTATTATATACATACCGCACGGTCCCTGAATTTAAAATGGATACGCACTCTACGTGTTACTGTTAATTTAGTTATAAATTCGTTTAATAATAATTATATAATAACCAGTTGTTTTACATAATACTCGGATAATACATTGTTTACGACATTCTGTGATTTATGATTATATTAACTAATAATTATACATTATAACTAATATCAGTCTGGTGACTATCATGAATTTGTTATATTTTTTTAAAACTTATTCTAACTTCATTGGTTAGATGGTAGGTGTGGATAATCGAGTGATTATATGCGTGGATCGTGTTTCGAGTGTATTTTATAGACTTTTGTAGTATTATGACAAATTCATTATTAGTCAACATGCTGATAAGTTATATGGCATAACAACTAATGCGTATCAGTGGCATCAAACTATATTTTTTCAACCGGTTCGACTATCCAAAATAATACACTAACCAACTATTACAAAATCTGCATTTGAATTTAAAATCCTAAGCACAAAAAAAAGCCTTAGAAAGCATAGCGTTCCTCACCACTGGTTAGTATAATTTTATGAAGTCGTATTATTATCATATTAATAGATCATTTTAGTTATTATTTAAAATAATTTGTTATATACATATACATATGAACTAATTAATCACAATTTGCATTAAAATTAACATCTATATGTTAATTTTATGTTATATGATTCTATAATCATATATATATTTATATCATATAAAATATATGAATAGTGTTTATACTGGTATGTTTGAATAATAATGACACAATAGGAGGGTTTATTTTGACGATTATATACATTTGAAAAAAAAGATAGTATTATATACATAAAGACATATTATACACAATAATTGTGCGAGCACGTGATACAACCCTGAACGGCTCGTCCCTGAGGAATAAATACACGCATACATGTTCTCGTTACGGGAAGAGTGCATACATATGAATTATATTCGGCATGAATTATTATAATAATAGCTAATATAATAGAATACGTGACGAAAAAGCCAGGTCAAGCACTTTAAATTATTTAAATAATTATAAGCGATTATCCCGTGTATTGTATTTGCCTCGTCCTTAATAGTTATGAATATTTTCTAAGTTTGTGGCTACAAAGTGGATGAAATATAAATGGTATCTACATATAAGTTACGGAGGTATTTTAATGGATTTTGATGGACCTTAATTGCGTGTATGTGCGTGTGTGTTTGTGACAAAATAATTCATGACTGTCCTATTTGTATTACTATTTATTTAATATTCCTATATACGAATGTTCAAATAAAAATGAAATTTAATTTTCGTTGCGCTCCAAAATACTTCATTTTATTTACGTTTAATTTTCTTTCACTTAACAATACGAATAATAATAATCATACAAGTTTAGAAGAAGTAAATCAATTATAGTAATATTTCAATTTATCTTAGGTCCGTAAAACTGATTACATATTATACAATACATCTTATCATGTGTAAATAAAGTAGTATCAACAAACCGTATATAATATGATATATACATATACTGCATCTTTCAATAGTTCTTCGTAAACAAAATTCAATTACGAAAATTATATAAAGAAAAGACTATTTCATTCAATTTATTATTACTGATATAATTTATGTTGAATCGTATGATTTCATTGTATCTTTATACATATAATAATTGTTATTATTACTATTGTTTTTTGCATTTTCTATTGTGGGTTCTCTTCTGTAAGAATGCCCGGTTCAAGTGTCTTGTTCGCCTAGACATAAATATAGTCTCTGTTTAGTGATTAAACGCATTTTAATCAGTGTATTTTGATCGTTTGTAGAGAATTTACGTGAACTATAAAATTTGTTTCATAATGATTTGAGTGGAGAAAAATATTTATTTTTGGACTGTTGTATTTTTAATTTTTTTTTTTTTTGCTTCAATAAACGTATCAAGTATACAATATAGCTAATTAATTTTATTAATGCCGCGAAAAACTATAAAATTTATCTTATTTTTTCTGTTCAGTTCACACTTTCAAATTGCTTTGAACTCTTATAACATGTTTTGTTGTTATAAACAACCTTAATTTACTCACGTACGTTCTATTTGCACCAGATTTAGAAATATGGCCACAAACGTATTTTTCGTACAGTTGCCAGTGCACACCAAGCCGTATCTACCACTTGTGTGCACATGCGTCATATCGTATCCATGTGGCAATCAAACAACGCACGAATAAAATGTAATAATTATTTCTCGTAAAATATTATTACGATAAGTAAATAATAATTATACGAATGAAAAACAGGTGTATCGGTTTTTTACAAGTGCATAACTTCTGTGAAGTGTTCACTACAATAAATTCAAATAGGAATATGAAACAATAATATTAAATTTATAGATTTATGTTAGCGCAAACATATTTTTGTATCGTATACCTGATAACTGTTGTTTGAGTATAATAAATTATGTAATTCGTGTAACGAGACACATGTGTTAAAAATTATGTAAACTATCTGTTAGTTATAAAACGGTATACAATACTAATAAAATATATAATCGTTTAATCGATTACACATTGGATTTAACAAAGGACAAAAATACAATATTTTCTTTTTTAGAAATTGATAGATATATTAATTGCGAGTATTATTACTTTTATAAAAATTTCATATGTTTTTTTCTATATGATAATTAAAAATATGTACACAATATTGTGAATATACATTATATACCATCAGCTACCTAATAAAATAAAATATGTTGTTGAAAATGAACGTATATAAACGTAATGTTGTATATTTTTTAATTCATTCATAGGGGAAACTTTATTGTGTTCATAATATTTGATCTTTTGATGAAAAAAATGTTATGTGACATAATACGATTATTTATTGTCTTATGCACTTTTAGAGTATTTTATAAAATTACATAAAACGCAATATTTTTTTTTTGTCAATTAATAATTCCCGTGTAATTTTTTGATATTGACTATAATTTTGTAATACATATATTCTTAACAATTTCTGTTATCCTTGAAAGTCTATTGAATCGTCATATTAGCTTTTCAGAGTGACATTTTACTATAAATTTGTGTGTGTTTGTGTTAAGTAATAACCATGGGTTACGTGTAATACGAGTATATTTTTAGGTAATAGGAAATTATATTATAAATTATAATTATAAATCATTACTTTTACATTGTAATTAATTATAAATATTTAGTTAGATCTATCGCTTTCTATATTATAGGTTGAATTATAAATATAATATTATTGGATTCATTTCATTTTGATAGAAAAATTATTAATGGAATAATTGTTAAAATAACTAAGAATTTCTCTAAATTAAATTTTGTATTTTGTGTCTTTATATTCATTCTAAAATAATTAGATTTGATTTAACGTATAAATATGGGTTTTGAAATAAATCTTGTGTATTAGTAACGAATAATGAAAACTAAAAATTAAAAATTATTTAGAAATACTAATTCTTCTAACCGATTTTATCGTCTATTTTATACATTCGTATTTAAGATAAAGTAAAACGGATTTTTATACATTTTTTTTATGTACATTTATTTACTTTTAATTGTATATCAAATAACTACAATTTTCTTAGTATATATTTTTTAAACTCATAATTATGTAAAGTAAATAAAAAAATACAAAAATTTTAATATATTACAAATTAAATATTGAATCCTCGATTCCGTATAACTTTTATTATTAAATTTGACTTGTACTTCATTTACATAATACAAGTACCTATACAATGCCTGAAAATTTACCTCTTACAAAATAAGAAGAAAATTAATTTACAAAATTGTCCAAAATGTATTTTCTAAACGTAATGTAGAATGATGCAATTACTGAATTAAAATTATATATTTTATATGTTTATAAATATATTTGTATATATTCTATTTTTTTTTTTTTGTAAATAAATGTGAATACCTAATAATTTACAGATCTACGTGTATATAAAAAATAATACGAATAATTTATTGTTTTATCATACCTTAAAATTATAAAAGTACTAATTTATTTAATTAATATTTTAATATTTTTTTGTATTAGAAGAAATATATATATATATATAAATTTTAGATTTAAGAAATAATGTTTAAAATTTTAAATATCTATTATAATTTATTTTATTTAAATTATACAAATTGAGCATAAAATTACAATAATTTTATACGAGTTTATACAAATTTTACACAAATTGAATTAATTATTTCAACTTATTTTATACAAAAATATATAAATTAAAAAAGATATTATAAATATTTGATGTAAATTGTTAAGATTTGAAATTCATGAATGAAAATATATTTACTTCAATAACGTTTGATGATTTAGAATGGTTCAATTCAATATTCTTATGTATCCCCTGGGGATATGAAAGGATCTTCTGATGTCATGTAATGCTGTACGTCACGTCATTTGAACACGTAGATCCCTGGGGTAGCATCACATAAGAGATACGAACATTGGAAATGTTATAAAAGAAAAAAAACAAAGCAATAAGTTCCACTAAGATTTATTTATATAACTATAATCTTGTATAAAAATACATTTTTATTAAAACATACAGTTATATTCAGACATTTCAAAATAAAGTATTTACAATGGCCAAGGCGATTCCTATGATTTCCATGTTGTGGTTTTACTCCACTTTGTTCATTATTCTTTCTTATTGTCATTTAAAATTATATTTTTACATCAAAATTCAAAAGCGATGCAAATCGTCACCTACGAAAACAAAAATTATGAGTAAAGTTCCTTTTACTATTGCATATAAAGTGCATTTAACTCTATATCATCATAGTATGAATATTATTAGAATAAATAAATAGGATTCAATTTTAATATCAATACTAATTCCTAAAAATACAAAACCTATTAAAGCAATATCATAATGAATATGGTCGTAAAATTAAAATCAGATAAAAGCGTCGAATTATCAAAATTTTCTCAATCCTGTAAATTTAATCTTAAAAGAAAAATATAATCCATCCTTCAAATGTTCAAAATTATAAAATTCGGTAATACAATATAATAACTAATTTTGATTTTTGGGAAAACTGTCGTGTTATGAATTTCGCTGTATTTCACATTGATTTCATTAATTTTTCTTTACTGACTTTGCGACTATCTATTAAATAAATTTAAATAACATTTACTTAAACTTACTACACATAGATCATTAGTGGCGTATTGATTTAAAATCGAATTAATTTGAAGACCAAAAAGAAAAAATATATATACAATAATATTATTTTTATGTAACGAATATTTATTTAAAATTATTGTATTATTATTATTATTTTTAAATCTAATGGTCCTCCTAAGTCCTAGACCTCCTTTAGGTAAAATATAATCAATATTCTATACCAAATGCAACATTAAAAATATTTATTTACTATTCTGTATTATTTACAAAAGCCATTGTGGTAAATCAATCTTAAGTATAACAATTATGTCGGCACAATACGGAGGTACTTATAGTAATAAACTAAATCCAAATGTTTATTAATATACTATTAACTTTTCACAGCTTTAAATAGTGCGCAGTGTAAAAATGAAAACGATGAGGCTTATAAAATTGAACATTTCATGTACATATATTCCTATATTTGGTATAAAAATATGAGTAACAAGACAGTATCTAAAATGATTTTAAGGAATATGATTTATTATTATACTGTTAAAAACTATTATGATGTGCATAATGTCATATAATGCTAAAGAGTATATTGACGATTAACCAACAAATAGCTTACTAAGAAATTTCATCAGTTTATTTAAACACTAATTTCTATTATAGAGGAATATTGTACGAATTCTATTTTATTCGTTTTATATAAATAAAATATTTTATTTTTGAAAATTGTTCATTAATTGAAAATCTTATATCTACATGACTATTGTAATTATTTAAATACTGTAATAAACGTACGCCTTTTTTGTTTAGCCATTACTGTTATAAATATTATAATTTACAAGTCAACAATTACATTAATATATGTATATATTAGTTTCAAAAATGTAATACAATAAAATATATAAATTATACAATAATGAAAAGTAATTATATAAAGTGGAGAAATTAAGTCAGCATTGGATCGAATAAGAGAAGAGAAATCATCATGTAGGTGACTTGGAATTTACAAGTAATTTCATGTCAAATTATGGGTGTGCGATTAATAAGAGCTGAGAGAAGTGGTCATATTTTTAATTGGAAAGATATGAGTAATCGAAATGGATGTAGCGACTGTCGTATAAAATTTCATGGCGATGTGAGAGAAATAAATTAAAAAACTAGGTTGGTTGGATCTCTATAAAAATGTAAATTTTACACAATATAATTATTTCCATAATGTATGTATATATAAAAATAATATTATATATTATTATCTTTTGATCCAAATAAATTGAATAAACGATTTTTTGATTTTCCACAGTTTTCATAATTATTTCTATTGTGTTTTACTCATAATTTGTTTGTTTCCTTTCTGTTACCATTCAGTAGTTGTTTTTATGTAATTTCAACATTATAAATTCAATATTTGTTCTTTCATCTTTGAAATTACAAAATTATGATATATGACATATGTAATATAATATGGTTACAGGAAAATAACAGCAATTTACAAATTCAGTTTGTATAGGAATATTTATAATTTACCACAAATAAGAAATAATCAATAATATATAGTTTGTAGGCGAATGGTGAAATCAATTTATAAACTTGTCTCTACAATAATATATACTAATAATCTACATTTTTTTTTCATTAATAATAATGTATAAATAACATATAATTATGCTAGTAAATAGCAATATTCGTTTACAATAACACATTACATATTATATATGCTTTTAATATTTGGTAACATATAAAAATTATTCGCTAATATAAAAAACACATGAAGTATAATGTCACTAACTCAAATTTAATGAAAAAAAAACCAATAAGTTATATGTATTTTATTTGTTATTTTTCAAATTTCATATATTTATACATTAAAATAATCTATAGATTTATATACTCGTAATATGTTTGGATTGCATATCTTTACATAATATTATTGGTAGAATACTATCACGTACATACGGTACGCAATAATTTTCTAAACACCTGATCTGAAGAAGAAGAATGAGATTTTATTTTAATAATATAAACAATACATTATTAACAAAATTAAATGGAAACATTTTTTAAACATTATACAAGTATACATATATTTCGTGATTTTACATTTTAAAATCTGAAAGTATTATCCCTTACTTTTGTGTTGGAATATATATACTATTATGTTTATCATATTATTTTTCAATTTTAATTTTGTAATAACTTAAATCACCGAGAAATTTCTAAACTATTATTTTTGAACGTTGTTATTTGATATCTATGTACGTCATTATCTTTTTAAATAAATTATATGTATATATTATTTCATAACTGATAATTATAAAGTATTTCTAAAATTATTTATAGAAACCTAAAAAGTTCAACTGTTTTGTTTTACTATGTGTCTCCATCCTCTAATATGATTAATATTTAGGAACACAAAGCTACTCTATAATCACCACTTATTTGTTAAAAGTCTTTTGTAAAAATTATGAAATCTACGTACATAAGAAGATTTAAACAATTAAACTAATTACATAACATATTTTAAAGTTTGTATTATACTGTTTTAAAAGAACGGTTTTAATTACTAGTTATAGACAATAAGTATAAGCAGTCAATTATCTACCGATCCCTTCCTTTATGTTCGCACTACAGTACAATTGATATTATTTTAATAATGCTTTTGAAATTTACATAATTTTGTTTAGCGAATTCGTAGAATATAATTGCAATCGTAAAAATTAAAAAAAAAAAATACAATTATTAATGAACTTGCCTAAAGTAGGCATATCGCTACAAAAAGAAAAAATATTTAATTCAAATTTAAATAATAAAATATTCATACAAATATTTTGTTGACTAGACGTAGTATATTTCAAAACTGTTTTTTAACACTTTAAAATTAAATACTAAAAATATATCTTTAGATAATTTTAATTCATTTATGTATCGGTTAAATTCGAATTGTCATAAAAGTAACAATAGATATTTAACTTACTCTTAACAAGGCAATACTATTCATTTACACTAACAATTGTTTTATGCAACGGATTTCTGTTATTTGATCCATTGTCTCATTTCAAAAAGATAAGTAATATATATATATATTATAATTAAGTGAATTTAAAAGTGATTATTCGAAAATATATGCTCAAAACTTAACCATTCATTTATTTTAAAAAATAACAAAAATTTATAAATGATATTTTATAAATATTTAAAGAATACAAATACCGTCAAGTACAGTTAAATAAATAATTAGACACTTAACACAATATTTTAAATTGAATTAGATATGAAAATCATGAAATGATTTAAGTTCTACATACGACGCGATATAAAAATTAATAAATATGTTTTGACTATTGTTATGTATAAAGGAAGGCGGCAATTTATTCAGTGCTTACAGCGGCACAGAAGTGAAATACTGCGAATACGTATTGTAAATGCGTGTATCGTATTTTAAGAACTTTTCAACCTACAATAAATGTCGATTTAATAAAAATTAATTTTGGCATATTTTATAAATAATTCATTTGAAGATAAATCCGAATTTTTTTGGAAAAAAAATGAAATTATAAATTTTACACCAAAAATACGTACGTAAGAGACCCCTATGAAATAATGTGTTTACTAATACACAATTACCAAATTCAGTTAATAAAATCTAACCAAAAAGATGATCACTTTTCATCAATATTGGTTTACATATTATTTCAAATTTATTAGATAAAATAAATAAATTATAAATTTATACAAATTAAAAGCTTTATAAGTCTAAGTTAATAAATTTAATCAATTTAAAAAAAATTATTACACAACAATGAATTCCTTTTTTCTTTCAATCATCGATACCTTCGAATCAAACAAATTCTTATACAAACGCCAAAAATTTAATAAAATGCTGATTTTTTTTTTTATCGCATTTAATTGTTTAATTTTGTGAATATTTTTAAATTTGTCAATAAAACAGTTTTTGATCCAGAAACGAACTTTGTAAATTTCGTTTAATAATACCTAATTTAGTCAAAGAAGTAAATTATTGTTTGTTCATTGTTCAGATTTCTATTCTATTATCCCAATAAAATATTATATATAAATAAATAATTTTAATAATTAGGCGTATTTTATTGAATTAACATCGAGTTAAATTTAAATCTTCGTGTAATAAAAAATTTGTACATTGTTATTTAATCTAAATTGTCAATGTTTAGCGAAACCAAAAAAAGTCAATAACGTATTTACACAATTTATGAAGAATACGATTATCCGGCTGCGTTTATCATAATTCATTCACTGAATATCGTTTTGCTAATTATAGTTATTTATATCACGTAAAACATTGAAATGCTTAAAGATATGCTCTCTTTCCTCAGTATTAGTCGATTACAGTATTTTACAAACGATCCATTCAACAACTACCAGTGCACAATCAATTTGCAACCGATGACTTAGATCATGTAACCGTAAAACGATTTAAAATAATTTTTTTTCCTATTCTTTCGGCAGACTTTTTGAAGAACACGAAGAACTACTTCAGCTATTTACCAAATTTGGCGAACTTAAAACTAAGGACGCACAAGCTAACAGCATGGAACTGGCCGAACACGCTAACAAAGTGATGACAACACTAGACGAGGGAATCAAAGAACTGGATGACCTCGACAACTTCTTTCAGTATCTAACCCAAGTAGGCGCTACACACAAGAACATACCAGGTTTCAATCCAGACTATTTTTGGGTAAGCACAATTTTCAATCCATTCGACACTGACAATAAAGTGTTTAAAATTAAAGACTATATACGAGTGTGTATGTGTGGGTGTGGGTGTGTATAACCCTCAATATTATTATTATTATTATTATTAATTATAAGATTTTTTTGTACTTTCAATTGCACTCGAATATATAATTAATTATTTTATTCAAGTTTTAAAATATATTACGAGTATTTAATTAATAAAAATAATAATAATCCAGCATTTTAATTAAATATTCACTATATGAGTAATAATTTTTAAACGTAAAATAAAAACAAAATCATGTGTATTAATAATTAAATTACGATAAAATATGTGTATAACGATGAAAAAATATGCTTATTTTTTAATTTTTTAAATAACGTTATCATTATTAGTCAATATTCAAATGTTAAGAGTACATTATTATAAATGCTTTGTTATTGGCTTATATTACTTATATTAGATTACAAAATTTAGTGTTATTAACATTTTTTTATAATGAATAGGATATCTAAAATATTATACACTAAGCCTGTAAAAAAGTAAATTAGTATTAATGGCTATACAGTTTTCGGTGATTATTTAAACAGTTATTAAGCTAGAACAATTTATTGTATTTATTACAAAATATATTGATAATAATTAATATATAATTAAAAACAAATTAAAAAATACTTTGTATTGTAATGTAGTAAAATCGCTTTTAGAAAAACAAAGTTGTTAACATTTAATTGAAAAAGACACAATAATTATTAGAACAAGATATAATTGAAATATCATATAAAATTGTAATTTTTTAAACTTAATATATTTATATGTGTTTAAATGTCTTCATTTTTTTTTTAACTAAATTTTTTTGTCGGTGAAACAAAGTATTTTAGAAAAATACAAAGTATTTTTAAATAAACTAAACAGATATATGTTATACAATCATATTTTTTCCTCAGAATAAATTTAGTAAAGTAGTTACGTAAATAATCTCAACATACATTTTATCATAATTTAAGTATGTTTTTAAATAAAAAAATTAGATTTTGGTTGATAACATTACATTTTTTTTATTATATTTCTATAGTGTTAGGTATAAAAACCTACAAAAATTCATAAGATAAAATTTCATTAATTTATAATATGTTGTATACTTTATTGTGATCAAATAAATGCTAATAAATACATATAAAATATTAATTCAATAGAAATTGTTTATGACGCTCTTTTAGGGATCATTAAAAAATAATGTATTAAACGGGAAATCATATTAGACAGAAATACAAATATTTCAATAACAAAATTGTGATAAAAAAAAAATTGTATAGTACAGTATGAATTATTGTTGCATTTACATTAACTATTTAAACCAATTATCGATTTTTGTTTGTTTTTTTTTTTATGTTTTTACAACAGGATTAATTGTTAAATTTATTTAGATGATGTACGTTTCGTCAGCATTGTGAAAAGATACAATTAATCTTTTTATCTAATTTACATGATCGTGTGCAATTTTTACTGGAAGAATTCTCCTCCTCGCTTTCTTTCTCTATAGTAATTACATCAGCTGATGCAATTTTATCAGTAGTTACCTGATCAATGCTTCTGGCGCTACTTTAAATAACGTTATTGTCAATTTTTGCAGGAAATTCCTCCAAATTATGAAAAATTTCGCTACATTTCTCCACTACACAGTCATTACCATCGACAAATTTTGTCGTATATGGCTTATATATATATATATTTGGTTTATATATTATGCAGTATATGGCTTATTGTATCTTATCGTGAATATTATTTTCCGATAAGTAGTATACGATTATTATTAGTGAGATATTTCTGTAATTTTTATGTTAATATCATTCGCAATGAGAGCGTCTCATTGAGGGAAAAATGATCCAGAATTAATTTGACACGTTGAACATTGTCAAAACAAGGGACATGTAAAAATAAGAGTATTAGACAGGAAATTGTCTTAGGCGAAAGCGGCGTAAATGGGTTGTACTATATTTTGCATTGAACTTAATTTATTTTTCAACGTAAATTATAATTCATATTCAAATTTTATACATTTATATATTTAATTTTAAAAATAATTAAAAGAAACATTTTTTTTAGGAATTATAAACTACTTAAAGATTAATATTGCAACATTAGAAGTATTTTTTTAACAAACGAGTTTCATTTTAAGTGATCACTGCGTTTAGACAGGATATTGGGTTTAATATAATTAGGAATGTATATATAAATATATATATATTTTGTAAATAAAATCATTTTAGATTTTCAATGAGTTACATATAATTGCACGACTATATTAATAACAATTATTTGCATAATTTGAATTTTACAAATTTATATTAACGTAATTTTAATGTCAAGCGAATAAACTTAAATTTTTTTTAAATAATTCTACTCGGTGGAGAACTTTTTTGTTATTTTTGATTGATATTATCTTAAATTTTTGAATGAACGAAAACAAATAGTAGAAAAACTCATATGGTCCTGATATGAAAAGTGAGAAATTATATAATTAGTTAATATTATATCATAATTGTTAAATTATTTTACATTTATTGGAATTAAATTAGATTAACTATGTTGAACGTTTAATGTTTAAAGACAGTAGAAATAATATAAAATAAATATTTCACTAAATTTTGAGAAAAATAAAAATTAACTTTTTTATATATTTGATTAAAAACACACATTAATTTTTGGTTGAAAAAAAGTTTTTCAAATTGACAATAAATGTACTTAGGATTTAATGATTAAAATAAAATCATTTTTATTTTTAAATGAATAACTTACATTATAGTATTAATATACTAATTTAATGTTAAGCAGTAATAATAGCTATAAAAAGAAAACTAAGAAAATATAAAACATATATTAATATATTACAGTAAATATTTATGGCTATATGAGTTATGGCTCATTATTTAATAGTTAATTTTAAGATTAATTTATTTATAAGTTTTATACTGGCATAAAGTTCAATAGCAATAAAATTCGGATATAATATTTCATG
The DNA here is from genome assembly GCA_032441825.1 of Chaetogeoica ovagalla. Lineage (NCBI taxonomy): Eukaryota > Metazoa > Arthropoda > Insecta > Hemiptera > Aphididae > Chaetogeoica > Chaetogeoica ovagalla. Next base: position 9,033,651 of record CM063723.1, read on the forward strand.
TTATTTTAAACTAAATTGACATGTTTTTTAAATTCGCAAAATAAACTAATTTTGTTACTCAACTGACTAGTGAATTCGACATTAAATGCGTATGTGTTATAAAATAAATAACTTAAATTATTGTTAATTAAAGTTACCTCAACATTTATTGTAGATAATAATTCAGAGTTTTCAATTTAATTATTGAGTTATCTATATAAGAGAAATAAATTTAATTTAAATTTTTTTTCGTTTTCTTAATGTTTCTAAAATAAAATACATTAAAAAATGGCAAATATAACGAAAGTAGTTCTCTTTAATACATATTACACATATGTAAAATTATTATTATTGTTATTATTGCAATAAATTGCTTAAAATTTACATTTCATGCGACATCATAATTCTCTTTAAAATCCAATTAATCTATTTTTTGCGTTCATCTAATTGCGAAAAAAGGTTGGCTAATATTTGTCTGATTAAATAGTGTACGCAATAATTTTAAATTCTTTGTACCAAGAATCAGTTTTATTCGCTCCTAGGAGACAATATTTTTAAAATGCTTTAGATTCTTTTATTATCTGTATATTATTAACAAGTGAAAGTTCTAAGAAATTCATTTATGCGTAGGCCCCTTTTCTGCATTTTTTTTAATTCGTTAATAACACTTAATTGTTTTGGATTCCACCCAACTAAAACAAATTTCACAAACAAAATAAACTTAAATGAAATTCAAAGAACACTAAAATAAAATTTATAGCAAAAACATAAATTTTTCAATATTTATATTAAAACAGATGAATTCAACGTGATTTTTAAATTAAATTATAAATTTTAAAAATGCATATGAACAAATTACAAAGTCATGTTTTTGTGGGGAAATTAATTAGCGTTAATATGTGTGTAAATATAGCGTTTAATATTATATAAATTTACTTAATTTTTGGTACGTAAATTTGTAATTTTTTTTGCTTATATAAATAATACTTGCAATATAATTATACAATAAAATAGGTATATCTAAGGTTTTGCCTAAAATGAATAGTTTTGTAAATAGAACAGATGCCGATGGAAAATAAACATTTATTATAAGGGTGTAATATCCTTTTACGTTTTGTACGTTTCTGTAGAACTGTGTCCATAATCATTATTTTAAAAATATATCAGCGTTTATCCAAAATGTAAAATAAATATAGTGTTGATAATTTTAAGAAAATTAATATAACAATTAAAAAAAAAATCATTAATACTTATGCAGACAGAAACAATTTGATTTTCTCTTTTAAATTTTATAGACAGGTATATTTGAATTTCTCGTTTAAACCTCATTTAAATATTTATATTCTCCCGAAATATTTTATGAAATATGTTATAAAATATAATTTACTTTTATTACAACAATAGGAATCGTATATACGGCCATGTAAATATATTTTTATTAAATTAAAGTAGTACAAAATGATTCTTAAAGTGTTGTGACGGGTGATCATTTTTTGACGGGTCACTTAAATCATCAAATGATCTTCTGAAAAAGGATATTTTCAATTTAATAGCGAGCATAATATTATTCTGGATATGAAAATTTTGAAACAAGTCATATAGAATGCATAATTTATTACATTAATATTTGTTTTATCTACCTTTATTACTCCATTATAAGTTACATTATTATAATTAACAACATAACTTTACTAAATTGTAATTTATAAGATTAACTCATATTTACCTCATCAACATGCTCCGATTTAATTTGTATATTTTTATGTATTTCATATTATAAAAATATATTCCCTTTAACTTAATTATTCAATATGTACGCATATATAAAATACACAATCCAATAGGGAATAATTAAAAAAAATTAAGAACTATTATAATAATAGATCTTATTGAATATTTTACAATATTTCTTATTTCCAAATGTAAATAATCTGTAAACGAAAAAAAAGTTTATATTTTTTAATTACACAGCTCATCAAGTCACTTGATTTATAATGATAGTATACAGAAAAGAGAAAATTTAATATAGAATAATAATTACATATCCCTAAAAATTCAAAATTTAACTATAAAATATAAAAATTGAACTTTGTAACATCGAAATATGGTGTAATTTGGAAAGTTAAAGTGAATTTGTACAGTTAATGAATTTGTCGTGGAGAGTAGTGATAGTAATAATTCACGGAACTCGATTTATTGTTTTCGGTTATTCTTCGACATAATGAAATTAACTAAATCATGTGATTTACTGACGCAATTAAATACAAATCTTTCACTGGAATAATGGCCATAGTTGTAGTTTTACACAGAAATTTACGCATCAATTTTAAGATCTGGTAAATCAACCAATTGATTAATTTGAATCAAGTATGAATTTAGGTTATAAACGTTTATAAAAACTTAATTGCTTAACTACAATATACTTAAAAATTGTCTCTATTTTATAAAACAATATCTTATTACGTTTGATATAAAAGTACCATTTAGTTTAATACGAAAAAAAAATGTTTCGAGTTATTTTACAAAATCAATTGTATACAAATACATTAAAATATATATTATTTCGAAACAACAAATAAATTATATTAATATTGTATTAAAAATACAAATTACAAAGTGTAGTTTAACAAATTAATTTACAAATAACAATAAAATTTAAACTATGTTGATGATGATGTTCATTGCTATTATTATTATTATTAAAATTTGATAAAAAATAAATGTTTATAGTGAATCTCGTTAACAGAAGTTCTAAAACTGAAGTAAATACTAATAAATTGACGAAAATAATAATTTTATAATTTTTTGATACAGAATGATATTGTGATAAAAAAAATATATGCTGAATTTTTTAAGACAGACGTGTAATTAATGACAGAAAATGACTCATAATAATCGATAGATAATTGTGTTTTGAACATTTTTAACAATTCATAGAATTTTATTGAATTTAACATTCAATGAAATCCAGCATTCATTACAATTGCCACTAGCTTATTATATGAGTATAATTGAAATGTATTATAATGAAATCTGTAATTTGATAATATAATAATAAAATTGTATTCTTTAAAGGTAGTTAATTCCATAGTTAATGGTATAATATATAAATGATAATTAAATACAATTCTTTTAATAATAATAATATAACTAATTAAATAAATTACTAACTAATTGATACAAATAAAAAAAAAATGTAAAACATTATACAGCTGTGTACAATTATACACATACATATGATTTTCCAAGATATTTTACTAATTTATTAAAATAATATAGTCTCAACTCCATTGCCACTGTTATTTTTCGTTTTACTTTCAAAAGCAATGTGCTTACACTTTCCTAGTTTAGTTTAGTCTAAGAGTGTTTTTAGGCCATCAATATACTAATAAAAACAAGTGTTAAAATACTTAAATGAATAATATGATTTTCTCTCTTTTTAGAAAATTGAAGTGCCATTTTTGGAAGCAGTTAAGACTACCTTAGGGGATCGATTTACAGAAAACATCGAAACCATATATAAAATCACCATTAAACTCATTATTGAGACGTTGATAAAAGGATATACGGAAGCTGGGCCATAAAACGTAATCAATTAGAATATAATGAAACCGTGTACTTCATATCAATACAATAATATGCAAATGACCGAACACAATCTGTTGTATAATTATAACTCCTCTCAAACAATAAGTTATTTGTCATTTGGAAATTAAATTGAAAAAAAAAGATTAGCTCAAATCTAATTAAATGGGCGTATTTACAATAACGTCATAATGTCAATTGTATAAACAGTGTGTACTAAAAGAATTCATATTTATATAAAAATATAAATAAGATGTGTAATTATTGTTATTAATTGTTAATTAGCCATTTTTTAATTAAAATTATTATTATTTATTATTTTTATTAAATCCGTATTGTATATATATATAATATATATATATATACCATTGTCTATTAAATAGTGACGGCTAGAATATATACATATATTTATATGTGTGTATTTTGTATTAGATACAAACAATGATTTCTTTTTGTGTTGTTTTCATTTTTTAGATTATAATTTATGTTTAGAATATAATAATATGACTTTACTGCGATCATTACATGAACGTTTGGTTGCATTAGTACCAAGTAAATTTTGTTAAGATTATTTATATATATATATATATATAAATATGTCATGTTATTTTTATAATATTTATGATTATTATCATAACATATTAATAATAACAATAAAGAACTGATATTTATTACATATAATGGACACGCACGTAACATTATTTATTTATATTTTTATTTATAGTAAAGGTTTCTATTTCTTTTCATCTTTTTATCATGTCTTGTATGATATTTAAAACAAAATTCGTTTCGTTCAGAAACATTAGATGGTGACCAAAGTGTTTACAAACAGATTGTTGACCTTTTTGAAGATCTCCAACTGTTTCACAAAAAGTTGGTAAGAACAGCAGAACGTGGCGTCTACGAAGGCACTGAAACGTTCGAAAGTAAGGAATAGTATTTTAACATTAGAAACACAAATGTTTCCGCCGGCCAGACCCCAATAGCCGCAGGACCTGATGGCTTGATTTATTTCCTTCATAGACCCCTAACCAGTGACTTTTTCTTCAAATTTTTCTTCCTTTAATAAAATGCATTCCAAATGCTTTGGCTATATGTACGACCATCCAAAAGATGGTTATATAAATTCCCTTACAGGTAATACGTTAAAACATCGCAAGAAAAGTAAACCAGTAAAATTCTATAAAAAAAAAAATTCATTAAATAGTCTTTTTTTATTTGATACAGTGTTATAAGGTTAATATTTTATGTTATAATTACGATAAATATAATATAGGTTAATTCGCGTTATATGCATTTACAACGAGGTGATATGAATTGTAATCATTACAAATTTAATTCAATTGCAGTCTCTTAGTGATTGTAGTATTTTTGTTTATTTGACTGCAGATGTATTTTGGAATATTTTTCATCGCCTTATCCGTTTGAGCTATTCACATATTGCGTTTAAATGCATGTTGAATAATATATTGTATAGTTTACACGTTCGCGTTCAGAATTAGTCCTTATTTTTCATCGTTAGTGTGAAATAATCACGACTACGCTACGTTTTTCTATTTCTTGAAACCCGTCATAATTGGTGATAAATTTGGTTGGTATCATATAACTTATTATTATCGTAAAAGTTTCGTCGAACCATAGATACAACCTGTTGAGAATAGAATAATAATTCAACCCTAAAATTAATGTATAATTTTTAGTAGCATTTCGAATAATATTCGTATTGACTGATTTTTCTTACACTATTTTCTAACTCATCATATTATTCGTTAACAACACTGTGATGTAGAGTATTAATTCTGATACATAAATGATAATGACGTCAAGACATTTTGAAAAAAAAAATTAACGATTTATCGGTTGAAATTATTTAGTCGCTTCATTCTATTTGATTAGAGAGTACTTAGAAAGTAGCTTATAAAAACGAATTTTTTAATGTGTACCAAAAACAATTTCTATCGACTCGAAGGATTTGTAAGTCTATGCTACAGTAATTCCGATTAGGTAAGAGAAAAGTATGTATTATTCAAATAGCACTATGAATAGTATTACTACATGGTGATAGATATTATAATTATTTAATATTTTATTGTTAATAAATTAGAATTACTTATAGATATAACGGACATCGGTTAATATTATGGTTCTTAATAACGTAATTATTTATGCATGGTATTAACATAAAAATTATTTTTCAAATAATTATTGACAATATAAATGTATTATATTTATATTAAATTAAATTTTCTGTAATGACACCCGATAACAATTTCAGATTTAAAAATGTAACAACTTAGGTTAATTATAAAATGTGAGATAAGGAAAAGTTCTAAGGGGCTTAAAATAAATTTAGTTTGCTTTATATTACCTTTACTTTTAGTTTTTACTCTGTACAATAAATTAATTATTGGAATAAGTTATTATCATATAACTGTGCATATCTAGCTGAAAAAAAGTTTTTTAAAAAAATACACATAAACCGCTCATTATTATAACTTGTAAGCCGATTACTTTCCTCGTTTTGCTAAGAATTTTAAAAAAAGTGCTCATAAAGTTGTTTGATGGTATGAATTTTTTTTTACGTAATCCTTAGTTAACATTTAAAACGAAAATATGGAACTTTAATTTTAGGACACTTTAGAAAAATAAAAACAATAATAAAAATTATGGAAAGTCCTAGAGGCCTGCATTAATTTGGACTATACAAAATAGTCCGGCATTCATTATAAACCAAAACATTATCATAATATGTTCCTAACCTAATCTGGCTATATATGATAAAATGTTTACAAAAGATCACATCGAGTTTAAAAAAAAAAAAAAACTAACTTTAAATACATTTTAAAGAGTGTTAATGTTGTATTGTATTTAAAAAATCAGTAAACCCCCTTATTTTTCGTTATTTTTTGATAGTGGGCTAGTACTATTGAACTAATTAATATCACAATATCTGATTTTATTTTTGAAACGGGGAGCATATAATTTTTGTGATAATTTTAATTTGTAAGTTGCAGTTTCATTTTTCAAATTACCATAATTATTCATACAAAGTATTGAAAACAATTCAATTATTATCTATCTTGCTCGCTTTCAAGACGTTGCGAGTCGCATATGGGATTTAAAATGTATGAGATTTTATGTTGACTTTTAACAGAATGACATGTTTATAAGTTTTAATAAACACGATATTCATGTCTCCTTTTTATCTTTGTATTCTAATATCATTGGTAGTAATAACTTTACATATATTTGATTTAAAAGTTAATTTAACGAAAAAAAGGCGTGTTTGTTTTCTTTGCGTTTTACCTGAAAAGAACAAAATTGTAAACACAATATATGGAAAATCGCATAAATCAAATTTGTTGTTTTTTTTTCTTTTAAAAATAACAGAAAATAATAAACTATTTCAAAACATAATGATTATACATTATGCGCCGTAAAAATATTGAATACAATTTATAAACATATTTACAATTTATAATAAAACACAACAAAATTATATGTACAATGAGTTAAAAAATTATCCGAGTGTACAAAAATTATTAAATTTGTTTGATAAGTACTGAATATAAGGAAAAAATTGTTTCAAATAAATAAACCAAGCTCATTTAGTAATAAAAAAAGAAAAATTCATTGGTTAGATTTCACGTAAAATTTTACCAAGTATTGAATAAAATATCTTCGGTAATGCATCTGATGAAAATATTTTAAAAACTTAGAAGTGTTTATTAAATGAATGCGTTAGTTCCTAAAAATCATAAAACATGTTCCAAAATTATTTGTTTTATTTTATTAACTAATATAAATATGCGTTTTATAAATTTGATTAATACTCCTATATATTTTAATTTTATACAATAATCTCATAAATTATCTAATGCATTTTTACAATATATGTTCAAAATACATATTTGGGTTTAATACAAATTAAGTAACAAATTACTGAATATAACTTACAAGTTACAATAAAAAATAAGAATACAACGGCATATGTTTATATAAGCAGAATATTTTTGTCTTGAAGATTTAGAAAATATTAAAAAGGATATATTGAAATCAATAACATATCTGTTGAGTACGTTTGAAAACGGTTGTGCGGATTTCCAGCAAATAATGAAATCGAAAGTTTGTTTAGTTAATCACATAAACGAAATTGAAATTCAAACTAAGTGCGTATTCAACATTTATTTTCATCATTGTAATACAGTAAAAGTATTAAGGTTAAATATTTCAGAGCCGATTCACAAGTAATCGCACATTATTTCCTAAATTCATTGGATGAAGGCATTCGAATTAAAAATGACACTAATACAAATGTCATGAATTACGAGCATGTCAGTTGTAATATCCAATCGACTGCATTAAAGGTAAAAAGCAACTTTTCGGCTTATGAAATTATATTTCCCATAACATTTTAGGAAACTTGTGAACATTTGTTCTTTGCGTTTCAATTAATGCCTATGTAGGAAATAATTTAATTTCCATAAAACATAATTTTGACATTTTCATTCATTAAAAAATGTGAATAAATTGTATGTGATAGAAACTAAGAACTGGAAACTCATTTTCTCAAGTACAGATAAGTCAATCCACTTAATCGTTATAGAGACAGCAAGCATAATAATAAAAAACAACTATAAACCTATCATAATCTAGTCTGATTCTCTTCTCCCCCAGACTACTCGTCACCCAACAGTAATTATGGGAGGTTTTACCAACTACCATAGCTCGTAGTAATATGATAGAAATGATGAAAATGATATAAAAATCTTCAATTGAATCGACATACAGGGCTTATCTCTTTTACACGATGCGAAAGAACTAGGTAGTTATCACTTAACTAAATGAAAACATTTTTACACAACACCGACTTAACAATCATCTTAAACAACAAAGATGACCAGCCGATAGCCTCGAGCAAGTCAATATTAGGTCCCTTCCCAGTTCCCACATAGCACAGGTGACAAGAACATAGCAAACAATTTTCTCATATCTCTTAACAATGCCCGAAGAAAAAAATGGATCAACACAAGGAATCCTTTCACTTCAAGCACTATAGTTTTAAATCCCGGGACCTCCTCAGAAGACTAGATTTGAATTCACGAAAAGACAGCATGGCAAACAATATCATGTCCGATAATATTGCAAAACATATAAGAAATCTTATTAGGTTGCCATGTGATAAAATGTGCTCTAGAAAAGTTAGAAAATCCATAAATCAAAAAAGGGAAAAAACCGAGGACCGTTCTCGCCTTGTCAATGACTTCATAGTGGAAGAAATAAGTAAGGCTATACAACAAAGAAAAACAGGTAAAGCAAGTGATGTAAATAGTATCTTCCATGAATTCATAATGTACTACGGACCAAGCACACAGAAATGGCTAGCAACATTCCACTCAAACCTATAGTTCTCAGACAAATAGCTTTATCTGGAATTACATTAGAATTTTGAGATTACTAGTGTTCTTAATTAGCGATTATTGTCTAAAATTGGATTACTCGTTAGAAAATGAATTTAATTTTATGACTAATAAAACGTTTCAAACTATATTGCACCATAATACGGATGAACTCCTCGTACCTTTTAGAAACTAAAAAACATATTTTAGTTAAATTACGTTATAATTAACTATACATAAATAGTTAAATTATGCATAATTTTATATATCAAATCGTAAAAAACAAAAACATTATTTGTATCAAGTGATGTTAATTTATTCAATAAATTTAACCAACATTTACGGATTTTGGAATTCACTCTGTCTATATAGATCATAGGGCAATACAAAATTTACATTACTCATTAATAAATGAGTGAAATTTTAGATGATCAATAGCAAAAGAGAAATTATTCTGGAAAGTTATGTTAAAAATTAACGAGAATATTATATTTTATTTTTAAAATGCACCTTTATACAAATAAAATATAACATAATTTTATATAACCGCAAATTTTTTTAATAGCAATATGTTATATTATTATTCGTTTTAATTTAAATTATTGGGGAAATTTTTTTTTATACTTATATATATATATTGTGTAATCATGTCAATTACAAAAATTACTTAATTTGTAGTGATTTCATTAATTTGTAGGTATTACATTTTGATGTAAATATAACATGAACCGGCAAAAATATGAGACAAACCTAAATTCAAACCTATAGTTTTTTTATGGTTATATAATAATTATTATCATTTATGCGATCGTTTTTAAACATTTTAAGGGTCATAAATAAATCTGATTAAAGTACACATCACCGGTTACTCTTTAGTATTCATAGTAGTAGGAGCTTAATGTTTAGATTTTTAAAATTGATTTGCAATGAATTCTTTATGATTAAGAAAACGTTTGACGTTGATTGAGCTGATGAATGTGTAATATTTTATACGAGTACTTGATATGATATGCATGAAGATATTATATATTTAATTTCAAAGTTCAATTTAAAAACTTATTTTATTAAAATTTTACTTTTCGCTTGAAATTGTTTTAGTTAATCCGTAGAAATGTTTGTCAACTACAGGATTATCAGTTATATGAGCAATTGAATATTGCTAATTTTTTTATGACTTCAACCAAATAATACAAAAATTTCTGACGTATATGTTAAATTAGTTTATATGAGATCACAAGCCTTCAAAATTACCACTTCACTATCTCATTAAATTTTCAATTTTTAAAAATATGTAAAATAGTAATCAGAACAATAATTGACTAAAGGTGAACATGCATATCAGAACTGGATAAATTTCCTTAAATTTAAATATTGTAATTGAAGCTTTAAGAAAATATAACAGTTGCTACCAATAAATCAATCAAGACAAACTGCACTAAACAATTACATAATATAATGTGTTTTGATAAAATGTGATTAGTTACATTTCCAGTTGCGTCTGTGACTGTGAATAACATTATGTTTTTGTCCACCTTTGTTTGGACCACAGACCTTCATCGTGTAATTAAAATATCGCACAATTAACCAGTGATTTCATTTTAGCTAATGTCCACAGTTTGAAAATAATGGCTAAAACATCCGTCGTAACTCTATTGTCTCTATTAATAATTTCTTTGATCGAAATTTTAATATAATTTCTAATTACCTATTTCTAAAAAATATTTTCATTTTAAAATACCTAACTTTTATTAGTAGAAATGCTACTTAAATAAATCCACGTTGAAAATATTACAACACTAGAGTAGACTAACTAATGAGAACATACATGTGAAAAACTCTAATTTAATTTAATTTCTCTGTCTTTATTTTTTATTTATTTATTCCTTTTTTTTTTTGTGCCTTATTTTATTTATATGTTGCGTAAATTGAGCTAATAACATTTTTTTTTGAACAAAATACAAATATTCTATAAGAAATACATAACAAAATATGTCCGTCATCCTTAAACATTCCTGAAGTTACATAATAGCTTTTTCCATTTTTATTTTCATGATTTTTGGCATATATTAATATTTTAGAATTTATAATAATTTAGCATGTGCAATCGATAATTGTTAAATATACAATGAATAAAACCGTTTGTTCAAGATAATATATTAAATTATTCAATAATACAGTTTAAATAAAGTAATTGATAATGATCATAATAATAATATTATATTTTAATTGAAATTATTGGAGAAAATAATATTGAAGTAAGGAACAAAAATTAAATTCATACATTACTTACAACACTGTGAGTATAAAATAATTTAGATGCGATTGCACACAAACTTTACCTAATCCAAGTTTTTGACCATGTAATCAATATTAAATTTGTATTAATGATAAATTGTAAGAAATATGTGTACTAATTTTTTATTTATAATAAATTTTGACTTTAAATTATAATGACTATATCCGTATTTATATTATACATATGACAATAATGTATTCTTACATATTTTAACGTTTGTTATATAATATTTAATTCTGATCAAAATATAAAACTACAGGTAATTTACTTCTTGTATTTCTTAAGTATAATACAACATAATTTATTCGTGGTTATTACTTTATAATTTTAAAATAATAATTGTTCAGTTGGAGTTTATAAAATGTTTTAATTGAAATGTTTTATATATCAATGAAAAATCAATAAATGTTTTACTTTCCCATATAATATAAATAAGTAGCTAAGCTATTTTATATTTCGAGTATATAGGTTGTTAAAATTTAATGAACGAATAGAATAAAATGAAGATCAGAGAAAATCGTTTAGTTTTATCAAGCATAAAAACTCATTACTCATCAAAAAGTTATAAAAGTAGAAAATCCACGCGAAAGGGATTGGTTCGAATTTGAGAGTGTCATCAAAAAAGTATAAAATGCTAGTATAACCTTTAGGATAAAATCTTCATTATAACATTATAATTTCGATTCCAGAGTAACTTTATTCAATCTTCTATCGTTCTCAATTTCAGTTCCTTATTGCTTTTGAACAAGATTAACCAAAAGTAAATACTAAAATTCACACAATAAATGTTTTAACACAATGTACGCACAATACACGCCGTCCAATGTTCAAGTGATATATATATATATATAGGCAAATATTAATTTTTCTTCTAAAATGGAATATAAATTATACTACTAGTAATATGCTTTTAAAATAAATACATTAAGAAAATTGGAAGTGGTTAGATTAGAAGGAAAAACAACTATATATTTCGTTACGCAGTGTATTTGTGTGAAACGTAAATGATAGTGTGAATGTGACGATGTGGGAAATTCACTCGCAAGCCTTCAAAACTTCTTAATCGAAGCTATAATTTGAATACAATAATTAAATATTATCGCATAACATATTTAAATTTGTCGTGAATTTTTGCATTAAAATCGAATTTCGCACTTTATTTCAATTTATCTTATAATCCTAAAAAATTTACTATTGTCAATTTAAAAATTTAAATTTGTAGAGATTTATATGAAAAAAAATTATAAATGTGAAATAGATTGTCCCTAGTAGACTTCAGTAGTACACTGTCCCTAGAAGGCGAATTCAAATGTGTTTTCAGATTTCTTATCGTATCAATATGTGCATTAAATGTAGAAACCGTGAAAAACACTATATTTCGTTTGTGTTAGACAATTAAAGTAACTGCTCGTTTCCAATCCCTTCAATGTAACAAATACTATCGCAATACAAATAACACATTATTGCACTTATTTTTACATACATAGTGCGCCGTATAATAATTAATATAATTAAGTATTATCAACAACTTATAATTTTTAAGGTTTAATTATTTTTTTTTTTTAGAAACTATAATACATTTTTATTGCATGAAATTAATTAAAATTTTAACTGATAAATAAATTATATTTACTACTCATACTGTAAGCAGATAATTGAAATATAGTATACGCTACGTGAATACTGAAACAGAAATATTTAAACACCTAATTAATGCACCTTAAATTATTGTTATGATTCTTATATGTTTAAAATTAATGAAATATAATTTTATTTTTCCTCTACTTAATACGTTGTGAACACTGTATCTTATATACAATTTAATCAATAAAATATAGATTTTTTTAATATTTAATTGTTTATCAAATAAGTATAATATTGTACATAAAAGTGAACAACTCATTTAACGAATAAAAAAAATTATATTGATTAGTTTAATTTATATGATAAAATTATAAATAATATGTAAGTAGCTACATATTATCAATTATACATACAATTTATGTAATCTAATAATTAATAATAGTTTTATTTAATTAATCGTTTTATTTTCTATTTATCATTATTTTTAAAGAATTCTAGGACGCAAATTAATAATATGAAATATTTAATTATATATTATTTACTTTTTAGTTACATGTGAAATCGCTTGCGTGCTATTTCATTATAATTTATATAATTATTTTTTAGTGTAACTCATACGGTGAAAACAGTATGAAAAACACGGGAAAACAATTAGAATATCAAAAACAACAATTAACAGTTATAACTGATGAACTAAAAAATAAATTAATGTTTGTAGAAGAAACAAATAGAGCTACATTTGCATCGGTTTCTCAAATAAAGAGGTATTCATTTTTTTTTAAATACCCGTAATTTAGATTGCTTAAGTAGTATATTAAACAAATCTAAAATGTGTATAATCGAACACTCTACTAGAAACTAGCCTCTATATGTTAATCAAAATTATTAAGATCTATTTAAAAAAACCATAATATCGTTGGTTTACTCCTAAAATCGTCGTTAAACTTATTTAAAGATGTATTTCAATAATTATTAAATAAATGATTTTTTTTAAACTACAGGTAATCAAAATTGAACTTTCTCGAAATAAAATTAATAATGAACATATCAATACTAAATACGTATATATTTTTAAACTCGACTATAAGCTTTTTCATAAAATGAATTATTAAAATATTTTAATTTTAGTTGGAACGTTATATTTTAATTATATATATAAAACAGCTGCAGAAAATAATGTAGGATAGAACCGGTATTCAAATAATTTATACACAATGAAAAAATAAATATATTCTACTGTTTCAGTAATGCAATGAACCTTCAAATTAATTATAGTTTTATACAAAGGGCATACGAAACTTGTTCTAAAATGTATGTCAAAGTATCCGAGTTCGAAAAAAACTGTAAGCAAATTGATAATAGTTTGGATTTAAAACTTAAAAACTGTAAATCAGATCTCTCTTTGAATAAGAAAAATTGGTAATTATAAAAAAAAAAAATGTTTATAAAAATCAGTAATTATCAAAAAAAATATAACACGTTATTAGTTAATTATATATTTATAAGCGTTTAGTAATGAGGAAAAAATTTAATTTAGGGAATTATTATTATTTGAATGGAGAAATTTTCAAGACCAGTCAAATGAGATTTCAAATAGTATTTCAAACAATATCAAAGAAGTAAAAATCGCAATTATTAAATAGTATTATAAAAGATGTTGAAAAACTCATTATGACAGAGACACGTACTTTGAACACGTTTAAAACGAAATATCGCCTAAGTTTATGAATTCTAAATTACCTCATTGCTTTCGGCCATTAAATTTTTATAAGGCAAAACCTATAAAATAATGTTGTGAAATTTAGACGTTATAACGGACGCGTAGTAGTAAATATAGTGAAAGTAAAATTCGTTTTGCATGCTTTAATGCAAGGAAAAAAAAGATACATTACATATATGAGCTTATAAAATAATCCATTTCGTACGACGCAATTTTCCTTTAAATACAAATTATAAATATTTATTATACAAATATTATATATATATACAGACAAATTTAGTCTCTATTCCATAACGTATTATAATTTTTGTATTTACGGGAATCTTATACTGATCGGCTCGAGTATTATTATATTGACTGTGACTAATGCAAATATTATGCACTCGGCAATGTAATTGAATATTATTATACTCCGCTTGAAATACACATTATGAATTCAACCCTATTTACAATAACGAAAATGTATTATTTTTGTCAAGTATTAAAATTCAAAAGCGAATGAATTTGACACATATTTCCGTGTGATTACAGTTTCGAATAACGGTGTTTCAGGCATTTAATTATCCATTGCTATTCCTGAATATGTCCATACTGTTTTCATTTCATTTCGAAATATTCTCCTGAGTTGTAGCCTATATTACATATAAATTTACACGTTACTTTTATCTCATTTAAATGTATATATATAAATATATGTATGTGTGTGTGTATGTGTCCGGAATCGTATTACACTATAATTCATTTAATATAATTTTAATAATTAAAAAAAAATAAAAAACAATTATGTAATTAAAGCAAAATTCTTATTAAATTACAATTGTTTAATTTTATATTTATGTATTAATTTATAGATAATTTTATGTTAGTGATAATGTCATCTAAATTAATTATTCTCATAATGTTGCTATCAACTGTAACAGATTTCGATTTTTAAAGATGTAGATAATATGTTTTTCTGTCAAGTAACTGCAGTTGTACGCATTTGTGGAGATAAACCTACTTGCATAAATTAATAAACACCAAATGTCGAATCGAATTTTTAAGTCACATGACATTTCACGCCCTTAGTATTATCAAACTGTTTATGAATGCTAAGTGTTTGTACTGAACGATGTAATACGCAACGTTATGCTTTGATCGTAATAATTACTATCGTTATTATGATAATATTCAAAGAATTACAATTACTCATTTACACAACAGACGAAATAATATTGATCGTTTTTAGTATATGGAAATGAATAAATCATTAGATGAGTTGATCCTACGAAAAGCCGAAAAATTACGACGTTTGAAAAGAAGTATGTTTTTAACTACCTACTTAAGAAACAATGATATTAATATTTCGAAAATATTCATTATTCGAATGAAAAAAATATGCATTGACAGATCTTTAATTATACAAAAAAAAAATCTTAATCACTATTTAAATAAATTGGAAAACGATAATTGATTTTATTTAATTTTTTGACGTGTTTACGTTTACATTAATTAAAATATTATTTATCCATTAATTAATTATCATATTATATATATGTAGATTATACTTTATATAATAACATTTAAAAACAATCAATTACAAACTATGTCATTATTATGATATTTATTTAGAAAAAAAAACATTATATTAGATATTTATATAACAAAGCATTTTTTTAAATTTTTTAAATTAATAGGGAAATTATTTATATAGTAAACACTTTTTTTTGTAGACTTTCGAATAAGTTGTCAGTCAAAGCGAAAAGTAAAGGAAAATATGATATCCATCGAAAACATTTTGGAAAAATTAAAATGTACATTAACTGATATTAAAAAAACAAAAAGGACTTATGTATCACAAATAAATGAACAAGAAACATACAGAAGACAACTATTAACTTCGATCAAGTATTTAATAACATACTCAGAAAAATTATAGTTTTCTATTTTTTTTTTTAACATAATTATAATTTAAATATAATAATATGGGTTTTATCACTAGATATTCTCCCTTTCCTACATATTAATTTAATGAAATGTTAATATTATATATATAAATATTTATTTTTATCAAAATTATTTGTTGTATCACGATGCATAGATTGTAATATATTTGCAAATAAATAGAATATGACAACAACAAAATTTAAAAGTAAAAATATTAAAAAAAAAATTCCATATCGCCTGAGTAAATTAGCTAATATTTAAAGTAACTGTGCACGTTTGTCTTCGATACACTCATAAATTACTGAACCGATTCAGATAACATTTTTACATATGTTTTTTATGATCTCTTAAATGTTATAGACTATTTGTCATTCAATTTTATCATTATAAACATATAGATAAATCTAATAAATAGTATTTTTGCTACCATGCGCTAATATCTATAACAACTATAAAATATAACAAAAAATAATCTCTAATCTAAATAGGACCATCTCTTACATTTACAATTCACACGACAAGCAAAATTCAAGCAAATTTTTATTTCGTAAGAGTGTAAATATTTTGAATCTTTTATACAAATAATTTTCATCTTTCTACGAATTTGCCAAAAATATATAATTTCCCTCAAAATAAATGTATTTTTAATCAAACTCCAAAAATGCTCGTGTCAGTGAATACATTTTTTAATTTATTTGAATAACAAAAACCATACGCTTAAAACTATATACTGGAAAGTTTTTACTATAAAAATATACTTTTTAACACCTTAAAATTAAGAAAATAATATACACGTACGTATATTTATATATATTCAAAAAATACTATAAAAAAAAGTAATTCATAATTTTAAATATAAACAATAGTTTATTAAAATATTGTCTCTATAAATATTTGATAAAAATCAAATCAAAATCTCATACGAACATATACATGGATATTTCTTCCATTTATTATAAACGGATTTATACAACAATACGCAAGTTTTTATATGCGATATTATATAAGGAAATTCCAACTAAACAAAAAATTTGCAATATTCAAATACCTCGAAAAAAAAGTCTTTTCAGAAATATTTAAACAATATTTTAAATTTTGAACGAAACAAATTGATTTTTCAATGAGGTTTTTTTTTATACAAACACATTCTGAGTAGCCAAGTTGTATATAGTCTTCTATTAATCGATTATGTTCACACAGATGGTACTTTAGAATGGTCGTTTTTCGTTTTTCCCACTACTATTTCTATACACGTAAACGAATAAGTTATGAAAAATTTGGCAAAAATATTCAAAAGCAAGAGTTTTTTTTTAAGAGAAACTGAATTTCGTGTTTTTAATACTAAGATTTTTCATCAGCCGTCTTTAATTTACAAAAGCGTTCATATGACTGTAGCACACCCATTTTTGAGACGTGAACTGCCACAAATCCTCGAATTTACCCGTTTTTTTTATGAATATTATTATTAAACTACATAGTTAATAGTATTTTTCATATGAACCATTTCGTAAGTAACATAAGAAAATTGTTATTTTATACGTTCGTCTTGAAGTTAGATCATGAATATTTTCTTCAAGAACGAAAAAAATATCATTCGCTTGAAGACATCTGTACTTATTTAGAAAGACTTGACAGAGTGTAGGCTTTGCTTGTTTACATGAATTATGAATGGTCAAAGCAAAATGAAAGTTAATTTATGTAAAACTTATTTTGAATGAATTATAGAACTATTGTCAGAAACTGTTGTAAAAAAAAACTCTAGTCTATTTACATTCGTAATAATCTTACGCATAAATGTAAATTAACGTAAACAGAATTCTTTCTAATAATAATTCAATAGAATTTATTGATTTCAACCCTCCTCCCTCAAATTGGAATTAAGAAATGTTTGTACAAATATCAATATTACCGTAATATTTACATTTATATAAATATAAACCACATTGAACAAATTCGATCCTACAGGAATTACAATTTAAAAGATTTTAAATTATTTTATATTCATTAATTTGCACATCTAAATTTATTGTTTTTGGATATTATGTGAAGGACTCATCGATATATAATTTGTATTCATTCAAATTGAATTTACTTAAAACGTTTATGAAATAATATATTTGAATTCTTTGAATTTAATTGAACAAATAAATTTTCGTTATTGAAACTAAAAACTTCTTTGTATATAGTAAAATATTATTTATACACTATTTGCAAAGCAAATACAAGTAATAATTGTGGTTATAAATAACGTTATCTTGTTAAACTAAAATGTTACAAAAATATCCAGTATTGAATACATTTACGTTTACTAGATTAAATAAGTTTATCATAAAAATAAAAAACAAATAATCAAACGGTGTTAAGCTGCAAGTATAACTAATATATTTTGATAATCGAACTAAAAAAAAATTTGAAATTGTATTTGAAAGAAAATGAATTATGTATTACGTTTATAAATTGCGTAATTAAAATTTTTAAGAATATATCGGATACTATATTGTATAATTGCCGAAAGTTCATCATTAATTTTTTTTTTTTTGGAACCTTTTTAATTTTAAAAAAAGTTTATGAATATATATTGGCGAATATATTTTCCTCGATATTTTTTTTCTGAAACTCAATAATTTTTCACCTTCTTGTGTGCTAGACCACAGCTCACATTCAAATATCAGTATAGGTCGTAGCTGGTACTACATAAATTCTCTATTTTAGATCTGGTCAATAATTAAGAAGATAACGTTTCGTTTATTGTTAATTAACTTCTATTGGCTGCATTCATTGTCCCTTTAATTTTATTATGCATATATGGTTTTTTTTTCATTTATATTAACTCACGAGTACTGAAAATCTTCTTTCTGTGCCAAGGAAAATCCTTCAACATAACGAATAATTTTCACTGTCACATTCCTAGACTTTGCCTTGGTTTTTTTTTTGCACTTATTTGAACATCGTATTTGGAATTTCCAACATATTATCATCTGTATATGTTAGCATGGTGTTAGTGCTTATTAGTTATATTTGCCGGGAACCAACATATCTCTCACCAACTTTGCCAGAGCAAAATTAAATAACAATGTTGATAATGCGTCACTTTGCCTCAGACCAGTCTTGCAATCAAATTCTCCAGATAATTCTCCCAGAAAACATAATTTACAATATGTCTGAGTATTGTACGTTTAAAGTATAATCAATAATTTTATTTATCAGACAGTTATGCGAACATTTTTTAATGTTATCCACAACTGTTCATATCTATTAGGTGTGATAAGTTGTTGATCTTTCCCTTCAACAACTGCACAGATATTTGCCTACTATATCAACTGTATATATTTCGAGTCTCCTTAAAATAACTCTTGACAATAATTGATAAAACCTTATACGTTATATTCAATAACGAGATTCCGTAGTGTTTTATTCATTTTTTCCATATTTTATTTTTTGAAGATTAGACATATTCACCCCAAATTCAAATTGTTAGATCTAATTAAAAAATAACAAAAAAAATATACACTTTTTAAAATATTATTAAATCTAAATCTATATGTTTATATATTAATTTTTAACTTGTTTTTAATTTCTTTATTGTAATAAAAAATCTAGTGATTTCGACGAAAAAATAAATGAACTCGAAAAAAATAAAATAAGTCTTGATCATATTAAAACAGACAATGACGTTCACAATAGTAATTATGTACACGAATTAAATTCATCGTCAATTAAAGAACTAAAATTAATCAGTTTACTGGTTGAAGAAAAAATGAAAAAAGTAAAAAAAAATTTATTTTCTATTACTAAGGTTTCAGTGGCATAATTTTACTGAACATTCCTCTATAAATTACCGATGAATTATGAACAATTCATCAGTGATTTTATATGAGACATGAACTTTTTTTTCTTACCAACAATTTGAAAAAAGTATTTTTGCATATTCTAAGGAAAATATTTTTCTAAAAATTTTAATAAATAAATATCGAATAAAAAATGTAGTTTATTATTTATAACCATTTTAACTGAATATAAAAAAATTCAAAAGACGAAAAACGATTTTATACCCTACAAAATATTACTGCACTATACTTAACTCCTACATAAACTTTAAATATTCATAAACGATCAATCGTATTCGATATTTATATAACGAAAATGAAATTATATATAATCAAGTTAATATTAGCTATTAAAAAATCTAATGTTGGTAAAGAAGTTATTAAATTCGTTTTTTCAAATAATTAATATCCATTATATAATATTTAATTTATATTATCTTGTACTTATTGTATACAAAGATATCAGAAAGACGGATACAACATATTCCCAATTATGTCTACTTAAACGGAATAATTATTTTTTATAATTTTTAATCTAACTTAATTTTTTCTATATTAAAATAACGAATTTGAAACAAAATTTAGACATAATAAATATTACTCTTGCTGGTTTTTTAGAATTGAGGCAGTTGTTGTTTAAAAAAAAATTATTCAAAATTCCGTAACTATATTGATTTTTTTTTCTTAACTGTTCTAACAATATACAACTACAAAACAGAATCTTCTTAGTTTAATCTTAGGATAACTTGTCTCATATTTTGTAATATAATGTTATTACACTGTATAAATAAAATTATTGTACTATAAGTAGTTAATGTCAAGATCTATAATAAATTACGAATATTTATTAGGAATAACATGGTAACACGTGCATTACGATATCCTCACAATGTAAACACTTTATATTATAAATATTATATTTACATTCGCATTGATTTTCCCAAAACTGTTTTGTATTAAATAAGTCGTACCCACGTTTTGTACACATAATCAAATATATTTTTTTACCAATTTCACTTCAATTCAACAAGTAGACACATATTATTTGTTTTTATTTCAATTATTTACAAGTAATAAATAGTGATAAAAATTAAACTTCATTAATATAACAGAAACAAAAAATTAAAAGAAATAATTTATTATTAAATTTAATTTAATAGTTTATCATAAAATACTAATAGTTTCAAATGCCTAGTTGAAAAATAATAAATACTAATTATTAAATTACTCCATTAGTAATAAATTTGTTACAAGTAACATTTATAGAGTGAAAAGTTATCCAGTAGCTGCAAATATATTTTTAATAATACAATAATAATTTAATATCGTTATAGCACTCATATCATACTACAAAATTCATATATAATCATAAAAAATTATTATTATTTATTATAATCCTTCCCATCCAAATTAAAATGAAACATCAGGTATTTAATCCTATTAATATTTAATTTACATAAGCGATTATATAATACATAACAGTATTATTGTTATGTTTCTTTTACACGCATATTATTTTCATAATTAAACGTAATGTAATAAAAGCATATATATATATATATATATATATACAGCCAAATCAATAAAAACAAAATATGTATTCACAACACAACAATCAATATTTTAAATATTTATATTTTTTGAAAAATAATTAAACACGTGTGTAATATCAATAATAGCTGGAATATATTTATTTAATGTGTATATTATACTACACAAGTATCACCCTAAATGTATATATTTATATATGATAGTAAAATGTTACCTGATTTCATATACAAAGAAACTACCAATCACCTAAAAAATAAAAAATTAATATAACTAATATTAATTATTTGATCATCTAGTACAAAGTGCGTCCCCATAAGTTTTAAGACTGTGACTATAAAAGACGCAAAAAAATTACAAAAAAATTTTTTACAAGTTTTTTATTCAAAATAGTTTTCATTGGAACTAATATATATGTTTTTTCGGCCTTTAAAGGCCTTTCATAAGCTCCTCTTTTGAAATAATGTTTAACTTCGTTGTCACGGCTTTTTATATCTCGTCTATCGACGCAAATTGATTTCTCCTTTCACGTCCACCTTTAATTCGGTGAACAGAAAGAAGTCAGGGGACTCAAATCAGGCGATTACGGTGAGCAAAGGAATCATTTTTTTGCCAAAAATTGAATATTAATTGCCGCAGTATGCACTAGTGCGTTATCGTGCAAGAAGAAAAAAGATCGATACCTTTTCATAACTCGGGTCTAACGTGCGCAATTTCTTTACAAAGGCGATCCAGCACTTGTTGGTACAATAAAGCATGTACAGTAGTACATTGAAGAACAAATTCTTTGTGGACCATATCTTTAGAGTCAAAGAAATGACCAATATTTTCTTAATTTTAGATTTTTAAAAAAGCAATATTTTTGATCGCGGCGAATTTTGGAGACTCACTCAGCATTTTGGCATGAGACACAACAGATTCACTATAAGCCAATTTTTACATATCGAACGTTCCTGACGCACTTTTACCGGCTTTAAAGCAAAATTTAATCACAATACGTTGTTCGTTATTTTTATTCATCGTAAAATTATGACCGTGACCACTTTGTAACTACCACAGGAACTGATACTGAACAGCTATATAAGATCTGATGGATATTTTGTGTAAGGCAAGAGGAAAGTTGTAATAATTAGTGTTCGAAGTTGCATGAAGGTAGCATTAGTAGTACTGATTTTAGAGCCACAGTCTTAAAACTTTTGGGACACAGTGTGTACATTTAAAATAAAAACACGTTTAAGCTACAATTACTGCACACAAATAATTTTGATTGTCTAATAAACTATTAATTGTAATGTGCATAACACAAAATATCTACACTGTAAAACACTTTGTCATTTTGTTCGAAAGTTTATACATCCGATAAATCTTTCTTGATAAATTTGGCAAATAAATTCGACACTATACAAAGAATAATTTTTCCTTTTGAATAAAAATGTATGTTTATAAGTTTAAACAATTTCAATCAATTAACGTTACACGATATTTACATTTAATAATAATAATAATAATAATAAAAATCTCAATTTGACGATATATATTCGTTTTTTGTAAATAATTTCTTTTTTTTTTGGTATTTAATTATTGTAAATACAAAATTCTCTGCATAAAATGTAGTTGTATAAACAATGAAATTAATTGTTTTATTATGTTATTCAGATAATCGAGTTAAAGTTTGAAAAAAATAGACTAGTACAATTAAGAGATACGCACGTCGACGTTCTAAAACGAGAAGAAAACGAAAATATAGAAATTCAGAAAAATAAAATGAATTCAGAATTAGATTACAAACGGAAATTATTGGATACGATAAATAAAGAAATAGAAAATATCAATGTAAAAATATTAAGTTGTAAAAAACTTTTTGTGGAAGCTGCTTGCGTGAATGTTAGACTAGAAAGTTGTACTGAAAGTATGAAATAATTGTACACGTCTATTTTATTTACATGCTTTATTATTTATATAATGTAAATATGAAAATAATCAATATGTTTTCCATTGTAAACAGTGATAATAAATTATTGGCAAAATATATTGACTGGCAACCACGGTAAACCCATGAATAAATTGATTCAAGAAGAAGAAGAACTGTCTGCAATTAACGTAAGAAATTATCTTGTAATAATTTGTGTAAAAAATAAAAATTTAAACATCTTAGAGTAGAAAAAAATTTCGCTAAACTACCTATAGATAAGACTATTATATTGGTCAAATAGGAAAAGTGAATAATAAGACCGATACAGGAAATCGGGAACATTTAAATGTTAAAAATTCTACAAATTCTCGACAATAGAATGATAACAATTGAAATATACTTTCCGATATTAGTGTTTGAAATCAGAACAATAACATTAGTATACACTGAAGGAGTCTGAATATTTTTAATCTGGTTACATCAAATTTAATTGGATTTGATAAATCCACACGACGTTTAAACACCATAATTAACATTATTTAAAGTATGTTATTATCATAATAATGAATTCACAAAAGATATTATTACAAAGTTTTGTTATAATTATTACTCATTATGGCATTAATAGAATATAGGAAAAATGTATAATATATCGTAACTGGTGCAGAGACCATCTCATGCGAACGGGTCGTCTAATTTTAAATTCAAAATGAATTCCTTTAGAGCACCTACTAACGATACAGGACGTGACGTAAACGTTAGAAACTTGTAGAGAGAGAAAGATAGAGAGAGAGAGCAATAAAAGCTACAGTCATTGTAAAATAATATACTCGTGTGCAAAATTAAAGTGTGCGACATAAATTAAACACAATGGGTTAGTACAGATTTTCTACAGATAAATCTTGTAATTTATACATTTACAATTTGTACTGTACTATTTGAGTACTCGAGTATTTTGATATTTTTTGTGGTAATAAAAGTTACATTTTTTTCAAACTATATGTCGGTGTAAGTGCAAATAACACCACTGACTCCATACTATTCTTAACTATTGTTATTTCAGCCATTTATTACAATTTAGAAAAATAATAAAATAAAAACATTATATAATCTTATATACAATAGACATTTGGAAGAAAATTATGTTCGCTAAAAGACTTCGAACAAACGAATCTAATAATTTAAATAAAAAAAATGTCGTTTCATTTTATGAAAAAATATGAATGCTAATTATATGATAAAATGAATGAGTTTTATTTACATTACTAGCACACACACACAGCTTATAATAATTATACCAAACACTTCATTATTACTATTTTTAAATATAATAAATGTGCTATAAAAGCAATAACTTTCCTTTGACATTAATTTTTAACGATAATATTTACATAAAGCACATGTATATAAAAAACAAGATCGAGTCATTATTTTAACCTTAAAATGCAATAAATTTAATTTTTAAAATCCATAAATATTGTTTTTGGTAAAAGAAAAAACTTAAAAATTTTTTAAATAAATAAATGTAAATATAACGTTCGGGCGTGCATAAACTAATTAATATTATACTTTATTTTTTCCATATTCCCAAGTAAATTATGTAATATCAACTTCGTCAATTTGTTTTTTTTTTTTTTGACTTCACGAATTGATTTTGAACTTAACGTGATATTTACTTTAAAGTAGATATATTCAGATTGTGAGAAGTTTTCATATTATTGTTTGGTAAAAGAACTGATCAATATATTTTTATTGCCAATTGAAGGGATAACAAATTGTATTAAACTAATATTTTTTTCAATAAATTAAACGTACCAAGTTTTGTTTAATGATGACAAAGAAATGTGTAATATATCACATTATACCATAACTTTGGTAACCAATATTTTTAGAAAAAATCAAATCACGTATATAAAAAAAAATTGCAATAAGATTATTATTGCTATTATTGTTATTGTAATTGATTTGTATTGTGTTTTCGAAGATATTTGTAAATTATTAGGACATCTTCAGAGAATTTTTCATTAATACTTTGTTAGTTCAGCAAACTCTTTTTATTTTGTACATTTTACGCATTGTAAAATGTAAAATTTACAAATTTACAAATTTTCCAATTTTACATATTATTACAAATTTTAATTTATAAACCGTTGTTATTTGTTGTGTTATGAGTGATGAATAATTAAACAATATGTATTTATTTTGAAAAATAATATTTTATAGAAGAATTATAGCGCATAAGAATATGCATATAAACGTATTTTTATTATTTTCGGTCTAAAAGTTATTATTTAGTTTATATGCTTGCATTTTATTTTCATCATAGATACTCTGTGTATATTATGTTTTATTTCCGTTGCATAATTATAGTTAAGTTTATTTAAAATTTAATTTAATTTATATCTCTTACATTAACATAAAAAATTATTATTTCATATTTAAATTCATCTATTATTTCAACTCTAGACAATTAACTTTAAATTCATTAGTCTTTATCCGTGTATTATTCGTAGAACGCAAAACTAACTACAACCAATAAAAATATACACTCAATAGAAAACTGAATTAATTAATTGCTTTGAGTATATTTACCTGAATTCAAAATACTAATTTCCTAGTGCAAATTTTTAATACTTATTATATACCTACCCAATCTTTTTAAATGTAACTCTTAGACAATTCTTAAGTTTCTTTCAAAATATATTCGAAAATTATCTAACGGATAACTTTTAAATGTCAAGAACCAAGCTATAGAGTTTAATCTAGATATTCCGACAAACCATTATACATAACAAACGATAACAGCCCAAGGAACCCATAAAAAGACACTCCTATGAAATGGCGGTATTATCTTTTTTAATGTCATGATAGCTATATAAATTTTTGGAACGACTTTCTATAGATTTTAGATTAAATTTAATGACATTTTCTTTATTTTAAACATTTTTATAGTATAAAACATTCGAAAAAATTAATAGTTATATATTATGTACGTATACTTCGTCGTGAAAAATTATTAAGTATTGTTTAAAATATACCTGATCAATTTTTTTTAAATAATAAAATACAATAAACGAGCAAAAGACGATCATAAACTGTACGATTGCATACGGACACTTTCTTTTCATATTATGAAATGGGCATGGACAATATTTTCAATTATTTTTACGAATCCATTAAGAAAATTATATTTTACAAATTATATATATATATGATATAATATATATCATAACTGCACATTTAAAAAATAATTTTCACCCTTTTTCTTTCTACGAATCACGCCTATATCGCCTATATGCAACATAAAATAAGAAATATAATTATATATATATGAATTAAAAATTAGCAGTGCTTATTAAATAGTATCAAAATAAAATTTTATATTGCTGTGGAAGGGGATCAGAATACTTCTATGATCTCTTTGACTGGTCGTAAGAGGCGGTTAATATCAGGTTGTATCAGGTCGATAGCCGGTGTAATACGATGTCAAATGGTATGAGAGATCCTGAACAATTCGTAGGCCGTTTGTCCCATCTCGGATTTGCACGAAGACATCTGGAGAGGGGAAATAACGTAGTTGGAGGCAGAGCCGGATCAAGAGGTGGCTAATAAGGCTATAGCCCAGGGCTCCCTAACAAACAGGAGCCCCAAAAAAAAAATTTGGAACTGTCAATTTTTTAAAAAAATTATGGCAGAATTTTTAAAAATTTAATAAATAACTACAACGTTAAAAAACAGTTATTTACATCAAATATTTTTATAAAATATTTATCAAAATAATAATAATAATAACAAGTACAAATTTCAATGCGTTTTTAATTGATTTAAAGTCCTCTACCTACATTTTTTTTTTTGTTGCATCATTAAATTTAAATATACATTATACAGGTATGTAAGAATTTTTTTTTGTAAAATTATGGCCCCCAGGTTGAGTCAGCCCTTATAGTGTGCCACTTATATCATTATTCCGGCTCTGATTGGAAATGTGGGAGGTTTAAAGGATATAGTGTGGTAGCTGTTTCACCGGCCATGTGTACTGTTCCACCCAACGTGTGTAATGTCAATGGTGTAGGGATATTACCACTGAACTCTAGGAGAAACCCAGAAGAAGAAGAAGTGGTTGTATGCGATTGAGTGTGATATAAGAATTGCTGGTGTATGCGTGAAAGATGTGGGAGATCGTGTAAGTGGAGACAAATGTGGCCGACCCCAAATAGTTTTGATTGAGGCGAAGGAGGAGAAGAAGAAAATAAAATTGTATCCGTACAATCATTCCCCCCTCTATTTATTATATATTTCCGACTTTTAATCTGTATATTATAATATAATTTTAGGCTACAGCAATACATAAATCATTGCATATATCATCGCATCGCCCCTTAGAAAATCCGATAGAACTTCTTGAATCGTTTTCGTTCGCGATCGTCAAAATATATAAATACTGTTTTAGGAGGGTTATTTTTTATTTTGTTCTGCAACTTAGGAACATAAGGACTTTGTCACCATTATAGTATTTCAAATTAAAGTATTTTATTTGTAATAAATTAAATAAAACTATTTAAATATAGTAAGTGCCTATATTAAAATCAAATGGGAATAAATTACTCGTCAAATAATAGGATTTTATTCATTTTGATACATTTATTAGAATTTGGAAAACAGAAAATTATTATAAATATTTCAAACGTCTATTTTTATCGGAGATTTCATTGAGAACTTCTTTGGGTTTTATTAATCCAAAAATAATTACCACATTTAAATAGACGTTTTATTTAATAAAAATGAATAAATATTAACTATAATGTCTGATCTAAAATTTTTCGAGCAAGTCTTTCCGATTGCCTGCAGATCTTCGCTATAATCTTTTGTGAGGCTGATAAAATATTTTATTATAATCATTTTCTTTGAATAGAGAATATTGGAGTAATGTGTTCGTCGTCGACAGTTAACGTTAAACGGGTGTAATACAAATTGATCAAGCCGCGTACAATAATATTTTTTCAATTGTCCTTTTAGCCTTTTTTGGTCTTGGGGGGGGGGAAGTAGTGAACTTTAATTTTGAGGAAGAAGGGAGGTCAAAAGAATTGAATCAATGACTTTTTTTTTTTTTTTGCTTATTCGCTAAATATAATTAAGGTCAAAAACTACTGAACGTAGGCGTAAAATATCCCTCTTTTTATTTATCATTGTACCATAGACAACTACACGACAGTAATATTAGTAAGTACATTATTTGTGATAATTGTAAAATTAATGTATATATTATAACAAACAATAATTAAAAACGTTATGCATTATAAATATACGAAACTTTATTTATTATACAATGTTTTATTTTATAACTGACTTCGAAATAACTAAAGAATAGAACAAAATAAAATACTGAATATAAAAAAAAAAAACACTACAAATTATTATCAAATTACAATACAAGATCTATTCGGGGCCCTTTTCGTTTTACGAATTTCGGAGGGTGAGGGACATGGCCTCTGAAGAACTTACCCCCAAAAAGCTGTCACTGGGAACAGATGGAATTCAATCCAAAAACCCCCCCCTCCAATAAGCACACACCCGATGGCGTGTAAACGTCAGACGTACGTACTACAGTCGGCTCTCGATAATTCAAAGTCGACGGGACTGTTGAAAAACTTCGAATTACCAAGAGTTCGAATTGTCGAGTAGTTCGAAATGACGAGAGAGCCGAAAAAAAAAAAAATTCGAATTACTGAGAGAATTAAGAAAAAAATGTTGAAATTACGATTAGAGACGATTAAGAAATAAAACGATAAGGTTCATACGATAATAACTTTACGGTTATCACAAATAATAAGCTAAATGTCGACACGATTGTACGGTGAATTATTAACGGAAATATTATGAAAACGCGGTTAAAATACATTTTGGTGAATATACTTCGAATCGCCGCCGAGCGTTGAACGAGCGATGGATATGCTTCGAATTTTTACGCGTTAGCGGCCAGTTTTCCCAAAATCTAATTTCGAATTACCGAGTGCGCTTGAATGCGTTGTTTTTATTCGAATCACCGCGTGATTTTCAACGGACCGTGCATTTACTTCGAAGGTTCCGCCGAATCATCGAAGGTTTGAATTGTCGAGAGTCTCCACTGTACTTGTATTCCGGTACATCGACTGTTACACCCCGCGCTAAAACAATATCGTGCACACGTGTAAAAATAATATCGTATAAAAAAATACTGCGTTGGCCCGGGTCCACGGCAACGGCGTATAATTATAGATCATACGCATTACAATACTACTGGCTCGTCATACAATCCGGACGGCGAGGCGTCCAATGCGAATTGCTCGTCCTATAATCGGATGTGTTCGGCGCTTTAAACTGTAACAGTAGCCGCCGATACCGGATACGTGTGTGTTATTATAATTATTATTATTATTATTATACGCCGTCGTGACACACGCACAATTTCGTCTCCGCGTACAGATCGACTACGGCCGGCTGCTCGGTAGCACGCGCGAGGAGACGGACCAGATGGAGGCGCTTTTAGAGGAAAGGATACAATTGTTGCAGGAACGGATGAAAGCGATCACGGCGCAGAGAGAACAAATCGAACAGGCCAACAGAGGGCTCGAGGAAGAACTCGACAAGTATATTTATATTAACATAATATAATATACGTTATTATCGTAACTTATTGTATTCGGAGTATTTTTGACGATCTTAATACAAATATATCGTTTTAATAATGCGGATATAATTTGAGCATATATATATATATAATATTAATCTACACGTTATTTAATAGTATACCGTACATTTTCTTTTTGAAAAACGGCAACTAAAATAATATTAAAAAAAAAAATAATAATAATAAACGGCTACAAAATATCGCGCGTACGTTTTTAAGTAAAAGAAAAAAAAGACAAGAAGAGTCAAAAAAGGTACCTACGTGCTAAATTATAAATTTTAAATCTAAACGTCGTGAAATTATAAATTATTATTAAAAATAATATAAAATTTCATAATCAAGGGTGTGTGCTCAAAGTTCTCCCACAAATTATCTAAACCATCTTTGAAAATTCCTAAGAACGTCCACTTTTAATCAGTATTACAATAGAATTATATAATATGTTAAGTTTCGGAAATGATGATATAATCGGTCAATGTCTACATGATTGATTTGATCAGATATTAACGTCGATAATATTATATTATTAAATACATCTAACTATATTAGCTATTATCTTTATATTCCTATAACGTAAAAGGGTAATAAAATATATAATATAAAATACTCAGACTAATTGGAAAATTGAAATAATAAGCGCGTTATAATATATTTCGTTAAATCATTATTATTATTATTATTATTATTATATATATCTTCGATATATCTTTTCGATTATATCTTCTATTTGAGAATTGCCAAAGAATTCCGTCGTCCTCAATTATCTCGTTCATTTATTTCAAATGTACATTATTTTTTTTTTTTTTTTTTGCTTTTTAAATTTTATTCGTGGATTTATTTATATATTATACAAAATATTAGTTTATAAAAAGCATTCTCGACGCGAAATTCCCGACACAATCTTACATAGCTTTTAGGACAGGAGCTACTACGCTATTGTAAAACCACATTATTTTGCAATTCGTTATAATACAATACGCATTATCATTGGATATAATATTATACTTGTATATTACATACAGTCGGAATAATTTACCACCGGCAAGTATTGATCGTTACTTGGATCCATATTTTAGTACTTATGGTATTACGTGTGCGTGTGTGTAGTGTTAAGTATGTATTGTATAATGCATTATTATATAACAGCATAGTATGTTAAGGGTATACACGACGTGACTTTGTTCTTGCGCATGCATTTACAATATGATTCCCCCGGTATACCGTGTGCGACGTTCGTACAGCATTCTTGTCCGTATATAAAAAAATTAAATGAACAGTTTCTGAAAATGAAGGTCTATTTAGATTTATAAATATATATGACATCATATTTAAAAAATATAAATATATTAAATGAGTAACGAAAATATGTGCTCTTACATGTACAGTAATTAATACAATATTGTGTATTAATTTTACTAACCATAAACAATAAATTTAACAAATTAACTAAAAGTTATGCTTATAAATAATATAATATATAAGTAATAAACGATTTTTTAAATGACGTATTAAAAATCTAGAAAAAAAAATGTTTATTCCAATTTTAATCTTGCTTTGTCTGGACGTCTTAAGCCGCGATCAGACAAAAAAAAAAAAAAAAACATTTGTCGCAAACACGTGTTGCCGACAATGTTGGTGATAAATAAAAATCAAACACACTTCTGAAATTTGTCACCAACACAATTGTGGTGCAGTCGACAACGTTGTTATCGACACATTTTTGTTTTCCATCTGACGAGGGAAAAATTCGACAAAGTTTATAAACACAGTCACTGACGATGTATTGACACGTCCAGCCCAGTGAAATTTTGTCGATAGACATTTAATAAATACGTCGTATTTTATTTATTTATTCGGTTATTCGTTCAGTTTAGCCTCGTCCGCCTACACATAATGCATATTTTAACATTTTTTTGTTTTTTTTTTAATAATTTTTAAGTTTTTGTTTTTCAATTAAATAATGGAGTGGTCTCAAAAAAAAATTATTTGTCGACTTATTGATTTATATCGTGAAAAACAAATACCATGGGACCAAAATCAACACGAGTACAAAAATAAATTAAAAAAAAAAAAAATGATGCGTGGTATGAAGTTTCAAAAATATATTTAATATTGACAAATCAGAAGTCGGAAAAAAAAGAATTCAATATTTCTTTTTTGGAAGCCTTTTTTCGTTTCCGAATTCAAAATTACGCAAGCAGATGCAGCAATATCGCAACGTTATTCTCGTTCCACATTTTATCAAGACTAAAACGTTTCTCAAATAT
This sequence comes from Chaetogeoica ovagalla, assembly GCA_032441825.1. NCBI lineage: Eukaryota > Metazoa > Arthropoda > Insecta > Hemiptera > Aphididae > Chaetogeoica > Chaetogeoica ovagalla. The sequence continues at coordinate 9,066,361 of CM063723.1, forward strand.
GTCCCTTTGGTGTCGGCGCGTCTGTTTTTAAATTTTGTCCGTGACATTTTGAGAAACGTTTTGTCGACAAGTGTTAGACAAATGTTTCTTGGTCTGGACGCGGCCTTAGAATGTAATCATAGTATACATTTTGATATAGAAAAAGATTTGAATATACAACCAAAAAAAAATTAAAGAATTCGGTATTAGAAGAATTACTCATTAATATAATGAAATTAAACGTAATGGTTTTAATAATTTTTTAAATGCTGATTTTAAAAATAATAAAATGTATATTATAATTTATAAACCATTTAGCCCCAATGTCCAAAAACTGTACAGCGAGTTTTAAATGTTCAATTATTTCTATTTCGTACGATTATAGTGTATATCCAGATGTTATTTATTACTTATATTATTATAATAATAACTAGATGCGTGTAAATTTATTATTTAAAAAAAAAACAACTTAATGCTTCCATTAGAGATTCAAATGTAAAAATATAACGAAGCTATACAAAATATTATACGGTAAAAGTGTTTTTATCCAAAGATTTAATAAATGTTCTTACAAAATTATGTCTTTTGAAAAAAAACAGAAAGGTTAAATATCAATTGTTAATTATATTTAAAAAAAAACGTTATTTTAAATTTTTTTGGAAATCATGATTTCACTTGTTTATATAAACGATTGCGCCTTAATTACCTAGGTATCACACAAATATATTTGAATATAAATAAATTGGATTGATAACGACGATATGTATAAAGAAAAGAAGACATTTACTGCTATAGTAATGAAAATAGCCCACCACAAGACTGTTCGAAAATCTAAAGCATTTGGCACCATTTAAAAGTTCCTATTATTTAAAAAAAATAAAAATGTTTTCAAGTTCTGTCTTTACCCTAAAGGCATAAGAAATACGTGCCCAGGGATCCCAGCCAGATGAGGATCCTGAATAATATAATTCACATTTTTACGATTATGTCTTTAGCGATAAATTTGACTAAAACAACGTTTAAAATTATTGTCTTCCGCTTTTTTTTTAACGTGTGCTGCGCATTTACTGAATTTGGTTAGGTGTTCTGGTGGATGCCAACATATAATTTTGCGGCTCGTCCAAAAATCGTTTTATTATTTTTTTCTCGGATTCGAACAACAATCGATGGAAAATATTAACAGAATGGTTAAGTCCAAATAATTTTCTAAATTCCCTCATTCTCTAAATCAAATAGTCTGCATCAATTACATCAGTTATATTTTTATACATACTATTTTAATGTATGTATAATTTTAAATGTACTTGTACTTATACATTTTTGCGTTTTCATTCATTTTTTTTTCCAAAAAGGTCCCAGAACTCCCCCCAAGTGTGCCCAAGGGCCCCTTGCAAGGCCTAAAACGGCTTCGTATATTTACATAATTCGAAATAGATAAATTCCCTAATACTAACTATTAGAATAATCACAACAAATTACGTTTTGAAAATAATATGCATTACCTACCTTAAACGTTCAGCATTATCATCAATTACCTTTTTATACAAACTTTACTAGTCACATCTGGAATTTTCTTTATTCGTTTATCATGAGTTCGTAACCATTGCTCAAATTGGAAAAAAAAGAAAGGAGACTAAAAAAAGACTAAAAAAAAAACTAACGCCTTTTACAATGATTAAAACTTGTCATTTATTAACATTTAACAATTAATATTCATATAAAAATGTACACTAGCTAATTTGATACCTAAATAATTTTAAATAACGTTCTAAAACTGTAAACTGTTAACTATTGCGATTTACATCTATATTTCATGTTCAATGCAAATTTACAAAATCAAAATGTCGATATTATTTTAATAAAATAACTTGTTCAGTCTCCTCACTCTAATGAAAATAATTTGAAGTGGTTCTTTCAAAATATAAAAAAAAAAATGAAAAAAAGCTTTGCCTCTCTCCTAATTTGAGTACTGTTTGTGACGTCAAAAATAATTATATAACATTTCAATTATATTGCGTTTTACTGATAAGTACATACAACTATGAAATAAATGTATTTTCTTACTTCTTTACACGTCAAATATTATTAATAAAAGATTTTTGAAATACATTTTTAAATAATGATTAAATAATTTAAACAATTTTTTGGTGTTGTGCTCTATTGAAACTATGGTAGAACAATGATCGTAAGAAAATGTGGTAGCATTTAAGGAATAAAACCATTGAATAAACTTGAAACTTCCAAAGGAGAAATTAATAAAAACGTTTAAATTAAATATTTTATCAAAATACATATTGTAGATATTGAATAAATAAAAGTACAAAATATTTATTTTCATTTAAATGAACAATGTTAGATTTCAAATAAAAACTCGATTATTAAATATTGTTTAAATTAACATTTTGAAAAAAAAACGTAGTTTAAACAATCCAAACGAAATAACTGTAAATTATGGTTTTTCAACCATAAGAAAAGAATACCAAAACGAATTGTGTATTATATTATATTAAATATTTACATACACATACACATTATACATAAACAAAAAAAAAACATTCAACTGTTTTAAATATATTACTTTCATAAATAAATATGTAATATATAGGCAATAATTTATAATGTTGGCCAAAATATATTTTACACAATTTCATGAAAGGTTAATTATTTTTTAAATTTAAACACTTCTTCTATGAACTAAATTAAATGAATTTTATTTGACCGATAGAAATTAATACAGTGTAAGTATAGCACAATTTAAACAAAACGATGATATTTAGTACATTTTGTTATTTTACTATATATATACACGAGGCCTGTTCAAAAAGTTTCCGAACTATCGTTTCTAAAAATCGAAAAATTACATTATCGTAAATATTATTAGATTAAAATAAAATAGAGATAAGCAGCTCCCAAATGTTTATTGCGATCTAACCATTAACTGTGCGCGTTTAAAGTAGACGAGTCCTGTGTATTGTGTGATTTTTAAGATAAATAGTATTCACGAACAGCAAATGATGCAAAATGCTTATGGTAATCAGTGTTTAGGACGTACTCGGTGTTACGACTGATTTAAAAGTTTTAAAGACGATCAAAAGTCCAATCATCATCACAGTGGATTGGTTAATTTTCTCCAAGACCAAAAAAAAACTCATCGGGTCAGATCAAACGTCCTAAACGCTGATCACCATTAGCATTTTGCATCATTTTGTGTGTCTCAGTAAAAGATTTACAAAGTTTAGCACAAAATTTAATATTAATACGCTGTGCGTGAATACTATTCATCTTAAAAATCGCAAAATACACACGACTCGTCTACTCTAAACGCGCACAGTAAATGGTTAGATAGCAATAAACATTTGGGATTTAATTGAAAAGATAGCCGCTTATCTCTATTTTATTTTAATCTAATAACATTTACGAGATAATGTAATTTTTCTATTTTTAGAAACGATAGTTCGGAAACTTTTTGAACAGGCCTCGTATATATGCATAATTATTATTTAAATTATAATTATGTTTGATATTTATTTTGATTTTAGACTTAGTAAGAATTTCGTAAAAATTGCAAACGATGTCAGAGCAATGGACGAAACAAAAGAAGAAAAAACAAATTAACGATTTCCTAAACGCGTATTCAATTATATTAATTGAATTATAACAAAAATTATTTCAAACCGTTTTGAATTTCTTTGTATTTATTCAATCTCTGTTCCCAAATCGTCCAATAATCAAGACACGCTTGTTTTGTCAATTTAAAAACATTAGCTGGACGACCATCGCTATATGCAATAACTACTAATCCTTCTTCGACCTGAAAAAAAAAAGAAAAAAATCGGAAGAATACATCAAATAATTAAAAAAAGCTACATTTTTATAATAGTGAGTATATGTGTACGTGTATTCAAGAAAATTGTTTTTAAAAATAATTAAACGTATGAAAGAATAGTATTTTCCCGCAGTAAAACACGATCAAAGACAAATTAAAGTGTTTTTTTTTTTTTTTTTTAATTAAAGCACAAAAACTCGTTATACAACAAAAAATGCTCCGGGAAAATGATCTACGCCCCGTAAACGTTTACCGTGGTTTTTACAACAGAAATCTACGAGCTGATTGAATACAAACACTTATTATATACGTACATAAAAATGATTACATTATATTATAACGTTCTCTATCAGGATTATTCGATAATATTATTACAAATTTCAAATAGTTTAATGAGTCTTCTCACTAAAAGTTGTTTTTATTGTAAATCTTTTCGTTCGCTTTAACAGTGCACCAAACAAGTTAGATTTTTTAAATATATTGCCTATTCGAACAGACGGAGACAAAAATACAATTGTCAATGTCTTCTCATCAACCCCGTCCCTATTATTGAAACCATATAAAATTATTGCGTTTACGTTTCTATCGCAGGTCCCATTTATATTACCACTTAAACATAAAGGACGTGTTTTGTTTCGCCGTTCGGGGGAAAAAAAAAGAAAATATATAAATACACATTATGCGTCTAAACATGTCTCCGATGTCCATAATTCATGCAAAAATCGTATTGCGCCCACATTACGTCAATAATAAATCACGGTAAAAAGTGCAAAAAAAAAAATTATTTCCTAGTCAATGAAACGTATACAAAAAATTTCGGATAAAATCAAAGTTTTTTTTTTTTTGTGGACGTAGGGTTTTTTTTTATACATATCGGACCTCAAATATATAAAACGTAATTAATTAATAAGAAGGTTTACACCGATGATGGATTTAACGGGTTTTTTTTTTTTTTTTTAATTTTCGCTCGAACTTTAAGTATGTTTTTTTCGTACCGTCCGACGATTTTTTTTTTCGATTAATGACAATATTTTTTTCTTTATAATTATTTTCTTTTATATATATATACATATAAAAATAAATTAATTTTCAGAAATTGCGTTTTACTCACGTTAAAGTCGTAGGAAATGTCGTTATTCACAGCACCCATATAAGCTGCTAATTGAATCGGAGCGTCATACGTTGCCTGCAAAGTTGATTTATCGCGTGATGACTTTTTCCATTCGATCACGACGGGAGTGTGTCTAAAACACATACGCGTTTATTTACGCACATCACATTAAAATATATTTGAATCGATGATTGCAGGAAACGACACGAGTCAATTTTTTAAAACTTTTGGATAATTGATAAAAAGTGTATAATTTAAATATTTCTGAAAAAAATTCTTATTTAAAAATCAATACTTGACATGTAGAAATATATTATGCACTGATTATACATAAAAGTTTTTCACTCAACACATAAAAACAGATGACTACCTAGCATGTGTTTTTGCTAATATCTAAATTTCACAAAAAATGTGACTCGTGTCGTTTTTGCAATCATCGATTCATTTCGAACACATTCATATTTTATTCATTTAAACACTTGTAAAACGCAACACAATCCACTATGCCTTTGTACGACAGCTCGTTGTGCACGACCATTTTTTCGACCAAGACTGGTTTTGAAACGTCTTTTAAAACAGTTTCCAAACTTTTCCAACAATTTTCCACTTCGCTGTAACTGCTCACGTCGGGTTGGCCACCGGTTAAATGCGACTGTATTTTACTGTGCATTGCACTTCCTATAGCCATTAACTCTGAAAACGTTATATATATATATATATACAAAAATTCTCCTTTTATAAAACTTATATTAACTACACAATAACGTTTCTATAAATGATTAATATAACTGAGCACTTTTTCCGAAAAATAAAATACAAAATAGCTATTTATTTTTACCCGTCACGTGAATAACTCAATTTTAAAATGTTGTCATCGGCTATATAAACCACTATTGAACAAAACTCCGCACAACTTTCCTTTTTTTTTTAATACCACAAAAATTCAACACAATGTACGCATTACATAATTTTTATTTTTCTAATAATACTATAATATGATTCAAATTCATTACAAAATATCGTTTTATGACGTGTTCAATAATTTAAACGTTTATACATTCCATCAATGTGTATCCTGCTCAATTACACTGACAAGATATAATAAGAAATTAGCACTAATTATAAATAAACTTTGAAACTGATCGAAAAAACTGCTTGGTAAGATTAAATAAACCCATTTTTCTCTCTGTCTACAAACATAATATGGTGTGAAAAACAAATTACTGAATAGTGAAAAATCATTTTGAAAACGTACGAATTGAATAGCCGTAATTTTTCAGCCTTTCATTAAAAATAATTTAATTTCTACGACTGTGTACCTATTTATTTATTTCAACGATCGAGCAGTTATAGTTGAATATGACTGAATTGCAATGAATAATATTTTGTACAGCACACAGAGAACTTAATAAAACTTTGCATCACGATCAAGAGTAAGGAAGTCAACCCCCCTCCCCCCATTGAGAACTAAATTAACACTAGATATAATTAACCAAAAAATATAAAAGGGTTTCTAAAATATCTTTATCCATTTATTTAATTTATCATTTTAATACTATTATTATATTTGACATAATTTATTTTTTTACATAATATACGTAGATATCAAAGAAATAATCTCATAACTTATAATTTATAACTAATAATGTACTATACGCATTTTTGATCAGAATTAATAAAATGTAACTTTGAAATAAATATTCTTATAAAGTCCATTGAAATAAAACCATTATCGTAAAAATCGTTACCATATGGGTACTATCTATCCATAGACGACTAAAATTTCGCAGCGTAATATGACCTAATTATTGTTGTACGGTATTTATAATTTACAAATTAAGTAGGTAAGCCAATATTGACTAAAAATTTGATGGCTTTCATATTATTATTATTATTATTATTATCATTATCATTATTATATATTACATTATTTACATTATTTTTGGTACATTTTCAAGATGAAGTAGTAATTTATTTTTGAATAACAATTAATACCTATAAGAAGAAGGATAAGAAATATAAATAATTATTGTATAATAATATTATTATTATTCATTTATAACCTGATAATGATTAATGATTTATAGTCGAAAATAGTTACCTTTATAAAAAAATTTTAAATACTTTAGACATAATTTTCTTTTTATAAACCTATTGTTTTTTTTTTTTTTTACATAATATATAGGTATATTTTTATTATATATTTTATTATTATTATTATTATTATTATTATTATTATTATTATTATTATTATTTGAGATTTTAAATGGAGTAAGGGATTTTGTGATTTTACAATGATGTTCATTTTTATTTTATTTTTTTCTATCCTGTGGACAGAATTTTGACCAGAAAGAGTGCTTGGATTTCTTCGTATAACACCTTTTCTTTCAACAAATTGGATCAAGAAGCTACTATAAAAAGCTCATTTTTCGATTTTCTCTATAGTTTTTTAACGTGACGGGAAAAACTACCAAAAACCGCTAAAAATGGAATTTCGTCAATATCGCACATATTATTTCTCCATAATTTCAAAAATAATCATCGAGGAGTCGTGAAATTGTCAACGAAAATTTATCTTTGTACGATACAACTACGAAAATATTTTCAAAAATTTTCATTCAATTTTAGGCTATTTATAGCTATTTTTAGCTTCTGAAATAGTTAATTCATATAAAGGTTAATTTTTAGTTTTAAGACTTGAAAATTTAAAACAGTGTTAGAAGGATTTTGCTTAAATTATGTACAAAAAATATTTAAAATTTGACCTTAAGAATTTATTTTATAGTCATTTTAAGACTTTTTACGATATTACATACGAGTATGCCTAATAAATTTCAACCATTCCAATAATTATTTTCATAACCATGGGTTGAACCATCGATTTGATACGCGTAGTTCTCGGTTTGAATCTCTCTATTTGAAATCATTCTATATATCATTGATTATTCATAATCAATAGTATATTAAATAACATACCATTATATATTAAATAATTAAAATAACCTACACAGTATATATTAGGTAATTTTTTTAAGCCTATGGTTCCTACTTTGAACCCCACTCATAGGAAATTCATACCTACGCCCTTGATCACGATTCATGATGAATATATGGTAATGTATTCACATATATACAGGCAATCATCAGTCGCTGTTTATACATTTAACTTGGTAGACAAAACGTTTCAACATTTTTTACAAGACGTACGTGGATTTATAATCTTATGGACTTATATGAAACAAAAAAATATATATACATATATATATATATATATATATATATATATATATATATATATATATATATATATCATATACGCGATATGTGTCAAACGAAAATTTTGTTTTCATGTGTTTAAATGTAATATACTTTAAAAAATGAAAGCACTAGGATTTTTCACGTATGAGTTATATTTTATTTTGTATTCTTTTTTTTTAACGTTTTAAACGCGCATTACTCTACGAGTATTTTATAGGAATTTATAGCACTTCTGTGTAAATAAATATTACATTATTTATAAAACTGATGGTTCGCATACACTCGAAATATTTAAAATGTGTTATTCCTGTAATAATCTGCAGAATCTAAATAAGTTTACAAAACTATTGACTTTTGTAACCTAGTATTTATTTTTTTTTTTTACTAAATATACAGATGTTATTAACTTTTAAATTACACAATAGATATATAATTAATTATATCACGATTTACTGTCCTATAACTTCCTATTTATAGTCCAATACTGTATTTAAAAAATCGGTTATTTTTTCATGTTTTTATTTATTTAGTAATAGATATAAAATAATACTTTCAGTTTTCCCTTAAACTATTTCAATCAGCAATAATAATTACCAACAGAAATAAAAATTATTATCTTCGCGTTTTATAATGTACGACACACAAGTTAATAAATTTACACATCATAATTAAAGCACAAATAATTAGAAAAAATATTATCATAAATAATTAACTACAGCTAATTAATTGAAACGAAAACCAATTAAGTTTAAAATGAATAATCATCTATAATAAAAATGCATTGAGTTTTAATTTGTTTAAATGGGAAAAGAAAATGAGATAATTTCAGTATTTTAGCTAGAAACCTATATAAATTTGGTAAAATTATAAATATCAGGTTATATAATGTCCCTTACCTAGATATCTAAAACTATTTTTAGTGTTACGTAAGTTCTTTTAAATTATGAAACAAGAAATAAATCACGTTTAAAAGCAGACAAGCAATTTATTTAAGTAGGCCACATGTTGATACACTATTATTATGTCCAAAATCTAAGAATATATTGCGAATGTTAATATTGGATTATGTGTTGAATTGGATTTTCTAGTAATAAGGTTCTTGCGAGATTTGTAAATTCATTATTGATTTCAAAATTGAACAAGAAAAATAAAATAAGAATTTTGAAATAATAATATTACATAATATACAACTAAAAACACTTAAATAGAATTATCTTTATGTATTATATATATACCTATTATTATAACGATTTTTAACTATTTTTAGACTATATCGAAATTTGTAAGATTTCCACCCCTAAATTACCTTAAATTTTTTTTAAATTCCGTTAGTGTTTATCTATATTATTAAAATCGTAATACACGTCACACGTAAAACAAATTTTATGATTCAATTATGTATGTGATCATTTATACATAATTTCTTAGATAATAGTATAATAATATATTATGTAATATTATATACGTAAAATGAATAAACCAATGAAAGTTCTAATTACTATTTTTAAAAACACGCATTTTACCTCTGCTATATTTATTAAAACCATCTTCTCCTAGTTTTTCGATCATATTCTTTTTCCAATATTCTAACGCTGCTCTTGACTTCTCTGACATAGTGACATTAAGAATGTTCGTGACCGAAGGCAGATTTAGTTTGGGAGTTTCTTGTATAATCGTTTCAGAAGACACTATAAATTTCTCATAGTATTCTTCGTTTAAATTCTGTTTCGAATCATTTACCATGCTAAAACCGTCTAAATTATATTTCATAATAATGTTTATATTAAATTATCCTTAATCCTTATATATATATATATATATATATATATATATATATACACACACACAATAAGCGGAAAATCAAATACTTACCTTTCGTTATTACTGGTTTAATCTTTGATTTTAATTGATTAAGAAAATTATTTCCCATTTTCTTCTCTTCGTCAATTCTTTTGTCTACGAGTAACAATCGTTTCTTTCGTACCTTGTTAGTTTCCAAAAGATCGCCGAACAACTGCTTGGTATCTTTGTTCATTTGTTTAAACACAACACTGAGAGGTTTTTTAGAATCGGTCGTTTTAAAACGTAGTACACAATGAATTCCAATCATAATTGCAACTTAAAATTAATATTTAATGTCTAAGTCTAAGAATCATGCATCAGGCACCTACAATAAAATAAAACACAAAAGTTAATTACAATTTTGATAATATAATGAATATTATAAACATTACGATTCGTAATTAATTATAAAAATAATTGTGTGTAAATCAAATAAAATTGAAAAATTTAGAAAGATATTAAAATTATAATAAAAAAAGTTCTACAAATATATTGTATAGACAGATCTAGCTGGATTCATTCAATGCCAATCATAGTTAAATGGACTACCAACAAAAGTGTTGTATACCTAATTATTACACATTTGAGGAAATAAAAATAAATTCTTCGAAATCATATTCATGAGAGACACGAATCTAAAATTATAGACATGTACCAAATCTATACCAAATTCCTAGTAATATTAACACAACGATTCGTCCAGATAAAAATTTCACTTGGGATTTAAATCGATCTGGTCGATCAATTAAAAATTACAATTATCAGACATTATATTACATACTGTTAATTATAAATACTGCTAAACAAATTATAATGATAGAATCTTACTAATCAAACCTATCGTAATCCGGCTGATCGTAAACATATTTGTATTTCAGCGCACACGTTAAGACCTTAAAACACTTTTTAGGTATCTACCCATCTATAAAATTATACGATAAAATATACAGTGTCACAGGTTAGGTCGATTGAGACAATTACCTCAGTTGCCATCGCAATAAGAGCGCTAAATTTTTAGACATTGTTTCTATGAAAAATATTAATCGACTTTATTTTTAGGTCACACTTAAAAACGTTAATATTGTTCCGACGGTTTTGTACGGGAAAATTAATTTTACATTTTAGATAATAATACGTATAAAACAGTATACAATTATCATTAATACAGTCTGCGTAGCATTATACGTATAAGTAATGATTTATAATTTAATTATAAACTTATAACTTACAACGTACAACAATGACCTCTATTAGTGTTTTAAATTATAAAAATAACTAAGTAAATAAGTAATTCATGAATTACATCAGCTGATTCAAGATAACAATTTGAAATAATCGTAACCAAATACAAATATTGTATTTAGAATCTTATTGACAATGCATATAATTATAGCTATGTGTGAACGTAGCTTTAGCAAACTAAGACTCATAGAGAATTATTTGAGATTATCATCTATGGGCCACGAGAGATTATCAAATTTGGCTATTTTATCCATAGAAAATGAAGTTGCTAAAGGAATTGATTTTCAGAATCATTATTGATGAATTTCAAATCGAGAAAAATACAATTATTTATAATTCTGAAAAACGTTGTTATGTTTTTTGTACGATGCTCATTCATTTAATATTATTTATTTATTATTTTATTTTATATATCTGTATAAATAAATACATTAAAAGAGATAAATACATTTTTATCTGAAAACCCGATAAATAATAGTTAAACATTTCCAAAAAGGATAAAAAAAAGAATTTGTGGTTATGGGAGGACGTCAGGTGCCAAAAGAGCTTGCTACGGCTCTGATCAATACCGGACACTCGTGTCCGCGATTACTCTAAAACCTCATTAATAAACTGACACTTAGATTTTCTTTTGATTTTGATAATGCACGTGTATGATCGTTCGTTCGAAGAGTAGTTTAATTTTATACTCGATCTAAACGAATTTATAATTACCAGAATAGAAACGGTTCAAATAGTGTATACGAGCTACGACGGGTATGTAATTCCTCCTACTTTTATGAAAAGTAACTAATTTTCGTGACATCGAATAAAAATTCCGTCATGGATACTAATAAAAAACACATTAAAAAAACACGCAGTACAGTAAAAAACTTCATCAAAATATCAACCGTGAAATTATCCACAAATATAATTGAATACATCAATACATCGTATGACTCGACAATAGAACCATCGAAAATAATCATAGGACTTTCGCCAGTATTTAATTCTCCATTAATATATACTATATTTAAATAAAAATTATAACTCAGATATTCACATCATATATATATTAGTCTACTCTACAACAGTTGATGAACTTCGATTATTGATTTAGGAATGAAAGTAAATCAATAATTTTACAAAATTCAACTATTATTATATTTTATACACTATAAATATAATTTATTTATTTAATACCTATATACGTATATAATAGGTACGTGAATAGATAGGAGTTGAATCGTAACCTGTGGTTCCAACCGAAAGATGACGCGTGCGGCCGAACGAGAATCGAAGGAACAGCCAACTGGTCGAAGGAGACCGGAACGTTTGTGCGCAGGCGCGACAAGGTATATTGTCAAACCGTTTATCAGCCCATCGACGGGATGTGGCGAATGCAGACGTGTGGTGGTCACCAGACGGCAATTCGGAACGAGTCGTCGAACGTGCGACTGGTTCCACGACGATCGGATTACCCAAACGCGGTAAATTTGTCATCTCTCGGGTTAGGTGCCACTCGACACCGTGAAACATTGCCGAACGCACTAAATATAACGTCGAGAACACGCCGGTAGACTCGCTCGGATGATTGCTGGAGTCCGGGAAGGAGACATATGCGCAATTATCGACCGTCTTAAAATAATCTATTTTTAGAGCTTTAGAGGAATGTATTGGTTTTACAACGATGTATTTTTTTTTTTTTTTTAATGTCTATACCTAAAAATTATACCAGAAAGAATGCTCCGACAATCATAGTTTGTTTCCAGTAGCAAATTTCCATCTAGTTGGTACGTCAGAAAAGTACATTTATTGACTTTCTCAAAAGCACTTTAAAAAAAAAAAAAAATCTAAAAAATTACATAGAAACACGATTTCGTCGAAATCCAAATTACCGTTATTTCTTCGTAATTTTGAAACTAATACGAGAATAAAAAATAATACGAACAATTTGAAGTATTCACTAAATATGTGACTTTGTATTATATTGGGGAAAAAACATTTTTAAAAAAAATGTCTTTCAATTTCTGGCTATTTATAGCAATTATAGATTTTGTAGTATTTAATTCATAAAAGAAGTATTTATTTTTTTTTGTTTTAAGACTTTAAAATTCAATACAATATCAAACGTGCGCTATTTCAACTATATTCAAAAAATCTTGAACATTTTCTGTCACAATTTTCCTAAATGAACATTTCAAATTTCTCGACATAGTGTTATATTTTTTTGGTGGAAAATTACATTTATATAAAACTAATGGTCGTCGAATGTTGAAATTTTTTTTAATTATATAACACAAGAACGTATTCTTTGTGTATAAGTTTGATTATATTTTTAAATAATATTATATTAGTCAATAAATACAATAATTGTATTTATTAATGTATTTTACAACAATTTGCTTCTAACAAAAGAAAAAAAGAAAAAAAATGACTTGTTTCTTTATAAAATCAACTTACGACGTAAAATAAACCGAAAATTCTACGATTTTAAATCAAACCAGTTATTAAGGATTGTTACAAAACGTTTGGTCAACATTTGGCTTTTCAATAAATATAACCCAGTTGACAAAAAAAAAAAAACAACATTTTAAGATTTTTCTTCTTTTTTCTTTGACTACACCGTTTATTTTTTTCTAACGCGTTATTTTCTATAAGACATTTAAATCAGATTTTATAATGATGTGAACGAAACGATTATTGTTATCTGCAACGAGGCGCACAAGCGGTCATCGTACGTAAACGAATTCAAATTGTTGTTCTATTATCCCTTAATAAGCATCTTCGTGGCGCATCTCTTCTATTTCACCTATTTATAACGCATGAATTGACTAAAATACATTACATTATGCACATTATCGCCTACATATTACTACTACTATACTGTATAATCTCGAAAAATTATTACCACGTTTTGAAAATATTTCATTCGCTTAACATTATATTGTGAATAACAAAATGTTTGTACATACTTGTAGTGTAAAAAAGAAGCGTGAAAAATATGTTGTTTAATTAACATGGATACAAAGTCAATAAGGTACGAACAATTTTAAACAATTTGTTTCCAATAATGAAATGAGGTGCAATCGTATTTGTTTACACAATTGTATCGGTAATTTTTTTTTCTTCTTTTTAATTTAAATATTGTTTTTATCTCGATTACCTACATAGATAGATACTCTTCAATAATATTATTGTGTTAACATAAAAAAAAGTACCATATACAATCCTATTTTCATTTCAATGACATTTTTTCCGAATCAAATCATAATTTACCATTCATTTTGTTTTTATTAATTTTACAAACATCGTTAACGTTATTAACGGGGTAATACTTAATATGTTTACGCGATTAGGTATAGGCACCACTGTTTTTTGAGAATATACTATTTATATTATTATTATTATTATATATTTAGTCACAATCATAAAATATATTGTAATTTATTGATACAATCTTTTTTTTCGTTATTTTATAACTTTTCAATAAATTAATAGTTGTAATAATCAAACATAACTTTGCATATTTCATATATGGATACATTCGGTCTTTATTTATAACTAATGTTAAAACGCTTTGATTAATAAATTTTAAACACACGTAACTCTGTATTGATTATTAACACGAACCAATTTGAATTACACGTGCATGCGATAGTCGACATATTATAAACAATTAAAAGCGGTCTCAAAGTCTTCCTAAGAGGTATATTTTTTTTTGTCGATTTTACTGTGAATACATCGGATAAGTGAGTTGACCCATTAGAATATTATTATATATTTGTCATAAGACAAAAAAAGAAAATCAAGTATTACTGTTGATCATCAGACCACTATAACAGTCGATCGTTAATAACTGTAAAGAAGTATATGCCCCATTACTTGTCAACTTATTTTTAATGTAGAATTTATTTTTAAAAGATTTACATTTTATACCTATAATACAAATCGTTGGATTCATCACCCTTTCAATATTTTAACCCTGTAACAAGCCACTATTATGTCCGGCCATATTTGTTTTTTATTTTCATCGCTAATTATAAACAATTATGGACTTACGTATAACTTCATAATTATAATAAACACAACACTCATGTGAAAGGCAAATGGGTTTTATTGAAAAATCTTGTATGAATAATACATTTGAAATACAAATAATTTCAAATTTTAAAGTGGTTTAAAAATATATTAATTGAAATTCCATAATTGTAATATATTAATTGATTTTCCAACTAAATGTAAATATTGTAAATGTCTATGCACTCCTTATTTGTTAGGTACGTTTTTTTAACCAATATAAATGTCCAATTATGAAAAATAAAAACTTCAATTAAACATTCTATATCGTACTAAATAATTATATGATTTAAATGATTACAAATCGCAACATTTTTTTTCATAAAATTAAAAAAATAATATTTTGTATAACCTCATTACTTTTACAATATTTCTTTTTTTATTTTGCATATATTATTGAATTGCAATCAATACACTTACTCCAAAATTTATTATTTTTTTTTAAATATATAAATTTGGAATAATTTAATTATAGTATTATGTAAAAAGAGATTTATGCGTATTATATATTATTAAATAATATAAAATAAATACTATAATGTCCTTACGGTTTTCTTTTACTAACTAAAAAAAAAAAACACAGTATTATATTTTTAAACAAATTTATTTGCAAAAATGTTTTGTTTATAACCTCACAAATTTAATGAGAATTATATCTGTATAATACAAAATCACAGTTATCATTTAAGTAAATTACTTTTAAGTACATAAAAGAATGTATTATTACTATAATTGTTATCGGTCATATAATGAAAATATGCCTCACGATTAATTTGATTATGTTATTGCTGAATTAATAATCACAACAATCCTTTAAAAATACCTTTTAGCTATATAATAATATAATCATTCACAATATAGAACTCGTACAATTTGTTTAACATTTTTTTACACTCATATAATCCATAGGTATCTGGTGTAACTATGAATATATATTTTACGTAGTATATTGAAATACTCAAATAGATTACTATACAAATATAATTCAAAAATTTTACACAAAACATAATTGTATGTAAAATACATATTGAGCAAAACAAAATTAAATTATAAATAATAAAAAAATATTTTTAATTAGTTCAATTTTAGTTGTTTTGTTCGTATAAAATTTAAATATTTGTCTTATTTGTTATATCTTAAACTAAAATTTGGTTAAAGAAAAATACAAAACTTATAGAAACTATTTAAGTGCACTTGTTTTAAAAGTTAAAAATACTCAACCATTATAATTTATGTTAACAATTTATCTTAATTCATATAAAATCTGTTTGAAAATTAGAAATAATGTTTTCGCACTAATAAAAAAATGACATACACAAAGTAATTAAAATAAAAAGTTAAACAATTTTTAATTAAATATTATAATACTCATTAACACGTAATATTACAGTCCAATTTTTATGTTGATTTTAATACTTAAAAAAATATAATATCATCACTTTTTAAATTCTTCATAGCCCTACGTTGTTCTTCGATTGCTTTTCTCCGAGCTGCGTCATATTTTGAATTTGAAACAATTGGCTTTTTTGCTTTCATTTTTGCCTTAATAATTTTAATAGATTTCTCTCTGTTTTCATTTTCATCTTCAGGCCAACCTTTATTACTTAACTCTATAATTTCTTGCATTTCATTTTTCACCTGATTTACTTGTATCTTAACCATGTCCCAAAAACCTTCTAAATCATTATTTTTAGGTCTTGATACATCATCAAGTGCACCAGATATGTTATTTTCACATAGACCAAGGAACTGTTTAATTTTTTTAGACATTAACAAATGCGATTTACCGACAATTGCATGAATACGAGCCTGGCCATATTCAGGAGCGATCGGCAACAAATGCTCAATTTGTGATATTAATTGTTTTATCAAATCACATTCTAAATTTACTAAATTAATGAAGTAGTTCCCATCATGAATTTCAATATCATTACCATTAGTTATTGATGTAGGTTTGGTTTTCTTGGGCGGTGAATATTTATTTATTTCTAATTTTGCTCGAAACTGTGGATTGAGCAACTTTAAGACAGGTAAATCAGTGTGTTCACTTTGTATTACAGTTGACTTAGGAATGTTATTCAATCTTTTATCCTTAGGCGATACTTTAACATTAGAACCATAAAGTCTTTGAATTGTGTTGACAACTATTGAATTACGTGATTCAGTTCTAAAATCAACTGTATCGGTAATTGTACATTTAGTCATAAAATGTTGTTCATCCATGTCACTGTTAACTGTACGCACACTGATTGGACTACAATCCCTGGAGCGACACTCTCGTTTTTTGCTATCGTATTGCGTTAAAGATGATGTATAGCCATTTATAGACCTAGATATGTTGACGTATGATGGCGATTTTACCTTATACGGTGGCTTTTTACCCGATCGAATGGGATCATCAATATATCGGTCGTCCGTTGCGTCTCTGGTACTCATCACTGGCCAAAATGGCACACTGACTTAATTACTCGATCAGCTTCATTATCCCTATTAAATGCACTCAATTAAAATATTGTACACAAACTGATTTTTTTTTTTATCAATTTATAAGTAAAAAATATATATACATATATACGTATCAATGTGCAACTAAAATAAGTTTTGAAATTTGGATTTGAATAAATAGATCAAAACCATAAAATAATGTTAATATGCATATATAAACTATATTGCCAAATAGTTCATATATTTAAAATTACAGTTATCAATTATCACTAAAGAATAATTATATAAAGTTTATGAAAAATGTAGGTATGTGATTTAATAAGTGTTCTCGCCTATTCATTTCATTCATTTTTTTTATTTAGTAAGTATTTATAATGACTTGTTTAACACGACTACCTAGTGTAGAACATTAAAATATAACGCAAAAATAAATTAATACAGCACTTGTTTTAATTGGATGTAAGAAAATAATTTGCTATTTCTTGTCTTGATAACTTGAAATTAATCTTGACACACTTAATAATCATTACGGCTAATTTACAGTACATTTCAGATGACTTGTTAATAAATTAACTTATTCCAAGAAAATGAATTCATTAGTATTTTTAAATGAAACATACCGCCGAGACGTATTATTATAATTAATAGTAATAATAACTACATTGATGAATAAGGTATCAAGTTTGGTATTACAATACCTTAAGCGCAAAATACAAATATTATTTTTATTATATTTTTTAATTGTAAACAAAACTGAAATGTTGGTTTACAATACTAAAACAAGCCATACAATGGCAAACAAAACAAGTGCTGTTTGCATAAAACATATTATTATTATTATTATTATTATAAATAAAGCCAGATGGAAGTACAGATTTATGTCAATGCCTATATAATAGGCAATGTCTACTACATTTATCTGATCTGATAAGATACATATTCCCACACAATCTAATAATGAGACAATCTTTTAACACCAAACGCTATTTTCCCATAAATTTATTTATACCATGGATGTAACTTTTTCATAAGTTTATTATATAATACATAAAAGACTTTTTACGATATTAAAATCTGAATAGTAACTTTAAAATAATTCGAATTTATAATGCCTATTTACCTGTGTGTTATATCCATACAACTGGACAGAGAAAATAAGAAAATGAACGGCTACACAGAAAAACTTTTACTGAAATTTGAATTTAATTTCTATGTAATCAATATGAGTAAAATAAAAAACTTTTAAGATGATTATACAAAGTTCATAAATTATGAACACTCGCACAAAAAAAAAACACACACACGAAATACAATGAATGTGGGAACCATGAAAGTGAACTCCATTCGAAGAAAAAAAAAAAAAAAAACCACAAAACACCCTAAGGGGTATTATTACCTTGGCGCCCACGGTCTGACAGCAAAAAGAGAAACAGTAACAACTGCACGCACAATAGACTACAAACCGACAATAGCGCAACACGTACTTACGGGCAAAATTGATCAGGTAGAGTACTCTTATCCTCGAGACGGATTCGCCTTGTTTATTATTATTATTGTTATTATTGTTGTACTCCGGGCAGAGAACGCGCGTAATAGTACGGGGACGATAGGTTATAGACAAAACTAATAATATTAATAATAATCGTAACGAATAAGAACCGAACGGATGCAAGACGAGAGTGAAAATTTACAGACAGCCTTGAGACGACTTACTTGAGAGTGTACTATAATATTAACGACGACGTTTCCCCGACACCGAAAACTGTTTCAAAATACGGCGTGTAGTCGACACAATCGGTAAATGGACCGGGACACCGGCTACTGTTATATAATTTGAACGCAATTTTCTATGTTCCTCTGCTGTCGTCGCGCACTGAATCGTCTCACTCACGGCCCGTTCGTACAATTATTATTGAAATCACTGCTGCGGCAAAATATCATTATAATTATAATAATATTATTATTATTATCGTACACCGTTATTGTTAAAATGTCGGTTAATTATCGTTAATACTTCTTAATACCGTCTTTATATAAATAATTATTTATTATTACCGTTAATTGGCTTTAACTTTTTTTTCCCCTAAAATAGATACGAAAATTTCTGTATTTCAATATTGTTCCATTGCCTTTTTGGCGATCTCGTTTCGAGGTTATGAAAACCCTATCCATTTGCTTACCAGAAGACCGTTTCGTTTTTCCTCCATGACCCCGCCTTATCATGTCCAGACGGTCAGATACCACCTTTACGGCTAAATAAACGATAAAAGGACGGAGCGGACCAAAACCGCACAATCGCTCAGTGTGCGCCCGCGCTACTGTTATTATCCGTTATCACTGTTATCAAAAATACACTATAATTAAACGTTTTGAATTTTTTTTTCTTTTTTAATTTTGTTACTTTGCCGATGTTAATTGTTAAAAAGTAATTTCTTTAATATTTATATTAAAAAAATTACTTTTTAATTATTTATATTGTATCGTGTATTGTGGATTTATGCAAAAATAACTCGACGAGTACATTAAAGTGCGCACTTTGTGACGGGACATTTTCAAACAAATATAACGTGCATAGGCACATTACAAATGTTCATGGGTTGGAACAAGAGAATAACGTTTTTTTTTTTTTAATTGTTGCTATATTTGTAAAAAAAAATGTCAGCCGATCTACAATTTTACGTAGACATATCTACAATATACATAAAACACTTGTTCACAATAAGTTGAATTTCGAATAACGAAAAACTAGGAAAGTATTTTGAACATCGGATAGGATACTGGTGATGGATGTGTTAATTTATAATATTAAGTTAAGCGATAAGGCGTTTTTTTTTTTTTTTTTTAGTAATTTGACTAGTTTATTTAGGATACATTATATTTATTGATTTCTATTTTGTTTTATTCAAAAGATTATTGTGAGTTATATTTTTAACTCTTGAGTACCTGAGTTTTTTTTGCACGTGGCAGTAACTGAGGCAAACTGATTATTTATGTGAATAGCGTAAAAAATAAAAATTGGATATTTCATTCTCTAGGTGCACTAAAATATTTTTGGACTTTAAGGCTCTTAACCAACATATTTGAACTGAACATGAACAAAGGGATTCGTGAATGATTCATCAAGAATGTATTGCAAGCTGTGTGATAATCAATTTAGCAATAAAAATAATTTAATCAAGCATATGCGCCATGTTCGTCGGGTGGGAAATGAATATAAAAACCTCTAGTGGAATGCCCTTTATATTACTTAACTTTCAATGCAATGTCAAAGCTTCATGAGCGCATACAAATAGAACATGATGTAAACTTGAAGATTGTGTCTAAAGTCTTTGAATCCGTTGACGGTAAATATTTTCATTATAAAATAATGTATATATAAAAATAATAAATTTAGTATGTATTGTAAAAATAATATATACATTAAAAAAATGTACCTAGAGTATTTGACAAATATTAAAAAAATAACTACCAGTTTCGACTAAATTATATTTAAATCTTTATTTTTTTACCATTCATAGAGTTAATAGAAATATATCTTGTCATAGATTAGGATCCTTCCAGATGTGAGAGAACTCACAGGGATCACAAGAGCAAACAATTCATCTGGGAGATGTAGTATCAGTTTCAAGTCAGTTAACAGCTTTACTTAATGTTACATTTGGAATCGTTAACTCTGCTACAGATGAAGGCAAATTTAAAGCGTGTAAGAAGATTGAGGAAGCTATACAAATTTTACAATCAAATAAAATTGTCTCTGAAAACTCAAACATATCTGTGCCCCATTTCTCAAAATTACCTGATTTGCCAAGTCATCAAAATGTAAATCAGCAACGTTTTCATACAACAAATAAAGAAAGGAACGCTAGCCAGCGACAGGTTGTCAAAACCAACTAATATGCAAAAGGCATCAATTATAGAAGCTGTTAATCATAATATTTTATAATTATAATAATAACGAAAGAAAACAAATAAAAACATGACCCAGAAAAATGGAGCTTTTAATCTTTTATCAAAATTATTTGACATTTATATATAATATATATATATATTTTTTTTTTAAATTTTACTTTTAATAATGGAGATAATATCTACCTACAAAATAGAGTCTGGGGATTATAATGTTTATTACTTATCTATCTATATATATTTTTAATAATTAAATGTAATGCCTATCTTGAAAATAAAGACTGTGGATTATAATCTGTTAGTAGCTCTATGTATATATATATATATTTAATTATTGTCTATTATTATGCTACAGTATTTGGGGTACAACGATAGATAAGTTCTTTAAAATTTTACATTATTTTCTTAACTTTAATATTTTAAAGCATATGTATGTATAAAACATATGTTATGTTTTTTTTTGTAAAATTTGAGGTAATATTTATTATTTATAAAAATGAAAAAGTAATAAAAATTATTTTACAATTTTAACCCTACACTGCACGGTGTGCCATATATGGCACAATTAATTTAAGTTGGTTTAATACGTTTATAGTATTGAATAATCGACATAATACTGAATTATATCAATTTTCGAATTATATAGATTTCATTTATTGATAATTGAAATAACCACAAGATAGCGTTAGTTAATTAGAAATATAAATTCGGTATCCGATTATTCACAGTCGGTGGTTTCTGTACCAAATTCAAATATTATTTAAAAACATTTCCACATTCGTTTAATAATATGTTTTACAATTACATGTGAATTCCAAATGTATTTATCTAAAATAACATTATTTTTATTTTTGCTTCAAATAATAACAATAATATTCTTGTGCCATATATGGCACATCGTACGAATAAGTCACCAACAATAAATGTTTGGCCACATTTTGTGTCGTGCACTGGTCCGTTCGTATGTTCGTGTTTCTTTTACGTACCATATTTTACTGTTATATACTAATTATATTTATAATATTAATTGCCTTAATAGTGTTTTTTTTTTATATTAATTTGTGATTATATTATGGATGATATATCATATAATATTGACGAAATTTTACATGCATTGGATATTCCACTTGACAGCGATGATAAAAATTGTGACAATTTTTTATCTGATGATGAACTTTTGGAGGGAATAGATGATCTAGATGTCTTTAATCAGGTAAATACTATAACTATTGTAAGGAATGATCAATCTATCTATAAAACACCAAAAATTAAAACGAAAAATATAAAAGAATCACAAAATGTAAATACAAATATACCAAATAAACGTTCCAATTCCCCAGTAAAAGTTTATTCAAATGTTCGTTGGAAAAAGGGAAATTAAAGTAAAAAATAGTATTTTAAACTATTTTACCACTTTTTGGATATGTCATTGGTAAATTCATGGATACTCTACAGAAGAGCAAGAGAAAATAAAAATACAATTCCACTGGCAAAATTTAGACAAGAAGTTGCTGTAGCTCTTTGTCAGACTGGAACATTAATTACCCCAACGATAGATTTGCCCCTGGGCATTGGGGAACCCCTGCCCAATTCCTTAAATATCCTGAGCTCAATAACTAAATTTTTTTTCTTAAAATTCCTATAAAATTTTGCAAATGAAAGTAAATTCGCAACAACACATCACACACCCACATAAAGACATTTTATCGAATTACTTCTACTGTTTAACACACATCATTTTTGTAATTTTTAAAATATTTTTAGCATTTGTAAAATAGCATTGCGCCGGGGAACCCCTGCTCAATTTTTTAAATATTTTGGGCTAAATAAAGAAATTTTTTTTTAAATTCCCATATTATTTTACAATTAAAAGGAAATTCGCAACAACACAACACACACACACACATAAAGACATTTTATCGAAAATTTCATGTACCACAAAATAAATCCGATTTCCAGTTTCCAGTCTTTTTACCAAATAATCTGTCCCGAGGCTTAGTGTTTGAGTCCTGAACAAAGATTTTTTACTAGGCAGGGTTCTTAACCTTGTGCTAAACCCCCAACCTGGAGGGCCAGTCACACTGATCAGTTAAGATCAGTGTGAGGCTATTGCTGTGCACTGGACGATGGGGGCTCGACATTCCCAAGTGTTTAATCAGTCTTTAGTCAGACATATATACACATTTTATTGAATTACTTCTACTTTTTAACACATACTATTTTCGTAATTTTTCAATTATTATTAGCTTTGTATAAAAGATTAGCCCGCGGGCGCCGGGGAAACTTTGCCCAATTTTTAAATATTCTGAGCTAACTTAAATTATTTTTCTTGAAATTCCGATATTAAATTGCAAATGAAAGTAAATTCGCCACAAACAACATACAATAACACATTTACGCATCATATGGAATTACTTCTACACACATCATTTTCGTAACTTTTAAATTATATTTAGCATTTGTAAAATAGTTTTGTCCGCGGACGTCAAGGAACTCCTGCCCAATTTTTATAATATCTAAATCTAACTAATGAAATTATTTTACTTAAAATTCCGATATTACATATTTTGCAAATGAAAGTAAATTCGCAACAACAACACACAGACACATATACACATTTTATTGAATTATTTCTACTTTTTAACACACATCATTTTTTTAATTTTTCAATTTTAAAATTAAAATTTCGTAAGAAATACGACGCTCTGACAACTTGTCTATAAGTTTAGTAAAAAATAGAGCTCGGAAATTTATGACTGCATATCGTTTAAGTGCAATCTGAATTATCCCAACCATGTAATATATGATGTTTTATAATTCAACTTAATTAACGATATTCACAAATGAATATATACACGTATTTTTATATACATATAAATCTGACCCGACAGACGTTGCCCTGTACAAAAAAAATGTGTTAACCTGATGATGTCAGTGTTGCTTTATACTTTAAACTTAAATGTGTTGAATATAAACTTAAAACTGTTTTAAATAAGACGAAAAGAAAAAATCAAATCACTTTTATGACAGGTATATTTATGCACCGCGCGCGTATCTAACCACTGACAAAACTCGCTCACGCGTAACGGAACGCGAAATAATTAACATTCTTGTTATGTATACTTATACAGTTATATACACATCATTGAATATATTATATTACGACACCCAGTGGCGTAGCCAGAATTTAGTCAAGAGGGTTGTTATTAAATAAATGTGATACAATTTACAAGTTTATATTAAATTCAACTTTACGAGCCTTACCAATATTTAAGTGCAATTTTTACTTAATTAAAGTAAAAATTTCTCGTACCTAATATTTTAACGATATTATCACGATGTTTTCATGTCACTTTATTTCAAGACTATTAATAGGTGAGACACACGCCTTATCGAATACCATTAATAATTTGACACGTGTTTTTTTTTTTTTTTTTATGAAATTTACAATCTGTACTTAATGGCACAATAAGTAAATATGAAACAAGAGTAGACATATTACAAGGTATTAAACGCATAAATTATTAACATAATATTAAATGAAAAACAGTTCACTAAATGAATTCGTGATAAATACATATTTATTATAATATCAAAAATCGTATATCTGTCTTAAATTGTCTCCTTGATAACGATAATAATACGATGAGCTGTGCTTGCTTGTCAACCATAGGAATTCGCAAGAGAAAAGTAGAAAAATTGTTTATTAAGCGTTTGACTTTTGTAGAGAACCAATTGAACAAAAAAATCAGTATGATTTCGAACGAAAGGTCAGCGTGTGATAGTGTTCACGTTGGCACATCCAAGAGTCGTTGTAATTTCGATCGAAACGTTTCCAGCATATGTAATCACGATGATATCGTTGCGTCTCGAACACTTGGGAAATTATTCAGCAAGTGTGAAGGATGCGGACGCAGAAAGAAATGGCCTTGGTTAGGTTAGGTTAGGTTCAAAGATGTCTCTCGCTGAACGGTATGTGGAAGAAGATCATTCGGCCACGGAGATCCCGCTGTTTACCAGGGAGGAGGTAGACAGAGCAATGGACAAAATCCGGAAGAAGAACACGGTTCCTGGCATGGACAACATCTCTTACAAAATCATAGGCGCGGTGTACAAGAGCGATCCATCAATCCATATCGACCTCTTCAATGCATGCTTGAGCCGGGGTTCCTTTCCTGCAGCGTGGAAGAGGGCTCGCATTGTGTTGTTGAGGAAGGGCCAGAAACCACTAGGCGAACCCTCCTCATACCGCCCGGTTTGTATGCTGAACGACACGGGGAAAGCTCTGGAGTGTCTACTAAACTACAGGCTGCAAGCACATATAGACGCCCGCGGCGGTCTATCACCTAAACAGTACGGGTTCCGCAGAGGCGTCTCCACTGATAATGCGGTGCGAGCGCTTAGTCAGAAGCTAATAATAGCAACGAATCGGGCTAAGTTCGCAGTGGCCATAAGCCTGGACATCAAGAATGCCTTCAACTCGATAACGTGGGGCAAGGTGATGGATGCGCTCAGTGCCTGGGAGGTGCCGCCATACTTACTCCGAATGTTTAGATCGTACTTCACGGGACGTACGACGGAGATAAGCGCTCCATATTCAGAAAGTGGCGTTCTGGAAATATCGGTCACCGGAGGAGTGCCCCAAGGGTCGGTAATTGGCCCCCTATTGTGGAACGTCACGTTCGACCGGGTGCTTCGACTTCAATTGCGGGATGGGTCGGAGCTGCTCGGCTTTGCGGACGACACATTAGTGGTGGCCGTTGCCGACTCCATTGCGGAGCTGCAGTCCAGGGCGAACGACGCATTGGAAAAGGTGGTGGAGGAGATTGGCCAGCTTGGACTTACCTTGTCCGTGAACAAAACTGAGGCGGTGTTGTTTACGGACAAGTACAAGTGTATGTTCAACCACAGATATTTTTAGGAGAGCGGCAGCTAGTACTTAGCAGACAGATGACGTACCTCGGGGTGGTCATCGACGATTCGCTACTGTACAAAGCCCACCTTACGGCATCAGCTCGAAAGGGGGAGAGGACGATTTCAGCCTTGTCGCGGTTGATGCCGAACGTGGGTGGCCCGAAGGAGTCCAGGAGGCGTTTGCTGTCTGCGGTAGCGCACTCGGTTATGTTGTACGGAGCACCATCGTGGGCCGGGGCGGCCCAGTACATTCCTTCTTACGCGGAGAAGCTGAAGAAGGTTCAGCGCAGAGTGCTGGCTAGGAGCATATGTGCGTATAGCTCGGTGTCCTATGAGGCAATTAATGTGCTGGCAAGGACCCCACCAATCGACCTCTGCGCAACGGAAAGGCGGGAACAGTTCGAACTACGGCGTCATCATCCAGAGAGGGATACACCGGAGGCGAACCGCTCGATACGCACTCGTGCGAGGGAAGAGTGGAAAGCTCGTCTGGGGTCGTCCACCAAAGGTCTCTGGACAAGGGAGTTGATCCCTAACCTGGATGGATGGTGCGATCGGAGCCACGGCGAACTGAACTATCATACAACGCAGGTACTAACCGGGCACGGGTGTTTTGGTGCGTACCTGCAAAGAATCAAGAAGGAGCCTACAAGCGGGTGCTTACATTGTGGAGCCGATGTGGACGACGCGAGGCACACCATGTTCGAGTGTTCCAGTTGGGAGACGGAGCGGACCAGGTTTCAGGAGGAGTTGGGCTCGGTGGTCAACGCGGCAAACATGGTGTCGCTGATGCTGAGCGGCAAGAGGGCATGGGATGCGATTGCGGGGTTCATTCGTCACGTAATGTCGGAGAAGGAGAAGAAGGAGAGGCAGAGGGAAGCTTCTGGCGCTCGAGCGGCGGCGTGGCTGTTATACAGGTCTAGCGCAGTCGCACAGATGTATATATCGGTTTATTTAGTTAAGGTCGCTTATTCATGTACGCCGAAGGCGAAATTTGGATGGATAGAGCCATCCCTTTTTGTAACCATTTGTTTTGTACATTGTAAATATAATTGTGTTTGTTTTGATGAATAAACGATGTGTAGGGGATTCCCGAAGAAATGTCTATGACATTTCCGGACGCCCCTCCCGCGATTTAAAACTTTAAAAAAAAAGGATCAAAGACGTCTTCTCGACCGGTGGGTGACGAGGACACGTGGTGAGATGACGTTCCAACTCTCTCGGTTGTTTCAACCAGTTTCTGAGTCGAATCAACCGTGCCCCGGCGGCCGGGTGTTGTCATTGCGGTGAGACACCCGGTTCGTTCAGCGGAGAGGTGGATGACGCATATCACACTCTCGTTCGCTGCGAGGCGTTCGAGAGTGCTCGGAACGATTTGGTCAGTGCGATCGGTCGTTTCGAGCCTCGTGATCTCATTGCCCGCATGCTGGAGTCTCCGGCGAAGTGGGGGACGCGGTGGCCCGATTCGCTTCGACCGTGATGACGGCTAAGGAAGCGGCCGAGCGTGAGAGACAGTCGCTGCAGGGGATTCCTCCATCGCGACGTGGGAGGGGCCGCAGGGCGGCCCGTGGTCGTCTGGCCTCTTACGGGGGAAGTTATTTTGTGAGGGGAGGTCCTGTGACACTATACACTAAATATTATGGCACTAGACCATAATATTTGAATAATTTTTCAAGTTTTTTTCATGAAAATTTTCACGGTACGAAACGGGACAACGCGTGCCGGGAAAACCCTTTATTTTTAAAATGTACGTATAATGTGTATACGATATAAATGTTAAATATTTATCTTTTGCAGAAAAAAAAAACCAAACGATTTGCAAGAATATTTCTCTCCCGCTCAAATATAGAAATTATGTAATATTATGTAAACCATATAATATATATATGCGTAGTTTTTCTAATTTTCCCTTTCCGTTTACGATAGTAGCGGTATACGGTTTTTAAAATTAGGATTTCGGAATAGAATTAAGTATAAAGAAAAAAAAAACTGAAGAGTGTGTAACGCGAACGGATAAAATTAATCGCATCAACAGATGCGCGGTTTGTGTAATTGAAATTATATAAACAATATTCATTTCACAATGCCCAGGACTCCCATAACAAATTTCAGGACACCTGCAGTACTTATTTCCCTGTGAATGTGATCCGTTGTTGATAAATGATCGTACACATGCGATTATACTATTACTTATATTTTCATATAGGACAATTAATTTACTGTGTCATTATTATTATTCCGTATCGTAAAAATATTGTGATTAATATAACACACCGCACCCTGTCGAATAATAATAATAATAATAATCGTGTATTTATTTAAACATTTTGTAAAATTTAATATATATATATATACAAACACAAGGCCGGCGCTACCTTTTACGAGGCCCTGAGCAGAATGTCCCGTTTACAAAAACAAGGTTACCATACAATATATTTTTCTATGTAAATTTCAAGCGCGAGGCCCTGGACAAATATCCCGTTTTGTCTCCCCCCTAACGCCGGCCCTGTACAAACGCATAGAATTTTTTAAAGGAGAAAACTGTAAGTTGAATCGGACATTTATTTAACAGTTGTAATAAATATTGTAACGGTTTTTGTGCAGTTGTGTCGATGTCGCAATTTAAACATTTTTTTTACGATATGATTAAATTTTATTCTCGTTTGTAGGTTTTATATTCACATTTATTTCGTTTTGTTTCAATTTATCAAATGATTAATACAATCGAATGCATATTATAATATTATTACCGCGAAATTTACATATTTCATTCGTATTATGAGTATAGTAACAAAAATATTTTAAAAAAACAATTATTTTTCTATCGAAAATACTTATTTATTTCGTTGTAATTTCTGGTGAAGTTAGCGTCCCCGATTTTGTCGTAGAAACATCAAATCGGTGCCAACGGTTTTTTTAGCAATTAATTGCAATCTTAATTGCCACTGTTTAAAAAGCATTATGTATATATATATATATATATATATACATTATACACATTGCTTTTTCGAGAAATGAGTACCATATTGAAGTTATAGTAAAACTTGGAAAACACACATAATATTTACTTGAAAAATCTTACACTGTTGTTGTGAGCAAAAAAAAACCCCTTGGCGAGTCCTTATGTTTTTAATTGTTTGATGATATAATAGTTATTTATATAGAACGCAAATAAAATAGCTTTTTTTTTTTGTTATAGAAATTACAAAATAAAATTTTCATCTACTTTTCAAAAATTTCGTGAAGTTTATTGATGGACAATTTTTTGTTATCATACTATAAACTCATTTTATTATTATTATTTTTTTTTTTTTTTTGAGCACACCCCTTGTTTAAATTTCCTGGATCTGAGCCTGACCATAACAATGATAATAACAGTAACATTAACAACAACAATAACAATAATAATAATAATATATTGTAAACCTACTCTCCGTCGGAATAAAAAAGATTTAATCTTTTTTTATCATATTATATACGTATGAGTACGTGTAGCGTGGGGGGGAAGGGGTGATCAAACGAAAGAAGGAAAGAAATGGAATCGAAATTCAAGAGAGAACGGCGTACGTATAAAAATAGACCACCGCCGCCGCCGGATTATAAACTTAGTGACAAAGAAAAAAAAAAGAGAGAGCGTCCAGTATGAGAGAGAGGGGTGGAGTGGGATAGGAGTTCGCGGTGACGCGTAAGCTTTTCGTTACGTGCAGCTGCACCGCTCCGTGTGTACGCACGATCCGTGCAGGCGCGGGGTATACTGCGGCGCGATGACGCTTAAAGGGTCGTCGTCTATACCCCATTTATTTTGTCAGCTTGCAGCTATACACACTTTACAGATACACACACACAAATATATCCCCTTTTTTGCCGCGACGCGCGCGCTCCGGATAATTCGACCTCAATTATTCGAATTTAATGTACACGGGCCGTATATTATTGTGTATTGTGTGCGCGATTGGCCCTTGTTTTTTTTTTTTTTCCACGTAACTGCAGCGTTTTTCAAGAGAGGCGGGCGCGCGGGTGGAATGAGAGTTCGTGTGCTCGAGGGACAGCACGACGGCCTGCACGGGCCACGGGACTTTTTTCCTCGCCTCCCCCTCGATAAAATTACTCGCCAATAATGTCTCGATAATTATTGTACCGCGTTATCGAGTGGGTTCTTTTCGTTTTTTTTCCTCCTAGTCGTCGTCTAACTGCTGCTGCTGCTGATCCGCGTGCGTGCAGTACGCACTAATTTCGTCCCGAAACGACGACAAGGTGCGCTTGCAAAACATTCACGCCCTCGTCCATTGCACGCAACAACGCGGTGCAGTATATTAATAACGTATATTTTACAGTCGCGGTGTGGCGTGTAACGCACTGTATTATAACGGGCACGCAACAGAACAATACGCACTTGCACCACCGTCCCACTGCACAACAACAACAATAACAACAACAACAACAACAACAACAATCGACATTCGTCGCGATACGCGTTATATTATGCGGCGGCGATATATGTGTATATCGGGGACGGTGCGCAGGGATTTACACCCGGAAAAAATTGTTCTTGTTATGTAATATTTAAAACGTGCTGTGAACGGAACGGAGAAGAATCGACATAATGTATTGGCCATTAATATAGCGAAAAATTTAAAGCCGCAGGAGAAAAGAAACGTATGCGGAGTAGAATCGTTGAAGCCTGGAGCACCCGGGTCTGGCGAACGAGATGCAGCAAGATGCTATTTTTATTGTACCGTCGATGCGTACAATGGCATAATAACGAGGGAATTCCGCGGTCCAAGAGCACAATCGATTGTCCAGTACTAAAAGAAAGAAGATTCGATAAAAAAAAAACGCGTTTTTATTTCTATTGAGGGGAATACGGCAGGAATCGAAGACTGTCAGTGGTGTGGCATCTCGTGAAACGGAAGTCAACAACAGCAGCGACAGTAGATCACACATACACTTGCACGGTACGGCAAATTCTATGCGAGCGTTATTAAAAAAAAATATCCATTTATAGTGTTTGTGGATTTCAAACGCGCTTATGATAACATTTTAATTGGAGAAAAATTATGGAACACGTTAACGAACCCCCTGGGCACACCGACTAAAAATTGGAAATTCAATAAGGCCGTGTAACAGTAACACATAAAGTGTGTGGTGTGTGTGGTCATAATACGTGGAGAATTTCCATAACCGTTTGTGACATGTAAAGTATAATAATAAGACGGGGGGAGGGGGTGTCATAAACCAGACATTTGGTATGAGGTGTGCAATGAAGAAAATGGGCCGCATTTCTTTAAATGGACCTTACACCCTTCCGCCTCTATCCATAAAAAATGAAAGAAATAATAAATATAATAAATCAATTAAAATAAAACCATACTGGTTACTACATGTTGTTCACAATATTTTTATATGTTTCAACAAATAGACAATCATTAATAAAAATAATAATAATAATAATAACGTACATACATCGAAATATTAAACATAGAACGTATTACGACGGTAATCTTCTTTGGATAGGAGTCGACACTTTTTAAACTCTTCAATAACTCTAATGAAATCAATCGATTCGGTCATTTCTCGCCCAACAAATAATAAAACTGTCGACTCGCGACAACGGTCCAACGGCGATGAGACAAGAATAACGAAATTTACATTCACAAATATATTTATTAACGGCTTCAACAATATGTGTCTATAAAATGAATGTATACATATTTATTTGCCGAAATGTATTTTCCGTTTCAATAACGTTTACTACAATTAAAATTTGAAAACCACTTAATTGCATAAACAAATTTTCGAACGATCGATAAGCAAATTGTTTTGAATTTGTTTTAATTTAAAACTTTGGAAATTAATTATTCATTAGCGTCTGTTTGTTCTAAATGATATTTATATAAATGAGTCTTATACAGTGTGTAAACGCTAATTGAAAACACTCAATATTTTTGCGTAGAGCAATGCATTTTGAATTCTGTTTTTTTAGATGGAAGTTGTACTTAATAATACACATTTTTATGGTCTCTGAACTTAAATCTGTTTATTATATTCGCGCATGCGCAATGCAACTTTTTTTTCTTAAATGGCAACCCCCACTTTTGAGCACAAATTATTTTTTTTCATATTTTTTTATGAATTTTAGTGGTTCAACCAACTTTATATGTCCAAAATTGATTGAATTACAGCAATTTAACGAAAAATATCGAAAATTTCGCGATTTTAATTTTTGTCCCCTATTACTCTGAAAAAAAACCGTCCTAGATACTTGAAAACTACCCCATCTAATTTATTAAAGTTTTATTTCATTTCGAACTACCCATTGTTAGGTCCATAATTAGCTGAGTTACGGATATTTCAATTTATTTGAAATTTTCCGCAAGAATTTGTAATAATTTTGCCGTTACATGGACATTTTTTAATTACAGAGGTTGATTCTGTCACTTTACCATTTATTTTATGTTCTACAATTGTTTTTCAACTTGTGAATGAATAATGCAATTCTGAAATGTCTATTCAATATTACTTTTCACAATTATACTATTGAAAATTGCAACAGAAACTTAAATAATTTGTTTCATTATTATCTTTAACATTGATCATTAAATTTTATCGGGCCTTCTACAGTATCTTTTGGATAAACTTTATCTTAATGGCCTCATATCAAAAATGTATTTGCTTTGACACTAATTTAAAGAAAATAAATGAAATAAGCAAATAGTTCAATATTTCTCACTGTTCATTTATATTGTACAACATTTTTTGTAAAATTTGACTAAAAAGCAATATTAAATATGAATCATTCGGAGAAAGTTGATATGCTATTTACTTATTGGGAGTGCCGTAAAAATTCACGTCTTACAGCACAAACTTATGCTCAACGTTACCCAGGTATGCTTAGTTAAATTTATTATTTTTATTTAGAGAATTTTCTAAATTAATTTTTTTTTATAAATTACTCCAGATAGAGAACACCCTTCTTGCAGTTTTTTTTTCAACTTAGAAAAAAATCTTAGAATTTGGGGATCATTTTCAAAAAGAAGTAACAATCCACAACAAAGACGAAGTGATTCATTAGGTGAAGAGGTCGAGAACCAAGTATTAGCGTACGTCAGATTAAATCCTCGAGTATCTACACGTCACGTTGGTAAAGAAATTGGAATATCTCATACTATGGTTCATAAGGTTTTAAAAAAGTATAAAATGCATCCGTATCGACCTGATATAGTTCAACATTTGCGCGAGGGTGATGCAGTTCGTAGAATTACATTCGTTGCTTGGTTGGTGGACAGATTAGACGAAAATCCATTTATTTTAAATTCGATATTATGGACAGATGAATCTAAGTTCACCAATAATGGTGTTATTAATAAACAAAATAACCGTTATTGGGACGATCAAAATCCACATTGCACATTTGAAACTAACAACCAAACCGTGTGGGGAACAAATGTCTGGTGTGGTTTAATTGGTGGTAAACTGTTGGGACCATATTTTTATGATGGAACACTTAATGGTAGAAAATATTATAATTTTCTAATAAATGATTTACAAATGATGTTTGAAGATATTCCGTTAGCTATTAGACAAAATCTAATTTTTCAACAAGATGGCGCTCCAGCTCACAATGCAATTATTGTTCGAAATTATTTAAACGAAACATTTGTAAATCGATGGCTAGGAACGCACGGACCCATTGAGTGGCCACCAAGATCACCTGATCTTACTCCATTAGATTTCTTTTATGGGGTCACTTAAAAACTATTGTGTATGCCAATCCTCCTATAAATCTTCAACATTTAAAAGATAGAATAAAAGAAGCATGTAACGAACTGACCGAAGCACAAATTACAGCTGCAACTAATAAAGAACTTATACGGCGTGCTGAAGCATGTATTGAGCACAACGGACAACGATTTGAGCAGTTTTTAAAATAAAGTTATTATAATTAAATAAAATTGTTACTAGAGTTAAGTTTATTATCAATTAAACTGTTAATTACCTGTTAAAAGTAAAGTAAAATACATAAATTACATACCTACATTTTTTTCTTTCCTAATCCTATTTATTCAAGTAAAATTATGACAAATCGACATTTCAGTGTCGCACTATTCATTCACAAGTTAAAAATCAATTGTAGAACATAAAATAAATGGTAAAGTGACAGAATCAACCTCTGTAATTAAAAAATGTCCATGTAACGGCAAAATTATTACAAATTCTTGCGGAAAATTTCAAATAAATTGAAATATCCGTAACTCAGCTAATTATGGACCTAACAATGGGTAGTTCGAAATGAAATAAAACTTTAATAAATTAGATGGGGTAGTTTTCAAGTATCTAGGACGGTTTTTTTTCAGAGTAATAGGGGACAAAAATGAAAATCGCGAAATTTTCGATATTTTTCGTTAGATTGCTGTAATTCAATCAATTTTGGACATATAAAGTTGGTTGAACCACTAAAATTCATAAAAAAATATGAAAAAAAATAATTTGTGCTCAAAAGTGGGGGTTGCCATTTAAGAAAAAAAAGTTGCATTGCGTATGCGCGAATATAATAAACAGATTTAAGTTCAGAGACCATAAAAATGTGTATTATTAAGTACAACTTCCATCTAAAAAAACAGAATTCAAAATGCATTGCTCTACGCAAAAATATTGAGTGTTTTCAATTAGCGTTTACACACTGTATACACGGTTTCTTTTTGAAACTTTTCTTGAGCTGTATAATACATAAAATGTGTATCAAGTGTTATTTTTGTTCAGCGCGTGATACCACTTACACTTTACTGATCCATAATCACTGCGATAATTCGTTACAAATCCAATTCCGTTGTTTGTGTTATTTAAAGGGCGAATGAATACGTATGAATATATTTAAAGGGTACATACGCACACACGTGACCGCTAGCACGTGTCACAAATTTATTGCACGTGCTATAGTTTAACTAACACAATAATGCGCGTACTCGTGTATTTGTTCATTTTGAAATACCAATAGGAAACATTGAAATAATTTGTAATCTAAGTAAAATATCAAAAATAAAGCACTGCATAATTCGCACATTCAGCGTAGAACTCAATTATTAAAGGACAATATTTACACAATTAAATATTTTTTGGTTTTCAGCGCTTATTGAGTATTTGAATAAAATCACTCGATTATTTGAGTATACAAGCTCTTAGTATCTACTGAAATACTTTTTTATGTTGCTTTTAATAATGAATATATATATATATATATTTTTTTAATACTTTTATTATCGCGAATATTCAATTAATTGTTTTAAATACTTACAATTTTCCGATGCATAATACTGTATTTGTCTTTTTTTTAATTCGTTTAAAAGTAATACACAAAAACATATTATATAAATATTATATGTCAACTGATATTCTTCGAATAACTATAAAAGTATGTATCAGATTTTCTCAATTTTTATTTCATTTATACGAGTATATAATTCATTTTATGAATGTTATTCACAAATTTCATTTTAATATCTATATGAAATACTGCGAAAATGTTTTATTTATTACTAATAATCAAATATACTTTTTTTTGATAAACATATTTTAAAAAGCCTTTTTTTTTAAAAAAAAAAAAAGCTTGTATACTACGGGAGTTATGAATTACAAGGCGGTATTTTTATGAAAAGTTGAATTTATTATTTGTAAACAGATAAAAACTGTGCATAAATTTAAACACGCTGTGTGTTTTAGCACAATTTGTTTTTAGTCTTGACAAACTAACAATTGAATATAGTTACATGGCGTAGATTTATACATATATGTATAATTATGACGGTTTAAATTTCAAATAATGTATTTATGAATAGGTAACAATCTTACATATTTCAAGCGATCATCATATAATATTATAAAACGATTAAATAGGAAAAATGAAGTATTATACGTAAAATATATTAAAATATTATTGCGATACGATTGAAGAGTTTAATAATAATAATAATAATATCTCTACACAATTTCATATTATACGAGTATATTTAGATATTTTAGAACTTTTATTTATTTTTTTTTAATTTTTATAAATTGTATGTGTGTTATAAACACTGCAAATGTGTACAGTCAATATTCGTCAATAATATAATGCCAGTGTTGTATAAAACCACGTGACGTGACGTTTAAGAACAGCAAGCGGAATCATTGATTTGTCCTCAGTTGCCCCTCTGGGAAAGATAGCACCTGCTCTACGAGCACACAAAACTACGTAGTGTATTCACACACACACACACACACATATATTATGTACAGTGCTTTATAGACAGACATCGAGAGTTCGATGTAAAACTGCAAATATACGTCGTTTCATATTATAAGTGGTGTAGTTTGTTTTAACTTATAAAATATATGTAACTAATATAATATAGTTTTAAAATGCAGAAAACCAAAATTGTACGTAAAAAATATTATTTTTTGAATTTAATTATAGAGTGCAATCAATATTATATCGACGTAATTGAACGGGAACAGTATATACATCATGTACAGACCATAAATAATATACCCTCATACACATTGAGTACAACTGTGTACCGATCGAACACGTATTTAATTATTTTAAAATGAACTAGGTTTTTTTTTTTTTTTAATTACATACAAATGACATTTTTATTTCCTCTGAGTATATTTTGTTTTGAAAATAATATAGAAACTGTTCTCTGATTGTCTATAATAAACATAAACGAAGACTTAAATATAAATTTTTTTAACACTTGAATTTTTCGAAAAATCCAGTGGTAATCAATCGGCGTAGAGTGCAATTATTGAATGTTTCATTCCTATAACTATTGTAATATTCCATATACCAAATTTTAATTTTCCATATACCGAATTTACCAAATTAAATCTTCAATTATATTGAGTGTTTCTTTTTATATCATGAATTTATGTTTTATTAAATATAATTTATTTTTCGTTGTATTTTTTTTTTTGTTTCAGAATATTTTTTCCACATTCCGACATTCTATATATATTTTTTATCTTTGTTTTCACCCTCGTCCTTTACATGTGTTATAATCAAACTTTTGAGTTTTAAAACGCAATCTGCGATTTGAATTCTAAATTTTAAAAGAATATACTGCATAGGTGCAGTACCTATCGAGAAAAAAAAATGAAAAAGCCTTTTCTTTTATTTAAATTCTATATAATATTATAGAAAACATATTGGATACTATTTAAAAATCAAAAGTTTACATTTATTTAAAGTTTTGCGATATAGTTTTAAATGAAGAGCGATGATATAATTTTGAAAGTGATCTGTAACTATAATCATTAATAATATCACGATAAAATTATTATTATTATTATTATTATTATTATAAAACCATAATCATATAAATCAAATGATTTAATAATGCACAAAACCGTAGAATACTTTTTTTTTTTAATTTTAAGAGATAATCGCTGGTTTATGATAAAAAAAATCACTCTGTATTTAATTTAACTAATATACGATGTGTGTTATCTCAAAATCAACCTCCGATGTGTTACAATTCACTACGTACGAGCATTTCTGTGTCATGTTTCTGTATGTCGCAACCTGTATATTATATTCTCTTATAATATGCCAAGTTTCGACCGTTTAGACCTTTCGCTTGTTTGGGAAATGAATGTGTATCTATTGCAACCATCACTCATCACTGTATTACCGTAAACAACACTAACCGATAATGAATTTGAGCTGCGCTATTTCCTTCGGCTTATAAAAAACGAATTACACTTCGCACCTCACAGGAGGCGGGAGATAGAATTGTATTCGCCGTGTTGTTACCGCAACTATTAGAATAATACTGAACGAAAACGATCGAAACTTAGCATATTGTTAGAAAATATAATATACAGGTTACAACATATAGAAACATGTCACCGAAGTGCTTGTACGTAGTGAATTGTAACACATCGGAGATTGATTTTGAGATGGCCCTCGTATAATATGTAAATTATAATTTATATATACTATAATATAATAATGCGAGTAATTTATATAAATAATCATTATTTTATTAAAATAATTATAAAATTTGAATGTTGTAGCTCTAATATTCTAAAGAAATTTAAAAAAAATACTAAAAAAACAGCAGAAATTCTAGAAAAAGCACTACAAAATTATTAGAACGAATCTGAAAACATCCATTTCTTGGCGTACTAATTTTATTTTATTCTTTTATTTAATAAAATGTAATAGTCACTGTGATTATTGCAGGTGTTACAGTTATAGTTGAAAAATCGACATTTTCATATTTGTTCGAAATTTATGGTTTTAAACAGAGAAATTTAAAAAAGAATAAAAATATATTATACGATGTGTGTATATATATATATATATATATTAGAAAAAATAAATGTGTAAAATATTTTAAAATTTGAAAGTGACGGTAGGCAGCTCGCGAATAAATATGTACTCGTAACGCAACGAAAATGTTAACGAAAAATGTGATCGAATACATTTAAAAAACATGTACTACAACAGGTAATTTCATATTTCCTTATTATATCGATAAACTCTATACAAATAAGTAAAATAATAACTACGAGAATTGAGCCGTCATACTCGTTATGATAAAAATGATTAAAGACAAATAATTTTAAATTAAAATAAAACGTCGTGTGTTCATCTGACGCATAGTATGAATTGGATTTACAACTTACATAATTCCATATTAGATAGATAGATAAAAACAAAAAAGGAAAATGCCGACATTTTTTATAGTGAATAAATAATTTTTTCTAATTACTGCGCAGTATATATTAGACGCGTGACTATGATTTTAAAACCTTTAGGCAATCCAAAACGTCAGCCCTCTATGGACCCAACAAGTATACGCGTGTATGTGTTACGGGTAATGCACGGTATTTGGATAATGTCGACATCAGCCGGTTAATGTCGAGATTAGTCATGCATGGTTGGCTAATATGTAATTCTTCGTTTGTAAACACGAAATATGAACACTATCCGCATAATGTTATCATTAGCCAGTCAATATAATAGATAATGTCAAGAGTAAATAGTATAAGCTATTAGTCGTAGTGGAAACGTATATTAAAAGTGATGTTAACGTTTTTGTTAGCACTCTGTATACTATATATTATCAAAATAATAAAACGTCGGGCTGCCAGAGTATATAATAACTTATTTCATCTTAACTATTTTGCACATTGGTAAAAAAATAGAAAAAATTCTAATATTTGTTTACTAAACCGAGCAGAAAAAATTTAATTTAAGTCAATTCTTAAATTTCCCCATACCAGTCAACATTGGAGACAGCGTGACAGTCTCTTTACACGATGTCGACAGAGGACGAGCGCCGGCCCAACAGGAGTATTATATTTGTGTTCGTGTGTCTGTTAAGGATGGTGGGACAAGTGTTGGCAATAAATCGTCCGTTGCCTCTAATACCCGTACACGCGTATCAAAATCGTTGAGGAAAATCGCGAGTCAAATGTCAGATGTCGGTGGTGATCAAGGGTACACAAAAGACGGTCACTTAAAGGGAATTAATGTGAAACCAATCGATACGAGTGTAAATCTCCTGGTATTTTGTACAATTCAAAACGTCATGTAAACAAGCCACGCAATAATTATTGACAACATTGATTTAATTGTATATTTCGAAATAAAAAAAAGAATTTATAAAATAAAATCATTAATCGTGTCCTAAATATATTTAATATTGTTAATAGATAAAAATCATTTCGTCTCGCACGACTGATACATTCTTTCAAGACGTGTTAATATACATTATTCCAGTCCCTAAAATTGTGTGTAGTACGAATACGCTTTGCGTAGTACGAGAAGTGAAGTATGTAGTACGAAATTTAAAAGTGTGTCATTAAAATTCACCAATCAATCCTTTTAGTAGCTATAATTTTAATTAATTAATATTCTGGGACAAACGAAAATTTGGATATTTCTTAAGGACTGCATTATTCGAAAGTCATCCCTTGGCTAACGCCATATTATCCTTAACAGTCTTAACATACGCACCGTTTTTGATAACGTTTTACGCTTGCCGTTCATGGTAATTCGGATTTTAGTTTTTCTATATAATTCGGGGTTTTTTTTTTTTTCATTAAAATTTTGTCGGGCATGCGCGTCACATCGCGTCACCCGGTGCATCGTCGTCATCGCGCGGCGCCTGCAGCAACGGAGAAAGGCGTGGTCTCATCGTTGACGTCCCTTTGGAACGCCTCGCTGTAATGTTTTGGCCGCAGGGTTTTCAGTAGTTGCTGGCGAATGACCACCATTGCACGCGCACTCGTCTGTACGCGATTACGCTGACCCGTATAAATAATATACGATACACACACACATCATTTGTCATCACTTCCACTGCACATATTTGCGTACAGTCATATATCATATGGACGTGATCGCGCGACGTTGAAATAGCGGACTTGACACTTGCAATGGACCATCACCATCATTACCAAGTGCACCATCACCACAACGCGACGCATCATTATCACGCGCCGCCGTATGCCAGGGATTATTTCCTGTACGAGTATTCGTCCGGTTCCGAGTCGGACGACACAAGCTCGCTGAACAGCGACTGCGATTCCGGAAATTGTGGTAAGTCGCGTGGAAGGTGTCGGCGGAATTGACCTGTACGATGGACCTAAACCTCATTGATTTTTTTTTCGGCTCCCGAAATTTGTTTGTCCGTGTACCACCGCATACAGACTTCAATAGGACTCTATTCGTGTTTAAAACGATGTTAGAACGATAATATCCAAAGCTTTATTGAAGATTAAAAAAAAAAAAAAACGTTTAGCGTTCTAATAAACCGTAAAAACGTCTCATGCTTAACTAGAAATACTGTAGAATATTAGTTAGAAAAAACACTAGATTTTTGTGATTAATGCAGTGCGTGCAATTTTGCGTCTGCCAAAGCACCATAATTAATACACATTATATTTTACTGCGATTTAATTTAATTTTACAATTATTTTTAATGAAAAAAATATATAAATTTGTTGTTGTATTCAATCAACGTTTTTATTAGCATTCGAATAAACGACGTGAAGAGGGGAAAACATTTGGTTATTATTACTGAC
The DNA here is from genome assembly GCA_032441825.1 of Chaetogeoica ovagalla. Classification (NCBI taxonomy): domain Eukaryota; kingdom Metazoa; phylum Arthropoda; class Insecta; order Hemiptera; family Aphididae; genus Chaetogeoica; species Chaetogeoica ovagalla. Next base: position 9,108,018 of record CM063723.1, read on the forward strand.
AATGTTTAATTTTGTGCAATGGTATATTTTCTACAGTATGTTTTTAGTGCGTGTTTTTGTTACCTTTTAAACATTGAAAAAAATGGCATTTATTACTTATCTTGAAAATAGGCCGCTTATTTCACTGTTAATCCGAGCTTGGCCGAAGGAGTTAAAAAAATGAAGATAAGTTCTAATGTGCGCGACACACAATGCGTTAGTGCCTACAATAATAAAAAATGACAGAAAATTGTCTCTTACGTTGGTGCGAGGCAGGATAAAGACATTTGTTGTCTCTATAATCACTAACTGAAAAATAGTGTCTTCCATATAGGTTTTCCATTTTTTTGAAAAACATTTTTTTATCCATTTTAAGTTTAACGACTAATTTTATAAATTGAGCTATATATTTAACCGGTATGTCCAGGGTGACTTCATTTATAACTCTTTAAAGGCCTTATGAAAAAACAGTTACTTAACTATTTTGCTTTAATACATTATGGCTCTAATTCATTAGAGCTATGAATTTGTAGGAAAGTGCATTTTTTTTTTTTTTACTCATTTTGAAACATAGCTTTCTAAGCACAAAATTTGAATCGTGTAACAACAAAGTCATTTACAAATTTTTATTTTTTATTTTTTGGCGTTTTTAATTTTTTGGGTCACTTTTTTTGTTTTTAGGTCATTATTTTCTTTCTTAGTGCATTTCCGGTATTTTTTATCAAATTCCGTCAATTAACATCTTTATTATACTATATTTTTAATTTTGCACATATTATGTACACAAAAAATTTATATTTTATAAAATAATATTATACACAAGCTGTATAAGAAAAAAAAATGTTTCAGACGAGTAGGTAATGTACAAGACGGGAGAATCAATTAACTTCCAAATTCAAATTCAAATTAAATCAAAAATTTAATTTTTGTGTTTGTAATATAAATATTAATATGAACATAAAATAAAAATTTTCAGTGCATTTAAAAACATTTTTAAGTGTATTTTATATTACAATTTTCAGCATTTAAAGTGCATTTTTTAACATTTTAAGTACCTTTTCATTCCATTTTTTGACATTTTAAATACATTTTTTTAGGTTTTTTACTGAATTAAATTCACAGCCCTGCTTATCATATTTTAATGTTTTCATGTTATACGCTTAAAATGCGAGTACATTAAATTATAAATTTAAAGGTACTCGTATTATTTATATTATATACCTACACATTATATCAGTGATGACTGATGATAATTGTGACAAAATGGCCGGGGGTACAGAATAAATTTAACGGCTCTTTTATTTTTTAACTTATTAAAATACTCGAAAAAAAATTTAAATACTTATTTCTTTTTCCTCTTAAGATTTTATCCCAGATCATTTAATTTTTTATGAAAGTTTAAAATAGTAAAATAATATAGATTTATATACTTTTTTCACATAATATTACCTATTTATATAATTATGTTATAGTTAGTTTAAATAAAATAACTAACCTATTATGTCCGTTACAATTTGACCATTTTTATTTTTTAAAGTATCAATAAAAAGTCTTATTGTGTATAAAAATAAAACAAAAATTTTAGTAATTATGAACGAGTGTTAATAATAAATTTCTTATTGTCACATTTTAAATAAAAGAATAAATGCATTAACAAATTTGACCAAATGTAAATTTTATTAGATGTATTGACGATAACGTTACATGCAAGAAAAACTGGAATATTCTGATTTGAGAAAGAGAGTATAGAATTGTTTTTTTTTTTTTTTTTTGGTTGCACAAAATTGTAGAAAAAAAGTATATATTACCGTATAATATCATTTTAGTACTGAAGTACTGAAATACTGAAAAGTACTGAATTTCTACTGGGTTTTTAAAACCCGCTGACATTTATACTAAATCCTTTAGAAAATCAGGACAATTTGTTTTTTTATCATAGGATGATGTAAATATATACATATTGTTTTTTACATTTATTATGGAAAATTGGCTATGCGGCTTAATGGATTATTATTATTATTATTATTATTATTATTATTATTATTACTAATATTATTATTACTATAATCTTATTTTTATCTTCATATACTCTGAAATTAAGGCTTGGTATTCAATCCTAGTTACGCCCATGGTACGGACCACGACCGTTTTGGGTTAAAAGCGCGTAGTCCTGAGGAATAATGAAAATAAACATATTATATATCATATATTCATAAATTTTTACACTGATCGGTACCAATTATCTGTGTAAGATGCGACGAGGCAACATTTATGGATTAGTCTCATGTATTTTTCTAAATATTTTCAATTATAAACAATGCTATAGTTAATTGATAGAGCCGTGACCAGATATAATACCTAATGTAATCGTGATTAGATGCGAGACGGCCACTATACACCTTTATATGGTATATATACATATTAAAATTTTGATTCGACCATACGATCTATTTTTACATTCTTAAATTAACGATGAGTGAATCTAGGATCGTGATATTAGAACCATAAATATAATTACGTTTGTTTTGCGTGAACATATTTTTTTTTTATCATAGGATTTAATTTTTTATCGAAAAATGAATATTATACTTTTACGTTCTTCAACACGTTAACAATATTTAATATAATATATTAACATAACAGAAATCAAATGATTTGATATCTCTTTTGCAGCGTAATTTTATGCGAGTGTTATGTTCATTAATACGGCTGCAATTAATGAAAACTTAACACGTATTAGTTTTACTCGATGATCCTACACTCCTACAGTGTTCCACATATAAACGTAAACAGATGTCGTCCGTAGTGGCACAGTATAATTTATAATGATCATCGCTGAACAATTTTCAGCAGTCTAATTTTTTTAATCAGTGGCTCAAATTCAATATATTTTTTAATTATTTATTTTTTTGCGATAAGTGTATATAGATATACTCGCGCTCCGCCAATAATCATTTCCGTAAATTATATTTACAAGGGCATTCGTGTCGTATATTAATGTGACCTATTAATATAGTGTTATTTGTGTTAAATGTTATTATAACCTATTTATACAACCCACTACTCGATTTATTCATACGGTATTTCAGATTTCCCAAATACTGCAGGTTATCGCCTAATCACGTGTACTGTATAAGTATACTCTATATAAGTATACTATGTACATTGTACATATTATGTTAATATTTCTAAATACGACACTATCAATTAACTATAGCATTGTTTATAATTGAAAATATTTAGAAAAATACAAGAGACTAATCCATAAATGTTGCCTCGTCGCATCTTACACAGATAATTGGTATCGATCAGTGTAAACATTTATGAAGATATGTTAAACAATATATGTTCATTTTTATTATTGCTCAGAGCGTTGCGCAATTAACCCAAGACGGTCGTGGTATGTACCATGGGCGTAACTAAGATTAAATATTTAGCCCTGATTTCAGAGTATATAAATATAAAAATAAGATTATAGTAAAAATAATGACCGACTTAGCTGCATCTAGATAATTTTCCATGATAAATGTAAAAAAACAATATATGTATATATTTACATCATCCTGTGATAAAAGAATTGTCCTAATTTTTGAAAGAATTTAATACACATTTCAGTAGGTTCTAAAAACCCAGTAGAAATTCCAGACTCCAGTACCAAAATGATATTATACAGTAATATATATACCTATATGCCTACCTAGCGGCCTTTTGCTTTTTAAAGCATTCTTTGTATCATAGGATTCCGTTTCTTATAGGCGTGGCCTGCTCATTCTAACTTACTTCGTTTAATCTCGTTCGCCATATTTGGCCTTTTGAATATGTCCATCAGTTCTTGACTGTGTCTTTTCCTTCATGCTTACATATTATCTTGATACATATTATAAGTCCATAATTTTTTTTCGTATAGCGCTCTCCACTCAAAAACGTTTAATCCGGTCTTCCTAATTCTTGTTGTAATAGTTGTATATTACAGACATTACAGTATAAAACTAAATAATTTTTAACTTTTTTTTCTTTGCCCTTAAGGTGGGTTAATTACGGAGCCCCCCGCCCCCACACAATAAGTACGTTACTGAAGTGGGTGGGTGTGTAGGTCATATAATACACGTGCGCCGCGCACATAATGCCCTGAAAAGCACCCAGAAAAATGATTTAACAGCCAGTGCAGATAATATAATATAATTACACTTCGCAGTCGGTTCGGGCCGCAAGAAGAGTTCGCGGTGTCACAGGCAAAAGACGCAACAGCGGCAAGCTGCCAACCTGCGCGAGAGGCGGCGCATGCAAAGCATCAACGAGGCGTTCGAAGGGCTCCGGGCTCATATACCCACGTTGCCGTACGAGAAACGCCTGTCCAAAGTGGACACCCTGAAGCTGGCTATCGGTTACATAAATTTCCTGTCCGAGCTAACACGTGGCACGGGACCGCCGGGCAACGGTGTTACGTCGCTGAACGTCGCTAAACTCACGACGATCGCCGGCCGATTACACAGGCCGCCAGCACAGATCAAGGAACAACCGGTGAAGAAGTTCATCGTCAGGGGTAAGTGTCGTTTATTATTTATGAAATCGTTCATCGACGTATTTACGAGCGTCCGTATTACAACATCCTGTGCTTTGTCCATTTCAACGTACAACAGCATGGGCCATCGATATAGTGGCACCGAACAATCGAAAAAAAAAAAAAGATGCGACACAAGTTTTCAAAACTACACCCACCCGCCAAAATGTTAAGTGAAACTGAATTTAATAATCACCAAATTACCACCCACCCGTAAAAAAAATTGTAACTCCCGTCACACCTCTAGAGTGTATTCGGCGCCACTGCATCGATGAACAACAGTAACAGAGACTAAATAAATGCATTCTTATACTGCAGGATCCGCCGGACTCGATAAAAAATAGTTCACAACATTGCGTGTTTTTATTAGGTATACCTACCTAAATAATAATTTATTATATTATTATTATACGTATACTGTTTTTCTTTTTTTATTAAAACATTGTAGGTGAAAAACAATTAGTTTTTAAATAGAAAATAATAAATAGATAAAATAGAAATTACAAAAATTTAAATAAGCAACCCAGAGCTGTGGATAAAAGAATAAGGTAGCGAGGATGACAGTAGGAGACTGTAAAGAGAAAATGTGATGGGTATGAAAAGGAATTTTGAGGGAATTAAAAAGTAAAGAACGGAAATGTGAACGCTCTAAGGATAAATTGAGAAGGATATAGCTAATGTCGCAGATGGCAGGAAAATTATGAAAAATACAGAGAGGAGAACCGTTAAGAGGCAATTTTAAAATAATGAGAAGGAAGTAGGGTGTGGCCGAAACGAAAACGGAAAAAAGAACATATTATTTATTAATTATAATTTATTATACCTATAATTTCATTTGCTGCTTATTTTCGTAGTGTTTTCCACTCCATCTTACATTTCCCTTTATCCCACAAAATCCCCATTTCTCGTGGAACCTACATTGTTTCCTTTTCTCGTTTACGTTTTGCGCACAATCGTCTACCGGCTCATTCCTTCAATCTCAAATGATTCCCCTTTTTGTACCCTGCACGACGGATCCTTTGCTTGCAATTCCTCGCATTTCCTCTTCAACTGTCCTTTGTTTTCCCATAGGCGGCTTATTCTAGCAATTTTATTCGCTTCCAATTGCATTCCTTTTACACTTCCCTATATTTTTCAGACCTTCAACGTTTTCCTTATCCATTCCGTTTTAAATTATTTCCTTTCCGAGGATTTTATGATGTAATTTCTTTTTATTATTTTTAAATTTTTTAATTTACCTGATGATGACTTTTTGTCGAAACCGGTAGTAATAAATATCTTATACAACAACATTCTTCTTTTATTTTATTTAATACTCATTGGCTTTTTTCTTTTTTTTTTTATATTTAAATATACATTTTGATATACATGTGTATATTTGTATATTTTATATATATTTTTTATTTATTATCACGAGTATTAACTTATAATTTTTTTTTTCTATCTTTTTGATTATTTATTTTTACAAATCCTTTTGATTTTTATTTTTAATTTTGTAAATTCCTCTTTGTTTTTACTACTTTGTTATTATTATTATTTGTATTTCTTGTATTCAATTGTCGAGTAAATTATTTATTTTAATTACATCTCTTTTAAAAATTAAAAAAAAAAATTGTATACGAGTAATAATTTATTTTATTTTTCGTTTAGAATTACGCACGTATAGAACGCGTTAAAATAATTTCATTGTTAATAATATACGACCGATTTGTCCAGGCGCTTTCGGCACGCCGTATTCATTGCACTCGTTGTCGTGGTCCAGGGCAAAAGAGAATTGCCCGAACAGCGCGGGAGTGATGAGAGCGAAATTGTGGAGACCGGAAATCGGATCGCCGCGTGCCTGCAACAACAGTAACAACACTGCGTCCGGGTCCACGGCTTCGACCTCGGCGTGTGCGTCGTCGTCAAGTAAATAGCTGCAACACGCCCGTCGTATCGAATCGTAAAATAAATGAGAGGAATTACAATTATTATTATTATTTAATATCATTTTGTTATTGATTATTGTGGCATTGTACATATTTTTTTTCAAATAAAAATATGTTATGTAATTTGACATTTTGAGGGAGGGACCGAAAAAAAAAAAACTGTGGGTCAGCCCAACCACCCCCCCCCCACCAAGGGTCCGCCCCTGTATGAATGGTTTAGAAAGTATAGTGTTTTTATTGTAAAAGTAAAAATATTTCGAAATTGATTATTATGAAGGAACAATCTTACCGACTTTTGGAATATCTTCCGAACCTTACATTTAAACTATATACGTATATAAAAAAAGGAAAAAATTACAGTCCATTTACATTAGGAGGCATCTAGTGAAATCTGACAATGTGTTTATACAATGAAACGTCATATAAATTATTATCAACTTGATGTCACCGCTATGGAATATATAGTTGGTATTTATTTACAATCCCCAACATCAAACTTTTCCACCGGATTTCACTGCATTTCTCACGGAAATCAATTCATTTCGTTCGTCTTGAATTATTTGCATCGCACTCAATTAATACTTTACGCGATTTCAAAAAATCAATTTATATATACATACATATATAGAGGTAATTTATTATTAATTTCTATATCTAAAGCAACTGTTATTAATTATTATTCGTTTGTGTATATATATAATACATTACACAATATATTATGTAAACTCATATAATAGACGACCGTCACACGCCAGCCCGGCGGCCCATATAGAATTTTCTATAAAAAAAAAAAAAAATATTTTTTTTTTTTGCAGTATTTAATACGTCATTTGTACGTCCAAATTCAAAATTTGTACAAATTCGGTTAAAGAGTTTTTATTTAATCGTGATACTAAGAAATACGTTTTTATAAGTGTTCAATAAAACATAAAAAAAAAATATTATTTTCAACATCGAACTTTATGAACTTTCACCACGCCAATTAGCGTTTTTAGCGTCATTGAATTTTTTTACCCATCAGTGGCTAATGGATGCCAATTGGTGTCTTGATTATTTACACTGACTGTTTTTAGAAACACTTGAGAAGTATATAAAATCAAATGAAGAAATTGATTTTTCCTTTTATGATCGTGTTCTAAAAACAGTATAAAGCAGGTCCGCTCTTATATCATCATGCGTCCAAACGGCGTATTAATACACGTTTTAAAAAAGTAATTTTTTAATCACATCGTTTCAGCACAGTGCATATTAACAGTTGGCTATCTATATAATATGTATATACTGTTTAATCTACAGTAAAACACGAGGTTGTTCTTCGTTTTCACTTTTCGGTGTTTTAAACGTTTATTAAATCATTCTTTCTATTAAATATATTTATTTAATCGTTTTTCATTATTGAATTTCTGTGTTTTCTGATGAAAATAATTAGAAGAAAATCTGGTCGTGCCGCCTTCTCGGATTATAGAAAACCGTGTTACGATTTAAAGATAAAGTGATAATTAACGAAACAAGAAGCAAGTGCCTATTCAACAATATTTGAAATTCGAAGGGCACAACCACAGTTTATATGGGATTTATAATAATCAAATCTATAATTTAACATCGGCAATAAAAGTACATTACTGAAAATATAATAATATGTTTTAATAAGTACTCCTATTACATTATATTATTTTTCTATCTATTGTCACCCATATAATAAGTATTTGTGAATTTTTGTTTGAATTACAGAATGTATATAGTATTAATTTGAAACAATTTTTATGTATTTTTTTTTTTAGATTTAGTGAATATGTGAATTTACACATTACAATTTAATTTCATATTATGTACATTTATTACTAATATTAATATTATTTACTAAACTATACATCTAATTAGTAGTTTGACTTCCAGAGATGGATATATTTTAATTTTATAACATTTTAGGAAAATAACAATTTTAGTAATAATATAATAATATATTATTGTAAAGTTTTTAATTTTTGTTGTGTTATGTAAGTACAGCTTTTATTCTCAGAAATATTATATTTTAATCGACTTTTTATTTTATGCTATAATTTAACACCGTACTATTATCATTTGTTCGAGAAAATAATGAACAGACATTTGTTTTAAGCAAATTGAAAATTAGTTACTATATTACAAACAAGCATAGCAAATATCTATATCCCTGTATGAGATAGCCAATGGCAATGCACTATATGGAAACAGTGTGGTTAAAATGACAATAAAGGAGTAGACCTTTACACTGTCTTTAGAACACAATCTTCTTTCCTTTTGTCGTTAATACTTAATAAATGTTTTTATCTGTTTTCAATTTATTGACAAATTATAAATGTAGAAATATTATTATTTTCAATTTGTTTGTCATCAGTGAAGGACTTTGACCACCTTTTTTGGTAATAATTTTCAGATTATCATAAAAGGAAAAAATCAATTTTATTTATAATTAGTGTGCTTGTACACTCTTCATTTAATTTTATATAGGTATTTCTCATGTATTTCTAAAAACAGTCAGTGTAAAAAATCAAGACACCAATTGGCATTTATGCACACTGATGAAAAAAAAATTAAATGACGCTTACGCTAATTGGTGATGTGAAAATGTATTAGGTAAAAGTTGAAAAAAATATTTTTTGTTATTGAACACATATAAAAACTTTTTTCTTAGTACCAAAATTAAATTAAAACTATTTAACCAAATTCATACAAATGTTGAATTTGGGCGTACAAATACTTGAAAATGACGTATTAAATATTGCAAAATATGTTTTTTAGAAAATTCAATATGGGCTGGGCTGGCGTGACGATCGTCATATAATAGGTATATTATACTTGAGAGAAATAAATTATTATTAGTTTTTATTTTACTCGAATGATCTTTACACAAGTTACTTTCTAGTAAAAATTATATTATCTTATTGGTGAGTTTTTTGACACGTTTTTCAATTTTCCCTGTAGTATTATTGAACGATCATTAAGCGTAAAGAATTACTTAAAAGTTTGAAATTGAATACAAGCCTAATACATACGTTTTGACAATATTTATCATATTCAATAATTATGGTAAGCAGCTACTAGCGTTACTGGAAATTATTTTTTGAAAATAATTTATAATTCGTTGTTTTATATTCAAAATAATAATACAACTCCTATATAAATCAATTGAGCCAAATTGATACTTTTTTTATACTCTTCTTTTTAACAAATAAAAAACAATTATGTATTACAAAAATATCAAATATTCCACTGTCAGAAAACTAATGTATTGAATTTAATTTCAAAATGCAAGTTTTAAGGTAAGAAATTTTAAATAATAACAAAATAGAATTTACGTAATAGAATTTTTGGATAGTTTGATAAAAATTTTGATTTTAATACATAATATAAGATAAATAAAAAAAATTGAATTGGTACACAATTTTTACCATAAAAAATTGCGTATAATTCAAAAATTAAAAATTTTTTTTTTATGTATGTTCTTTTTCTATGTACTATTACTTTGACTTTTGAATATCATGATTTTATAAGAGTAAATACATAGTAGTAATATACTTATATTTTTTAATTAAAAGAAAAAAAGAAAAATGGAGAAATTTTAGTTTGGTCTCAGGTCTAAAAACATAAATGGAATAAACACAATATGTATAGAAATGGTAATAAACTTTATACTTAAAAAACAGCAAATAATATACTTAATTTTAAATAAATAAGTTTTTTAAAAAAAAAGTCAAGGACTATAATAAAGAGATATTTTTAAATATCCATAGTCCATAATTATATAGGTCAATTACAAAAATATGTAGTTACATAATCAATATCATAATATATAAAAGTGTATAAAAGAAAAAGTTTAGGAAATCGTCAATTGGTACAGCATTGTATCTTAGAATTATCTATCCTGTTATTATTGGAAATGTCATTTGGATCGACCTCAAGTTTTAAATTAACCGGTGGTGTAGAACTCTCTAACATCTCGATTAAATTTTGACCGATATTGGTGAACAAGTCTTGAATACCTGAAAATAAATGTAAATGTGGTCATACGTATTTAATATTAATATGATATTTTTAAATTATTGGCACAAAAAATAATAGTTAGTTAATTTTTATATTTCAATATTAATGTGTCTCTAAAGATGGACAACACAGTTGTCGAATTATGTATTTGCAATTGAAAGTGTATTATTATTGTGATTTAAGTATGAAACAATAATTTGTATTACTTATTGTGAATAAACAAATTTAAATACAAATAAAAGTTATTTATATGAATTTGTAACAAACTAGCTGCAAATTTAATTTTGAAAACGGGTAATTTCTATGTAATAAATTTGTTTATTATTATTATAAAAAAAAAAAACAATATTTAATCGATTAATTGAAGCCTTCTATTTGTAGGAAGCAATGAAATATGTGTAAGGATAGGGATAGGATATTTAATATAACCGTTTTACATAAATATAAGACCTCAATAAAATCTTACCAGTGTTTGAGTGAACACTAGTTTCCCAATAATGAGCATTAACGGAATTAGCAAATTCTTTAGCTTCTTCGTACATGACTGTCCTTGTATTTACTAAATCAGTTTTGTTGCCTACTACATAATAAACTACAGGCGTATCAGTATTTTTTTTTACTTCTGAAACCAATGATTATATTTGAATTAATTACACATAATAATAAACACATTATATTTACTTTATTTAATCATAATTTTTATTTATACAGATTTTAATATTACCGTTTATCCAATATTTAACTTGACTAAATGAATCACTGTCCGATACATCAAAAATAATAGCAACAGCATCTGAATTTCTATAATACATTGGTACTAAGCTGCGGAATCGCTCTTGTCCGGCTGTATCCCATACCTTAAACATAAATATGTTTTTATTTTTCTGTTTTCAAATTATAAACAATAAAAAAAATTTTTAAAATAAAATATTTAAACGTTAGCAAAACACATAAACAATATTACTTTTAATGTAATTTGATAATCCTGTATTGTAACCTTAGCATACATAAATGAAGCACCAATTGTTGCCTCACATTCATTTTTGTAGTCGCCTTTTATGTATCTTGTAATTATACTTGATTTACCAACTCCTATAATGAAATTAAAATTATAATATATATACATATTAAATTTTATTTATTTTTATTATTGTGTGTGTGTGTTATGTACTTGTGAAAAAGTAAATGAACAGACAAATTAAAAATATTCCACCTCAGATACAATAATATTTTCACGGCCTACGTTTGTTTAATAACATTTAACTTAACCTACCTATATTTATTGTAGGAATTTATAATCACATCAGCAAATACATATTTTATCAAATGATCGTTAACCAATGTAATACACTGTGCACACATAAACACATTCATGCATAATCTTGATACATACAATTTAATTAGATGGAAAAAATTGTATTAAGAATTATCTAAGTCAAATACAACATTTTGTTTGAATTAGGACAATAAAATAAAAATTATATATTGAAAATGTATAGATTATAATTTAATGGATTATCTACAGGCAAATAGAATATTTTAGCAATAACGTTGATTATGTAAAAAGGATTTTGTAATTAATGTTACGAGGTTATACTTATCGCATTAATTATTCTAATACAAATCAATGTTGTATTATTTCAGACTTTGAAAATGAAAAAATGATAAGTTTTTAAAAAAGTACTGTAATGTATTATTATTATTATTATTATTATTATTATTATTATAATCTATAAATGGTTTAATTCGTTGTATTTGAAAAAAAAATAAAAATATTATTCGAGTATTGGAATTAAAATTTTTTAGAAAAAGGTAGGTACTGTAGCTATTGGTTTAAGTGCATTACTTACGGATAGATATTTAGGTAGAGTTTTAATATTATTTTGTATTTGAAAGCAATGATAAATATTGTATACATCTAAGTTTGTTTTGCATTTAGAGCTCTTAAAACTACAACGATTGCTCACATCTAAAACGAATATATCAACAATTTCTATCAGTTTTTTTTTGGTTGTTCTTCCTTAGAAAAGTACTATGAAACTTGAAAAATGAGTCAAATAAAGTGCCAACTAAATACCGGAAAGTCTTAATGCGTTTCAACATCATCGGAGCATCTCTTCTGTACAAAAACGTGCAAACAAACAAAAAACGACAATAAACCGCATCACTGTAAAACGAATGAATCATTCGTTTAGCACATAATCAAAATAATGTAAAAAAAAAAAAATGTTCAACAGTAACTACATTATTTTTGCAATAAATTTGAAAAACCTTAATAGGCGTTTATTAGGGAACGTTTATATTTTGCAATATAAACATATTTATTTATATGTTTATATTTAGAAAACATTGATATAGTTATGGGAAAAGTTTACAATGCATTACCTATGTATGACAAATCCAAAATTTCTTTAAAAAATGAATCAGCAATAATTTCTGTTTATTCCCCCCATCCGATAAAAAAAAATTATGAAAAAAAGAATTCGTTGAATCCATTCGAATCTATCCCCCGAGTTTGTTTAAAAAAATAATAACTTACCTTGGGAACCCATAAATACTAATTTAGCCGTCAGTCTCTTCATATTTCTCAACTATATAATAGCTGTATAATCGATTTGTTTTTTTCACCGGTCAGTAGTCAATTTAACGGACAAAAATCGATTACGATAAGTTTCAAAAAGAATTAAAAAAAAAAAGAACCTTTTAAAAAACTTTACCGAGTACACAATATCGAAAATAAAAGCCTTTGCACCGATCAGACAATAATAAATACGAATGATAAGTACGGAAATATAATAATAAGAGATTATAACAGTAATAGGCGTTCATTTTATTACGTAATATTATTTATACGACAGCAGCAGCGGTGGTGTACCGTAGCACCTATAATCGTCACGGTTGCCAAACGCCGTCGGATTGTTCATCACAAAACACGGCAAACACGACGACGACTACGCGATGAGAAGAAGAAACGCGAAAAATGGGAAAAGCTTGCGCGCGTCTCCATTGGTCTACAGCCACTGTAACCGATAAAACGTCACATAACATGGTCAAGACGATTTTTTCTTTTTTTACTTTGTTTTCGAAAAAAAAAAAAAGCGGTACTTTATACGCCCCTTATCACATGGTCCGTGAAATATTTAATCTATGCCCGTCGACTGTATGACACATTTCAGAAAATAAAAAGAAAATTGTACGCGACGGAATTATCAAATGTTATTTATGTTTTCCGCAGTTTTTTATAATTATTACGAAACGAAAAAAATAACATTTTATCATTATTATCATTCGTAATTTCGAAACATAGTAATAAAATAATAAAAAAAAAAAAGTAACGAGCCGCGGGCTGTTGTCAGGGTTCTAATGTATTTCTGTACGATTATTTGAATATTGGTATTCAAAATACTTTTTATGGTATTCAATACTAATTTATTTGAAATAATTTTATACTTGTGTTATATCATTTTATTAACAGTCAAAATGTCACATCAAATAAGATCGAGGACATAAGAGAATTATAAAAATAAGAAACGTCCAAGCAATTAAACACAATTCCGTAGCACGCTTTTAAGATTTCCAACCATTAATGACAAGAGACAAATTGTTAAATGAACTCGCCGGAGCGAGTAATTAATTACATTTTACAATCCTCCACGAAATAACATTACGCATGTGATGATAGGCTTATTAGGTTTTTTTAAAATTATTTTCTGTATTCGTTTCCTCAAAATTATCATTACTGATCAACAATAATATAACGAAAATGTATAAACTGTACAAGTACCAAACGGGATGTACACAACTACAATTTCAATATTAGTAGAATTGTTTGAAAAGTGTTTTCTTTCTTCTGTTTTACCGAAAAGACTGTTAAAAAAAAATGGAAAAACAAAGTCACTCTTAGCGAAAACGGTATTTTACTCTCAGAAATATATAAGAATTTATAGGTACACAAATTGTCTTATTTTTTGCGCAGTACATATCTTTACGCCAAGCCCGTATTTATGAGAGGGGACCATAGTCAGGGCAATTGCCTTTCCCGGTAAAATTTCGAAAGCGGTAAATTTATATAAACATTTTTTTTTTGTGTTTAAATATAGTTTAATAATTATGATTGATAATTAGATCAATTATTTTTTTATTTTTTCATATACCTATTCAATATTGTCGATTTTTGTGCGGAATTTAGCGAAAGAACGATGTTTTCTGTGAGAAGTATTTCTCTTTGTGGGAAATCTTTTTTTTTTTTTACGAACACTGAATTTCTTGATAACAATCACAAGATTACGCAAAATGAAACCCGCAGCTGGCGTAGTGACTAATGTCAATTGTACATAAATACACACGTTTATTTCAACTTCATAATAATATGATGTGTTCATGTATTAGGATATTAATTTAATAGGTTTATAGTCTACGGAGTGTGCCATTTATTTATTGCAACCCACCGTACTAGCATCGTGTGTAAAATTAGCTAATACTATATAAATCATTACGGTTATATTATCTCATTTAAGTACGTGAAATAATATAATTTTTAGTAAAAATAATAAATACAGTAAACGCGCATACGATTGATCTCTCGGGCTGTGTCAAATTGAAACCTGCGTATTCCGTACTGACACAGCGTCAATCGACCGTAATAATGGCAAGACGTAAATGGTCGACGAAATTTCATACCCGTATTACTATTTGGGATGGAATTGTGGAGACGGTAAAGCAAGACACTTTACCGTAAACGTTGTCCCTTGGTTCCCGAGTTCACATTTTTTATGAAATGTGCAAATTAAACTTCAATATATTCCTAAAACATATCATATTGCACAAAATACTCTCTAACCTCGAAATATGGTTTTTATGCGCTAACAATTCTTGTACGTCAGTTTATAGGAAAATAAATCGTTAAGAAAGCTCATCCAATTGAAATTGTATACTATAAGTAAAAATGTGGAAAAACATAAAAATTATGTCACATAATCTACACATCTTAATCAATGTTTGTCCAATACAAGTATATGGTATGTACGATTTGTCTTGCAAAACATGTGATTTAAACGTAAAAAAAAATGCTACAAAACAATTGATTTCATTGTTGAGACATAATAATGTGTTAGAGAAAAATTAATTTACATGTATCCAAAATAAAATATTAATAAAAACACACAATTGGATACCTTATACAATATGCATACCATACAAGGATAAATGTTAAAAAAAAATTAAATATGCTTGGTGAATGGTAATAATTGAATTATAAAATTACAAGCTGAGGCAATGTACTTGTTTAATTATCTAAAAAGTGTGTATTAAAAAATTTCAATACAATTTGATTTTACAAATTACATAGATCATATGTTTAGGTCATAGAGTTTAATAAGAAAAAAGAAAAATTATAAATTATAATTTAATGTATACATATATAATGGTAGTAATAAAATCATAGGTCAAACAAATATACAAATATTATGAAAAGAAAATCAAAAGTTAACAGACTAGGAAGAAGGAAACTGACATTTTTCATAGGTAACAATGTTGGAAACATCATTATGGAAGACGTCTTTGTCTAAAACATAAAAATATAATTGAATATTATTAAAAAGAAATTTGATTTACACAGTATAAAATTTAATTAAAAAAAAAAATTATATATAATCAATGTAGATTCTCTATTGATTATTAAAAATCATTGGATTAAAGCACTTATTGGTCCCATTGTTAAATATAATACTGACATAACATATTTCACTTCAATTAATTTATGAAATTAGTCTTTAAAATGTATCACAGTTCTATTTAGGTATAATACAAATATATTATAGTAAAAAAAAAAAAAAAATGAATTATCCAATATATTGTGATGTTTGGAAATTAGTTGACCATTTTGGTATGTTATAACTTAGAATTTATAAATAATAATAAGTATCCAAGGTTCAATAAAGCCTTCACCTACCTTAAATACCAAAACAAAGCTAAAATGTGTAGAATTTATGAAACTTAAAATTGTACGTTCAATAATGTAAAAATTAAATATATAAATTTTGTAATATTACAGAATAAAAATTCTGTATTCAAAATATAACGTTCAATAATATCTATAGTAATATTTTTGCGTAGAAAATAAATGTGCGTAAATTCTTCATGAATAATAATGAAAACAATTATAAATTGACTCCCAAAGAAGACCCTAAAAGACTTTTCAACCAAATCCTTGAATCATATGGGGGCTGTTCACCACCAAGTTCTGAAGGCAGAATATCTCTTGGAAAATATTCATGTAGAGTGTTTAGATTCACACCGTGCATAATTATCTGTTAAATAAAGAAACCCAATATTAATTCTTATTTGATTACATCAATTATACTTAATTTATATAATTATATTATATTATTAATTATATAATAGTATTATACAATGTTAAATATAAATTATTATGATCTAACCTTATTTTTGGTTTTTTCTTTTAAAAACGGTTTAACAACAGACATCAGACCATCAATATACCATGGTTGATTGATAAAATGAATAGCTTTTATTTTTGCTGGAAAGCTGTCTTGTAAACCTTGTAACATTATGTGCAACAATCTCGGACTGATGTTCATTGTCTGACGAACAGTGAAATTAGTCCAATCCATAATAAATACAAAACCATTATACTGTGTGTTCACATCACGAATCAAATATTCCAAAGACACTAACAACGCTCTATATATAGTTAATAAACAATAACGTTCAACATTCCATTGAGAGCAAACCATAAAAAGTACACGACGGCTTCGTCTATTAAACACACCGAAAAATACAAATTAATAAAATAATAATATAATTTAAAAACTACGTTCATAAATATTTATAATCAACCTATCTAAATTTAGTAGAACAGAAGGAAAACCGTCTTGAATAGCCATTTGTATCTTTGGGTCATATGGTTCCAATTGACGAAACCATAAATCGTGTTCCTTTCTAAATTGATAATAATTTCGAATCAAATCCAACGTATTACTCTCATTCATCTTTCGTGCATACAAAAACATCAACAAAAATCTATCTCTATCATTTTCTGGAAATTTTTTAAAAATTAAATAATTGATCGTATTTATATTAACATAACTAAAATTTATTTTTTAATAATTATAAATTGTAGTTATTAAACTTAACACTTAAGAAGCACAATACAAGAAAAATTACATTCTATTTGAAACACATATTTGAGAAACAACGTAAGTCACAAAAATTGAAAAATGAGATCCAGATTTTCAAAACCCGCCTCCCGAGACCACAATAAGTTAATTTTTATTTTTAAATATATACTCGTCGAGTATTTTACACTGAGCCAATTGTTTTACAACCAAATATCGCACTGGTAACATAGAATAAGTTTTTTATTGTATTCTCCCAGTTACCTTTTTTTTGTACTTATATCATTTCTCAAATAGGTGGTTCATTGAGATGTCAAAAAAGATGTCTAGAAAGAAAATAAAGACTCATTAACATCTATATTTTAAATTATTTTAAAGGAAAACATGTCTTATTAAATCAATAAATCATTCTGAATAAGTTCTAATTGTATTATGTATATTATGAATGAATATAAATATTTCATAAATAACTGTATATCATTAACTAATAAGTAATAAATAACAATTAACCAATAAGTTAAGATAATCAACTGTTTTTATTCACGAATTATTTCTAAATTATGTAAAAATATTTGGATAAATCAAAAATCTTACAAAAATACAATACTTAATAGTTTGAAAACTTTGAAAAGTGATTAATAAGAAAATTAAAAATAAATTAGGCATCTACTTTTGTAATGGTTAGGACCAATAAATTTGGGAACAGTTATTGTAATTACAAAACACAGTATGTTTAATTAAAAATGACATTACATAATAATATAGGTATGGACTTTTATTGAAATTATTTTCAAAATTAAATACCAAAAACCTAATGGAAAATTGTTTAGATAAAAATTAATAAATAAAGTAATAAATTAACTAATTTTTAGTTTTTAAAAATATAATAGTTTTTAATGTATGCATTTTAATCAACATATTTTATCAAAGCTTAAAGTAAAATTACAGAAATCATAATTCCTCAAACAATAACATTTGACCAGCAAATTGAAAGCACATTAATCATTAAATGTTTTTTATAAACGATTATATGTACATAGAAAATATATTTGTAATTATTTACATCTATTAAATAAATGTGTGCCCGTGTGTGTATTTAAGCAAAATCAATTTGTGTTGTATGGTTTAGATAAATAATTAAAATACCATGATTGCAATACCATTAGTAAACTAATTACTTATAATTTAAGAAATAATAAATACTAGTTTATTTTGTTTATACAATATTTTCAATTAACATTTGAAATAATTTCATAAGGTTAATTGTGTAAATAGTTTAATTATTTACTATTGTAATAACTCATTGTCCAAGAAATATAATTCATTTCAAAATATAAGCAAAAACATAACACCATTAAATAAACATTGATAATATATAAAATACTAAATAATAATAATTTGTTATTTAGATCGTTTTTAACACGTGCAATCATTAGTTTTGAAATATAAATATTTTAATAAAGTAAACTGTTCTTAATGAATAACTCAATAGTTTTAAATATTTTTAGTAGACATAATTTAACAATTTTATGTCAACAAGATAAAGATTAGTGAAAAATGTATAGTATTATTATACTTAACATTTTTAATAATTTTAATTATTTTATTTCAGCAATTTAGCAAATAAATAATAAGTAAAAAAAAATTATATTCATTGTATTGTGATGTTATAACATTACTACCTCTACTATAAAAAATGAATTTAACATTAGTGGCTAAACATCAATATAAACAAATATGTAATATTATTCACTTAAAATCAATAATAATTATATGAATAGTAAAAATACAGTTATATAATATAAATCATATTTTAATAGTGTGTACTCATAATGTATACATATATGTACACCTATTTATAAAAAAATTATTTTAATTGTATCAAAAATATAAAATATTAGCTCTTTAGAAAATTTCAAAAATTTTAAAAAAACATTAAGTAGTATAAAAATAGTCCAAAGGTGTTTCAGAAGTAAGTTATTGAGCTGATTTCAGATCAAATGAGGAAAAATTATTAATATTTTTAGATGGAAATAAAATAAAATATTACACATATATTAACATGAGGAAACATCTTACCGGCTAGAAAAGCAAATCCATTATTCCTAAGCAATGTTTTTAATTTTAACAAAGCTTCTGTGGGTGTATTTTTCTTGACGACTGTATTAGGACAAGGACTCGGAAATAACTCTATGCCATAATTAAAGTGTAAAATATTATCCAAGTTATTTTGCTGATACTCCGCATATTCTGCCATTTTAACTGACTGTAAAATAACAAAGATTCCACTGTATAAATATACGATAATAATAATAAAATTATTCAACTCGACTACTGACAATATTTTGATAATAGACAAAAAAAAGTACAGCATTTATATATCTGAACGAACAATTCATTGATCTGTTGTACCCTGTAATAATATATTGATATTGTAAAACTTCCAAGCCTACGTGACTGTGAAAACAACAGAGTTTAAGGAATCCACTCAATTAGCGGATTCCAACAACTATACAACCGTACGGGCTTCCACAGTGGCGTCGGACAGTTAGTCTAGTAAAACTACTGAGAAGTAACAGAACCTCATATCGTTTAACAGAATCTCTTGTTTTATTATATAATATAACCGAATTTAGTTTAAGTGAATGTAATGAAGTAATTTGACAACGATTTACAGTCTCATTATTTATTTAAACCCATATATCATTAATACAGTCGCCCAGTACATCAGATCATTTACAACGATAAAGGTTAAACATCAGCAATAACAACATAAATATATGTTTATATGTTTAATATTTATATGTTTAACAACATAAAAATAATGTTTCAATAAATTTATGATTCTTTTTTCTTTTTTAAAAAAATTATGGGTAGTTAAACACTTCTATGTGGGTCAACCAATATTTAAGAATTATCAAAGTCAACCACGTTTATAGATTCCATTTCAAACGTTTAATTACAGTTAAAAAAAAAAAAAAAAACGGTACCATTAAAATACATCAACGTTTGATGGGGTCAGAGTATTTCAAGCAGAACATTTAAATCCCAATACATAAATTATGAGGTGAAATATTACAGAGACACTTACTAACAGATGTCATTCGTAATCCTTACACACAGGTTTGATTCTAGCGAGTTTTCAGTATTTCGGTAACGATTTTATGAGACAAAAAAAACGTCGTCATAACTGATGGTGGTGGGGTGTTAAATCACTCGGCAAATCAGCTAATGTATTCGAAAACAATAGTATAAAACGTTCTATTTTATTGATAAATAATGAGACGGGACGAATTGTGTGTGTGTGTGTGTGTAAACGTCAAATAAAAACTTTTTTTTCATGCGATTAATCATCAACGACGGTTTCCTTATCAAAACTACGATAACTACGACCGTCGCCATCCGATATACGAGAACGTCAATATAGTTGTTGTACGACAACGATAATTTTGTCATTTTGTCACTGTACATGTATCATACGGGAACGCCGTACCTAAGTGCATAGATAACACAATGCTCAATGTACAGCTAATGTGCTGTGTATATTTACTTGAAACGATTCCTATACGAATTCGTGATGAGGAGGGCTACGAACTACAGGGCGAACCGCTGTAAAATTTTGAATCTTCTAAAGGTAGTTTGGTCAAAGTATCTTTTGTCATTACTTTAAAGCAATCTGAATAATACTACTGACCGATCGGCTGCGGTTTGGTTGACGCCCAAAATCTACATCATAGAGGAGTCGTCAATGAGCTACAAAGCTATTAATCACTGATAATCACCAACTATCATTTTTTTAACTTGGTAACTCGTTATATAATTATAACAATTAACATGTAACAATACGTTACTGGTGAGTGATGATTATTGCGGTTGAAAAACTTCATATTTTTTTTATGGGATTTTTAAATGAAAAGAATAAGAATTATCAAAAACAATAATTGAAAAGCAAAGAAAACGATAAATCAGTTTTTATTTTAATATATCGTTAAAATTAAATAAAATTCTCAACATTGACTAGTCTTATTCCGACATAAGTAAGATAATTAGTAGTTCTTTTTTTTTATGATCGACTAAAAAAATATTTAGGTAATAGTATTTTTGGTCTTTTTAAATCTATTTTTTTTTTTTAGTTACCTACTATAATTTTCAATTATATGCTCGATTATTATAATTATAATAAAATTAAACTACAGGTTATACAATCACTTTATTGACTAGATAGATATATTCTTGTATTATTATTTAAATAAATCATAATTTTATTTTTAAGGTATTAAATTAAAATTTTTCTTTGCTAGAGATAAATATAAAAACTACCACATGATACGACACAATAAATATTACTACAATGTCATAATGACCAATCATTCAATCAATTTCTAATTTAATATTGGACTCCATATAATACAAAGAAAATAAATATAAGAAATATTAAAGATTGTAATAGTTGTACTTGTTCGTTTTTTGAGGAAAAATATCCACTACAATAGTAACACTTCTCCATTATACTTTATCGAATTTGCTCAATACCTTTCCTTGAACCCATAACATTTATATTTATTTTGTTAGATTTTTTATAGTGTTTTAAACAATCATTTCATGTTACAAAAGCATATTTACTCAAAATCGAATACATAATATTTTCGAGATGAGAAATGTAGCACAAAAAAAAAATCTGCACGAAACTAAGAGATTCAATTTAGCTCTTTATCTTACATTTAAATGTAATATTTTATTAGTAATTTTATTTCATTTAAAATTTAGATTTTAGACTTATGTTACACACATTGTAGTTATACATTTAACATTATATTTTTTATTATATTTATGCATAAATTTATCTTATAAAAATAACAAAATTAGCCAATTATTTTAATAGAAAAAAAATAGTTTAGTTTAACAAAAATAATATTAAAAGTAATTTAACAAATTTAATGATATTGAATATATTCAATTATCATAGTTACATAAAAATAATTATTACAATAGAAAACAATAATTTACTAGTAATAAAATGCCAATTAAAATTATGTAAATAATAGATTGCTTTATGCTTTTAGTTGTAGATGATAATAATATTATAAGTTTTATATTAATATTCGATTAAAACTTAATACCAAAAGCAATAGAATCAGTAAGCAATTTTTTAGATTCATGTAATAATTGACATTTATTCAGTCACTACTGCTGCTGCTACTACTGCTACTACTTGAAGACTTGGATCCCTTCTTGTGTTTAAATCCTTTATGTTTATGTGATTTGTGCATTGCGTAAGCTCCAACACCGACTCCAGCAACTCCAGCCACGGGAATACCATATTTTAATGCTTTTTTAGCTTGTTTTCTTTGAGCTTTTGCAGCCTTCCGCTAAACAATTAAAAGTAATGATATTCATTTGATTACAAAAAGAATATAAACTCATGTGAGATTGTTATCTTCATTTGTCAGTACTAGAAAATATACTTTTTCTAATATCCATAAAACCAATATTGTGAGTTCTAAGTCAATATTTAATTAAATGATGTACTAATATAAATACAAAAATTAGAATATTAATAAGTTATTTAAATATTTATATAATGTATACACACACTCACAAATACCATACTTTAAAACTGAAATATAAAAGGATCCAAATGCTACGTGCTCTTATATTAAGTCAAAAACATTAATTTTTTTATGAATAATTATTTAGAATATTTTGTTTTATTACCTATAGTACAATATTGGTTTTATAAACAGTAAATTTGTTTATGTGATTTACCAAACAAAGATATTTAACCTACACATAAGGCACATTGTTGTGATTAATGAAATCGTAAACAGTTCACAACAAATTTAGATTATTATATATTAGCACAAAAACTTACAGGATTAATGTGTCCAGTCATGGCATAATTATTTAGACCTTGATTGATAGCATGTTTAATTGGTGAACTGGTATGTTTCTATAAATAAAATATTTTTAATATAAATATAATAACATTTAAATATTTATTTTATTTATTAATATTTTTTCATCATCATCTCATTTTGACGGATCAGTTGTAAGAGAGTTAGTATTTATTTTAAAACATTTAAAGAATTGCATTGAGCTCATATAAATAAAATCTTCAAGGTCTTTATTTAAATCCCAATAGATTCTTTTGGGTTCAAAATATATCGGTTTATATTATCTTCTTCTGTACTCATCTTAAGAGCTGGTATTATTTTTCTTTATACACTGGCAATAGATATTTCTTCTTTTTGTTTTAAACGAAATTGACTTCAGAATAAAAATATTTTTAAATAGTATATAGTTTTTGCCATTCACCTGGCATGATTTATGGCTCCGCATGATAAGGATCTCATACCCCGTATGATTTAAGGCTTTAAAAAAATACATTGAGTTATAAAAAACAATACAATAATAAAATATTAAATAGGAGAGAAATTGTATAAGTAATGAAAATACCTATGGCATAATATTAATATTTTCTAATATATATTTAAATAAAATGTTATTTTTAAAGTCTGTACATTCAAAATATTTTTAAATTAATTTTGTTTAATTCCTTTATAAATATATAATTCTTCCTAAACAGAGTTGATATAAATATTATGTTGTATATTTAAAATTTCTAAGTCATTATCTATATTAGAAGTATTAAAATGATTATTTTCTAATAAGTAATTTCATTTTTTTTATATTATTTTTCTGTTGTATTTTCTTTAAATTTACCTGATGATGACTTTTTGTTAAAACCGGTAGTAATAAAATAAATTATACAAAAACCTTTATTTTTTTATTTTATTTAATACTCTTGGCTTTTTAGTATATATATGAATATATATGAATATATATATATATATGTTTTTATGTTAAATAATTTACTTGTAAGCATGGTGAATTGTGAGTTTGTCCAGGATAAGCACTATATCCTGAAGAATGAGGTAGAACTGGTCCAGGAGGAATTCCAGGCATGTGTCCAACTGATGGCATATAATTATGCACCTGGCTACCAGGCATAGGCATTGTCATATGTCCTGGAGATGGCATGTAACCAGTAGACGGACCACCAAGCAGTACGTTTTCACTGGAATTTATGTGAATAGAATGCAACTGAACCTCTCCATCAATAGCTAAATAGAACACACTTTGAAATGGTAATCTGTGTTTCATTTCTGCATAATGAGCGCCATTGAATGCAATCTAATGGAATAAATGGAATATATGAAACAAAATATTCAGCACGACAAGTCTAACTTTTTACGTTTTGACATTATACTCGTATAGTTACTCACTCTATACTCATAAATGTCGCACAATATATCCAATTTGAACGGCTGGCCTCGCATCAATGTTACGGGTGGACCGTGCGTTTCTTCCATGCCCCAGTTTTGTCCTTGAATACTGTTCCTGACGATAGAGTTACGGTTAAAATCTAAAGCAACATGCAGAGCAACCGGATCACGAGGAGCGACATTCGGACCGACTTGTAAATTCACGCAGATCCTACACCAAACGATTGAATATGAGTTCAACATATTTTTAGGTGTAATTATTCGGTTTCTATTATAATATTGTTATACTGACCTGTTGGATGACGGAAACGAAGTGCCCTGGATGCTAATTAATGAACCTTGTTTTAAACCATTTTGTATTGGACCGACAAATGGAACGATCTAAACACAAATATTGAATATCATTGTACAAAGTATGTTACAATAACAATAATAATAATAATAACGTCTTTTGTGCTCAAAAGACACTTACCGGGTTGAGGAATGGAGTTTGTGTCATAATCGCAGACGTCAGACCGAAATGCTATTTGAACAAAACGACAAGAAAAGGGAAATAATAATAAAAAAAAAATACAATTAATCGATGATGACTCTTCGAGAACTGTTGGAATAGAATATTATAATGGTGAAAGTTCCGTCTTAAATAGGAAATGATGGAATGAAGGTGAGTCACTCATGACACATGATGATAACAGATATCAGAGATAGTGTTTGATGTCATCAAAGACCTTGAAATACTAACATGACGTCACTGGATATAAAACTAAGAGCAACGGGTGAACCGGTTTTACTCTCACACAAATAGTAATTATTATGTTTTGCTGTTATTCAATTTTTTTTTTGAAAAGTATTTACATAGGCACTGTATTCCGAAAAATAATTTTTTGCGTCTAGATCCAACAATAAAATTTTATTAACTCTCTTCCCTTTAGATATATCAAATTTTTATTCAAAACCTTGGTTCATTCGATATTGAAACGCCAACAGTCGTTGAACTATATTTTATATAAAGTTCAAACACCGTGCCTATAATAGCAGTGTAAATAACATTGAAACTTAATGGGGCGTTCCCACGAGGCGTTTATCACGACAGTGAACCACGCTTTCGTGAAATACACTTCTGTGCGAACGCATAGTCGTTAAACTTGCTTTCGCGAGGAACGGCGCACGACTCAAGCGTGGATAGATCAAACGTGTTTGATTTTCAGTCGTGATATACCGTTCGTGAAGCCAAGATGTCGTCACAGCAACGTGGAATTAAGTTTAACGACAGTGAAACTACGCGTTTTTTGTAGTTATATTCTATGGAAAAGGTGTTATATGATCCAAGTTTGGAGGAATACCGTGATAGAGATTTACGTGCCGCCGCAGCTAAGAGAATAAGTCATGAATTACATATTCCCTGCTTTTTAATTCCATACTAACCAAGTTCGACGCTCCTAACATATTTCTTCGCTGTATCCATTCTCTAACCCAAAAACGTCTTATGTTTTCGTTTTCTTGTAATTGTGTCCTGTAAGCGCTCCATCTTTTTTGCTAAGATAGTAGCAAGAAACGAACTTAAAACAGCACAACTTTCAACAACCAGATCATTCATGATCAATGTTTCGATAGTGACTAAATCGAAACACGAGGCGTGAACGGCACGAACTCCCCCAACCGTGTGAACGTTTCATCAATTCACACTTTCGTGAATGTCACGAACGAAAGTTGACTAGCGTGGTTCACTTCACTGTCGTGATTAACGCCTCGTGGGAACGCCCCTTTATGGTGTCTTTTATATTATTCATTAATGGATAGCTATTTGTTTTTATCAAAAAGAGGGGAGAGGGAGCTCATAATAAAAGACTGCAGATACATATTTTTAAATTATTCTATTGAATCATAAAATATTTTTTATAATTATAATATTATTATTATTATTATTATTATTATTATTATTATTATTATTATTATTATTATTATTATTATTATTATTATTATTATTATTATTATTATTGTTCTAATATTTAAAAATACGAAATTAGTACCAAATTTTAATTTGATATTTAAAAGCATTTTTCTAGAGATTTTTTTTCCAATTTTACACCATATCGATCAGCATCACATCGATGTACATATAATCTAAAGCGAGTATATTATATAGATATAACAGTAATTATATTCGTATTATAATCAATAATTTATAGACGAGATTTATGAACGTCGCTACCCAATTAATTAATATTCAAATATAATATAAGTGAATATTATGCAATTAGGTATACAACAATCTATATATAAATAGGTACATGTTTACTTGTTGAAATATTTAGAACTTCTTGAATTTATGTTTTATAAACCGTATTGTAATGTCAAGTTATATTATATTCAACATCCAATACAAAAAATGTACACAAATGACGATGTGAAATTTTATTAACTATAAATTTAGAATATTGTTTAGTGCAAAAAATTAACATATTTTAAACGATATGCATTCTTTGATATTGTATACGGACACTTAAAAACATATTCGAATTTTTAGGCTTAAACTTCGAACTTTTAACAACTACTAAATACAGTTTTAATAAACTCATCTTGACTCCTAACTCGTTAAATTTATCCACGTCATATGTAGTTTGTATCAGGTGCGTCATTTGGAGTAAAATCATGGGGTGGCAATTTTGAATTTTTCTTTTTGTGATCTAATGAAGGAAATTATTTGTAGGGTAGCGTAGCTATTAATTTGCAACCACAATAAAAATCGTGGGGTAGCAATTGTTACCCCCTAATGACGCCTATGGCTTATATTATATTAGTAACTATTACGCACACTTACCATATACAGATTTACTTAATGAAAATTAAGTTTGGATTTACAGGTAATTAGTATAAAATCAAACAACATTTTAAAATATTTTCTTTACCCAACTACTTAATAATAATAATAATAATAATTAAATAACAAGCTAAAATGAATAATTCGTACAATTCTAAGTTATTAGTTCCAATGTGAATTTTGAAATATTCTTATTTTAACAGTTTTTGCAAAGTATACGCAATAAATATATCAGCAGACAAAAATAAAAATAAATATACCAATAAATAAATCATCACATCACATCAGATGAAGTCATAGAAATGGAAAAAAATTACCATTATAAAATGTTTGCAAATTGAATATTTTTTGTTGATGCTTGAAACTCTGTGTATACTGGCTAAGTCAGCTCTAAGAGCTATATATGTGTTTCACTTGTAAATTCCTAAATAAATTGTCAAAGTCAATTTTTTGCAAAATATTAGCAAACGTCAATTTATGTATTGTAATGATATTATCTTAAAACATAGTTAGATTTTACGTCTTTATTGAAGAATCAAAATCACTTTTGTATTGTTTATATAAAAAAAAAAATGCAAAATTGATATAATTATAGTATTTTTTTTAAGATCTAAATACACTTCTAAAGTATAAATCATAATAATTATAATAATAATAAGGATAACAATAATTATAGAACGCTATGGGTGTTGTGAATGTCGGTTCAAATAAGTCACTTAACAGAGGTCTTATAATTGAATTATAAATTTGAAATGAATATAATAAATGTGATAAATATTATTAATATATTTATGTTTACGCTTGTATTATATTTTGAGCTCTAAAATTCAAAAACTGTCCATATTCAAAACGAATATGTTAAAAATTTTACAAGTTGTTGACATTTTTAGATAATCTTTCCTTACACTAGAATTATTGGCAACTACTAGAGAAATCGAAAAGCCATTAAACTATGGATTACCAATTAAATACAATAATGTTATTGAGAAGTAACGCATGTATGCACCACTCAAGCACTCCTTTTACACAATAAAAGTGTTCAAAAATAAAAAAAAAAATACATCATTTAATGATATTAAAGAAAATATCAATATATTTTTTGTTCAGGATCCAATAAAAAACAAAACGTTTAAATAAGATATATGTATATACTAGCTGTCCTGCCCGGCGTTGCCCGTGCCAAAGATTTGTATTTTTTATTACAGCTGAATTACCCGGCTTCGCCCGTGTACAGTTTTGAACGAACTTGCATCATTTATTAAACTTTAAAATTTTAATTCAATACACATGCTCTTCTTCTCTCTCGCCTCTAACCCAGCCAGTAGCGTATTTTCAAATTTTTTCTCGGGGGTCTAGTAATTTACATTACCTATAACTATTATATAAAAAATATATATTTTTAATTCCGCCTAAAATAGCTGACCCGACAGACTTCGTCCTGTCAAAAAGATTTGTAATGTGGCAGTTTTTGTGCCTACGTATTTTAAAAATATTCTCCTGAACAGAACCGTCAACCTGGTGATAGGGCGTTGTGAATAAAAAACATATATAATGATTTAAAAGTAAGTAATCGCTTTATTGTTAATCATGTGAATCATAATTATTATTATTATCATTGTAGTGCTTTGTTTTTTGTTTTTTGTTTGATTACGGCTTTTGCCCGCGACTTCGTCTGCGTGTAATTCGAATAAAAGCAAGGTCTTTATGTATCAATAACTGGTGCCCGCGACTTCGTGTGCGCAGTATTAGTATTTCGAGTAGCTTATATTAGCGTGAAAAGAACTAACATTATGACATTAAAATTATAACATACATAATTTTTGGGTCGTATTTGAAAAATATAACAGTCTGACAATATTGAGATGTTACATTGGCACTGTAATAACGTAACAATATTGTCAACATAAGAAATACAGTAATTAAGCACTGCAAACCCCTAATCATAGGCCTATAGGTAGCTACTGCAGTATGCTTCTATAAACTATATTTAGCGATTTTTTTCCTTCAGCATAAACATGCAGATTTTTCGCTTTGGAAACACGTGAGCAAGCCACATAAAGCTGACCGTGAGAAAAACATGGCGTGCCCAAATGTATGCCTGCTACCTTTAAGGTTTGACCCTGCGATTTGTTGATCGTCATTGAAAATGCGACTTTCAATGGGAACTGCAGGTGTTTAAAATTGAATGGCAAGTTGTTGGGTATGATTGGGATGCGCGGTATAAGAACATTGTCTCCCTTGGCTTCTCCAGTTAAAATTGTGGCCTTCACAATGTGCCTCCCTAGTTCGTTAACTTGCAACCGAGTGCCGTTGCATAATCTTGGCGCGTCCAGGTTACGCATTAACAAAACAGGTACACCTACCTTTAATTCCAACTTGTGTGATGGCACCCCGGACAACTCTAAAGAGTTTAGGAACTCTACGGGATAAATCTATGAGTGTCCGGAACTCTAGTGAGCCGGTCATCATGCGCCTGAATAACGATATCCCGAGAAGCAGTTTGTTCACTACTAACTACTAAGGCAGCTATTTCATTTGTGGTCGGGGCATTGAATCTTCTTTCATGTTCACCACGTGGTACACGATCTGGGTGTATTACAACCTTGTAATTATCGCTAGTCACTCTATCTTTAGCCATTTTAAATTCATGTACTAAAATGTTGTGATTATGTAGAACTTGTTGTATTTTTTGAACCGTGTTTC
Source organism: Chaetogeoica ovagalla (assembly GCA_032441825.1). Taxonomy (NCBI): domain Eukaryota; kingdom Metazoa; phylum Arthropoda; class Insecta; order Hemiptera; family Aphididae; genus Chaetogeoica; species Chaetogeoica ovagalla. Next base: position 9,138,455 of record CM063723.1, read on the forward strand.
TATCCAAACCTTGCACGTACTCAGAACGCCTATTAACTTGTGCTTCCTCATCGCCCATGAAATAAACTTGCAAAAATTTTGGTTGCGTATTGGTAGCAGGAAGCAAAGATCCAATTGTGTGGTATACTTGCCCTTGTATTGTAAAAGTCGGACAAAATCCTGGCATAGAAACAATATTATCCGCCCCAAAAGATGTCATGTGGAAGCACGTGTTGTATTTTCTTATGTTTTTTAGGAAACGGCGAGACTCATCTGTTTCATGAGAGAAAAGTTCTTTAAGCGGCTCAACTGGCTCATCTATTGAAGCAAGAGCTACTTTTCCTCCTGAACAACACATGCCCGCAGCTTCTTCTTTCCACTTAAGAGCACCGCAAAATCTACATTCTTTGTTCATAGGTTCTATTTTTATAAGATTGTGGCTTCCGTAATCAAGTGTCTCGTCGTACTCAAATGCAGCTTTGTCGAATACCCCCCACGTGTTTCTTCTGAATATTAGACGTCGCTGTTGTGCCCTTTCAGCAACAGCGCGTCTGCGAGATTCAGCTTCTTCAACGGTTTCTGTAGCTCTTTGTGACGCTATGTGGGTTGCCTGCTGAAGAAGCCGAGCGTGGGACTGTTCAGGTGTCTCAGCAGCCCGTTGAGATGCCAGATATTCAGCGTGGTGTTGACGTCGAGCTTGGGACTGTTCAGGTGTCTCAGCAGCCCGTTGAGATGCTAGATACTCAGCATGCTGTCGAAGGCGGTTTTGAGACTGTTCTGGTGTCTCATCAGCTCGTTGAGATGCCAGATATTCAGCGTTCTGTTGACGTCGAGCTTGGGACTGTTCTGGTGTCTCGGCAGCCCGTCGAGATGCTAGATACTCAGCGTGCTGTCGACGCCGATCCTGGGACTGCTCTGGTGTCTGAGCAGCTCTGTGAGCTACCTCACGCTCCGCCTGTTCAAGCCTTCGCAGTTCGGCTTGTGGAAACGTCTCGTTAAGTCTAGCTACTTTCATAGATCGAGCTTTATTAGAGCTTTGGGAAAGATTAGACTTACGCTTTCGCGGCATAATTATTTCTTAGGAGGTACTTTTTCTACGATATTTTTATAAAAAATAATTGTAATTTGCTGATTGAAAAACAAAATCAAGCTTTCGTTGTATTATTATTACCATAGATACCATAGTATCGCGCGTTCGGTTTGTCATCGTCGTAACTATTAAAATATTTGTCCAAATGATGTATTGTGAAGGACAAAATTTATCTCCTTTAAATACCAAAAGCGATAAAAGTATTCATTTTGATAAGGATCCATTTATTACTACCAAATGTGCATTAGAAATAAATTATCAATTTTTATTGTATTTATGGTTCACTATTTTGACAATAATGGCTTACTCATAAAAGATAGATATATATGGTGTCGCAGAATTTTTTGTAGGACTATTTAAGATAAATATTTTCACCATACATTATATACATGTAGCACTAACTGTTTTGCAGCACACGCCTGAATAGCTCAGATTGCAGAATTTTTCAGACTTAAATGACATTTATCGTTATATTTTGGACAATTCACACAATATCTTTATAAATTATAGCCTATGTGTTATTCTGATCTATAAGCTACATTACTGTAAAGTTTCATTAAAATCCGTTTAGTAGTTTTTGCGTGAAAGAGGAACAAACATCCATACATCCATCCGTTTCATCCATTCATCGTTATATTTTGGACAATTCACACAATATCTTTATAAATTACAATATCTTTATAAATTATAGCCTATGTGTTATTCTGATCTATAAGCTACATTACTGTAAAGTTTCATTAAAATCCGTTTAGTAGTTTTTGCGTGAAAGAGGAACAAACATCCATACATCCATCCAAACAAACTTTCGCCTTTATAATATTAGTAAGGATTATATTTTTAAAAACTTACACGACATTTTAAAACAATGAATGAAATAGAAACAGCTAAATATTTATTAAAAAAAATTCATTCTTTGAATCAAAAGCGACGATGATATGTTTGTATAAGATTCAAAATGCACTTGTAAAAAAAAAAAAAAATAATGATCTCTGTATTGTACTATTATTATTATTTTCTATTGTACATAATATATTTCAATTTATTACAACACACTTCTAACGGCCTTTAAAATAGGATACTTTGATGTGCTGCAAATACCTCTAGCGTCGTCTAAGGACAAATCCATTAACGCTATACCTCCCAAATCATTCTGTTTCACGTAAGTAGCTTTTTGTTTGGCCGTTTCCGGTTCCTCAAAACTGATCCAAATACCCTTCACATTGTCCTTGGGTAAACGGAAAGCGTAAGTACCGAGATTTTTGTTCGGGTCCGGCACGCGTCTATAAAACAAATAAAAAATGCATAGGCACTCATTATTATTAAGCAATGTAAAGCTAGAAAAGAGAAATTTCAATCTTAATACTGTCATATTTACAATCATCAACAAAAATATACATTTATAAACGTCTGGAAAATAGGTGCGTTTATGAACTCTCTTCGCCTACTGACATAATAAGACGTTTATTTTGTGTATTAAATTAGAGGATTTAATTAAAAACTATACACTGGCGTAAATAAAATTATTCCTACTTACATTTAGATGTTTTAAACGAAAAATAATTATAATTCATGTTAAACTATTTAAGATTTTAAATAATTTAAATTATTTGTATTTGAAGGACCGATTTAAAAAAAAAATATATATATACATATATGTGTGACATTGAAACGTTAAAAAAATATTGTTAAACAATTTCTATTCGAATAAGAAGTGTTGTTTTTAATAATTTATATATAAGTATCCTATACGAAGGATGGAATTTTTTAAAAAAAAAAAATCGTTTAAATAAAATCTTAATTCATTTCGATTATTTTTCTTAAATAAAACTCAATGAGTACTTTTCAGTAATTTCGGAAATAAATTTTATAAGTCTATGATTAATGATTATTATAAAAGTACCATATATATATAATACAGGATGACTGGTGAAAAAGTGTATAAACTTCGAGTGGTTATATCGTACACCTTAAATGCAACGGAAAAATCCTTCGTGACCATATGGTCCGAATTATAATGTAGAAATTTTAATTTTTAAAATTTCCCCCCCCCTATTGAAAAACATATGATTTTTTCCTCGAACTTGACATACGCGACATGAACTATTGGTCCACATTGAAAAGCTCATTAAATTCTCTCGAAGAAAACATACCGAACAATGTTCCGATATTATTTTCGCGAGTACAAACACAATCAAAAAATTAGAATTTTTTTTTTTTATCACTCAGAGGTGTGCAGACTCCACAAAGACTTCCTTACTTGTTTAAAATTATTACTTTTTTTTTTTTTGAAAAATAAATAAAGGAAATGTGAGGTTTAAACCTTCTCCTAACAAACATAAATTAACACCCTGTTACCTATGCGTGTTACGAATTGTATAATAATTATACGTGTCCTTCTCAATTATCCCATGTCCTTCTCAAGAGTTCGTGTTCCAATTAAATTTGTGTACTCTATCAATGGAACTCCGCTCACCTCAGTCTCTTCCAAAGCTGATCTAGGTATTGTTTTTGCTTCCAACTTATCCTTTCAAAAACATATTATGACTACCTCCTGTAGAGCGCTTAAAACACTTGGATTTGTAAAACGTATGGCGAGAGAACTTAAACTTGTTCGGTCTCTAAAAACCCTCTATTGCGCGTTAGTGCGACCTATCGTAGAGTTTGGTTCCATCATACGGGATCCAATTACTTCAGTGGAGAGAGATCAAATTGAGAGGGTGCAGCGCAAGTTATTAAACTTTGCAGCGTTTAGATTAAAAATTAAGCATCCTCCTCATAATTATACTGCTGTTTCTGACCAACTCAAACCGTGCTCCCTTTCTGATAGGCGAATACTAGCTGGTTCATCCCTGCTTCTTAACCTCATCAACGGGTCAATTGATTGTCCTCCTCTACTAGAACTAATAAATTTTAAAGTTCCTTCTCGAACAACGCGCATATGTGTCCCCTTTTCTCTTCCTTTCCATTCGACTGCCTACGGCCATAATAATCCCTTAGATCGTATTATGTGTAATGCCAATGTTGATCCCTTTTTCCTCTCCCACACTTCTTATAATATTGAATATTAGTTAATTAATTACTTGTTTTTCATTTTATTGATGGTAAATAGTGTGTTTTTGTATACTAGTACGATTGTTCGTGGAAATAATTTACTTGTTTCTTATTGGTTTACTAATTGCTGTAATTTCTGTAATGTTTATGTAAAAATTGCCTGTTTAGGCGTAAATAAACAATAAATAAATAAATAAACATAAATTAACACCCTGTTACCTATGCGTGTTACGAATTGTATAATAATTATACGTGCCTGTACAACGTTAAAGAGGTGGTGGCCGCCGTGTTGTCGACCAGATGGGGGCAAATCTCGTAGTAGGCCAACAGACCTTCGGTTTTGGTGTACGTGCCTTCTTCGCCGGGACCGTCGGCCGTTACGGGCGGTGCGCCGGACTTGCCGCTGTCCTTGTCCATTTTCCACGTACGGGCGTACGTCGAGATACCCAACACCAACTTGTTACGGTCGGCTTTCAGGGCAATGGCTCGGTTCACTTGCGACTCGATGTTCTGCCAGGCCAGACGGTCCGCGTACACGAACTTGAAGGGCGACGCGTAATCGGCCAATTTGGGCACGCGGTCCGGAGTACGGAAATCATAGACCATCAGTGTGAAGTGGTCCACGTATTTTTGTAACCCCGGAAAATCGAAATACACTGCGCAGACAAATGGAAACCGTTAATCTATTATTATTATTATTATTATTATATATATATACGAGTACAATGCAGGGGCGTATACAAGGGGGGGGGCGATGGGGCGATCGCCCCCCCTAGATACTTGTGTATGTACCTATATCTACTGACAACTAAAATTAATCGAACTAAAACTAAAATGTCATAAAACATTTTTTTATTTAAAACTTATTGTTTTTATATAATTTTTCGATAATTCTAAGTTGGCAACAGATTCGACGGGCCCTTTTTTCTATTCGCCCCCCCCCAAGGGATGAAGTAAATACGCCCCTGAGTACAATGTACATACATAAATACGAATGAGTAAAATCTAAATATTATAATGAGGGCCGTTTTCATAAATGAGATTTCAAGCCTCCCGACATCAGTAACATTATTTAATTATTACTGCGCTGTTATTTAATATTGTTTTGATAATAAAATGTTTGGATTAATATAATAGTCACTAATTTAAAATTAACTTTTTTAACAACGGATTATTCTTGTTTTGATATTAAATTAATTTGAAATAAAAATAAGTTTATTTTCCTTCGCCGCGTCAAATATCAACTTAGAGTGCATCTTTTTTTTTTTTTTTTTTTTTACCAAAAGTTTAATTTTCGAATTTTTATTGCTGTAGATTTAATTGTCAAAATTTTCTGTATACGAGTAATGTCTATAGAACAAGTAGATTCCATAGACATTGTTAAAACGTGTATTTTGTCGATTAAGTGAGATATATTTTAACTTTTGATTAACTCCAATTCGAACATAGTTTTAAAAAATGCGGATAACTTAATTTTATCAAGTTAGAAAAAAAAATCATTAACTTGCTCGACTTTGTCGATAACAGTGACAAGTGACAATATATTATGGCATACGCAGACCTGTAATATTATTTTATACTTCAAATTTTAGTTCACATAAAACATTTACAGATTCAAAATAATCAAAAAAATTCTAATACTGATACACTAATATTTTGAAACGCTTTTTTTTCTTTTTACCTATAATTATCAATACTATTATAATAAATAGTATTTGATTGAAATTAACTGCGTATTATACCTTATGGATATTTAATTAATTTTAATAAAAATTATTTTTAGTAATTAATTATTATTTTTATACGTTATATTTTTAATATGATTTATTTAAAGTATTTAATATTTTATACTTTAATGTATTTTTCTTTTTTACATACCTAGATTTACTCATAATTAAAATATATTTATCAGATAAATATCTATAGTAGAAAAAAAAATGATAGACTCAGATTTTTTTTTTTGTTTTTTTTTTTTACAGTGAAAGAAAATGGTTAACTTGTTCTTACCAGAAGAGTTGACGTGCGGCAGAATGCTGACTGACAGGTAGGGACAATTGTTAGCGTTCAACACTCCTTTAACTTCGCGGACCAATGCGGTGAACTGTTCTTTGTGTTCGGCTTCCTTAGAGTCCTTACTAGTGATGCCCACGGTCTTAGCCACTTTATGAATAAAAGAACCTTAAAAATAAAACAACCATAAATACATACATTTGTAACTTTGGCTTTCACGGTTATTACAGTTATCAGTTACATTTTTGTAATTTAGTTTATAATTTATAATAAACTCTTAACACAAAAATAGATTTTTGTAACAATTCGTTTGTTCGAATATATCAAATAATTAAAATAAAGAACAGTTAGACTTTACTGTTATAATTGATTTCGAAAAAAATAATTCGTAACTATCTACCAAGAACAAAGTCAGCCAAATTTTTATTTTTTTTTTTGGGGGGGAAGGGATGGTAGCTGAAAGTATAAATATGAAATAAAATGAAAATAATAATAATAATAATAATAATAATAATAATAATAATAATAATAATAGAATATAAATCATTAAATTTTACTTAAAGAAAAAATTTTGGAGGGGGGAGTCTGAACCCTAAACCCTTTCTGGCTACAGCCTTGCCTACAATTCGTCATTATTGGTATAATCACGCACTATTTAAAGTACATAGTAAAAGCATAATTCACTATCGTTCAACTTAATTTATCAATTTAAGTCATAATTCGATGTATTTGCATTGATTAAACAGCAAAATCTCAAATAGTCAAAATGTTTCATTACATATTAATATTATATCGATTTTCGAGGAATTAGTTTATACGATATAAATAGGTGCAGAATTGTATAATTTTTTTGTTTTTAAATGTTATTCATAAATAGTTTTAGAGCTAATTTTCATTTACAACAATATAGAAAACATAATAGGTATTATTTTTACTTAAGGTCTTTTAAGATCAATATTTTGAGAAAAATCTATGCTATTCATCTATCAGTGGAGTACACTTCGTAACTTAACACATCCAACTTAGATACATTACAAAACACAACTTAATACTTACCCCAAGTGTGTTTTTCCTTTTTCTCATTGACTATGGGGAATTGCCAAGCCAAATCTACGCCATCAAAACCATTCTCTTTTGCCATTTCTGAAATAGAGGACGCGAACTTTGTTCTCGATTTCGGCGTTTCCAGCTTTAACAGAAGAAGTTAATAAATAATAACTATTGTATTTTTTTTTTACATCACACTCTGTATTTATAATTATTATTTTTTTTATAATAACTAACAAGTCACACGTCAAAATACTCACAGCGGTGAGATATTTTTCGGGATCATCGACATCGGCATTGCCGCCGACCGAGAGCAGGATGATCAGACTGGGATAGGCTTTTTTCAGAGCCGTAATCGATTTGAAGTTTCCCTTTCCTCCCTTGACGTCTTTGGACTCGGGCAAATCCAACTTGGGGTCCAGTGATTTAGCTTTAAACTTATCATCGTCGATACCAGCGTAACCGTACACCAAGTGTGTACAGTAACTTAATGCTGGTTTTATTTCCTCGGCGCCTACTTTAACAACGTCTGAAAAATGAAAAATTCGGTATGGTTAGGTATAGTTTGTTTTTAATATTTATCGTTTATAAACCGGTTTTAAAATTCAAATTGAATTGACGATTCAATAATGAACAACTTCATTTTAAATTATAATTATTTTGCGTAGGACGACCGCACATCCGCATCGTTTACCGTCTCGGCCTATCTCACGGTCATCAAATAACAAAATCATGCTACGCCAGTTCAAGAACCAAAGTGTCTGGATTGAATTCAAACACTTATTATTAGATTTGAATAGGAGAATATTTAAGAGGGCATTGCATACAGTATTTTTTTTTTATATATATATATAAAATATCACCTAACGAAGAAATTACAAATCAAAAAAAAAAAAAAATTAATAATAAAATTTCAAAACGTTGTGATTTTTTTTTTTTTTTGTCATACGATATTTTACATCAAGACTATGATGAAAGTATTTTTTCTTTCGAATCTAATAATAGGTGATTGAGAAATGTTTAGAATTCAATCGAAACGTTACAAAAATTTTTAAAACGATGTTACGTGATTATATAGCGCATTGTCCGTCAGACAACAATTGCGCGCGTGTGGTTGGTTCTGTTGGTTAGAGTATATAATATTATTATTATTATTATTTGCATGTTAAAATTAGTTTGGACGATTTCAATGAAATAACAATTGTAGTGTATTCAGTATATTTATTATGAAAATTAATACGTATATTTAAATAACGACTCAGTACACACATATATTTTTTATAGATATACTTAACACAATACTAATTAATAAAATAGGTAATCGAATATTTCACATAGCATATATTGTATATACATTAAATATGCGTCTGGTGTATTGTAATGCATCTAAACAGATCGTAGGTAAATTAAAAGTTAATGGTTTTTCGATATGTTCATTGTTATTTGTAAACATTATTTTTATTAATCATTATTTTTCAATAACAATTGCTCGCATTGTTTTTAAGAACCGATGGGAATCATTTGGTAATCGATTACAATATTAATACGCGTTGTTGGCCTCTGTACAAATAACATATTAATTTACACGAATAATCTTCCGAGTTTAGATGATTGAAAATAACGAATAAAAATTGTTTATTTTGTACGTTTCTCATAATGTGTATTGTGTATCTACTTATTTCACATTTTATACAATCACTATACGCTATACTTATTAATTATAATATTACTATTTTTGTAATTGTATACCGTTCAATTAGATATTTATACCGCATATAAAACGTTCACACTAAAATGGGAAACTCATTAAATTATATACGGTTAATTACAATTAATATTGGATAACGGTCGTATAGTATTTTATAATCACCAGACGAACGAGTAATTTAATATCAAAAACTGTTAAGAAATAAAAGTGTCTGCTGATTCCTTCAAAGGTAAATATTTCGAATTTATTTCGATCACATTTAACAGGATTTTAAAGATTATACTGCAGGTAAGTATAAACACAAAATATGCCAACCGGTTCGCACAAACATTATTTAACATTATTTACAACACTAATTTATAAATAAATTAAATTAAATTCGAACCTTGTACCTATATATATATATATATAAATAATATACGATATTAAAAATTAACAATATATATATCTGTGTGTATGATTATATATTTTAAAATAATATTTTTATTTTTCAAAAAATAATATTTATATCATAATATACAAAGTTGTTTTATTGTTTGCTTTTTTCACATTTAATTATATAGTAGAAAATCGTACGTTTTGTCAGAATAAATTATGTCAAACGATTATTATTATTATTCTTTTACGTACATATCGTTTTTTTTTTTTTAATCGTTTACGTCTGTATATAGGAAAACAACGTATAAAAAAAAAAAATACTATATCGATTAATTGCATTATTACGAAAAATCCGTTCGTTGCACAATTTTGTAAATTCCAATTTATAATGATTCTATATAAACGCACTGATATATTTGTATATTATGTGAATATGAAATTAAGCCGAAGAAGAGTGTGAAATAGAGAAAAAAAAATATATATAAGAGTTTTCAATATTAATAAAATTGTCCGTTTACTATTGATTTCGACACAGAAAAAAAAAACAAATCATCTGGCCATTCATAGCAGTAAGCGAAAGAACAATCAAATAACTATTTAATTAGATTAACGCGATCGATTTACCTTTTCTCCACAACGCTCTTCCGTCGTAATAGCACACCGTTTTAAACGCTTGAGACACACCGACGACGGCCAAGAGGCCGTAGAGTGCGATCACACTGAAACAATTTACTCCCAACATCGTACTGCCGCAAATAACCGACTGAAACTGTGACGACGGTGTAGGAATGGTACGACGACGACGACGACCTGTGCAACTCGGCGCACACCGATAATGATTACTGGTTTCGATTATTATTATTATTTATTCTCGTGTGTGTGTGTGTGTAATATTTTAATAATATCGTTATTACCGCCGTCTCGTTTCTCGTAACCACAGGCCAAGGTCAGAGTTTTAGGTTTTTTTTTCCTTCCTCCCATCGCTTTTTTTTTTTTGCGCATAATATAATAAACTCGAGACCGTATTAGTTTAGTAAAATGCGTGGCCGTACAATTTACACCGCGCGTCTCCGCATCCGCAGATATCAACAATCTGGCAAGCGAGGCTGTAAAAAAAAAAAAAAAAAAACAAAAAAAACAAAATAAATAAAAAAACAAACTAATAATACGAACGTGGGGTGGAAGGGAAAGCGGGAGATCTGCGCAGGAGATTTATTGTTATGATCTCGTGCGAATCTAAACACACTCGTTCAATCGATTGTACGGACGGACTGTACATAATATGTAGTGGGGCATGACGACCTCTTATGACCTTTATTATGGTGTCTATAATATATTAATATAACGTTAAAAAAAAAATATTATATTTTATGAATTTATTATTATTATTATTATTATTGAGATTTTATACGTTGGTTAACAATTAGTTTTAAATGACATGTTCAAATACAAAATAATATCGAAATTGTGGAAACGGATAAGGTGGCGAGGACGACTGTGTAGGAGATTGTGAAGAGAGAATGTGACGAGTATTGAAAAGAACTCCGAGAGAATTAAGTAAGGAATGGAAACGTGAATGCTCTAAGGATGAATAGGGACAATTGATTAAAAGGATACGACTAATGTCGCAGATGATAGGGAAGTATGTAATTATGAAAAATAGGTACATTTTAAAAGAACGATAATAAAATAAGGTGTGGCCAAAACATAGACGGGAAAAGAGGTGATTGTTTTATGAGATATTGTATAAGAGTTTATAGAATCAAGGGTGAGGCGAGATAGAGCGGTTTGAATTCCTATACTGAGTAGCAAAATGAGGTGATAAGTTAACTCAAGAATTGTATTATTTAGTATTGCTAAATAAAATGAATAAATATTAAACGGAGTCAATACATTATTCATACGGCAATGAAAACGCCTTAATGGACTATACTACAATTGGAAACGAGGCAAACGGTTGTTAAAGCGGATTGAAACGGATAGAGACCGTTTAATATGGTGCAAAGGAGAAACGCACGGTCCGACCACGATGGTGAGGACATGCAAGTTCAAATGTACAACACAATTGGAACTTTTGACGGAATTCAAGACAGACGGCGACTGGTTGGTTTATCAGGAGCGGATGGAATAGTATTTTTTAGTAAACGTGTTTCCAGAGGAACGTTAGATTCCACTGTTAATTACATGTATGGATGAACATGCTTATAAAGTTTTAAAAGATTTTTGTGATCCATTAAAGCTAGTAAATTGTACGTGTAATAAATTGTGTACGATATTGACGAGACAATTTACGTCTAAAATATCGGTATATCGCAACGTGAAAAATCTTATAATTTCAGACATAATTTACAAGAGTCTATTAAAGACTGGTATGTAAGAATAAAGGATGCAGCGTCCCAGTGGAAGATCGGAAGCAACCTAATTCCGGTATTAAAAGATAATTTTTTTACTGGATTAAGAGATGGCTACATTAAAGATCGTTTATGCGATGAAGACCAAACAAAGGAGTTGAGCACGATAGTGGAAATAACAATGCTGAAGGAAGCAAACATAAAAGCAACAGCAAGCGTCGAAGTTCACATGATGGAAAAGGCAATTAGGAAAAATAAAGAAGCATCAAGGAAGAGTTATGCAAATGGGATATTCAAGAGACAACTGTCGACATTGGCAACAGGACAAAATACGGAAAAGAATAAGCATTGATCTCAACAACCACTAGTTTACTGACTGTATACATAAATAGTACCGTTGTAAAACTTGTAAGGTAGTTGGTCATTTAGCATAAATATGTAAAATAAGTAAAAATCACTTTTTGAAAGTTAAAAATAAGTCAGATAAGGTATTGGAGATACCTTATCGAGCCTCAGCTCGAGGAAAATGATAATGTTAAAATTGATTATATATATGTATATATATATTAGTTTGTATACAATTTGCGAGATGTAACATTTTGATTTTTAAGAAAATAATATAACATAAGTATAAAAGTATTTAAAATAAATTAGTATTCAATACCATACAAAAAGTATTTGAATACCAATATTAAAATACTTTACAATTCTGATTATAAGGATTTCATTTTGTGCACATAAATCGTAACGTTTATCGGTTTTTTTTTAATTGATTGCTTGCTATACAACTAGTCACTATAATATATATAACAAATATATATATATATTCGTTATATGAAGTCTAAAACTATATAAAATATTTTAATAATAATAATAACAAACGGAAACATATTATAATATTCTTATTTTACAAATCGTATTTCACTAAAAATGCGTACTTCTACTATTATTCTTAACAAAACATAATTATACATGAAATTTTTCGCGTCAAATTTATCACTTTTATGCCAACTGAAAATTTAAAAACCCTTTCGTTAGTTTTATTATATATATATATATACTCAAATAAAATAAAAAAAAATGAGAGAATTATAACAAACAGGGTTTTATAGTTGTATAACATAGTTCATAATTAATTTCATTAATAATATTCAAAATACTTATTATGTTATAAATACTTCCTGGTGCATAATAATAGAAATATATATTTAAATTCTCGTCTTATTTCATAATCGCGAAAGTAATTATTTCAATAATAATAATAAAAATTAAAAATGATACACGTATTTGCAGAGGGCATAAACATTAAACAATAACTTTTTGTTTTGACTTTTATGCGTGTATGAAAAAAAATCTATTAATTTTCTTGTTGTACATTAAAATTCAATACATTCGACAAACTTATTGACCTCATCATTAATATTATTATAATGACACAATTATTTAGGTCACTGCAAAATATCCATATTACTGTATACATACACAGAAATGTAATATAATTTATAACCTCGTATTTATTTAAAAAAAATACGAGATATCACATTATTATTTATGCATCAGAATAAATAAAAAATATATCTATAAAACCGAAATAAAATGTTATGCAATAGATAATATACAATTTGATTTTTGTTCTAACTATCAAGTATTGATATATACAATAGGTACACAGTTCAATGCGTTTTAATAAGAAACGTATTAGATAAGTAATATAATTTATAACAATAAATTATGTCTAATCTACCTATGTAACACATTGTAATTTATTGTAAAAAAAAATATATATATATAATCCATTTTTTTTCTCCGCCTAACGCTTCTTATTCGGGATTGATTTATAACTGAATAAAATAATATCCGTAATTATACGTCTTTCGAAATTAAAAAACGACGAATATTTAAATTTTTTTAAAAAATTCAGAAATTTAAAAAAAGGAAATTAATTTTTTTCATTCATTTACTTTTAAGATATTAAAAAAAAAAAAAATAGAACACAGTGTTTGGTAAAAACAATTATATTTACAGCAATATTATAGTTGATAAATAATCAACATTAATTAAAATTTAATTATTATTATTGTTTTTCCTATTATATACTTATCATCGTTTCATTATAATATTGTGAATTATATAAAATAATTATAATAAATATTTTGTCGTATTTCGTTCGCTATTAAAGCAACATATATTATTCGTCGTGTCTCTATATTTTATATAAAATGATTGTTTTTTTTTGTAATATCGTATATAATAATTTTTTTGCCTAATTTCACAAATAAATGAATATCAACGTCAATGGTGAATTTTGTTTTAATTGATTTATATTATTCAAAATATACTATAATAATATCCTTATATAATTTATTTATAACGTTATTTTTTCGTAAACACATAGATCAATGTTTAGTTATAACTATTTAAAAAAAAACAATATAAATTAATTAATAAAACATTTTTACTGTTGAGCAAATCAAAAATTAACAATACATTTTTAACAAAGAAAATAGAAACTATAGGTAGGTATGTCAAAATATAATATCGTTTTATATATTAATTTATAATTTTGTTATTAAATATTATTATCTTTGTTTTAATTACTTACAAATGGGTTTTTTTTGTAAAATCGCTGATTCCCGATTTTTCTTTTTGATTATTGTCTGAAAAGTAAAAAATTAATGCTGTTAAAATTATTGAATGAAAATCACAACGAATAGATATAAGTATAAAATATTTTACAATTTTTCAATTAACAAAATAAAATTGCGAATTGTGAAAATATGATGAAAATAAATGTCCAATGAATATTACGATGGGTAGATATACGCGTGTTATGTATACATAAGTATTGACTAATATTGTTATATTGTTTACTTGCTGTTGTCGAGTCAAATCGATTATTATGTCTAATGTCACTGAGAATTGTTACATTTTTTTGTAGTTGATATTTTAATTAAAATAATTAAATAGGTACATTTCACAATAAATTAAGATGATTTATATTTACTTGTAAATTGAAGCAAATTATAAATAATCCATATATGTATCTTAATCCCATAATGATACGAAATCAGGAATAATGAAATGAAAATTACATTTTGGTTCTTGAATAAACACTATGAGAAATGAACAATAATAATAATAATAATAATAATAATAATAATAATAATAATAATAATAATAATAAAAATATCGTTTCAGTTAAAAGAATATTTCTGGAGAATTTTCCTATTACAGATAAATTACAAATTATAATATCGAGTCAGAAAACTGTTATCTTAATAATATTAAAAATACTTCATTGATAATGATTAATCGAAATGTTTTTAGCGAAAATCCATATTTAATAAATGTAGGTTATACATTGCAATAATATGCAGTGGATAAACGATAGGCATGTAAACTAGTTTCAGGAAGGAGTATAGCATGGTCATAGAGGGTAAAAAGAATATATAGTAGAAAAAAAACGACAAAGAAGCACAAAAAATTAAGTTGTTGTGCTTTTACTCCTATTAGGTTGTAAAATAACTTTATATTTTGTAAATAAATTATACTTAATAAAAGTAAAATGATTTTATATTTTACAAAACATAACTATAGATATGTACCTAGAGGTTCTAACTTCTAAACAGACAAAATCCGTATAACATTTATCTTTGAAGAGATAAAATAGTACGTTTCGAGATAAATATAAACTGTGACGGAAAAATAATGTGGATAAAATTGAAAGGACATTTTTTGTTTTTTTGAAACATATAAGGGAATGTCATGAAGATTTAAAAAAAGATAAATAATATAATCTAATAGTATAAAAACAAATTAATAAAGGTGTATACTGTACAACATAATACTATTACTATATATATTAATCATACTAGTAGATATTAAAGAAATATGTAAAACAACAAAATTATTTATATAAACATATTTTGATATAAGCATACTTGTAAAAGTAAATTAACAAAAACATATAAGGTTTTACGTGGCAATAATATCATAATTTGATTTTGTTTATTTTGTTATTTTAAATTATTGGTTTATAATAAATTATGTTTTTTATTATTCTAAACGCATTAGAATAATTCTTGTTTTCAAGTTTTTGATAATCCCAATGTAACAGAAAACTGAATGAAATTAAAAATACATACTCAAAATTTATTCATAGATTGTTTATTCAACCTAATATTTCGTATTTAAGCATCATTTATAATAACATTAATTATTTGAAATGCGCTAACTAATAAATTAATATATTTATTAGTTATTTATATATTAATAAATTAATATATTTTTGATTATGTGGTTATTTTATACAAATAAAAACTGTGACAATTAAAACTTGCATATTATATAATTAAACAACATTATTTTATTTCAAATGCTGTGCACTCGTGTTTATACTTTACTTTTTGTAAAAAAAGAAATATTTGCTGAATACCTGACTGTCTATAACCATTCTCAAACTTCACTTAAAATAAAATCAGTGACATAAACCAGAACCACAAGGTGGGGGCTAATAAATATGGAGCTTTTACAAGAAGGATTTCTCTCAATTTTATAAAACTATATGAGAAAAATACAATTAATTTTCTGGTATTCTTTAATTCTCATTTAAAAATAAAAACACTATTTTCGATAGCATATAGACACATATGAATAGTAAGTAAATTTTAATTTACTTGTAATGGTTAAAAGTAACATTACTATTTAATGGAATTAATAAAAAAAAACTAATTGTTAATGTAAACCGTTTTTGGAGCGAATGAAGTATAAGCCATGCATATAACACTCAATTTACATGTATGAACAATTTTAAGGGCCCATTTTCTTTTTACGCATTAGGCCACTAAATGAAATTTAGTATATTTAGTCGAGAATATTTCAATTTCAATAGATAGGTACAATATAAATCTAATACATGAGTAAATTTTATATTAAACTTAGATGTTTACAGTGATTTTGAATTTTTAGTTCTAAAATGTATGTATGCAATGATCAACTTGTTTAGAAATCAATATTTATCAATATTATAAATAAAAATAAGAAAAAAAAGGGTTGATTAAAGAAGCACATTATTATATTATTATTGGAACTTTGTAATTTAATTAGCCTAATTCAACATAATTTCAATTGATTATTATAAATATAATAACCAAATTTATTAATTTGATTAGTTATTAAATAATTTTTTAAAATGTATGTTATGTAACAAAGGCTAAACTGTTTTATAAATTGATTATATTGTCAAATATTGTACATAATGGCCAATTTCTTGTTGGCAATATTATACGTGTGCTGAACAAAGCGTTACGAATGATAACAAAAAAATAATTAATTATTAAAAAATGAAGACTATTACACTATTTACTATATTTTTTTCCCTTAGTTAGTTACTAATTGAATGCTGAATAGCAGTACTGGATGAAACCCCAATTTTACATATTGAGCACTCTAGAACTAATAATTCACATTCAATTCTTTAATGATTATCACGAAAAATTTATCAAACGGTCTGCAATAGATAATTGGAGCCGGCTCGGACAGGTTAGTGGTAAGTTTAAATCAACAGACATAAATCAAATAATGTATAAATATATAGATTCAGATCGTTTATCCATAGGTTGAAGTTATACTGAATACATTTACAATATCTTTAGGTATCTAAAAAAATGTTCAAACGTTGGTGGGCAAGAATGTAATAGATGTAACTGCAAACAACAAATGAAAAATAAATGAATTCAAATGAGAGGGAGGCTGAGGGTTTGGCTGCAGGATAATTATGTACATCTTAATGTCAAGATAGTGTGACTGGCAAAAGTAAATCATTACAAAATTAAACATTGAAAACAAAAAGAATTTTTTTTATTTTTCATTGTGTATAATGTTAATGGACAAAGTGTATAATTTTCTACATTGACCATTGGAATTGAGCATTGTATTACAACACAACACCCAATTACACACTTTGACCACAACATATATATCTATATCAATTAGTGGAAAATGTGTCTGAATTTATTAATCAGTACAATATTAGTAAATTAATAAATATTACAAAATAAACTATAAGTATTATTGTTGTCAATTAATATTTTAATAACTGAATAAATTATTTAAAATAAAAAATTGTGCATAATCAAACTAACTTATTTTCTTTTGGATATATTTACAATGAATCATTCATAGTCTTGAATATTTACTAAATTAAAACTAAAAACCTATATATATATATACTCTATAAAATTATAACAATATTTTTTTAAATTTATATTTGCAAATATATATAACACTTTACCAATTCATCTGATGTGGGTATATATATATTTATATACGTATACACACAGTAAAACCTCTCTATAACAGACCCTATATTGGACAGAATTCTTCTTATTACGGAAAATGTCAATAATCCTGTTTTCCAATAATATACGAAATTTACTTCTTTAAGATGGAACTTCCACAAAATGGAAATGGACAATTTTTATGATCAAATTAGTAAAAATATTCGCTATAAGACAGGAAATAAAATTATCTAAAGACAAATTTCATTTATGTAGTTACATATATTAGGTAACTAAGTAATACATTTTATCATTATCTGAAATATCGTTATTTATTACCTTCTAATAATCGTGTAGACATATAGAATAGTAAAGTTTAGATATGTAATGTACCTATATATGATGAACGTGCTGCCCTTAATCACAAAAAAAACATTATGTAATGTTTTTTTTAGTTCTTAGTTTTACTTTTTTAATACATATTTTAGTATATATACACAAAACACATTTAAATATTATTTCATATATTATTATGATCTTTAAATATAAATTTATGTTGTATGAAATATTTATCTAAAATATAATTTTTTTTAACACATTTGTACATTCTTAAAACTCCATTTTTTTTCTACCTCTTTATGACGAAAAATTCATTATTATGGAAAAATTTGTTGGTCCCAAGCAATTCCGTTATAGAGAGGTTTTACTGTATATACATATATACACATATAAAACCGTATATTAAGGAATCAAGTATTTACAACAAATCATTTTTGATGTAGAAAAACAGAACAAATTCAAAATGAAAATCACTCTAATTTTATTCTTCAGAATGGAAAAATACTGACCAGCTTATATTTAATAACATTCTATAATAAAAAAAAATAAATACAAGTTGGTTTTTGATAAATTAAAATATGACATTTAAAAATAACATAATAAAGGGTATTTATTTTCATGAAATTTAAATATATTAAGCTGATAAAATTGCATGTAACTAATAATACTTGACAAATCAAAAATGCTTTAATGCATATTGACATTATAATTGGAATTATAATGTAATAACCAATAGTTTTGTTTAGTAAAGGCTACATAAAATATTTATAACAAAAATTGAAGAAATAACATTCATAATTGAATATAATATTTATTGGCTTATTTCTTCAATAAAATAAAAGTATTTTCAATCCAAATAATAATATAACTACTTTCTTTTTTTTATAAATAAACCAATGACAAACGAGATTCAAAGTTAATTAAAGTAGTGACAGGTATGATTACAATAGACAAAGTAATAATATTAATTAATAAATATTATAAAAATATATACAAAAAAAATTTTTTTCTTTATATCAATGTTAAACGTTAAATTGAGGTCATTAATTTAAACAACTTACAAGATTAAAAAGTATACAATAAATAACAGTGAAATAAATATGTTCAAGAAACTCTAAATACTCTCAATATAAATAACAATACATTTTATCAATATTAAATTACAAAAATTTACACTTCATCATTTCAGTCTTAAGTCTAACTTAAAACAATTCACTTACCAAGGTTGATTCCTCGGTCCAAAACGGGGCCCCTGATTCCATCTACCACTAGGTCTTGAATGTTGATTGAAATTTCTAGGGCCTCGTGACCAATTACTACTATTATCTCTCTTCCATCTTGGTCTAAACTCTCCTTGTGGTTGGCCTCTAAGATCTTGCTGTGCCCACTGATGTGGAGGATTATTATGAACAAAGTTTAAGTCGCTTTGATCTTGTTCCCATTGGTTAGAACTTTTCCATTGTTCAGATTGATCTACTGTCCACTGGTTTTCATTATTCCATTGCTGGGACGATTGTTCCCATGGGTTTATCAAATCTGATACACTTTGTTGGTCAAAGTCAAAAGCCATTGGTGGTGGAAGAGGTGGAGGTAAAAGTACGGAATGCTTTTGATCGGTAGTTTTAGGTTTTTCATCATCGTCACTCAAATCCATATCAACACTTTCTACGTTATCTTTCGGTTTAGTTACTGCTTCCATAAGTAAAGCTGGAGGTGAAGGTGGCATAGGAATACCAGGAAATGGTCGGTAGTCGATATCTGCAGAAATGATTGGTGAATTCATATGAGGAGAGTGTGTCAAACTAATTAAGTTTCTATGGTCTATATCAGAAGTCTTAGGTATTATTTCTTGAGAGATACGTTCATCTCTATCTTGCATTTTTGGTGCCAAAGTACAGTGATCTATGCCAGGTCCATCATCAGTTTTACTGATAATAGGAGTGTCTTGATAGGAATTTTTTTCATGAAATGGTGGAGATGCTGGTGTATCATCAGTTGACCAATCATTATGTATGGATTCCTCCCAAGCTGAAAATATTGGATTTATTTATTAACATCTTTCATCATGGTTTAAGAAAAATTTTCTTAAATATTTTATACAAATCAATTAAAAAAATATTCTTACATATTAAAATAGTTTATAAAGATTAAAAAAGAAATGAGATAAAACTTTCAATTTTTATATTAAATTCTAAGATACCTGTTTGTTGAGTTATAGGCATAGTATTTTCATTTACAAGTGATAATGAATTATTAGAAGTTATTATATTAGAGAACTCAGAAGTCAAATTGTATTGTTGACTAGAAGACATTGGAGTAGGTACATATGCTTCAAAATTATCTGCAGAAAATGTAGTGACTTTATTGTTTTGGTTGTCCATCTGAAATTATGAAAGAATATAATAACTTTTGAAAATATATTGATATTACGTATTCAAATATAAAGTACATACTTCATTGTTGTATGATACATTTGTTTGATTAGAAAATGTTGAGTATGCAAAAGACTCATCAGGAGGTGGTGATGGAGCATCATAAGGAAACTGATTGGCTATTGCTTGTTGATCTTGATTTTCTATTGCTGGGAAATTCACAGAAATTGGATCATACAATTCTGAATAATGGAAAATTAAAAAAATAAATAAAAATAAAACCAATAAAAAGTTTGAAAAGATAAATTGAAAGTACCTTGAACAGTATTGTATATTTCAGGTGTTATAAATGATTTAGTATTAGAGACAACTGTAGTCGGCACATAAATATCTGTATCATTGATACTGTTTTCCATTGAAGAATTTAACATATATTTACCAATATTTGGTATATTGTTGAAATTTGTGTTTTTTACATTTAAGTCTTCAACAGATACTGAAGATGTCGAAGGTGATGGTGCATTAATATCAGGTGAAGGCATTGGACTATCTGTTGGTAATGAACCAACCATTGATTCCAATTTACTCATTAGAAGTTGCACTCGTTTAGTATAATTGAAATATGCCTGAAATATTTAAAAATTAGTTTTGTTAAATAATAAAAGCATATTTTTTCTTTTATACTTGTGCAACAGTTTTAACTTCTCCAATTTGTTCATCATAATAAGATGTAGCTACTTCTAAGGCATCTATTAATTGAGCACGCTCAACAGTCTCTCGTTTGAGACATTTAATGTAACTTTCAATTTTTACCATACCATCATTTAACTCATTAAGAAACTCATGACTTTTTGTTCGGTCTGAAAAAAATAATATTACAATTACCTAAATAATTAAATAAAAATAATTTTAAAATAATCTGTAAATAAGCTTGAATAATAATAATAAAAAGCTCGGAACTTTTTTATTTTGGTAAATCATCATAAAAGATTGAATGAGCTCCACATTCATTTAAAAAAAAAAGAAAATGAAAAATGCTTTGCAATAAATTAGTTACCAAGAGTCCTTTTAAAATCCACTCTGAAGAAATTAGGAGCTCCCTGGAATTTTGAAGGGGATTTTTGGGTTGTTCTATCCAATATTGTCCTTTTTCTAGCTCAATTTATAACTTATGTTTAAAAAAAAAACATATTTTATTAATTTAATTCTACATTGCTGTGTACCGATAAAGTGAATGTAAACTGATTTATATAATTTTTTAAATATTATTGTTAAAGTTATTTTTTTTCCTCTCTTTTGGAACTCTTAGTATTGTAAACTACTTTTTTTCTCTTAAATTTATTATTGGTACAGTACTTTTATCTGTGATACTGAATGGCGAAAGTGTTTATAATAAAATATTGTCTGACTCAATCATAGAGCTAACCTATTATTTTATATTTTAGTATATAACTTAAATAATAAAATTCTCTTTACATTTCTTTTACAATTTTTATTTATCATTTATATAATTCAATTATTATTTCAATTAAAATAGGTACAAGTAGGTTATTAGCACTATAAGCATCATATTATTAGTAATAATGTGATAAATATATTCTAGTACAATACTACTATTTTTTAAAACGTATGTATAAATATAGTTTTAAGATACATATTTCAGATACTTTTTTAGTTTTTTTTATCTGTTTATTATTTTTATGACTTTATGAAATAATAATTTTCAATTCTAAATGAAAATCTAATATCAAAATAATTAAAATGACAATTTAAAATATTTTTATTGAATATAAATAAAAAAAATATTTTAATCAACAATATTACCTTTCAACATATTTTGTATAGTTTCATTATTGTTTAATGATAAATTAACTTCTGCCAAAGTTTTCATCTTCAAATCTGTAATCTGTTCGAGTTTTACACAAGAACGTATTTTAAGAAATAATGCATGAATCTAGAAAATAAAATATTAAAATTATATTTTATTTTCAGATCTAAATATATTTAAAAACTTTTTTATAAAATAAAAAGAATAGTTTATAACATGTAAATATTAAAACTAGATGTAGTATTAAACATCTAAACAAACAACCTTATTAAAAATGTCTTAGAATCATATACAATTTTAAATAAAAATATATTTTATATAATAAATTTGTATTTCAAAACAATAATATATACATACACACGCCACCTCCATCCTCAAATAAAAACTTTACTCAAGAAACCCATATACCAATGATCAAATAAGTAAGATCGGAAATCATAGTAATTATGGCACGCCAAGTACTCAAGTAAAAAGATCTTATATTATTTTACATTGTTATATTCAATGACATTATAACATAAGAGAACAATAATTATATATTATGTATACAGTTATGAGGATTTTGACGAATAGGGTGAAATGGATTTTCGAAGATGAGAAAGTTAAGTTAGTTCAATCTTAAAGAACTAAAGGAAAAAATTATTTTGGCAAAGCATAATTGAAAACATGTTTGATTAAATTAAATTACTATGATAAAAAGCAGAAACTTATGGTCAAACAATATTTTGGAAACAAAACTATAACACGATAAAAATTTTACTTGGACAGAATAGAATGATTGGTTTTCTCAATTTTGATTATGCACTGAATGTGTAAATATGTATAATTTTATATATGAACAATAAATAATATAAAAATAAAGTACGTTAAATCTAGATACTATTTTCGTGGACTTAATAAAAAATAACGGACCATTTGCTCTCAGACGCTACTGTACCTAGATCATAAACATAATTCTTACTTGAAACTCTTGTACAGGATCAGCTAATTTTAATTTTTGAATCGGTGTAGTTAACAGACCAGTTAGATCAGCTAAGTAGCTATCATCATACACAGCACGTTCTCCCCATATTTTAATAATTCTTGAAATTTTGGGTTGTATTTTTTCATCTCTAAAAAAACGAAATAAAAGTATGAAATATATTTAATACTGAATAAAAAAAACCTACATTTGTATTAAAAAAAAAGTAACAATAATAATCAAATTATTATAATTTTAGTATAAATATATTTGTAAGTATACATAGAATAATTAATAATAGTTTTTATACCTTGTGTTGTTGAAAAATAAAAAATAAATATGGTAAGAACATTAGTTATTTGTGTGTTGATGCATTTTCACCGAGCTTAAATACGTTATTGGTCTACCAAATCTTATATTTTAAACCATAGTTAAATTAATTATAATATTTAAGTATATATCAATAATTGAAATAATACAATAATTAAATGAGTATATAATATAGGTCGATATAAAAATAGTTCTGAAAACTATACAATTAGCAAGACATAAAAAAAGAAGACTTTTGTGAATTTCATTAAAAAATTTAATAAAAACATAACTAATGTAGGAAATTCAATTGTCAAATATTGTAGGCTTTCAAAGAATCTGACGTAATTGTGTGTCTCAGGGGTCCAATATAGAACTTAGATGGAGAATGTGTTTTAATAGAGATCTAATTGAAACGGTCTTAAATGATATGTTTGAGTTTTTGCTTCCAACTCAATTACTTAAATATTATTAACTAATCATACAGCAAGTTGGTAAGGCAATAAATAAAATGTGCACGCTTGGTGGTAAGGCAATAAAACACAAGGACCATAATTTTAAATATAAATCTGTACACTGTAGTCAAATAATAATGATAGGTAAAGGAATAAATATGATTTGATGAAAAACAATCCAGTTGAACCTCTTATTAAAAACAATTATACCAATTCATTAAATATGAAAACGTTAATACCTAGGTGAATTTTCAATAACTGTAGCAAGTATTAACATAATCGTAGGTTTTCATTATGTCTTACTGATGTATACCCAAGTATGTATTATAAGTTCTTACAGCAATTAAAATAATTACATTATCGAAACTACGATTGACACAAAACAAACTTACCTGACGTAAGGTATAGCTTTTTGGATAGCAGTTGCCCATCCATCGACAAACTTGTAATTTTTTTTCTTACTATATTGTATCACATCGTTGGCCAAATAAAACAAAGTCAAACGTTTTTCGATTTTCACTTTTCTAATAGCCTTCAGCCAAATGGAAATGATACTCTTGTGGTTCTCGTGCCGTTTCAGGCACCATGTGGACAACGATTGGACCGCGTCCTGAGTGTCTTTCAGAAGCATTAGCTTCTTATCGAATTCTTGGTCTGAATATTCAATCATTTTCAAGTCTGTATTAATTACCCAACATACATGACTCGATCGAATAAGAATTTTAAACAATTTTTTTTTTTTTTTTTTTTTGAAGAGGGTGAGAAGTTAAATATCTTTTGTCGAACGACTGTGAATTATAGTAAACCGCATAACAAAACACTCAAATAACGAAGTAGAATATACATAATGTCGGCGGTAATGTACTCGAGGCGATTACAATAAAACAATAATTACCAGCTTACGAATAATACAATTCTACACGACGGTAAATCGATCGTGATTGAAAAATTGACAAAAGCGAAACATACGAATGCGTGATTCGATACAAATATCATGAAACGAATACCTATTTGAATAGATATTTAAACGTAAATCGGACAATTAATTAAGGGGGTAATGTGTGTACACCTCCTCGCATTTTATTATTTTACAACATTACCGACGGTGTAGATGCGTAGCGAGTGGGGACGTAAAACGCGATAAGTTTAATCACCGTTTTTGCTCATGGAGGAATAATCATTGTGTTAATTACCATTTTGAAATTCCTATCACATTTGCGACGCGCCAATCGCCGCCGTTCGTGTGGCGGCAACGATATTTTAAAAGTTTTTTGTTTCATTAGTACAATAGCTACGACATCGATTTTTCGAAAGAAACCGAATAAGAAAAAACGAACAACACGACAGTAAGGATTTTACGAATATTTTGTACAATTAATATATTATAACGTGTTTCGAGAGAAATTGAAGGAAAAAATAATAATTATTACGTGGAAAATATCTAATGCCACACTATATAGTAAACACTCGCATAAAGCCGTCATATTCGGCACGAATTTGTTTGTGCGGCAGAAAAAATGTTTGTGTGTGCGTGGACGTCCACGTTTCGTGTGTTTCGTCGTTTTTTTGTGCGTTTACAGCGCACACAAATATTTTTAACGCATTTCACATACACACTGTCCGTCGGCCCTGGATTTTTTTCGCGTCGCAACGTCATTCCAGTGCGGACGTATATTTTTTCGTGTCGTGTATATCTCACATATTGTTCGGTTTATGAACACA
This sequence comes from Chaetogeoica ovagalla, assembly GCA_032441825.1. Lineage (NCBI taxonomy): Eukaryota > Metazoa > Arthropoda > Insecta > Hemiptera > Aphididae > Chaetogeoica > Chaetogeoica ovagalla. Next base: position 9,164,333 of record CM063723.1, read on the forward strand.
AAATTATGCGTAAACCGATGGCAGAAAATCGCGATGAATCGCGTACGCGCGTTGATCCCGAAAACACAACGCACGACGAAAATATTTAAAACGATAATATATTTTCGGCGTAAACATTTGCGACGAATTCTATGTCCGACGCACAACGTGAATTTTTACTGGTGTGTATACCCGGCTTTAGATATATATATATATATAGCTATATCCTATAAATATATATTATAATTATTTCAAAAAATTAGAACAACAAAGATAATGTATAAATATACATTTTGATATATATGTATATATTTATTTATTTTATATATATTTTTTATAAATTAGAATTAGTTTCGTTAGTTTGGAATTTTTTTTTTTTTTTGCCAAACTCATTGTTGTTCTTTAAAACTGTATATTTGCTGAAATACAAAATAATAATAATAGTGTAGACTGTATCACACTACATGCGTGTAACAACAAGAGCACAGAATGCATTATGAATAAAGAGTATTTGATATAAAGTGGAATATGTTTGGTAATTAATAAAATAAGTATAGAAAAATACACAATACAATATATGGATTAATGTAGTCTAATCACAAAAAAATATTTATTTAAAATAAATGATAATTTGACGCCTGAAATTGACAGTGTAATTTTTCTGCACTCGTGTAGATAATAAATACACCATACTTTCATATGGAATTTGCATTATCTACTGCACTGTTGATACCAGTTGATAATAATCATCACCCGAAAAGTCTACAAGAGTGTAGGTACGTGGAAAACGCTATATCATTATTTTTTGTGTTAATAATTGGTTGTGATGTGTAGTAGGTGTTCTGTCTTTTGTAATTGGTCATGAAGTTTTGTTTTTATTTAAAGCGAAACTTTATTATAATACTTTGCCTGCTATTTGTTTGTTACCGATGCATCATAAATAATTTCAATTAAAAAAAATTATGAATACTCCCAAAATATCGTATGTAATTAACAAAAATCACATTTTATTTATGTTTTAATAGTTAATATGAAATATTCGATTATTATTATCCAACATTTTTTTTTCTTTAGTCACTTTAATATATGTTTTTGGACCGAAACCATGTGTGATTTTTGACATTTAATAAATAAATATTAGTTTTAATAGAAAGTTCTAACACCAAGAATTTAGCCATAATATAGATTATATAAAATATCGGAAATGTACTAGATAAAAACATGATAAGGTTTGAATTTTAAAATGGGCAGAAATTAATACAATGATTCACTGTTACGAATTTTAAATCGTATAAATATTTGTCACAAAGAAATGTTAACAAATTCTGAGCTATTATCAAATAGTGATTAAATTGTATTATACTTTTATAAGTAGTAATTTGATATCGAGTTTAACATGTTATTATTTAAAAGCATATATATATTTTTTCGATACAGTAATATGGTCTAAATTTTTAGATTCTGAGTGAAGTGAGGAAGCTATTGGTTTTATGATTATTTTTTGTGTAAAATTTTTGATTAGAAAGAATGCTCAGATGTAACATAATCATAAGTTATGTTTTGGCCGCAAATTGTACCTAATTGTTACTTTACTTGAAACAACTGATTCAATAGTTCCCTTATGTGCAATTCTAAATAACCAAAAAATTGGAAGAAAAACGATTTCCTCAGTTTTTAAACGCATAATAAAAAAAGTACCAAAATAATGGTCCTAGAGACACCTTCTACAACACTCGTTATTGTTTTTTCTGTAACAAATCTACTACATTTGTATTGGTGTTATTATTTTATTTATATTAAAATTGGCTAGTCTTTTGCTCTATTGACTATTCAGAAAACTATTAAAACGAAATAGAATACTAGATGTCAAAATGATCCTTTCAAGATTTAATTATTTAAATGCAACGAATTTAATGAAATTGTTGTTATAAACATGTACCTATAATAAAAATGACATTTATTTTACTAAAATTATTAAAAATAGTAATTGATTTTTAAATTACTTTTATTATTATATATTTAAAACATACAATATGCACTTTTATTTAGGTATAGTTGATGTGCATTTGCCACAATAGTATCTGTTTTGCATATCAGCCATGAAAACGCCTGGACCACAGTTTTCAGCCATGCATTCTTTCTTCAAACGGATAACCTTTCCATTTTCATCAACCTAAAATAATGTCAAAAAAAAAAAAAAAATTATTATTATTATTTGATATAAATAATGAAGACAAAAAAAATAAAAAATAAATTTACTTTGTAAAATTTCAACACAGCTAACTTAACCTTCCTTTTCTTGTGCTTGATCTTCTTGGGCGTAGAATAATTCTTCTTCTTACGTTTCTTAGCACCACCTCTCAGTCTCAGAACCAAGTGGAGTGTAGACTCTTTTTGAATGTTATAGTCTGACAAAGTACGTCCATCTTCCAGTTGCTTTCCAGCAAATATCAAACGTTGCTGATCAGGAGGAATTCCTAAAACCATTTAAAAATAATGTATATAGTATATTATTATATATAATTTTAAACTAGAAATATTACCCAAAATAATTAACACTCGTAAAGGACATTATGCCTTTTAAGTTCATAGATATAATTTGGATGAACTTAGCAGATAACAGATAAAATAAATGTATTTTTTGGGCCGCAACATTATAATACGATGTGGATTATATGCGTGGTACAGTTTTGTACAAGCTAGTATATCCGGGACTTTTAGGTAATACCTGCTAGATAGGCGATTATATATTTTATGGATGAAATAAAAAGTCTATTGAAATTTCGAACGTACCTTTGTATTGAGAAACAGTTAGTCATTATAAATGTGTTCAGTTGTATAAACACCTTTTTTGTGTCTGTGTATGTACGTATATATTTTAAGTTCAAAAACAATGAGTGAAAAACAAAAGCATGTTATGCTTGATTTGTTCAATAATAGTAATATTATTAATAAGTAAAAGTAATTATATAAATATGACATAATTAAAGAAAAAAATTCAATTTCTCGCTTAACCGTCTTTTAGATTATTTGTCAAAGTTCTGGTCTAATGATTGACAATTAATCGAAATCCTATTATATTTGAATTTCTATTAAAGAATTTAATCAAAATCAAATAATTATATTTACTTGGAATGCAAATATAGTTTTTTCTTTTATATAATAAAAAAATGTCAAGAATACTATTATAAATTAAAGAAACATCAGCTAGTACTCATAAAGTATGTTACTTACATTATTTTTGATATCTACTTGAGTTATTAGTTTAGTTTCAAACTTGTATTAGTAATTCGTTAGCACATACAAGCAATATCTGGTCTCAATTTGTGTTGTCTCAATGGCATTTTACGAAGAAAATTTTGTTATTGTTTTAGAACATAATAAGTGAACACTAATAAATGAAATTTTTAAAAGAATGGAACATTGGCGTTAAACTTTGTATTATAGTGAACATTTTATTCATTCAGAAACATGTGTCCAAATTCACACTATACGATCTTTGTGACAATCTATGAAAGAGTGATGGCAATCATTTTAAATAATGTAATTAATTGAAGCATTCTGTTGGTGTATGAAACTCAATAATATTAAAAAAATATTTTGATAAACCTTTCGATCTATATGAAGATATTATTTTAATATTTTTAGTCTGTAGGTAACATCTATATATATATATATATACACACACAAGTGTAGTTATATATTGACATGTAAATAAGTATAGATAGGTGCTGGCCAAGGGCAGAACCAGCCTTGGAGGTTTGAATTGCAAATATTTTTCTCCAAACAAAAATGACTTATTCATTCTTAGATTGATTAAAGTCTGACACATTAATATAATTATTCACATTAAACAATAAATTAATTCTTAACATTTCATCTGTTTTATTTAAAAACAAATAAGGAACAGAATTCCACTAACCTTCCTGTTTTGTTATTCATTAAAATTTTCAATTCAAAATAAGTAAAATACTCGACCAATTTCATGTAACAATAAATCGTTTGATGTTTTGACGAGTAAATAGTAAAATGTTTTAAATTTGATTCATACTAAACTATTATTAATTCAATGTATTACAGATTTAATTTGTTAGACGTATTTTTTACAAAATGTTTTTATACATTTGCGGAAAATAATATTTTTAGACACAGTCATTTTGATTGTGGAAATAGCGCTTTAGGATTGACTGAACCATTATTTTTAGGCAAAGGTTGCCATTGCAAATCATGCACATCCTTTGGGTCCGTCAATGCATACACAGATAATACCTTTGTGTAAGGACAACTATAAATTGTGACGAGATCTTTGGGCACAAGTAACCAGGGCCTTATCAATATGGGAGTTCATGCGGTTTCATACTTGATTGCACATATTTTTCATATTTACCTTCTTTATCTTGAATTTTAGACTTCACATTTTCAATTGAATCCGAAGACTCCACTTCGAGAGTGATCGTCTTCCCAGTCAACGTTTTCACGAAGATCTGCATGTTGGTGCTGAAAAAAAAAATAATAATAATCGCGGTGTCAACGACAATGGATAATAAACGACTGTAGAATAAAATAGACCACGTGGTTATAGTTTTCTACTGTGCATTTCGAAAGATCACGATTAAACGACCGTTCGATAAATGAATAGAGCGCACTTGTTTCTATAACGCAATTATATATTCATAATAAATTGCTATTTACTTTTGTCCGCAAAATAACGTTTAAAATCCTCGGACTTCAAAACGACCGTCGCATTTAGAATGAAACTACGAAAAAACTACGAATAACGCTACAACAGCAGAGTCATTATAGATATAATCATTATCAATAAATTATAAAATTTCTTGAAGCAGCGAATGGTAGGCCGTATGAAACAAAACTTTTGATGTTAGTTTTCAAAGAGAATGCATGTAAACGTTTTATAATACTCCCTGTCAAGACCACAGATGTCGTAAATATACGAATCTATTTAACGTGATGATAATAAATTGATAACCACCGGTAAACGTATGACGAGAGTATATTTTCTATAATTATTATTTGCTTTCGTTCACTGTTGATCGAATTTATTTGTTTTGATTATCCATTGTATATGTATTTTGAATTTTGTCTATTTGTTTCTTTCCAAATTGTATGTGATTTAAAAAAATATTTGAACAATTTGAAAAATATCATATAATTTTTAATTCGTACAAGATATTTGTTTATTGAGAAATGAAGTGTATAATTTCAGTAATTCCATTGTTGACATTGTTACTAGTATGTATTTACTACAATATTATATTACTATAATTACTATTAGTTTTAATTATAGTTAAAAAAAATTGTTTTTTTTTTGTATTAGGGAGATGGATGCTATGGAGATTATATGGCTAATGAATGTACGTTATTGGGTTTCAACAAAGCTAATCTTCTGTGTTCATCTTGCGATCAACTAAATAAGTTTCAGTTGTCATCATTAAGGTATAAATAGGCATTGTTTAAAATTAATGAATTTTTTTACAGTAGCGTTAACAGTCGAATACAGATTTTTTTACTCTTGTAATGGAATAAAAGAAGTTAGTGTTTACGATAGTGGAAGGAAATGTGGTTCTTCAATACTTACTATGTTTTACTTACTTTTTATATACAATTATGTACGTGTTTCATATTACTATTTGTGTAGTTGCAGTCTTTAGTCGTATATAGAAAAAAAATATTGCTCTATGAACTATAATTATAACAATTGTTTATGTTCTGATTTTATATAAATTATAACCAGTGGTTAGATTTTTTTTTCTAATATGAATTAAAATAAAATTATTTTTTGTTTTTAATAAGTCTCCTTATGAATATATAAGAAAAATTATTTAAATTATCATTTCATTCTTCTTCAGGTAAATGGCCGCTAGAACCATCCTGCCAAATACCCATTCCTTCATCCATCATGGTCGGATGCTCGTTCCCTCTAATTCGATCCTCCACCTAAAGTGCTTACTTCCTTTTTAATCAGATCTTCTCATCTCATACGAGGTCTTCCCAGTGGCCTCTTTCCTGCTGGATCCTCTTCTAGTAATAATACTAGAAGATCGTAGCAAGGGATTTCGGTTACGCCAAGCATGTCCAGTCTATTTTAGCCTTATTTCTTATTGTCTCCAGTATATTTGGCTTATGGGAAAGTAATTCCAGCTCATTATTTGTTCTTATCCTCCATTCATTGCTAATGTTATCCTTCATTGGGTCATAAATCTTTCTAAGAACTTTTCCCTTTCAGACTATCAGACTATTTCTTTCATCTTTCTTTCGTTATCGTTTCATTACATATTTCATATTATAATCTACTTTTTAATATTAAATATCGCAATATCTTGGTGGACCTTTACTATAATTCATAAATAAAACATATTTTTTTGCTATTTTTACTGATTGTAGTTGGATAGTTTAAGATTTTTTTTCTGATCATTTTGTGGTACATTTATTTTAGTACATTTTAGTTCTTTGAAATCTAAGCCCTGATTATAACAATCATTTGGATATTAAACGTGCTGACGTTTATTTTATATATTTATCATTTATCTTAAAATAGTCCATTATTAAATTACAGTCAACGGATAGTATATTTTAATATATTAGGATTTATTTTTAATTATAACTTAAATTTAAATACAGTTAGTCAATTAATATAATGTAAATATCATTACAGAGAACACTGTTTACAATGTTGCCAGATAGATCAAGAAAAACCGATTAAAGTTTATGCGAAAGCCAGATTAGAAGTCTGTACTTGTAAATTTGGTGCTTATCCTCAGATACAAGGTAAATTATTTAATTACATGTCAAATTTATAAAGAATTTATACTGAATTTTATATTTATTATTTAATGAGTAAACATTTTAAAGTTGACCATTTATACAATAAGCATTATAAGTCATAGATATTTTTGTTAAATAAAGTTATTTTATAGACATTACAATTATTTCTTCTTTCCACTTTATTTATTATTTATTGATCCCAAGAAATTATTATTATTATTATTATTATTATTATTATTATTATTATTATTATTATTATTATTATTATTATTATTATTATTATTATTACTAATACTCTTTTTTTCTTCTATTGGATGATGGCTACAAATATAATCATCTATATTCTACATAATAATATGTAGATAATTTAGATTCTTACAAATTGTTATTTTGAGATGCATACATTTTTAAAGAATTTAATATTTTTAATAGGTGTTTAACAGTATGTATTAGGTCACATAAATATGCTTATGTTATTTTGAATGTGATAATATAATTTATTGTTTTTGAAAAAGTATTTAAAGTTGATTGGGAGTTCATAAGTGATGGAATTATCAGTATTTGCGTTAAAATCAATGGCATTAGGCATTTATTTATTAATTAATTTATTTGATTTTAAAACTTTTAAAGTATCAGATGAACTGTTTTTGATTTAAATTAAATAATTATTAATTTTTTTATAATATAATTAATAATATTTACATTAGTGGCTAGCAGGAATCATAATTTTTGTTTAAATCTAACAATTCAATTTAAATTTAGATACTTTTACATTAACAAGTAAAGAAAATATTTTTTAAATGACGATAATTTTAAATATATTATTATTTAAGAATATCTTATGAATTACATTTCAATGATACTATAACAAAAGTAATGTTACATTTATAATATAATGGTTTTTGTATTTTTTTTTTTTTTTGCTTAATTACCTGATATATGTATAAATTTTTTATTTATAGTTTATTTTTGTTTCTATTTTTTTAACATATCTTTTTTTATCTTTATTTATTTATTATTATTTTGTTATGAATTACATTTATACTGTTTTAGCATTTATAAAAAGTGATCGACCTAACAAGTACCCGAATTTAACAATTAGATATGTACGTGGCTTGGATCCGCTAATTAAACTCATGGACAACAATGGAAATGTGCAAGAGGTAAAATTGAAGGATTTAAAAAAACATTTTGAGATTAATTATATTAATTAATTATAATTTTCAATTATTTTTTATGATAATAGTACCAGTTTTAATAATCAGTATATTAAAATACATCTGTAATTGTACATTAATACTAAAATTAATTAAATAAATAATATAATGTATTATTTGATATTAATATTATAATTTGTATTTTTCAGGTTTTGGCGATTGAACGATGGGACACTGATACTGTGGATGAATTCTTGAGCACTCATTTAGAACACAGTGAAGACGATTACCAATCGAATTTAGTGTAATTTTTTTAAATTTTATGTTGTATTATTTAATACATTTTTTGTTTATTTGATAACCATATAATATATGTAAATAAGATCATTGAGCGAGTCAGAGTCATTCGATAGACAGGACAATCAACTGACACTTAATATGCAGACAGGAAATTATCAATTAACAATTAATCAATATTATATAGAAATTAGTTAAATTATTTAAATTTACTTCAATTATTAATTTGATTCTAATTATAAAATTGATAAAAATCGAATTAAGCATATGATATATAGAAATTAAACAAATTAATAAAAAGTTTAAAAGAGTAGTTTTACTTTCCTTGTATTTTTGGACAATTTTAAATTAATTTTTTTTTTTTAGTAGCATAGTAGAGAGGTATACGCGTGTAAATCACCTCTATTGTTCATGTTGTTGTCGGTTGATTGTCCTGCTCTCTTTATTGTACAAATAACATGTTATGTGAATAAAGCTTGAGGTATAAGATATTTATTTCAATAATATTATAAATAAAACAATATATTACTTTTATAATTTGTCTGTTAGTAGATATTTTTCCCCTCTATATAAAGGATACAAAGAGTTTGTAAATTATACTGATTCTTATATTTTAAACTTTATTACTCTTAAATATTATTAATATATATTCGAATACACGATATAATAATATATTGCCATTTTGAATGTAGATGAATACATAGAAATTCTATTATGAGTAAATAGAATATTACAGCGGTTCTTAACCTGTGGTCCGTGGCCCCCTGGGGGTCCGCAATACTCATATCGGGGGTCCGCGGCAGCCTTAACACCTAACATAAGTCATTATGTGGCATGAGTGCATTGTTACAATATTTTTGGATTATTATTTATTTTTTTCATATAAAATTATAAAATATTTTATATTGTAAGAGATAAACCTATATTATCTTTATTACACCAATGACAATGTGGAATTCAATACAATTAAGTATATAAACCTAATAATTTTATTATTAATAATTATTTATCAGTTTTTCTTGTTCATACGAATTGTACAGGCATACAGCACTTTAATCGGCAGTCGTATATTTACTACCAATAAGTGCAGTTTATCAGTTTTATACCCATGTAATTTACGATTTTAGGTATTCGACAAAAAATTTGTATGGGGTCCGCAAGATCTAAAAATCTTTCATCGGGGGCCCGTGTTCTACAAAAGGTTAAGAACCGCTGGAATATTATGTAAAATAGTGGTCAAATTTAAAATGTCTATTTCAAACTCAACGAATTAATTTAATATGAAACTAAATTATGTAGTTTAATAAATCGAACCGTTCAATTCAAAATCAAACTAACGGAAAGTTTAATTTTACTTATTTGATGTAAACACAATTAATTTTTTATCGAGTTTTTTTTTTCTTTTTGTAGTAGCCAAATATGATCAATCTTTTATAATTATTTGTTATTAATATTTTTATAATTCAAATCTTATTAGATATTGGTGTTAAAATTTCACTTAAATTTTCTAAAGTGTATACGAAATTTGAAATTTATAGTTTTATTTTATAACCTACAACTCCAATTTATAAATTTATGTATTTATGTATACTTAAATATACAATAAATCCAAAGAGTATTACGTAAAACAAAGAAAAAGTATTGTATTCAAAAAGGTTGTGTTAAATGTGTTTATTTACTACCAGTTTCGACAAACGGTCAAATTCAGTTATTAAGCAAGAAAAAAAAAGATATAACAACCGAGGAAAATTAGAGAAACATAGAAAATATTATGAATATTACAATAAAAAGACACCGAATGAAAAAAGAAAAATTATATAATAATATATTGAAAAATAAATAAGTTTTAAAACAGTGATGAAATTGTATACACACAATAGAAATGATATGGCATGTTATTAATATTATCTAATATATATTATTATAAAATGTTATTTTTAAAATCTCTTTTTGTATATTTAAAATATTTATAAATTAATTGTATTTAATTTCTTTGTAAATGTGATTCTTTCAAACAAATTTCATATAAATATTATGCTGTATATTTAAAATTTCTTAGTCATTATCTATATTAAAAGTGATTAAATAACCTAATAAAAATACTTAAATTTTTATATTAAATGTGATTAGATATTTAGAACATATATTTGAAATAAAATTAATTTTTTTTTAGCTAATCCAAATTCAAATTTTCCAAAACATGTTTTAGAAAATTATTATTTAATTATATTTATAACATAGATAGTGACATTAAATGTAAAGGATCGTAACAATTTAATTTGTTATCAAGAAACCAAAAAAATAATGAAGTTAATGCATAAATCTCATTCTTTTTTTCTTTAAGTATGAAAAAAAATACCATATACATAATTAGGTACTAAATATGTACTAAGATTCATTAAAAAAAATGTGCAGAATAATATAATTCACTTATATATGTTAAATATACATAACAATGGCTAGAAACTCGTCCTGTAGGATGAATTTCATTCCATTAGGCAAATTTCATTCCACGTGGTAAAAGTTAATTACATGTCCCTGTGTTGTTTACACCACGAATCCGTTTAATGCAAATGCATATAATCCGTGACCAAATTATAACATTATTGATTATTATTTATATTTCAAAAAAAAGTCAAACATTATTAACTATATAGTATATACATTTATATTGTAATTATTATTATTATTATTATATAATATTAAAAGTTAAAATCTATTATTTCTTTAATCGATGCGTCGACGTAGTAGCAGAGAAAAATGTGTTTAATACTTTTTCAACTCCAACGTTTACACAACGATGCGTACGTATGTTAAGCTAAGCTATAGTTTGTTTCAGTGGTGTATTTAGGATTTTTTTCATGTGGGCATATGAATTGAAAAATATGTTATTGATCTGAAGAGAGCTTCACTCCTTCGCCCTCTCCCATCACCACATTTCTTAAAAATATGGCGGTTAATATTATTATTACACACACAAATTGATTAAACTCATTATTATTCCAAACAAATAATAGTGACTAATAAAGCGTCTTATTGACGTATTTCTTCTATTAGATTATCAGAAAAAATCATACCTATTGGCTATTGTAAATAAGAATATCAAAATCTAAAAAAAAAAAAACTCAAAGGGGGATCTGTCCCATGTAAATACGCCACTGGTTTGTTTAGGCAATCTTCACTCTTTGTGGACCTATTGTATTGACTCAGGTTAACAATATTGACTAAATTGATAAATGCTTTAAATAAAAAAAAAAACGCCATTTTTAAATTAATATTTTTCGCGTTTTACGTACACGTTATCACATTTTTATAAACCGCTACAGGGGTTTGAACATCCAACTTGTTCCCCTCGTTCGCACGGCCCTGAAAATGAAAAGTACGCGGGTAAAAATATTATAATTTTAAAAAGTAAAATGTGTAATCTGCGATATTAAACAATTTTAATGTCATATGGTTCGATTCTTTTTGATATGTATACTTACAATATGTAAGTACTATATTATTATTACATAAGTACCATACGAATTGCTTGCAACGGTTGTTTCTTCATGTTTCGTTTCCTTGTTAATTCCGTTCAGTGTTTAAGCAGCCAATAAATTTCCAAAAATTATTGGACAACGTGAGAACCTATACGAACAAATAAAACGTAAAATACAACCATGTCATTAGGGAAATTATTTTTAAACGCATTATTAAGCTGTGGTGTTCGAAATCTGTCATAGTAGTCTGCTGGGTTCAACGCAATGTTTATTCCTTGTTTTGTGTTTTGTTTTAGCAAAAAGCACATATATATATATATATACACTAGTAAAAATTGTACGATTTGTTTATTAATACGCGAATTGGATAAATTCGAAATAATTGGAGCGACTAGATTTGAAAAAATTATTTAACACGCGTTATCCAATTTTTTTTTTTGCAATGGTTTTCTTACGCGAAGGAATAACTATATTGAAAAATTGCAAAATACTGGTGAAATATTATTGTTACATATTTGATTTCCACGAATTCTGGGTGGGAAAATTATGGTTTTTTTTTCGTAATATATTAAAAATTAAAAAGGTAGCGAGTCGCGAGTGTCGTATTGGATACCGTTTAAGTATGAATTATGTAGACAGCGGAGATTTAAGAATGTTATTATTACTATGAATTTGAAAGTAATTTGGTATAAACCATTGTATTCGAAAAACGATTTTGAACGGAGCTTCAGTGTAATTTAAAATAAGTAATACTATTGCTGTCAGTTTTATATAATACCACGATGTTATATATATATATATAAAACTGTCGGTTATGCATTCGGTATATTTGGTCGTTTTTATGTAATTTTCTTTCTTTTTTTTTTTTAACGTTTTTAGCGTTTTTATGTAATTTTTCTATGACGCGCGTTAAATTACTATTGGGAAAAATCGAAAAATGAACTCTCTAAAGTACCAACTGGACAACATTTGCTGCTATCGGATTTTTACTAAGTATCCGCATAACGGTTGAAGCACTCTTTCTAGTGGAAAAGTTGTTGATAGAAAAAAAAAATTGTAAAACCGTTAGATGTATTCGGTTTGCTTGGAATCTAAAATGTAACCGGCCACGGGTGTAGTGGATGTAGGCTGAAGTGAGTCACTGAGACTGAGATTTTGGAAATTTATTATTGTCTTGAACCTAAAAGCAATTCAAAAAACGATTCTGAGCGACGTTAATATAGTTTATTGTAATTAATGAATAAGATTAAATATTTAGAAATATTATATATTTCTATTTTGAGCTGTTGAAAAATACAAAAATTGGCCGTGTCAATAAAACGGTTACGCTAATAATATTACCGATGTTTTACAATTTTTTTCGTGCATTTAAGAAACTAATAGGAAAATAAAATAACTACCGGTTAGATACAATTTGATATTACCGGAACGAAACGTATGTCCCCAGCACATCCGAGCACTTCTCTTACAACAGAAAAGTGTTCACAGATAACAAAAAAATAATAATAAACACATAATTGTAAAATAAATAACATATTGCGTTTCACTTGGAATATTAATTAAAACGAAAAATTTATATTTTTGTAAAAATAAAAAAAGTGCGTAACATTTTAATTTTTTGTGTTTCTTTTAAAATGATGACGATTACAAACGAAACATTATGTTATACAATCGATAGTTAATAAGTTAAATTATTAAATATTAAATAATTCAAATACAAGTAATGTAATAACAAATGTTTCTTTTTATTACCTATTTTTGGTCATACATGTTTGATTGTTGCACGTTGGGTGCAATGCATGTACTGATATATTAACACGAATATAAAAAAAAATCAACGTATTCATGTAATGTTATAAGAATACTATAATACTATACAGTTAAACGTATAAACATTTTTTGTATATTTTTATATTTTGACGATAAGTTAAACAAATTGACGAAATTAAAAAACAACCGGTGATAGAATAAAATTTTAAACCAAACATATAAAACGAATCGAAGAATAACAACTTTTAATCTCGTATACACCTATCTATTTTTTATACCGTAGTAATTAGAGTATGTATAATATGAATCCGATATATCCGATTTTAATTAAATAGTGTAATTATATATATAAAATATAGTGGAAATACTTCCTAACCGTTTTTATTTTTTGGAATACTATATAATATCGAGCGTACAGCAGTCTGTACATGGTATGTATTCCACTATATATTATACAGTTAGGCATACCTTATAACCTATACACGTTAAAAAGAAATGAAACGTTTTGAACGGTTATTATTTTAATTTTCTTATACTGTATAGAGCGTTGCGACACGATTACCGTGTCATTTACAATAATATTATACCACGTCTATAATATAGTTATAGTGCATTTTTTTTCTATTCCAATTTATCATGTTATAAATTTTACCAGGAAGTGGGCAGCCAGCAGCAATAGCAGTTTAATTCCCTCGATTTGTAGACGGCACACAGTAAAATGATCAATCGACTCGTAATTATTTGTGTCGGAATTGTCCAGTAGCTGTACGCTTTTTATATTATTTACACCACATTTACGACGTTCATTCTGTATTTTCTTACGTAACTTAATATTATATTATGTGTACATTTTTTTAAATTTCAAATTTCGTTTTGTTAGCTCTTACAATACGAATATTTAAAAAAAAAACACTATTTTTTATTTCTTTTTACGCGCACAAAAATATACAATTATTACGTAACATGAGTTATTTTTGTTTCAAGTATAAGAGTGTGTAATATACATAAATATATTATTTATTTATGGAGTTCGGCATTTATTTGTTGGTATATATGGTTTAATATCCACGATTATGACAGCACTAATATGTCGACTCACTGTAAAGATTGTAATCCGGGAAACCGACTTGGAAACTGTCAGAAAAACTATATCTAATGTTAAAATGGACTAACAAAAGAACAGAGCACTAACAATATCGACATAAATCACATTTTTTGATCAACCTGTGATGCGACCCCCTGGGTGATCACCCAAGGAGACAGTGAATAGTGCTCAATAGACTCAGATCAGGACACGGACGTATTGTAGACATATTACATCGACGGAACTCCAAAACCTTCTCTGCAATGCGACTGTGGACACCGAATCTAATTTTTAGAACATATTGTCGAAGAATGTCTCATCAGATCATTCCCAGCAGGACCCAATAAAGTTACCGCGGATGCAATTAGTCGGTTTGAAGACTTAATATATTAAAATATAATATAACGCGCATTTTTATCAAACTACCTACGCTATTCGTTTAAAGTTTTATTTCATTTTATTCTGTTCTACATGTTGAATTCTCCTAATTTCATGTATTATACTTAATCCATAATTTATAATTTGTGCATAATTATTAACGTGTGTGTCAATTGGATCATACGAATAAATTAAGGTTTAAGAGTACTATTTTCTGTGTATATGCATTTATTGTGAAGCAACTCTTGAGTCGTCAAACAAAAATGACACATAGATATTAAAAATCAAAGTGAGCGTTACACTTAAATGTATTAAATGTAAAAACGTTAATTAAATAGTATTGGCTTACGCGCGTTAAAAGAGTTTTGCCGGCATTTAAAAAATAAATACAAATTTTCCACATCGAAAAAAACGAGTTTTATAAAATATTTCTGTTAGTTACAAATTTAACCATATTCGTCGAAACGAATTATAATAATAATAATAATAATAATATAAATATATGATTCAATAAGTTAGGTATTATATGTATTTGACCATTATACGCTCATTTTGTTTAGTTTACTAATTTTTGTTTAGTTAGCTTTTTCTGCTGTAATTTTTATTTATAAATTAAATATTTGTAAAACGTTTTTAACGTACAATGTATTTAGTTGACCCATATTAACGCATATCGTACGTGTCTCCGTAATATCTTGCCTAAACGAATAAATACAAATCTAATATAATATTAAATTACTCATCGATTTTTAGAATTTGATTATTTTGATGTATTTTTTTATAATAAAAATTCCAAACGCATTTGCACGAACTTGTTGTGTGGGAGATGATATGGGAAGAGAAGGAGGTTCCTAGTTTTATATTATCTATAACAGTCTAAAAAAAAAAAAAATCGTGAATATCAATGAAAGTTAATTTTGAATAATTTAGTAAAAGTAGATTTTTGGAATAATAATTTAAATACAATAAATAATTTGTAAGTATACAATAAAATATATTTGTAATTTTGTTATTAATATAATATATATTCTTTCAAGTTGCAATAAATATATATATATATATATTTTTTTTTTTAAGAACACAATATAATTGAAATCGTATTCTTTTAATTGAAATTTTGTTTTCTTTCTGTCCAGAATTTTATTTTCGACGTCTCCTCAGATATATACCTTGAAATAATTCTTGTTATTATCACCTAATTGCACACAAGTTTGACTACGCAAAAATCAAGTACGCATTCTCAATTACGTTTTAGACTAAGTTCCGACAAATATCTATTTCTATTGGAGAGTTCGAGTGAGAACTTTTTCCGGTATTATTGCATTATTTTCGCCAATAGTGAGCACAGCTAAAGTATTAAGTTTTTCCTGTTAAAAATATTAACACCGTATTCAAAATGAATATTTTATTTAATTCAGAACGAATAAATATCAGTTATATCAGCACATCCTATGTACTAGATTTTCTCGAGTAATTCTTTCAAATTTTCTGCAGATCATCACTACACGTTCTTTTGTGGGATTGACAAAATCTTCATCACGTAACCACCAGTTTTTTCAAATAGTGCAGAACGCGGGCGATATCGCGGTTGTTGTTGACTACGTGTCGACAGTAACGCGTTTATATAAATTGATCATCAATAATATTTTCATTTGATTTTTAAATAAGCCACTGCTTTTAACATATTATATATTATAGGGTATTAATAATAATAATAATAATAATAAACAGTAAGTATCATTTAACATTTATATAGACAGAACAATAAGGAAATTTATATGCGTAGTACGATCAATATACACATATTATAAAAACGAAACCGTGGACGTTTAGACTTAAAAAAAAATTTAAACGTCACTATAATTTCGTTTACGAATTAATTCGACTATATATTGTACAGTGGTGCATGTACCCAATTGCATATAAAATATGTCTCGTCGTTCCCTTATTGAAAACCTTTAAAATAAAAGTATTTTTCCATTACATAATATCAAATAGGTAGTCAGTGTCCGTGGTCTGAGATGATATTATAATGAACGGCACCTGGTAAATAATAAATATAATTTACTGTAGCAGCTACGCCGTACGTTTCATCGAATTTTTATTCTATCGCTCCGTACGACATTTGTCTTGTATAAAAGAATCGTAAATAAAACTAGGTATTCTAGTAGACTATATATAAATCGATCGAATAACGGTCTTGATAAATTGTTATGGAAAAACAATTTTTTTTAAAAATTTTTTATATTTAAAAAAGTTTCGTTTTCAATTTTTTCTACATGAGTTTTTAATATTTTTATCTCGTTACCTCATAGGACGACTTGGTTTTTAGTTTTATTTATTTTTTTTTTGTTTTTACCGTACGAAATAAACAAATTTCGCGAGAAACACAACGTTTAAACGACGAACGTGGGTTGGCTCCAGTGGCGCCCACGTAGGTTATCAACGAGTAGTAGTGCATTATAGTAGTCGTACGAGATGGGTTTGGTGAGTGGGTCATCTTAGAAATTCTGTGCACTCAAATTGAAGAATAATCGTCGTAGGTCGATAAATACGCGATTGGAAAATATCGTCACAATATCACGCGAAAATTACATTAAAAATTGATTATTATAATGATGTCATTAATAATGTCCTAATTGTTATTAATGTTTTTTTTCTGAAACAAATGATTTTAACATTTGAGAACGAAGTTGTCGGGTACTTTTTACGTATGGGTACTTTGCGATCGAGCTCTTTAAAATGTATTCTGAATAATGTATTGAGAATAATTATCAAAATAATTTTACGTGTTCGGTTATTTGATACTTTTAAACAAGTATCCCGAATGCTGTAGTAATCGGAATACTATCCAAAAATCTGTACGAATAATAATAATAATAATAATAAATTATATATTATATACGTATTATGTGCAATACAATATTATATGGACGAAATGAATAACACTTTGAAGTGTGCTATATATGTATGCGTATTTGACGGTATGCGTGTGTGACGGCGAAGAGGAGTGAGTGTGTCGGCGGCGGCGGCGGCGGTACACAGGACGAGAAGACATTCCGCGCGCCACCACCGTCGATAAAAATTATTATTAATAATATCCCCGCTGCAGTCTTCGCGGTCCGGAGACGAAGTGTCCGTTCGCGCACTCGGCGGCTATACCGCAGCCCAACAATGACCGCTGTTGAATTCTCGACTCTCTTCGATCGGTTTTCATGAACGTAATTTTTTTTTTTTTTTTAATATTATTTCGCGATCTCGAATTTCGTCATTTAGACTCCTGCGGTCTTCTACGTCTTTAAATCGCTGTCGTTGCACGAGTACGCGTGTCCAGGTGCTGTAACGGTTGCTATAGTGAATTTATTCACGTCCACGACGATTATCACCGGACATCACTGCTGTTCTTCCGTACGGTAACTGGCGAGTGATCGAAAACTACAAAAAAAAAAAAAAAAAAACCGTACACCAATTCACGTCGAAGACACAAAAAAAAATAAAATAAAAATATATTCATATTTCATATACAAATATAAACAGTGCGTATACGAAAGTTTGTCATCGCGATGATCGTCAGTGTGTACCAGCTCCAGCAGATCACGAGTCTCGTGGTGAGTTATTTATTATAAATGTCATACGATACAAAATTTCGGATTATTTTTTGTGATCGCGCGCACGAGTGTCGAATGCATGCAGTGCTCGTAAAATTATATTGTACGCGAACGGATAAATTTGTATTGTTTTCTAGTAAAACTTTCCTCCCCCTCCCCCCCCCCGCTCATCATGTCGGACACCCGAATTCGTGCAGATCGACATATTGCAAAAAAAAAAAAAAATAAAAAAATAATAAAAATTTGGCCGTTCAAAAAAATATATTTTCGCATGGCGTGCGTTTTGAAAGTTTCATTGTGGTATACGAAAATTTTGTTTAAATACCACCGACGGTTAGAGAGAATTATATTGTCTCAAAACGCTTAAAACACGACGTCGATATTATTTAGAAAAACATACAAAAAAAAATTTCCTTATATTCTATTAAACATTTCGAAAACATAAAAAAAATTATTAATAAACATTAATACGCTTTAATAAATAATAATAATTTTTTTTTTTTACAATAATTATTCAAGTGACGTATGCACTTGAATAATGGAATAATTGCACTATGTACTCCGAGGCGTATTTAGCTTCTTTTTTTTACGGGCTATAAGCACGAAAAATTTGCTAAAAATTTACTTATTTTATTATTAAATTTATTCTAATTCCCTCTTCCCGCCAACGATTTTTGTGAACAATAAATATTACGGTAAATAAATTACGGTCCATTTACGTTTCGGGCAATTTTTTTTCTCGTTTTTTGAATTCTTTAGCCTATCTTAAAAAAAATGTCAATAGTTATCCATCGAATTTTAATGATAACCTACAACGTTAATTTTTTATGAACCACCATTGATTAAACAAAATTAAAACACCATGTCATCACACTCGATATGGTAGCCAGAACGTGATCTATCA
Source organism: Chaetogeoica ovagalla (assembly GCA_032441825.1). Classification (NCBI taxonomy): domain Eukaryota; kingdom Metazoa; phylum Arthropoda; class Insecta; order Hemiptera; family Aphididae; genus Chaetogeoica; species Chaetogeoica ovagalla. The sequence goes on from CM063723.1 coordinate 9,183,775, forward strand.
TTTTTAAATAATTTATCATTATCATTTGATTTGGGTTTTATACAATGCGCACACAAGGACCTTCGACTTGTGTATTATATTTACGAATTATGATTATAAATTACACAATAAATACCTACACGTAGGTACAAAATTTACCAGAGTGAAAAATTACAAACATTTTTCGTAAATATAAAATAAATACATTTTCTATTATTTATTATATATACATGAACGATATATTTTTAAAAAGTACTACAAATTTGGCCGCTCTTGTCAGCCGCCTAATCTGTCTATTAGGATATCCGCCTCTATTATGTACAGTAGCAGTACAAAATATAAAACAATAGACTATTAAATTATATTAAAATTTAAAATACGATCTCAGCTTTCTTACACAAACATGCTGTTCAAAAATGATCTTTTTACAATTATTGTTGCATACACTTATGAAATGATTGCAGACCTGCAACCTATCGTGTCAATCAAATACAAGCGCATGATATCCTCATAAAATTTATATTAATTTTTTTTAATACGATAAAATACAAGCAATAAAAACCGAAAGATCTTTAAAATTACATCATTAGGATGTACACAAAATATGCTCAAAGACATTTAAATTTCGCATCGATACCTGTGTTTTATCATGCATTTATATCGAATCATTTTATAATTCGTCCATTAGTTTTCCAAACAGATATATGCATAAATAGTTACGGATATTCCATTTTATAATATAAATGCACGTAAAATAAATAATATTTTAGTTGTGTACGAGTCGATTTTCTTCATTTAGTGTAGACACGCGAGTATAAGGAGTGTTTGATTTAATTTATTTCTATAATCACGCGAAAATTATTTCAAAACGAGTTATTGAAACATTCTCCGATTTAATATACATATTATATTAAAACTATATAGTTTTTATCTTATGTAAAAAGTGAGAATGTGTATGGACACTTATAGTCTCAAACGATCTATTTATGTCAACGGGTTTGTATAAAAATACAATAATAACAATAAAAATAATAATAATATAACATTGCGCGTATGTGTGTTTAACACGCACCATGATAGTGAGAGCAGGCATTATGAAATTAATAAATTAAAATGTTTAATTCGTTGTAGTATCCTTGGTTTGCTTATTAACTTAGTTTTCATTGAAAGTATTTATTTTTTTTTCGTTATTTAAAATTGTTGAATTTTTATTGTAAATTTTTTGTTTTTAATTTATCATCGCATTGGATACGAACGTAAATATAACATTTGGTATGAGTAATGACTTTAGATTTCATCTACGAAATTGTTAAAAAATGAATTTATGCGATTAATTTTTAAGACGGCGTGCGGAGCGAAGTGGAAGAAAAAGAACGATTTGATTTCTTCATAAAAAAAACTCGAGTTAGGTAATAGTTATATGTTAATCACACATTTCAAATTCAATTTGGTTAATTCAATTTTAGCAGGTTAGAGAAAAAGAAACCATTAACTTCATTAATTATTAATCAGTAATTTATTTCGTATTATTATCATGGGATTAAGACAGATCTAGTTTACTGCGTCGATCACTGCAATAACTGCAATAATTGTTATATAAAATGGTTTGTAAAATTGTCTCGTTGTACAATAATTTTTCGCGGTATAAAATATTCCGCGGGAGATTAATTTATATAAATGGTTAGCAGAAAAAAAACTTCCGACATAAAATGTACAATTGTATTGGCCGCTATACTACAGCGCATTAAATCCTTGTTGTAGCTAGCATGAAAAATCCGATAATCGAACCGCAGGAGTCATATTTTTCACTTTTCTTTTCTTCCTGGTAGTTTTGATATTAATTTCTCTGTACAAATGTATGAAATTGCTTTCGAATGGAGACTGCCTGCGGTTGGATTGAGACAGCAGTACTGACGGATATTATCTCCGACTGTGTACATCCTTTGTCAGGCGTATTGGCGTAGTGAAACACTAAACGATTCCGAAAATTTGTAAAAAAGAAAAAAAAAGAAACGACTTCGTTCGAAATGACTTAATTCACCTATTTCGAGTATACGTTTATTTTTATTTTTTGATCATTTGATATTAAAAAAAAGTTTTAATTATTATACTCGTAGAAATGAAACTCAACTCTTTATATTACTTATTTTTGTTGATTTAATTATAGATTCTGAACGGAGCGAGGAATGTATTGGTTTAACAATAATGATGTGCTTTTTTTTGCCTCTCCTCAAGAATTCTACCGGAAAAAGTGCTCCGATCGTTACAGTCACTTCATGTAAAGAGATTATTTTTAATTTTCTCAAAGTGCTAAAATTTTAACTCGAAAATTACTGAAGAATTACATAAAAACAATAAAAAAACGCGATTTTGTCGAAATCGATTATCGTAATTTTAAAATTAATGAGTGTAGAAACTTGAAATGTTTCTACAAATGTGTAACTTTATATTATATTAAGGAAAAAGAGTTTTCAAAGATTTTCTTTTAATTTCGGGCTATGTATACGGGATTGTAGTTTTTGAGTTATTTAATTCATAAAAAGGGATAATTTTTGTTATATATCCAAAATATTATACCCAGTGACGGATTCTTTGCCTAAGGGGAGGGGGCAATATTTTTGAATATATATATATATAAATATGGATACCCATATCTTAAGTTGATTATTTTTATACAAAACATCAAATTTCAATATAAAAACTTTATAATATAATTATAATAAGAAAAAAATTACAAATTATAATACAAAATAAAAACAGTTCAATAAAATGTCTAGGGGCCCATGGACTCCCTAAAAGCTGCCTCTGATCATAACGAAACTCCGCTCAGAATCGTTTTATCGGATGCAATGATTGTCATTGTTTTTACATTTATAGCGATAACAATACATTATAAAATCTCTATCTAAGTAATTCACTTCGCAGATGAAAAAAAAATTGTTGAGTAAATAATTGTGCGACGTATACAAATATATTTTTAATTAAAGACTTTATTAAATATTGTACAAGTAAATTTAATCTTTGTCTGCTAGTTTGTTCACAATTTGTAGTGTGGATCAATGTGATGTCTGTTTATATTATTAAAAAGAACTCAGTTCAGTTAGTCGCTCTTGACTATTGGTACTTCTTATTTAAGTGTGTATTTAAATTTTAAATGCTTTAAAGCCGAAAAGGAACGTTCCGGACTCGCAGTATATATATATATAAACACACACACAGCCAAAATTCTTAAAACATTATAAATTAGAGGAACAAATAGTTTATTACAATTTTCGATGGTTTAATAATCGGATTTAATTCATTACTAATTTTTTTACACGATTAGGAATAAACATAATATTTTTTTTTAATTTACCTGATGATGACTTTTTGTCAAAACCGGTAGTAATATAAATAACTTATACAACAACATTCTTTTAATTTATTTAATACTCATTGGCTTTTTTTTATATATTTAAATATACATTTTGATATATATGTATATATGTGTATATTTATTTATTTTATATATATTTTTTATTTATTATCACGAGTATTAACTTATAATTTTTTATTTCTATCTTTTTGATTATTTATTTTTACATATCCTTTTGATTTTTATTTTTAATTTTGTAAATTCCTCTTTGTTAAAAATATTTAATTGAAATTTCTTCTGTGTACTTCGCAGTACCTCCTTACGTCAAAATTTATTAAAAAAGTTATTTTTATATTATTATTATTATTTATTTAATAATTGGTATTTTTAAAATGGAGGGGGGGGGGCAAGTTGAACCTCCTCTCGTATATATTCGTACCGAAAATCGTGTGTATATGTGCGTTAATTTCGTTTTAGAGACGATTAATAATTATTCAACGGTTAGAAAATTAATACGTACGTGTTGTGTTTAAACACAATTGTGGTAACGCGACTAGTTGTGATTTGATTTAATGTCGAACTGCGTTCTTGCATAGGATTACGCACAATAGTCGTGGTACGCGACAATAATACGTGCGAATCGTTTTACTGTTTTCTTCTTCTTCTTCTGTTCTGTCTCGTTTGTTATGGGAAAAATGTTCCGCGTATACGCAATAGAGTGGAAAAAAAAAATAAATAAATAAATTCTATTCGTGTATAGTTTGACGGCGTTATTTCGATTTACTACTGCGCGCATTATTACGAAAATATAGAAGAAAAAAACAGTTCTTCTAACGAGCGTCTTAAATCCTCATCGTCGCGTCCAGTCTACCGCCCCCTCCCTTACCAACAATTTAACGCTCGTGATAAATATTATTTTTTTTTAAACCGATGGTTTATCGATTATTATAATATTGTATTATCGTTGTCGTTTTTGTATAACACTTACTTATTTTTTTTTCCTCTTTCCATTCGGGCACGTGGATCACGTACGTGCGATTGTATACGTACACTTACAAAAGGCGGCGTGCGCTAGTGATTTTTTTCCCTTCTCTTATTATTATTATTATTATAATTATTATTGTTATTATTATTTTGAAAACCTTCTGTGGCGCCAATCGTTGCACAGATGTATTCGCGCGATATTTCTCTTTTTTTTTTTTTATCCACGACGTAAGTACGATAATAAATCTCATTACACACAAACACACTACACTGTTGTGTTGTCATATTATTTATTTATCATCGCCGTTGTCGACGCGTGGCGTGCGTGTATCTGCGATTCAGGTCCGTGCTCAAACACTATATAAATACTTCGGCGCGCAGGAAGCGTTTTGTTCGATCGTGCGCAGCGAACGAAATATCGTAGTATTCTCGCGTACGACCAGGGCAGGATTTCTTTGAATACTCGGCCCTGTGGCGTGTAGTGAAAATTGGCCTCACCAAAAATGAACATAACTTCTCGTAAAAAGTTCTAGAACACAAAATGCCCATCGATATTTCGGTATTTAATTCGGCCGGATTCATACTCGTACGACGCGGCACCACGACAAGACAGACACGCGCTCAGTTGATTCCAATTTTCTTTTCGAACGGACGGAAGTTCTTAATTCCCATCATTTTTCGGTATTTAAAATTTGAAGGTTCTTTTACTTCTTTACATATTATACAGTAGTATAATTGTATTTAATAGTATAATATAATTATAATTTTTTAGTTTATTACAATATGTTTAAGTGGTGTATATTGGTGGACTTTTTGGTACTGTAGACAGCGTAGTATACGCTTGTACAGGTACGTTTGCGGTTGTAAGAAAATGTCTCGAAATTTGATTTATTTACAAAACGTTACGTATTTATTTTGATTAATGCAATTTAAAATACGGAGGGAAACGGAATAAATGTTTTTCTTTTCTTCTCTCTCCCCACTATCACCAATAAGAAAATGAACTTGTCCTGTGCAAAAATCTACGTCTAATTATTATTATTTTGTTCGTTTTTTTTTTTTTTTTTTTTTTGTATTATTCCGAAATTCCGTGTCCACCATGAAATCGCGTCTATATTTGAAAATAATACTTTTACAAACGTGTAGAAAATCGAATATATGTATATAAACACAATATCTTATACTAATAGCGTACGTTTTTATATAATTTTGCTCGTAATTGTGTTTTCTTTCTCAGTCCACCGGGTGCAGTGTTATACTCTGCTCGATTTTTGAAACATTCCAAAAAACAGAAAAAAACGCCTACGATTAGTCTCACTTCTTTGGACTTGCTCGAGCTCATCGTAACACGTTATATATTATAAGATGTGAGGAAGTTAACTCGAGAATACGATATATTATGGACGTTCAGGCCCGTGCGGAATATTTCGTTACGGAGGGGGTATTCAATATTTACATAATATTGTTTATATTTGAAACCAATCATTATTAACTATACATTAATATTGTATTACTGTTATTTATTTAATTAATTAAACTTAAAATCTATTATTTTTATAATAAATTGATGATACGCCGTGGTACGAGGGGAGAAATGTGCTTAATATTTTTTCAACTTCAACGTTTACAGAAATTACATGTATCAAAGCGAAACTAGTTTGTTTTGATGATCTTCACTATTTCCAACTCGGTTTAACAATATTCCAATACCGTACTCGTCACAAATTATTTTTTACTGTTTTAAAAATATTATAAATGTTACGCGTATCTCTTTAGTGTTAATTAATTCGTCTTCCACAATTGTGTAGTTTCAATTAAATCTTTATTTTCTTTTCGTAAAACTCGACTCAATGATAAAGCTAATATACGCATTAAAATGTGTACAACATTTATTGAAATTTGAAATAAATTATTTCAAATTGCGTTTATTTTTATTAAAAATAAACGCATATTATTACCGTAACGACGTAGCGTGTTATTAATTAAATACATAAAAATATGGCGTGTGACTGTGATTTATACGCGTATACGATATTACGTTCATTAATTCCACGAGTTGTACCAGATGAAAATGAATATATAAATATTTAAAATAATAACTAAAAACCGTCGGTTTTGTAATTAATCAATGAATGTTTCAACGGTAATTATTACTGTGCGTTTTTTCTTCTTCTTTTTGTAATTAAAACCATCGGTTATTATAAATATTCCGAACGGCTTTCTAGTTTACACTTTTAATTTGCGTTTTATTCGTTTACATTTATCTCTGTAGGTCACGCTCCTGTACTGCTTACACGCGCAGTCGCTATAAGAGTAATTTCGTAACTTCTTCCAGCTGTTTATTTTTATGTAGTTATGCGCGTGTGTTTGGAGTACTAAAACGGTTCAATTCGTTCAATTCAAGCTAAAGGAAATATATTTCATCGGAATCTCGTTAATTTTAAATTCAAATAGTAATTGTTCGGATAATGAGACGAACATTTAATCGAAGGAACAATTGAAATTCTGCCGTTGTACCGACCTCGTTAAATTCATATAACATTATAATATCGGAAAGACGTCTTTATATACTTGTGGATTATTTCAAAGAAAAATGATTTTATAATAATTTTTATCTACTTCACAATATTGGCGAATATATGTTGTTAAATAGTATTTGGAAAAAATTATTAAAATCCCATAACCGATAACAAAATTAAATAAGTAATATGATATTTTCTTTCGTTTAAAACATCCGATGCAATTGTGACTTTGATGTTTTACGCTGTACTTATTGCGGGCTTTATTTTAATTTATATCTGTGTGTATTGTACATATATAGTTTATTGCAGTAGAAATAGTAAAAATACATGTAATTATTTGATTTTTATCAAAAAAATTAGATTTCTCATTTACATTTTTAAAAATTTTTTATACGTTTTACATAGAAATGAAAAAAGCACAGAGTAATCCTTTCCCCTATTTAACACAATGTATATACGTTTAATAATGCTAGATGTTATTATTTATTAGTTTATTGCATTAACTACGGGGAAACACAAAGTGACGTGTTTTCAATTTCTCTCTGACGGCGAAGAGTTAAAATAAGGTATTGAAATTTCGCCTTCACTATTAACGATCTTATGCAATCTAAAAATTAACTATTAAGCGTAATTAAAATTAATTTTATATCGATATTTGAACAGACGTTTTACTTGCCCAAAGGATATATTTTTATATATGTTACCGGTCAAATCCGATTACAGGATATTGTATAGTTTATTCTAAGTCAAAATGGGTAAGCCTAAGCGTGTTTGGATAATAATTTGTATTGTCCAAATATCAAAATAGTTTGTCCTGAAATTTACATTCATGTTTCACGACGAACTGGTATACAGCCCAGGTGGAAAACCGATAGAAAACATATTATATTTTACACGTAAATGTATAGAAATTATAGGTTGGTAATAATAATTCGATATTTGTATTCGACAGTTTGCTCAAGAAGTGGAAATTGACCATGACGATGAGATGTCATTAAAGACTACAGCTACCCCAAACATTCGTTGGAAACGGGACCCAATGGTTTTGTATGATATGCGCCTGCAAACTGCACCAATATGTGTTAAACAAATTAGATGAAAACGATTCTTTTCATATTGAAAATGCCGCCGAGGCAAATGCCTCGTACAAGCAAATACTTATATTGTAAAATGTTGTAAAAAAAAAAAAAAAAATTTTGGCAATAATAATTAGAGGGAGTATGTTGTAGGTAATAAATAATAATAATAATAAAAAAAAATAACGATACTTTTTAATTCGTAATAATCGTTGATAAACGTTTGACGACACCTAAACATTAATATTTCATTTCTCGACGGACTGAATCGGTTCAGTCTATAAGCCTATAAGCCAGCTGGTGTTAAAAACGTGAATTTTAATTCCAGCAAGAACTAGTTTTGCCTACGACAAACCGTAGTTTAATCATCGTGTACATAGACCAAACTATTTCTGCTCGGGACATCCTGAAATCTGGTTTGGCCGACACAGTGACATATTGTTAAATAGGCGCGACTATATTTTTACGCCCGGTGAGACGTGCGTGTACGCGAAGGCGATTATTTTTCTGGCGGTCGTTTCGCGGAACGAGAGAAAAATGTGGGAAACCGGCGCACGGCGATTTATTATTATTTGTGGGGCGGTTCCGATTATCGAACAGGAGGTATCGATCGCTCTCGAGGACCTAACCTGGCTGCGTTGTGTACAACAACAACAACAATAATAATATATCGACGTTTGTCGGGCGGCCGGCTGACCATAACCCGTGACGAGCGATCGCCGCTACGTCTTCGAAAAACGTTTTATTTTTTTTTACCGATTTCACGGGGAAACAACAAACACGCGACAGTCGTATAGAAAGCAATTTTTGCTTGACTTTCACTGGAAAACGGCTCGATATTCTGCGTTTCTGCAACATAACTTTACGTAATATAACGTCCTGAGAATTTTACGAAAATTACCGACATCCGTGTAGGTGATCGATTACGGCCGATGACGACGGTTGCGGCGTTTAAACGCGATTTTCATTGCACTCTAATAGAGGTGAGAGGTGTCAGTGTGAATAATAGCCCCGTGGACCGCGAACGCGCGGAACGTATAAAACGCAAAAAGAAAAAAAAAAAATTACTAAATGTCTAAACGTGTGTATATATATATATATATATATCTGGACGATTATAAAATTTGTTTTTTAATTTCCGTAAAAATACACGTTTAAAATCGCGTTCGTGCAGCGGTACGTGTGTATATACTTAGCTCGGAGAAATCGAAATAATATTTCAAAAAAAATAATAAAACGTTTCGTGCAGGCGTTCTTGTACCAAACCCAATTGTTTGTTGTTTTCGGAAAGGGATATTTCCCCCGTTTATTACGCATTTTTAATAAATCGCAGTATTAATATATATATAAAAAAAAAAAAAAAATTCTAACTATCTTAAGTGGAACTCGAATTTATATGTACTAAAAAAAATATATATGTATGTAATAAAACATTTTCATTATATGTTGTGTTATATAAAAAAAAAAAAATTAATAACTAAAACCACGGACAATTTATAAGAAAAACAAAACATAAAAAGTAAAATTTATAATAATAATTAATTAATCTTATTCCGGATTTTCATATTGCAATATGAGATGCCTACTCGAATATTGTTAAACGCTCTACCGCGGTTTGATCGTAACATGGATTATCACACTAACCACTATAAATGAACGTACGACTTCAACAGACCGTTAAATGGATGCACATTTCGTATTTGCAATGTCCGAATGAGTGAGATCAGTTTACGATAATTTCCCATTTATTCCGCAATGGATTGATCTCTGATTGATTTTTGACAGTTTAAACCGGGATATTTATTTAATACATATTGAGAAATATGTAAAGATACGTCATATCAGGTACCACTAATTTTATTACAAATCACTCGCTTAAATTAAATTGTCTAGTCGCATAAAGTCTGTGTGTTTACATATAAACAATAGTCATAAAGTATGATCACTAGGTACACACTGTTTTACAGCTCCATAATACTTGAAAATGTATGTCTCACGAGTAATAAGGACGTCTAAAAAAAACTCCCCGTTGTTATAAATTACATACAGTAGTGTAACAATGATTTTTTTCCATTTAGTAATCCGTTGAACGTAGTTTTTTATCGAGTTTTTTTTATTATTATTTTTTAAATATCGAAATAGGTAACGATCTGTAATAATTGATCCTCTTTTGTAACGCAGAAAACTGTGCGACCGTGCGATTTAGTTAATATTATTATTGTTATTATACAATACGCGTCTCACTTTGGAAAAAAATATTGTGCAGTCCATACAAATATTATATTATACAGGTTAGTCTTTTATGATTTATCGGATTACAGAAAGGCGAAAAGCGTTTTATATTTTGTTTTTTTGGAGTATAACGCTCGTAACATAATCTGTATGTCGTGTGAACAGTTAAGAAGAAATGTTCCGGTAGATTGATTTGTTTTCTTTTTCTAAGTTCCGTGGCTCAAAGATTATAATATTATATTGTACACGTTAATTTGTTCGCGTGAATTCGACAAAACGTATTGCAATAACGAAGCTGAGAGTTAAAGCGTTCTTGCGTTTTTTGTTTTACGCAGTATTATTGTATGTTAAAAAATCCATTAAAATATGCGTATTCGTATCACAAATATGGAGGAAAAAAATCATCTACATTCGTTAATATAGAAACGTTATTTATTTTTTATTACGCACGAATACAGCAAAGATATTAGACGAATTTGAAAAAAAATAAATATATTTAACACAAAAATCGGAATAACGTTGTTTTCATATTAATGAATACGATTTATATTGTGATATTGTGAACAAAAACTAAATGAAATCGAGTAAAAAATATATATAAATATATTGCATTATATTGTGAAGAATATCAGTGTACGAGGTAATAAAAGTTTATTTTGAGTTTTCTAATTGAAAATTCCACTGCGATTATCTCGAAGTGTACGCCTAATAATTTTTTAATATTTGAATAATTTCTTTGGGCGTCACACGATAAAATCTTTAGATGGCAAAATTCCACCTTTTTGTAAAAGTCGATGTGGGGCGCAAAAAAAAAAAAATTGACGTATAATCTGCGACAAAACCGATAAGATATATTAAACAAACTGCAGCGATTTATATTATACGTCTATAATTAACTATTAAGACAAATTTTCAATAGATATGTAACATTTTATGTAATTGCATAGATAAATATGCAAAAAACGATATTTCGAACACAAGTATATTTAAATCAAATACAATATATATATATATATATTTGCATATGGATCCGGGCCATATTAATTACTATGTTAACGAAATGTTTTACTCATCCATATAGAAAACACATTCATATATTCAGAGGATACTAATTTTTTTTTTACACGACTGGGAAAACGACTTATGATGTAGATTTATAATTTAGGACACAATAATAACAAAAAAATACATGTCATACCGAAATATATTAATCATAATAGATTCATTTATTCAATAACACAAACGTGGTTTGGACAGTCGCTTTTCTTTCTCTATCTCTAACTCTATTTTCTCCTTTTTTTCTTTCTATTCGTTCTCCATTCACAAACACATACATATACATAAATATCTAAGCGAATCTATGTCGGTGCATATATCGTTCGTGTCTTGTAATAATAATAACAACAACAACAACAACAATAAAAATAATAATAATAATAATATACACACAAATATGTATATACATAGGTGTACAGTAACAGAAGAGAACGAAATCGTAAAGGAAAATGAGAAACGAGATTAGAGGATGGAAATAAATGTTTCTTCAGAATAACGAAGCTGTAACGATTTCTATCCCTGTCGAGGTATCTAAAGAAATATATTTATATACGCCCATGATGTGAACTATTTTTTTTTGATTTTATGAAGAGATATGGCCAATTTGAAAACAAACATTCTCGTTTGAGGAAAATTTTTTGTACTGTAAAAGATACTGATACCAATGAGTGGCAAATAATGAAGAACGATGAACTGGAATTATTGTATCAGGAAATGAACATCGCAGAAGCCATCAGAAAAAAAGGAGACTATAATGGGCCGGGCATGTCTGCTGAAATCAAAACGCGTTCTTTCGTTTAGTGCTAGAAAAAAAGGCCGAGAGGTACAGACACACCGAATGATAGAGAACAATGTGGGAATATATAATCAAGACAAATGTGGAAGAATTAGCTTGGAGAATCAGTGCAATATGCATATACGTCTATAAGACGTATGACCGTTGTAATACAGTTCTAAATTGCTGTTGAAATTTATAACAAATCCTTTGGAAAATCAGAACAATTTTTTTTTACAATTATCATAGAAAATTGGCTATGCAACCAAGTCGATTTTTATTCTTAAATATTTTGATGTCAGGACTATAACCCCCTAACTAGGTGTTTAACCTTAGTTACGGCGATGGTAGTACTAAAACAATAACGTATCGGGTCAACTATTCAATAGTATTTCAATTACAGAGTTTACAAATACTCGTACGTGTAGGACGAGTAAATATTTACACGTGATACTTGTAAAAATATGCAAAAAAATATCCGAAAACACGGATAAATCTAATTACTCTCTGTGTGAGAACGTGTCTTCGGCGTTATAAAACGTACGTATGTATCAAAACGTATTCGTCCGTCTATAACGTTTACAATGGCGTTATGGGAGACTACTTTATAAGAATATTATTTTTGATGTCATTAATTTTTACGATATTATACGAACTGTTGTGTGTGACATACGGACGAAGAGAATAAAGCGTTGAATACATCGCGTTCCGTCGTTGTCATCCGAAAACGTTAAATATAATAGAAAGCAAAACAAGAAAATAAATTTGATTGTACGTGCAGAATATATAATTAACAATTACAGGTATTATTGTTTCGTTGATTGGGATATATATATATATATATATATATATATATATATATTGTGTCTTCACGGTGTTTCAGACGATATTATAATTATTATACACTAATATATTCGTGTTATTGATATTTTATATTATTATTGATATTCATGATTAAACAATATTCGTAACGTCAACTCTGTTCGTATCGTTATTGACTTTCTATATATATATATCTTTGTAATATCACCATTCTCGTCCAACGATTTATTGTTAGTAATAATAATAATAATAATACATTACGAACACCGTCACTGTAAATATATGCCAATATGCCGAGGACATTATATTATACAAGTGTTCGACTATATATCGCGGATATCGTAATAATGCATTAAATGTATGTATCACTCGTATACAGAGTTCATTAAAATAATTAGGTTAATATAATAATTCAGATTAAATCGCTTACGAGACCGGGAATAGCGAATAGGATTACACGTTTTTGTCCAGTAACGATTTTTATAGACGCAACGTATATTGTTCGAGACGATTATTATTGTAATATTATTTATTGAACGCAGAGAAACGTTACAAAATATAAACATAAAATTAATAACATGAAAATGTAGAAAAAAAATTCGGTATTTATTATTTTTGTTAAGAGAATTCTTTAGTTTCGTGTTAGTTGAGAGGTTTCTCGTGTTAGGCTGGTGGTATGTTGATAATCGCAACGCAATACACACGCTGCCGAATTCTCCTCGGTTAATCTATTTCTAATTTTCGGATAAACGTGATTTGACACTGAAAACAATACAAGCACAAGTCGAAGAAAAAAGCGAAAAAAAAATTATAATTTCCTAACAGAATTAAAGTTAAACTATGTTTCTAATACGTTGTTAACACGGCGATGTGTAACGTCCGATGACGCTTTCGCATGTTTACACATTTTTCTGTCTAAATTGGAGATGAGATTTCAGATCGATAATTTGCATATATATATATATTTTTTTTAATTACACCTAATAAATGTCATTATCGAAATGTTGCGTATCGAAGAAATCCAAATAGTTTTTAGTAATTTTTCAATTCTTTTAAAATAATGCGATTTTTTTGAAAACTCTTATTTAATAACACAAATAATAATTGATGATTCACGCACGAGATTCATTCTATATTTGTTTCTTTAAAAATTCGTCCAGCTTTTTCTTTTTCAGTTCTAAGTATAATTCGAATTCGTCAGATTTGAAATCATCAATAAAAATAATATTTGAAAATAATTTCAATTGTTCTTTATTATTAGTCCAAACATGACTACAATATTGTCTTTCCATGTCATTGTAATTTTTTATTCAGAATGTTTAAATGTGATATATTATATCTGTGAAAACCATTAAGTTTTATTTATGTGTTTTTTTTTCAAACCGATCTTATATTCATTATAAAACTTATTCGTCTAAACGAATTTTACAAACAACATCGCTCGCTTACCAACACTATTGCACGATGAACGTGTAGACAATGAACGGGGGAGGGGCGACACGCATGAAATCTTAAATATTTTTTGTACACTCGGTATTCAACGAATATTAAATAATTATATGATTAGTAGATACTGTTAAGATTCATTTCGGAATAAACTTTCGATTTTACGGAGAAACTTCGTTCGCTTAGATCTATAGAAAATATTTTACACAACGAGCAATGTAAATATGTCGAAAATTTTCCGTCAAAATAAATTATTTTTAAAAATGTAAGGTTTTTTTTGGTTTTTGTAAATTGTCATAGTAAACATGAAATTATAAACCATATACATAATAACAAGTTGCCTTACGAATAACTCACGTATAACGAACAATAGACACGATAATAATATAAGATCAGCGTAAAAAAATTTAAAAAAATTCCACGGATGGTAGCGAATACGAACGGATGTTGAATAAAGAACATGAAAAAGTATAGTTGAGTACATAATATTGTGAAAGGCCAGTGAAAAAATAATAAATGAATTATAAATTTAATTGTAAATTCGGAAAACTTCAAATATCAAATCAATTTTAATATATTATAAGCAGTCACGCGTCCCATATTAACATTCATGAAAAAACCTTGTTTTTTTACGTTTTTGAGAGTAGGTATAGGTTTAAAAAGAAAATTTTAAACATATACACTTTGCGCGGTACACAACATTGCGACCGACTTTGCACTATAGATAGGCTAATATTATTATAACTAGTACCGGGATTTATAAGCAAATGTATATTTTTGTGTATTTGATTTAAAAATATTCGAATTCGAAATGTCGCGACGCTTCATAATAACATCTAGAGTTTATCGATACATTTTACTTTTTTTTTTTTTTTTTACATATTTTTCCACATTTCAGTGAAAATGTCTATAATATATATTGTACAATATTCTTTAAAAAAAGTAAAACTATAGTTTAAATTTTACATAAATGGTGAAACAAGTGAATGCGACGAAGATAATAAATGACCCGTCGTCTCACTTGAAGAATATTCGTTACGTCGCATAGATTGTTCCGTGTGAGGTCAAATGTAATTTTTTCAATTACAAAAGTATTGGGTATATATGTCTCGAGATAATCGTTAGAGTTTTCAATTTGAAAATTTGAAATCATTTTTCATTATTTCATGCTAGTACAATATAATAATACTTAAATATACGAATAACATCGTAACACATTTCGCGTCTGCAGTACGCGTGTCATGTAAAAACCGCCGAGAATATCGGGGTTTTTTTTTTATTTAGAGTGTAATTTACGCATGTCGTTTTAGACACAGCTTGAAAAATATCCACGTCGCGGGGTGAGAGTTAGTTAGTATATTTCGGCCAATATTTTTTAACTATTTTTAAATGTTAACAATTTTAAAATGTATCTGAAGAAAATTAAGTGGATAAGGGGTATACAATTGACGAGGAGAAAATTTCTGTCACTCGGCACTGGACAACATTTTCTGCAGTTGACACGAATGCCTGTTTAATTTTGTTTCTGAAACCGTTTTTTTTCCATATGAAACACATCGTTCAAATAAACTAAACTTTTAAGATTCTTCCGTCGGTTACCAAGGGCGATTTATATTGATTTTCATTATGTGTACCAATCTTGGTTGTAAAAATTGTTGTAGAATTTTTTCACAGTACGATTTGGTCGCGCAAAAAAAAGAGAGCTATATGACATAGTAGGAATATTTTAAAAACATTTCAAACACGAAAAATGATAAAATAAATAAATTATTTAAATTTCAAGCTATAATGATTTAATATACACCTAGGGTATTTTGAATCGTATAAGCATCTTAATCTGGATAACTTCATCGGGTATCGAACAGTAACAATTTTAACCGTTCACAGGTGAAGCTGGGTAATATGTAATAATATTTATTTATTTTTTTTAAACTCAATTTTGTATTTTGTTTTGTACACAATATCATTATATATATATATATATATATATGAATTATATCACTAATATGAAAATAATGTTATTCCGAATTTTTGTAATATTTTGACCTATATATACATTTATTTATTCAGTCTAATATTTTTGCTACATTAATGTGTAATAAAAAATAAGTAATGTGTTTATATTGAGTGTGATTTTTTGTTGTTGCATATTTATGATAAAAATATGCACATTTAATGGATTTATCCAGTCCATAATTATTACATAATATATTGAGGGAAAAAACCGTAACAAAATTTGTTGTTGTTAAATATTACTATTAGACAGTGTCATTAAGAATCATATCACCTATTATTGTATTATTTAGCCGTAAAATTTGTAATATTTTTGTATTTTTCTTTCAATATTTTCATAATAATATACGTAGGCGGCTATATAAAAAAAAAAAAAAAATGTCGCGTTCCACTCTTCCAAAATATAAATATGTGATGGCGAAAATCGTACGGACGCCAACTAATAATATACGTACGTATCCAAGGTTTTCACGCTTATAATCAGCAATAATTAATATTATTTTTATTATTATAATACCAATGTGCCTGCGCAACAGTTTACATCATTACAATCGACGGACAAGCGCGAAGTTCTAATTTATTATTATTTAAACAGACGAGGCATTTCGTCATTGATATTTCAAAAGTGTCCACGCGATATATCACGTATTGCTCGTTTAATCTATTGACTTTGAATCCGAAAAATACAATAATAATATATGCAATTCGCCGCGTATGTGTGTAATAAATATAATGTAATATTTTATATGAAAATAATTACTGATAAAAAATCACTAAATAAAATGTACTGGAAAGGATGGGAAAAGAGAAGAAGTTTTTAACAACAATAAAATATCGGGAGCATGAATACATAGAATATATCACGAGGAATAATAAACAATAAAAAAATATTCCAGCTTATATTACAAGGCAAAATCAAAGGAAGAAGAAGTTTGAGAGGTGATGAATATTCTGGGTAAAGAATGTCCGCAATTGGTATAATATAAAATCAATTAATTTATTTCGAGCATCACTTGACAGGGACAATATTGTCAATGAAGTATGCGTAATTTGTATATCGCGTATTATGTATTTATGTTTTATAATAATACCAATATGAAACTGTCATCCTTTTCTAATAGTTGGTTTTATTTCTCGATATTTTTTTTTTTATAAAAATTAATATATGTCTTTTTATCATAGTTTGCGGTGCCGTATATCTGTAGTATTTATAGCTAATAATAAATAGTAACAGTGAAATAATTGAATTGGTCCGTTATATTGTTTTTCGTTTTGAGAAAAATACACACACATGTAAACATACGAATTATAAAATATGATCAAAAATGACTTTCACTGATATTTCTAAACACACACACACACACATGTCTATTGTTTCCTTATAGGAAGTGAGGAGTGGACGATGCGAAGAAGAAAAACGAAGATGATATCGCCTGTTATAATCAAACTCACGTACGAGTATGACTATGGGATTCTATTGTTGATTATTTAGTTATTATTATTATTATTATTATTATTATTATTATTATTATTATTGTGGTATTCCACGTTTTCACGGTTCCAAAAAACAATTTATTTTATTTTTTTGTCAAAAATTATTAGTAAGTTTAGTTACTCTCTGATATTGTTAATAACGAGAAAAAAGATGTATATTTGTATTTAGTAACAAGAAGAATATTTTAGTTATTCGTTTGACGGCAGAAGTTATTATACAATGCGCAAAATTAAATGGAGAGCGTAAAATATATAATTTTCGCAATGCATATTTATTATTTCGACATAATACAAAATTGAAAACGGTAAAAATATCGTGATGTACCGAATAAATTCTAGATTTAAAAAAAAAAATTCATTTTTGATTGAATTTAAAGGTGTTTTTACAAATATTTCCAAATGTTACATCGTAGAAATCTTAGAACGTTTAATGTAAATCTAATAATAATAAAAATATTAACCTACTGCAGGCTATTGGTTTTGTTAACAATATTTTAGAATATTTATAGATACATTGCAATTAGTGAACTTATATATAAAATTATCCATGCCGACATGTACAACAGTAAACTTTTTTCTGTTTTATTATAAGCATCATCGAATTACATTCGAATTGAATTCACTCAAAATATAAATTCAAGATTTGTCGTAAATTTGATTTTATTTATATCAATAGTATAAAAATAATCTTCAGTAATATTGTTACGTTCATTGAAAACGATTTACTAATTTACATCTATTTATATAAATGACTTGAAGATATACTTAAATAATATACACATTTTAAAAGTAAATGCCAATAATCAGTTTTGAGTAAAATAACAGTTTTTTTTTTAATTAATGCATAAAACAACGATTAATAAACAACGGCCACACGAATATCGTTTGTTTTCAACATGATAACGTGTAACTATACAAACAAACAAAAAATTAACCGAGTATAATTAAACATTGAGCTTGCATTATTAAATGTACACCGTGAATTCGTATTCTCTGAAGAACATATTATCAACCGTTTCGTATTAATTTTTGTATTGTTTGTAACTTAAAAAATTGTATATTTTAAATAAGTATTTACCCTGAGGTAAAAATCAAAATCTTCGTACGTAGTCAGTATATCAAGCGAACAATTCAATTATTAGTTATTTATAATATTATATTTTAATTTTTTTTTTTAAATTTCATTTAAGTCTGAAAATTTGTAAAAGATTTCACTTATTTAAAATGTAAAACATATTCGTTGATTGTCTTCTCGTCTATTGATATTTGGCAAACATTTAATGGGTTAGAGTTGAACCAATTTTTTTGTTTATAAACAATTCTTTTTAAATTTAAAACATTTCTCGGCTTTGGGCTAGGAACCAAAGCTGTCACTAGAGCAGAATTAAAATTAGTCTTGAGAAATCCAAATTACTTTAAATTCAAAATGATATGAAAATAAGAATAACGAACATGTTTTTACTTGATGACCATAAAATATAAAAATATCGAAAACATTTTTAATGATTAATAACGTAGGTAATAGTGATTATTATTATTATTATTATTATTATTATTATTATTATTATTATTATTATTATTATTATAATTATTACTCTTATAATTATTTGAATTAAATATTATAAACAACATTATTTAATTTAATTTGTTTTCACTATTGGTAACACGAATAAATGATTTTCTTCTATCAATCCGTATAATAAAACATTTTAATTCATTTTCAAATTATATGGACAGGTTAATTTTCTCTATGTCAATGTAGTGTTACGTGATGGCATAATTGAAATTTTTACAATTATTCAGATTAATTATTTAAGAAATATTGTTTTCTGTTTTCGAAAATCGATGCAAAGCATTCAGTTGCATCACAGAACGGATGAAATCTATTATTATTTTCGTGAATAAATTTCGATATAATAATAATTATTATTAGTCGGAGATTGTATATTTTTTACACATGGGAATAATTTTAATTTCTGCAGGGCAACGATGGTTGTATAAATGTTTTTGTGTTTATGAATTAATTGATGTTTCTAATATTTACGGGTTTCAAAATACATTATTACAGTATTTTAAATTATAACTTGATATGATATACATTACATAATAATAATATTTCTAATTAAGAAAATTTAAACCAAAATACGTCTGATCGCAGCACAAAGGTGTACACACGTTATAATACTACTCGTATTTCATAGACGATCACGTCGTATCACTTTCGTTCGAACAAAAATATTCCGTACGCGTATTTGTGGGGCAATCGACTGGATAATAATAATAATAATAATAATAATAATAATGTGTACGTTATTACTACGCGGTACATTGACGTCCAGAGAAAAATGCGAAATACATTTATTATTTATATGGATGATGTTGGTGTACAACGGACGATTTGTGTAAAACTCGTAAAACGCAACACACACGATATATTTATTCGAGATGATTTATAACGAGACGAATAATTCATTTCGTTCTGGGAGTTTGGATGGAATAATTATGATTTTATTTTATACAACTATGTACTAACGTAGAGCGTTCTCTCAGTAAATCTGTTTACGCGTCGTGAATACGAACTGCTGCCGTAAATTGATTAATACGTTATTGTCGGCGATTATGTACAATAATATTACACTACAGACTTTTGTGAAATATTTGGTTAAAATTATTTCGAATACACGGTTGTTCCGAATACATAAAAATAAAAGAAGAAAATATTTTTTAGTCAAATATTTTACAATAGTATTCCTTGAGTATTTTGTACAACTTTTATTTTTAATATTAAATTTTAACAATATAAATATTAAATATAGTAGGTAATCAATATTGTTATTTAATCGGATATATTACACTGCTAGTAGTGTAAATAATTTTATAATCATTTATTAATTAAAAAAGAAAAAAAATCTGCGTTTATAAACGTTTACACAACCATTAATAAATAAATCGATAATACATATTATACATAGTTATAAATATTATAATAACGTCTTGTAATCAAATATATTTGAATAACAGTTTACACGCCAAATTTGGGTGAAGATTATTAATGCATTTTTTTGTTTTGTATATTTACTGGTGCTACTCCAAACAACTAGATCCCGAAGAGTTTTATTCTCTCAATTTGTTGTTGTAATATTCAATAATATTATATAATATATACTCGTATCTACAAGATCTCACATCACTGTTATAACTAAATACGTTCTAATGAAATAACAATTTAAACGATTAAGTGCACACAATAAATAAATATACACACAATAAATTGGAAACAAAAGCAAGATAATATTGTCACTTATGCGCACACACGTCTAATAATCAATTTCCAAAGCGATTACTGTAACCAACAACGAAAATCTAAATTTTTGTGAAATATTTAACGTTTCTATTTCATGACGTAAAATAGTGATTTTCGAGATTTTCCCCGTTTTATTGTTGAATAATATAGACACTGATTTATTACATGGACGTAATAATTACGTGTTCTCGTCTGTCGACTGTTATACAGAATTAGAAAACAAATTTAATAATTATTACTAAAATAATAATTATATGAAATATTTAATAATTATTACTTATTATTGACGTAATATTTAATATAAATATTATACAGGTACGGTGAAGGGGATTCCTTTATTATTATTTTTTTTTATCTATTTATGCTATATTGATTGTAGTTATTCAATGATCAGTTCTTGAAATATTCCTAGAAGTCTGTAATAATTAGCGTGTTGAGAATCTTATTTTTTAAAATAAAATATCTTCTAACTACAGTTATCCAGTATTTCTAGAACAAATTACCGAATAACTGCAATCAATACAGCATAAATGGCTAAATAAATATAATGAAAAGTCAAAGCAAATTATTATTTACATAACAAAAAATTAATATATATATATATTAAAAAAAAATACGTGCCTAGAGTATTCACAAAATGTTTTTTACATAGGTATCAACTGAATTCGTTAATCGTCGGTGTACGTTAACTTAATCTATCGGTTTATAACACGATGACAATGCTTACAGGTCGAAAATTACGTTTATATTTAATTTTGCGTATGCGTGCTTTATCTTTTTACATATTTTTTTTATAATACATATATAATTATTTTGAAGTTTATTCATAATTCTTATTGCGATTTGTCTTAAATAATATCAATAACTTACGCGGACATTGTAATTTTGACACTGTTAACACCAGGGGCAGAGTGAGAACTAAAGCCCAAAGACTGTTGGTTTTTTATCTAGGCCGCCCACCGCAAATTTACAAAAAAGGAAAATGTTTTCCGTCTCTTTCCTCTAATACTCTTTCTCTCTCTCTCTCTCTCTCCCTCTTTCTAACAATAATTGCAATTAAAAAAAAATTTAGATTCTGAGCGGAGTGAATTGTATTGGTTTTAGGATAGTGTCATTTTTATGTCTGTACACAAATATTCTACTAGAAGGAGTACAACGATCTTTACAGTCACAGTTTGTTTCCGATAGCAAATAGTCGGTAGGTACTTTAAAGTGGTCATTTTTCGATTTTCTCAATGGTGCCTAAAACCATGACTCAAAAATAGTAAAAAAATCGTAATTTTTTCGTAATTTTAAAACCAATGGGTACAGGAACTGAAAAACAGTTATTAAATATGTGACTTTCTATTATATTTTAAGGAAAACGAAGTTTCCAAAAGTTTCTTTTAATATTGGACTTTTTTGAGCATTTACAGGTTACGAGATATTTAATTTATAAATAGGGTTAGTTTTTTTTTTGTACGCAAAACATTACACCGGGTCATCACTCAGAATCGTTGTATCGATCGAATGCAATGATTTATCATTGCTTTTAAAATTGTAGGGATAACGGATTTTAAAATCTTTATCCAAGTAATTCACATAAGCAACACATGTGTACAACACCCTGCGGCTCGCTATTTTTTTTTTTTTTTTTTAATTTTTCCTAAATAATTGTTAAATTCTTTAAGAGTATATATCTCTATTACTATAAATTATTAAAAAAAAAAAAAACGAGCTGGTTTGAAAAAAATTTTTGAACATCAGACTATCAGGCCATATGTAAAACTCCCATTTTCCAGACCGTTCACTCCGTCCATGGTTAACCAACGCTGTTTATTGGTGATATCGTATTCTATCCTAGCCTGTCCCGTACGACGATAATTCCTGGCTACGCCACTGGATGTCGGGGATAACGAAACCACTTGTATTACGTAGAATGACACGGATTTCACCCGAGTGCTTTGCGCTGTAGCTATACCGGAGGGCGCGGTGTTGGAAAAACGAAAACACGTCCTCCGTTCGTAATAATTGAATTGGAAACTGCGCGGTAGCTAACTTGCCGGACGGAATATCTTCTGCGGACTGTATAGAATTTTTTTATTCATATTTGACATTTATTATTACAACCGCTGGACTTGTCGTCGTCGACGTTCTTATTATTATTATTATTTGTTGTTGTTGCGTTTAAAGAGAAGAACCCGCGGTTCGCGAACAATATAATATAATTCTCGTAAACTAGGCGCGAGAAGCATCTGAAACTCTCCCGTCCGTGTCACGAATACAAATAATACGTTCGCTCCGTTGTCACTGTTGTGGTATACGCATTGTGTACATTATACGCGGACGATACAGTCGTATTTTTTTTAATTGGCACCGTACCGTACTGGACCGCGTGCGTTTAATATATATTTATATAATAAAACACATCAAATACATCGTTCACGGTATTCGCTTTCTATATTTATTCCTTTCCGTCCGTCATCGTCTTCGCTTCGAATCCACTTCACGTATTCCTTTACCGGGCCGCGTCGTCCGTGCACACGCGCTTGTTTATACATAAATAAACGCGACGTAAACGTTTTCCCCGTTGTACCTACGTACGTACGTACGTTTTCTCGCGGTTCTTCGTTTCGTGTACCGTTCAACTGTCTCGAAATATCGTACGAAAACGGATTCGATTTTTGCCAAACTGGTGGCCCGGCCCGTGTTCAGCGCGCTCCGGCTGAACGCGTTCTATTCCCGACGACGAATTATTTAACAAAACACCCGTCCATTCGCGCGTTTCTATATTGTAACGTAAAACCGATTAATTCTTTTTTCGGTTTAACGAGCGATTTCAATTTTCCCATATACTTATGTACCGCTACGCCGCAGCGCACACCAGTGCAGACACGTGGCCGAGGGAAGGGCTCGATGGGCGCAAGCCTCATTATCCCTTGAGATTTCTAGAAATTCTAGAAAAGTCGTGTTTTCCCACGAGAAAGTCTTTTTAAATACATTTATGAAGAACGCGAATTTTTTTTTTTATTATTATTATTGTCGGCCAGCATCTTTAATTATACGCTTATCCAGAACGTTTTATCATTACGGCTGAGATTCCGATTCGCTTTGCATTTTTTCCCCCAAAGTTTGCTGTGCGCGACGCTCGTCTGCTCATACCCAGTGGCGTAATTGTAAAAAACCGTGAGAGGGGCGTGTAGTGAAAAACAATCACTGTTTCAAAATCAGTTGATGCAGACAAGCGTTTTTGTGAGACCGCCAAGCTACTCAATCGATCTTGGCTCAATTGTGTTTCTCAAACGCTGCAAACGAGAAAACGATCTTTCACAAAAGATGCGGTATTTGTTTTTATCACATTAATAATCCCATTCGCAAGTCACTGGACGTCGGATATTCAATTTTGTTTGTAATAGTATGTTCTTTATACATTATTGACAATTTCTACTTCTGCTGCAACATTCAGATCATGAGTTCTGCACGCTCATCGAATAAAATAGTAATATACACCAATACGAACTGTCGCTTTGGCTTGTATTGCTCGAGTATTCCGTAGTTTTGACAATTTTTGTATTGAAAATTTGGATGGTTACATGCCCGCCATTAAGGTTCTCGGAAGAAATGGTAAATCGATAACTTAGCCGCGCACACAAGACTTCAAAGGAGATGAGTTTGCTCTCAAATTAGTAATTACGTCAGTGACTGTATCGTTCAATCGAGAATACGTTAGCATCGGCGATTTTTATACTGTAGAATGAAATATCCATTTATTAGTAGTATGACGTCACATTCAACGTATTATAGCGTGTGTACTATTAGGGGTTATAATAATCATCGTATGGTACGAAAACGCGAATAAAATTTTTATTTTTTGATATTGGATTATTGTATTACGCTTGTATTGCATTATGTTCAAATGTTTACTACTCATGTCTTACCGTTAGACGTTTTTGCCAAAAGAATAATCAACTTCAGTATAGTGTTGTAAAAAAAAAAAAATAACCAAATATGTAATGTAAACAGGTTACTCGAGAGAGGGGAAAAGATGTGTTGATTACGCGAGAATTGAATTTTGCACGATGCGTTCAAATTTTATGAAACATGAAATAATGCGCGTATAATAGGTATTCGCGTATATTAATATAAACGATTATCGTTATAGGTTTTTGATAATTTTATTAAATATAATTTCATAAAATATTTTCAAATTTCGTTTTAAATTCGCATAATATTACGGAGTAATATTTAAAATAAACGTACTTAAAATTAAATAATAAAAACGAAAATAATAAAAAACACTACGTAAATTAATACTTCAAATTAATAAAACAATTTTTTTATATATATAAAATATACGAGTCGTATTTTCTTTTTCACTTTCTATACCCCTGATAATGACTTTTAGTGAATAAATAAATATATTTTATACAAAAGCTCAATTTATTTTTTGATTTTTTTTTTGACATTAGCTCTAGATACATACATACACCCATAAAATCAATATAAATTACAAAATATAAAAATATTTTTTCACGCAAATATAAAATAAATAAACATTTCAAATCGTTCGATACATTATGCGCACAAGTTTTGTTTAGCACCAGTCACACGCACAATGTTAATACAACCATATAATAAATTGCGTTTATAAAATGAATTTCCATTGGCAAATATCAACTACTGTATGTTATAATGAGTATGATTTAGTTATGATTTCGATTGACCGCACGGGGTGATTATTTATTCGGTCAGGATACTTACTAGATTTTAGTAATAATTCAAAACACCGTTTTTGTGAAAGTATCGACCAACAGATCAATCTGCGCGATTCATTTCTTATACCGAAGTCCACTTGATTATGAGGTTTTGAATAAAATAACTGAATCGACATTTCGAATTATATTGCGTTCGTTACGTTTCGAATGTCCGATTGACACGAAATGTTTTTTTTTTTTATTATTGTATATTTTATTTATAAAAATAAAAGTCGCGTTTTCTATCGGAATTATCATTACTGAATTTGAACTCGGTATGTTGAAAGTAAAATTATTATAACGAATAAATAAATTGCGGTCGTAATAGTTTCTTTTTTATTTTCATTTAATCATATTCGTATCGTCATTTGAAAAATTGATTTCTATTGTAAAAATACTAGCATTCATAAATCTCAATACATAATATATTCATTCGATCCGAGAAGATTTAAATTGTACACACATACACACATTGCAGTAATATAGCTACGCCATGTTTTTTTTACCCGCGTATATCATTATCGTAATTTGAATGTTATAAAAACGAAAATGTCATTAATCATTTCCTTGTGAAAATAAAAAAAATAAAAAATTGTGCTTACAAAACGAGAGACTGTATCGTTATTGAATAGTATTATTATTATTATTATTATTATTATTATATCGAACGTCCAGCTGAGAAACGTACAACCGGTGTGTATTGAGTCAAAGTCTTATTATAATTAAATAAAACGTTTTCACCTGTAAATTATTAAATTATATTACACGTCAAACGAATGAATCAAACTCGTCTGTTATTTATATCCGCGTACTGTATGTATTATAAGTTACGCGCGGACGAATAAATATAAAAAAAATGAACAACACGACTCAGTATTGGTGTTTAAACTAAAAACGAGGACATCGAGGAATGAGTAATAGGAATAGTAAGGATTATACGTAACATGCCTTCGTTATAATAGTTAGAGATCGTATTTATATGTGATTAAAATAAGAAAATTTTATGTTCTATAATTTCATCAATATGATCATTTTTATATGCATAAATATTTTCTTTTTGCAAATAGACAGTGCTTCATTGAAATGTGTTACTGAAAAAAACAAATAAAAGTAAAAATTTATAAAAATTGTAACATAGTTAAAATTAATTCTTTAAAAATAACTTGATAAATATACTATACACATATTTATCTGACACATAATCCACACTTGGTAATTTAAAAATGTAAGAGGCAATAGCATGTTAGAATTTTCTCCGGCTTTCTGATGAAAATAAAAAAGAAGAAATAATAGATATGGAATTTATATAATAATTATTTTTCAACAGTTAATGCCCCACATCCATACGCACATTTTTTTTAATGAATTTTTAACGTACTTAAACTGAAATCCCATAAAAGTAATTTATTACAGAATATTAAGACAAACAGCATTTACAAGTTAAAAGTATATATTTTGTTATATAATAATTAATAATTTATAAATCGTTATATTAACATTATTTTTCCTCCACACATTTTCATTATATTATAATACTTTTTGCATGAATTTTATATATTATATACAAAAAAATTCGAAATGATGCCTCTTTTCGGTCGCGTCTTCTTCATTTACAAATCGTACACCATCATAGCGATAAGATTACAACTTTTTATTTTAATGCTTCTACGTTCCATCGAGGCTCTCTGTTTTTAAAACTAATTCTCGCCATACTTTTCGTGTGTAAATAAGTTCCAAATTTCCGTTCCAATCTGATTTTAATTCAACCGAGTCATTTCTAACCACATCAAGTCATTTTTATCTTGGACGTCCCCATGGTCTTTTCCGATCTGTTTGATTCACCATTACGATCTTGATAAGGGAACCATCAGATCTCCGCGCACAACCAGTCCAAGCTAGTCTTCAAGACTCTTTACAAACTGCACTATATCCTATTTTGTACACAGATTATTTAGTTTCTTATTTCACCTCCTTACCCGTTTGTAGTTCATTATCGTATAGAGCCATAGATTTTTTTTTTTTTAATTTTCCTCTCAGAGACGAGAAGGTTATTGTAGTCCTCTCCTGTTGTGGCTCATGTATTGCAGCCGTGCGTAGCGATTGGTCTTACATAAGGATTACGATTAATAATACTTATTATTGAACACCTAATGAAGTGATCCGATTATAATTATTCTCCACTTAGTTATGAACGAAATTCATCGATTTTTTTTGTTTTTTTGTTGTTGTTGTTGAGTGCGCGGCCTTAAACTGAAAAGTGCGAGACCCAGAGTTGCTTGAGCGTTGCTCGCCCCTCTTATCTTAAGTGTTCTCCGGGCTTACGTTAACGGTTGTTAAACGCACTTTCGACGTATTTCTATTGCACAGATTCTGGCCGCTGTGATAGTGGCGGGCGTGAAGTGTACCAATCATGGCGAGGCCGACAAACGTTCCGCTCACAGCCACGAGGATGGTTCCATGCGGATAAAAGCGCAGTCCCGGATATCCTTGTTGAAGGGCGGTGGATACGGCGCGCGTGTTCAGATCCGCGAAGATTTGCTCGGCCGAAAGCACGCACACGCCATGGCCATATGCGATTGTAACGGACAGGGTGAGTGACTGCGCAATCGTATTGATAATAATTGCAGGTGAAAACGGGGGGGGGGGGAGGACTCGTTAATTCGTATACGAGTATTATACAACACGGATGTAGCGTACAGTGAATGACGATCGAATTATCGTAGTGCGTTTTGATTTAAACGGAAAAAGAAAACTTATTATTAAATTTATTTGCAGAAATAATACCGAAAATTTACGCGCGTATCGTGTATTGTACAAAGAGATGTGCAACATTTTTGGAGATTTTCATTTCAGTTAGACCCGCAGCGGTTTCTAACCCGGGTGATCAGTGGTATGAAAGTAATATTTTTTTCCATTTACACGAATTTTTCAATTCGAAAAGAAAACTAAAGAATACGCATAAACGTTGTACCGTTGTACGTTTAATAAATACGCGCAGGGAGAGAAATTTTATTCCATACCGTAAAGCGATTGCTTTCATTTCAAGACGTAACTGCAGTTCAATGATGTGCGAGCAAATAAGTGATCCGATAGAATGCACACTTAAAATTTTTTTACTACATAATATGTTTTTATAGCCACGGTATATGGCTTGTCGAATCATCTATTTCCCATAGTCGATAATAACAATTCAATATATTATACAATTATCAAGAGACGTGGGACGCAATATTATTTACAGTAGTCCGCGGGTTCAGACTCTGATTGTGTTAGACATTCGAAATAACGTTTCTGCATTGATCATTCCACCGTTTTAATGTAAACACTGGCAATTTCGAACGATCAAACCTCAGGGTCAATGTGGTGGTGGTGGATTAAAAGAGTTCATACACGTTTTGTGCAGTTATGTACTTTTATATTTGTTTTAAAATTCCATATTCTTGTAATTTGTCCTTCAGTAGTGTCGGTGAAGGTAAAATTTTTAAACGGAAAATTAAATTTTTTTATTTTCAACATCCATAGACATAATCTTGATTCAGACTTGTAGAAATTTTATATGAAGTTTCATAGTATAGTTAAAAAGAAGTCGAAATTACCGTCAATATATTATTGTGTAATAAAACTAAACAAAATATTAGAAAACGACGATCCCCGGAATGCGTCGTTGTCTCTTTAAATTTGTTTAATGATCTTAGTGTACATATATTTACGTATGAAATACGATATTTTCCCGCAAATATAACCACTTAAGAGCCATTTATGATTCGATCTGGGCGAAATTGATTTTGCCATGACACGTGAATAAGAGAAGCTGTATTATTATTATACACATGCAGTAGTGTTTACCGGTGTAACGCATCTACCGCGCATAATATTATATTATTATGTGTTTATTACGGAGTTTAGTGTTTTACATGAATTTTCGGAAAAAAAACATATATATATATATATACGTAAATAGGTGTATTGTAGTTTCTGTAATAATTTTATTTTATTATCGGTCCATTTTAATCCACCAGATCATTAACGTGTGTAATTACACAAAAAAAAATAATTAAAAAAAATATATAAAAAAGATAATAATATAAATATGCGTATGAGTGTGTAAGACGAAATAGAATTAAGAGAGAAGTTCCATTTTCTGTGACATTACCTTACTCCTATTAACGGAAAGAGTGTTCCGGGGTAGTGAGTACGAGAACTGTTAGGCATTTTTTTAATAAAATAAAAAAATAGCAAGGAAATAAGCAATAAATAGGTGAATACATAATGTCTAACTTTTATCGCGGTACATGAGACTTCAAAAATTAATAAAATGTTTAGGACGTCGCCTTCGTGCAGATTTAGATTTTTTTTTGAAATTTATTTTAGAATATTTGGCTTATATTTATATTTATATTTGTTTCTAAATAAACGGAATAGTAAATTTGTTACATTTTTATTCAGAAAAACATTTAAAACCCGTCCGAAATTTGCAGCACAATTGACGGTACACCGACTATCGCAGTAGGGGCCATGGATGTTTGTCATCCGCGTGTCACGTAGGAAAATATCACCTGATTAAATTGTGCAAAGTGTTTTTTGACAGTTAGAAATAAAAGTAGGTGACATAAAAAAATAAAAAAATATAAAAAAATTCGTGTCCCGTCAACGTCGTTCAGTAGTCGATAAAAATATAATATAATATTAAACCACGTGAGGTCCAGGAAATTCTTTCGTGTTTATTGTTGTAAGAGATAAAAAAAAAGTTAATCTGACCACTTGATCGTACCGGTTAAATGTCAAAAAAAAATCTCGCGTTTTATTTCACTATTATTACACATAAAATGGTATCGTTTTTCTCTTTTTTTGTATTTATGTTTAGTGCTCATGCTTTTCGTTTTTATTGAAATTTTATATATTTTTTTTATTCACATACAGTATTTAATATACATATACATATATATCGGTGGTTTTTAACGAAAATTTTATTTCCGTATTTTGTTACATTTACTCGCATAAATACTAAATATCAAATCGTATCGAATATATTGTATTGTCTAATAGTACATTATAGATAGGTTCAAGAAACAAAATCATTTTCTTTCCCCACTATTGACTGTTTCAACACTGTCTGTAACCATTATCAACTAGTTATGGCCAAACATTTCTTCTTTTTTTTTTTGTTCGTCTTAAATACAATTTTAAAACGTGACGTTTATTATAATAAGACGATAATATGTTATTAGTTTGGTTTATGCATTTATAAAACAGCAAATCTTAATAATTCGTAGCAATCAATTTCTCCCAATATTTTCTCGTTATTACTATTTTTTATTTTTACTGGATTTCTTTTACGCTCTTTTAAGGCGTGTTTACGGTAAATATTATTATGATCGAATAAATATTTAAACCCGTATGAGACCGGTTAAACGTAAAATGACACTACACAGACATTTATGTTGTCTCTGTCTGCCTTACAGATAATATAGAGAAATAGTACTTTCGTGATTCAAACGCTACGAAGTCTACAATAAACATTATGATATAAATTATATACCATTTAAAAGACAACAAAAGACTTTCAACGTTTTCCGGGAATCAGATTATCAAAATTACGTTTTATTTTACGCAATTAATCATTTAGCAAAACACATTGGTTTTCTACGTCATATTATTAATCTGTCAATACGTTTTTTTCTTTCAGTCTCCAACAAAACATAGCGAACATTTTCTCATTTTTCAAACTGCGTAACAATTTTGTTCTAATGTTCTTTTACACGGCGTTTGAATTGCGATAGGACGCATTACTATACACTGCCCGTAAGACGACAGACAACAGACAACAAATGCCTGTGCAGCGTGTCCTTCTCTTATGATAAAATATAAGATGAACTCCTCTCCCCCAATCGCCGCCCACCCGTTTCGATCATCGGTCACGAAACGGATTTACGAGCGGACGTTAAATTGCGAAACTATACATTACAACAAATCATTATATACATTAAATATAAACTCGACAAGTGGTATCTGTATAAACGTACTTAGTATGTACGCGGATGAAATATATTACTATTATTATCATCATCATAAGTGTCGTTTAGTGAAAGTTTGCCGGTGATTAGCGTGCTGTTGGGTTTATGCGCGAAACGAGAGTGGATGGTATTTGAGGAACACGGGGCAGACACTGTTGTATATCGCGTCGGACGTTCGCAAAATCGCTCCAGGGCTACACGTCCGGATAGTGGAATGGAACAGTGCTTTTCGTCGGAAACCGGCGACGTTCGATCGCGGTGTATTTATTATATTATATTATAGATTGTTATAGGACACGAAATGTGTTCACGAACACATTTGAGTTCGTTTTGGGAACGTCCGCGGGTCTCGAATGTTTTCAGATTTCTTTTCCCCTTCGCACCGTCGTAGTAGTAAAATTTTTCTAGGGAAGGGCAGGAAGAGGCGATCGTTTAAAATATAATATATGCCATTTAAAAGCAAAAATTTAATTATTTAAAAAAAAAAAAAACGGGAAGGTACGCGTCTTAACGGGAATAATAAAAAATTGAGAAAAATTATCCAGAGATTTTTTTTTTTTTTACATTCTGAGCAAAACAAGGAAGCTACTGGTTTTAATACGATGGTTATAATATATATATATACATTTTCGACTAGAATGAATGTTCGGATGATCTAGTTATTATGTGTTACGCCGCTCCGGTAGCAAATCGTATTTAGTCGATACTCTGTTCGAAACGTTTTTCTCAATAAGTATTTTTCCTATGCGTAATTTAAAACAACTCAAAAATTGAAGAAAAAAAACTATTTTTTCAATAGTTCTTAAAAGTGGCACAAAGAAACTACCAAAAAAATTGTTTCTAGAGTCTTGAAATTTACACCGAATACGTATATACTCGTGCGTGTGTATACTATATATATATATATATTTTTTTTTTTTTCATTATCGTATATAAGTAAAAATTTTTCGAGTTTTGTTGTTATTTATAGCAATTGTTAGATGTTAAACTAAGTTATACATATGGTAATTTTTGTTTTAATTGTTAATAATTTTAAACGACATAGTTTAAGTAACATAGGCTCTATGTATGGTTCTATGAAACCTATATGGATACGCACGGTTTTAAAAGTACGGTAAAACGAACGCGTGGGAAACATGATGAGCTACGTCGGATTGAAACGTCGAATGCGATATTTTTTAATAAGAAATGCCTGGGTAAGGTGAAGGGGCCAGGAAAAAAAAAAACGGGAAAATATTTGATCGCGATTAAATTTACAATCGAAATTCCGTGTTCCGAAAACGGAGCCGTTCATCCGAACGATATCGTATGGGAATTTATTTTCGTATACTATGACTGGACGTTGTTCACAACCAATACTTGCGGTTATAGACAATATTCAGTTTTTCCGTCGTCTTACACACTTGGTGTACTCGTTCCTGTCGTTCGTAAGACGACAGCGGAAATCTCTGTGAATAAACTCATTTATTATTCCGCCGCGGTTATAATATGGGAGATGACACATTTTGAGAGACAGAGAAAAAAAGGATTATGTTCGTTGCTTTTTACGTTTTTATCCCTGCGCCCTTTCTATCGTCGATTTCGTTTCCGTTTCTGCCATTGTAGATTTTTTAAATCGGTCCACTTTTTTTTTCTTCTCGCCCCTCTCATTGATAAGGTATCGAAAAATCCGAAATTGCGTATTTTCTTCGCGTTAAAGAGTGCTGCGTTTAATTCAATCTCCGCGTACATGAGAATGTCGCCGAGTGTTTCATTGGGCATGTGTATCGGTGTGCTCCGAGTGACGTTAAACGGCATTACGCATGAAAGTTCATAAATCCATCAGACGATTAATAATAAATTATTCTGAAATGCGTCGATCGTCATGCGTATACTCGTTATAATATGGGTGCGATCGTGTAAAATCATATTATATACGTGCTACGTTGTCTTGTTTTATTTTTTCTCCTGTGCGTTTATCGAGCTCACCGAACCAGGTTATTGCGCTTTGGAGAGAAAATAAATATAATTAAAATTAAAATAAAATCGCGCATTATTATTATTATTATATTAACGAACAAACCTGTAGCTAAGAAGGAACCCACTACGCTTAGTGTCTGCGGCGAAGCTCATCGTTGCACAATGTTACGATGGCAGAAATATATTGTATTCCATTAAAAAACATTTTATGTTTTCGTGTATTATTATAATGTATTGGCGAACATTTTTCTGTTAATTGAATATGCAAATATACACACCGTTTCGAAACGTGATCAGACTCGCTGATGCGTTCGTTCAATACAGATAGTCGTTTCGTTATTAATTTTTTTTTTTATACATATATAAAACGTATTTATATAGGTGCGCACAAGTATACAATAATCGATATTGCATTATTATCTTAATACGAGAAGAATAATATATTTTTTTTCCTTAAATTACTGTCTACAGCGACGGATCGGTTAACCGACAGCGAATATAATAATAGTAATATATTTACTGATCAAATTTCGGCTTCTTTTCGATATCTCGAATGATGATGAGAAAAAACCACAAGAACTGTAAAGGAATTCGAAGTGAAATCATTTTTTTAAGCAAATAATTCGGTAAATAGGAATTTGGCGTTTTCAAATAATTTTTCGACGCTCGATCGCTCTTCAAAAATGAGCCTGTGACGTCAAAATAACGATATAGTTTCCCCTAAAAAAATTGTTTGTAATTGTTATAAATATGTAATATGATTTCTTCTTACCCTGCAAATTTATACCATCTGTGAGTATATATATACATATATAATATTTTGCTACTGCGGAAAGAAATTTTGATTGTCTGAAATTAATGAAAGTCAACACTAACGGAAAGAAAATTGTTAAACTTAATAATTAAGTTTAACAATTTTCTATTGTATATAGATATTTGTCAGCATTAAGAAATTTACTGCCAAAAAAGGATGTTATTGAAATGTTTCCACAAGTGAAAAGAAACGAACAAAGACATATTATATTCAGTTAGTCAATTTTATTTGATAAATGGGTATTTATTAATTAACAGTATAAATAAATTATTATATTTATTATTATTTATAGACAATTAATTTTATTATATAACGTTAATTTCTACTTTATTTTCCTTTAATTTCAACTCTCTGCTCTGCAGAGTAAAATGTCAGTAAAAAAATTAACGAGAAAATAAAATAAAAGGATCATTAAAAAATTTAAAAGGTGTCTTATTTTGAATATGGCTATTTGTGCAGTTATTCTGATTCCAGCCACTAGCTGTTACGCCGAAGAAACGGTTTATTTTAAAATAAATTATTGTTTCCTCGTGTAGTATTAATAATTATTAAATACATAATAATATATTGTTTTTACAATATTTATACGTATTGTTATAGTCAACAACTAGTTAACGTATACGTACAGTGAGACCTGTCAACGGCGGACTTTGATAAGACAGTTTGTCAGCTCTAAAATTAATTTTTTTTTGCACGTTTGTACATTTGTATAACGAAAACTTATAACGAATGGATATTTTTTTTTTTTTATTTTAACTTTAAAGATTTCCGTCATAACCGATTTCATCTCACTATACAATCAGTTCTATATTACTGTATGTACATACATCAGTCTCTTGCAGTACTATAGCTGCTGAAGTTATGTAAGTTTGGGTTCGTACACACGTATAACGATGTATGGGTGTTAGTAATGCACGGCTGGATTTAAGAATTTGAGACTTCTCATGATTGAGAAAAAAACTTCTCACGTTGATATATTTGTGTATCTAGATACAAGTAATTTAAAACGATTTAATTTTTTTGTTTTAAGTTAGAATTGCATTTACAATTATAGCGGAGAAATTATTCTGAAGAAAACCTTAAATAACTAACCTAATTAAAATTTACCTCGTTTTATAAATATAAACGCTTCAAAATCTACAATTGCCACACATAGCCAAAAATTTAAACTATGAATAATCTTTGAAAAACAATTTGTGTTTGTCAACGCAGAGACGGTACTCGCGGATTTACTTGTCCATGATGGTGATTAACTGCAGTGAAGAAAGTTCGTTAACGATAATGAAATCAATCAAAAACAGATAATGCACGTGTGCGGGACAAGATCGTTTTTATTGGCTTTTTGAATATTGATAGTGACGTTTTTCGAGGTTTATTGTTTGATGAGCTCGCGCTTTAAAAAACAAAAACAAAAAAAAAAAGGGTCTTTGTCTAAAATATAATTTATAATTAAAGAATTTTTTTTTTATCTTTAGTTAAATGTTTCATCGCTTATTCATTAACATTTAAAAAAGGCCTCCACCATTCAATGGTTTTGAGCTTCCGCATCTGTAAATCCGGCCTCGCGTGTTACGATATTTTAGACTTTTTTTTTATAGATGAAAAATAAGTGCTTTTCCGCGTTTTAGAAATTTTCCGTTTGAGACGACTGCATTACAATTGTTTTGGAAACCAATCAATGTCGTTTTATTGTTCAACTGTTTTTTAAATCGTCGTGTTACCAATTTGTGATAACTCTTTTTTTTTTTTCTGCTCTTAAATCGAATCAATTTTATTATTTTAGCTACGCGTGCTGTATACAATTCACGATATCTCTGTGAAAAATAATTCGAGTGTGCTAAATATAATAAACGTTTTGAGAAATCCGTGACAGCCTCGAGGTACGTATCGCGATCGTGTTTCGAGAATAATGACGGTGGTAAAAAAAAAAAAAAAAAAAAAAAGAAGAAAAATCTAGTAAGTTCAAACAACCATTAGTTATTATACGAATGTAGCCACGCATATTAAAAAACAATTCATCGAGACAAAAAAAAAAAGAAAAAGAGTTTTGTTTTCCCCGAAATGTATATAGTGTTATAATATTTAATAATATGTATTATAATGTGGAGAAAGTTTAAAAACTTATATCTTAAAAAAAAAAAAATTGCAAAAATGTGTATAAGCGTTATACGAAAATCATCTTTTATTTTTGTGTATATATTTATAGTAATAACGACTGTAGTTTTACATTATCGAGTAATACGTCGTTAATGGATATATGCATAGCGCACGTTATAATAAACCAGTTCCACCTACGCGTATACTCGTCGGCAGAACCTCGTCTAAGCAACTCATATCCGTGTGGGGCGGTGTAAGATTTTTTTTTGGTACAGTCAATCGCAGAGGTTAATTTTATCTCTTCATCAATTAAAAAAAAAAAAAAAACAAATTAAACTGTAATAATAAATTAAAATGTAAATTTTATACATATTATATTAATATTGGTATATAAATAAGGAATAATAAAACTAATCATTGTAGTATTCTATAAAAAAAAAAAAAATCAATTTTCGTTATTTAATTTTTAAGCCATTAATATTCAACGAATTATTATTCGATTTATGCGTTTCATTTCAAATTAAACGTTTCGGATAAAAGAAATCGGTATATTTGTATTACTATTATTGTCGTCTCGGAACCACATTGAAAACGAAATTTTACATTAACGATTTTAATGGGTTTTTTTTTTTTTTTACACGGGGTGTGTAGT
Organism: Chaetogeoica ovagalla; assembly: GCA_032441825.1. Lineage (NCBI taxonomy): Eukaryota > Metazoa > Arthropoda > Insecta > Hemiptera > Aphididae > Chaetogeoica > Chaetogeoica ovagalla. The sequence continues at coordinate 9,221,102 of CM063723.1, forward strand.
ATTTGTTTTATAATAATTTTAACTTCACATATACGTTTTTGAAAGTTTAATTTAATTTTAATTTATTAACAATTTTTTTTTTTTATCGTAAAACAAATGTTTTACATTATGATTTGAGACTTCTGAATTATATGTAGAAAAAAGAAGAAGTAAATCGTATAGAATTGTACAAGTATGCCGAATACAATAAAACAGTGCATTTATTTATTTCACATTAAAAATTGATTAAGACAATATCAGAATTATAATAATGTAAAATTGAAAACTATTTCCTTCGGTTTTATCGGTAAAACATTTTAATTGCTCTTGTGAAAGCTATAGTTCATTTTATGGCGCGTACTTATGACTAGTTTGAATAGCTTTATAATAACTCAAAATCCTATTTTATATTTCTCAACACTTATTTTTGCGATTAAAAAAAAAAAAAACCGTTGGATGCGACTACGTTCAGTTACGGATGGCGGGCTTTGTAAAACGTTGAGGGAATTATTTTTTGTAAATTATTTGTATAATTTTACCATTAAATATACCGCAATTGATACGAAATCAAATAGAAACTCATAATTTTATTGAATATTATAATTTTTGTTTTTTTTTTGTTTTAAAACATAAATTTTTTTTCGTTTACAAAAAAAAAAAAAATAAACACTCGCTCAGAATTTGAAATAAAAAAATATATAATACACAGTCGATGTACAATCGTGCGAATTATTATCAATCTTTATTCGAATAACGACTACGAGTATTTGGTAACAAAATAGATTAGTTGCGTAGCACGCACGTAGTACTTACACGTCGACACGTACTAAACAAAATATTGTGTTATCGGCTATCCAATCGAAACTTGAAAGAATATCTAACAATTGTTTTCCATTAAATATAATTCCATCGGCGTGGCGAATTCGAAAGAAAATGAAATAATTGAGGCGCAACATTTTTTCTCGTCCAAACCATAAACAACAAGAACAAAACTTGATTTTTTTCATTTCTTTTACGACCATTCGAAAAAACAAAGTTTTTTTTAGGATTATCAGAAGATCTTCTATGATCTCTTTATAATTAATATTGTGAACCCTTTAACAACCGTAGAACATTAAACTTTCCAAACGTTCTTAGTCCTTTGCAATACGCAAACGAAATTTAGAAGAAAAAAAACTTAACCTGAAAATAATACGATAATCACTGACGATGTATTTAAGTTTGTACAATCTCTCATTTCTGAAATTAATAAGAATAAAAGAGTTTTTATTTGTTAGGATTATAAAAAAAGAAGAAAAAACTCTATAAGCAACGTTGATAATCGACTGAAATCGACCCTTCACAAATGAATACGAGAACGCGTATTGCGAACGCACTGTGAACGGAATTAGGCGTCGTTTTAAAGTCGATCTTTTTAGCGACTCGCTTCAATAGCAGTAGCCGAGAATTCGTACGCTTCGAAGATACGCATATACTAACCCACATTTGGATGAGAAAAGAATGACATATTAATCGACTGTCTCGTTTAAACAGTGAAAAGTCACGTAATATTTGGTGAAAATTCAGGTTTTTATTTTCACAAAAATAATATTAAAATTTCAGAGGAATAAGCATAATCGATTTTGACAAAATCGCGTTTTTTACCATTTTTTCCACAAATTCTCGACGTCTCGAATGAATATAATTCCTCTTCGAATAACAATCTGAACACTTAATGTTATAATAATCGCGTCAACTCGAAAATTAATTGAACGAGATTTCGGATGGTTCGAATTTTCTTATCCAAATTTATTACTAAATGTACATGTAGAGTTTATCGCCGCAATTGTTTTACACGTATGATTTTTATTCGTAAAATCCAAACATTACACGTTTAAAATAAACATAAACAATTGACTTTGGACCGATTCTTTAAAAATAACGCGCAAGTGTAGGTCTGTATATATATTTTTTACTTCTCTAATGTAAACTACATACTACTTAGCGTAAACTTTTTTTTAAAAAAAAAGTTTTACTATTTTTTTTCATAACTCGAAATTTTTAGGTAACATTGAGTTTTTTTCTCCCCCGTGAACTTCGAGTTAACGACAGTAAATGTTTGCACTTGCGAGTGGCTGCGCAGGCGAACGGGTGAGGCCGTTAATAAAATAATATTATAATGTCGTTAAAAAAATAAATAAATAAATATATATATATATAGTTTTAAAATAATATAAAAAAATAATAAAATAATATTATAATGTCGTTTAAAAAAAAATATATATATATATATATTATATACATGAGGTTTCGAACTGCACCCGTGTAACAGTTGAATATCGCGCGTGTAACACAGTCAACAGTGACCTACACACAATTCGCGTGCGCGCCGCACGCCGCGAAGAGAAACGGAAAAAAAAGTTTTATTGTACAAAAAAAACTACTAGAATATTACACGCGAGTAAGTCATATTTGTTTTACAGTATATATATATATATAATATATACGGATTTGGGTAAAACGCTTTATACCAGCGGTTCTCAACCTGTGCACCGCGAGCTCGTTTTAAGAGCACCACGGCTCATCGGAGAATGAAAAAAATTATTTACAATTTATCGCAGTCAAAAAGACAATCTATTTTTTTAAACGCTTTTTCATTTTTTTTTTTTTTTAAGCTTATCTTCAATAGCATATGAGAGTTTGATCGATATTACCACAGATTCCACATTGAAATCCACCTTCGGCAGCAATTCTTACGTTGAATTTTGGCTGAATTTGAAAAATACGAGTTTTGAGGAGTTGAGTGAAAAAGCAATAACAACACTCCTACCCTTTGCTACAACTCATCTATGTGAGACTGGATTTTCGGCCTATACGGCTACTGAAACCAAGTACCGAAACCGTCTTAATGTAGAATCTGATCTCCGCGTCCAGTTGTCACAAACTGAACCAAACTTTCCAAAAATAAGCAGCCATAAAAATCTCATTAGTTTTTCACATTAGTTTTTAACTTTTAAAGCAATTTCTCTATTTTGTCGTATTTGTTCTCTTTATTTTCAACTGTTATTTTGTAATTTGTTTATAATATGTTTAATAAAATTATTTAAATCGGTCGATAATGAAAACGAGTGTTCATTTTTATCCATGTTCTTTGTGGTATTCACAGGTGGGCACCGTCGAAAAATTTTGATCAACAAAAGGGCATCGCCTAACAAAAATGTTGAGAACCGCTGCTTTATACGAGTATTCGAAATATATATTATATTCCGAATATTTCGAAAAAATAAAGTGTTTCGAATATAATTTGTGACAATAATAACAGACCTAGTGTTTTTGAATACTTCACAAAAAGTACGTCAAATACTTTTGGAATAATAATAATAATTTTTTTTTTTTTGTTTTTACTAGTTTTCAAGTAATACGAATATCGTAATCACGTCAATGGCGTAGACAGGATTTTCATTTGTTGGTGGCGCGGGCAGGAGGCTGAGGCTGATAATTAATTTATATGTATAGACGATACCTACTAAAAAAAAAAATTGATTATTTATTTATTTCGCGAGAGATGGGGCAGTGCCCGTGGCTACGGCCACTGGACTGGAATCATTCAATCGAATAAAAACAGTCGTCAATGTGTATTTAAGGTGTTCAATATATTTTTTGTTTATAAATTAACACCAATATGTGAATTAAAAATACCGATTAGCTATAACACAATTATAATAACACGGTAAATTAAAATATACTAGATTATTTGAATAAAGCTCCAGGACACGAACGCCAAACGTAAGAAGATTATTTATAATAATAATTAATGTTATTTAAAATGTCCACTGCTGCTACTCATATTTCTTCACTCCATTTCTGACAAAACGTATAGATGGATACGTGTCACTGCCAATGCGCATATTCGACTGGGTATAAATTATAATTCAAAATTTTCAAAGACTTGATTAACTCGTTACTTTTTGAGATTTTCGTAAAATGATTTCAGTATTTTTTTTTTTTTTTTTTTGTTAACTATTAAATTTTACTTCAAACTGTCATACACAACTCGTTCCTATGTTTTCGTCAAAACACATTACACACGCGGCACACAACATCACGGCCGGCTTGATCGCAGCATATTATACTCGATAATAATCGTTCGTTCAATTTTCTATTAATTTCGTGTATACGACGCAAAAGATGTGCAAAAACGTACACGTAACACGTCGTCTGTGATGACATTTTCAACGAGTGTCGCGTTTCTTTTCGTTTTTAATTTTATAACACGGCCGGTCATGTTCTTCGTTACGCATTTCTTCGAACACGGCACATTTTTTTCTTTTTTTTTACGTTTAATTCGTATTATTATTTTTGTTTTCTTCGGTCGTTGCATCGCGTGATATTAAATTGTTTTTTTTTTTTGTTCATTCCTGTACAGACATATTATATATATATATATTGGAAGTATATATGAAATATTATAGATCGTTTGACAAATTATTTCGGAAAACGTATACGCACATCAGCCGCGCGTGCGACAGTCCGTAATTCCGAACGTGTATTTTTTAATAGTCCAAAAATCGATCGAAACTGTATATTTTCCCACACGAACCTGTTACAGAGAAAACATTCGATTGGCATTGTGGAGAGGAGCACGTGGTAGTAAACCGCGATCGGATAGAAATTTTTCCCATATATATATATACGCGCGTTAATTATTTCTATTTTAAAATTATAAAACGCAACGTTTCGTTCTTGATAATCCCGTTACGATTGCTGCAATTTTCGTAACCGACGGACCGAAGGATTATTTTGACGATTAGATACGCCTCGACTATATAATAATAATAATAATAATAATAATATATATGTATATATCGTACTAAAATTAATAGCATCGGTCGTTGATAATATTCGTAAATCGCGTTTGTCTAAATATTTCGGTTTTTTTTTTTTTACTATCATAGGTACACTATTTGGGGAGTTTTTTTTTTTTTTAAAGGATTTGGGAAACAATATCGTATTTTTTAAATAAACTGTTCGTTTGATCACTATATATATGCCGATAATCGTTTTTTCGCTTTCTTGCTCTTACAATATTCGTAACTCGCTATATTACTATAACTTCAACACGACTCCTATGTATATATATATATAAGAATACAAATGTGCAATATAGACGATAAACCGTATACCGTGTAATAATGATCGTCAGCAGTTACGCATAATAGCCGTTGCGGATTAGAAAAATCAAAATCTTTCGATTAATTCTATATATATATATATAAATCGACATACTGATTTTAATTCGATTTTCAATTGTTACGGTGCGAAATCGTCCAACGGATTTTATCGAATTTTTACCGTCAAACTCTATTATTACTCGTATTAAGCGCACACCGCGCGCATTCTGCGCATAACGAATAACGAGAAAATACTCGAACGTAAAAAATGATTTTGACGCATTGTCCAATTTGTCAAAGAGGTAATTTTCGGTTTTGATGCTTAAAAATTTAATACAACGCCGGACGTATTATATTAAAAAACAAAAAAAACTTGATTGAAATCGTTCGTCACAATATTAAATATTTTACGTTTTTCGAAACAAAGCGTATTTTTTTTTTTTTTTGTGGAAAATTACGTTTGTACAAAAACCAATGATCCCCCGTAGGCTCTTGAATTTTTTTTACCGCATATCCTAAAATTTTTAGGACGCGAACGCGAATATCCAGACACGGAGGATAATTTTTTTTTCTCCCTTTTCTCGCACAGGACCGTGGAGGCCGTTGTTCAAACCGTCGCAGATCATCAAGACCGAGTTCCCGGAACACGAATCTTTTCACGACGAAGTGGACACGCAATACCGGAACTTGGTCGGCGACGATGACGTCGGCGACCACCAAGTGGACGACCATCTGCAGCCGTTGTCATTGACGACCGACCACCACCACCACCACCACCACCAACAACAACAACAGCACCACGGATCGGACAGCGGCGTGTTCGGCAGTAACGGCGGCGAGATCGGATCGCTTCAGGCCAAAAAGCACAATCACATGATCCATTTGCACCTGATACCGCACATCTACGTGCCAGTCGTGCACGCGGCCACCGGTTATTCCGAAGTGAAGAACTATCAGGCCGCGGTCGCCGAGGACGGATCGTCATTGTCTTCGGGCGCGCCGTCCCAGGACTCGGCCGAGAACTTGTCCTCGGAATTCCACGCCGGCGACATCGTTGCCGGTTCGCCGCAGCAGCCGGTGAACCAGGGCGGTGAATCGGTGGTGCGTCCGGGCGACGAGGAACACACGCAACCGTCGGCCGCCGTCGAGGACCACGGCAACTTCAATGGACACTCGGGCGAGTCGCCGTACTTCACCGTGTCCGAAGACGCGCACCAACACCGGACAGGCTTCCAGAACGGCCAACTGTCTTCCGAACATTTCGGCAACACCGTCGAAGACAACATACGCCACGACTACGAGGCGCCTTCCAGTTCCGTGTCCGGCGAACCGCATCAGTACCAGGTGAACTGCACGCGCGTTACTAATTTTTTTTCATTTCGTTATGTGTACGCGTCGATTTTATTTTATTCATTTTTTTTAGTAGTGCTTCCTAAGATAAACGACACCTATTATAACTAAAAGGAGACAATATTTTAAACTTAAAAGACATTATTTTTTTTAGATAAAAGTTGCAATTTATTTGGCTTAAAACACGGTTGATCGGCGTCTTTGAATAAGCACACTATAGGCTGCCGTCTATACGTGAAATGTAAACATTTACAAAAATGTATATTTTCGTAACAGTAACACTCTATCTATAATAATGGGTTGATCGGAATAGTAATTAATGAGAAAATAACATTTTTTTTTTTTTAATTTTACGTCCCGGGTTGGAATTAAACGACCAATTGAGTAGTAGTAGGCACGAATTTTCGACTCTGCTCGTGCAACTTGTGTTGCCCGCATACTACGCCGTGTCCTGGGTAGGCGCCACGTGTAAAAAGTGTGAACAGCAAATGGGAAATAAATTTTTTTTCGTTATTTTTCCAATCACACTTTTGATGTTCATTATTATTAATTTTTTTCAAATTGTAAAGAAACCAGGAAAAAGAAACAGGACTTATACAATTACAAAGAACACGGGGGTACAATGCACATCTGAGATTTTTCTAGAAGTTCAAAAACATTACTATAATATTCTATATTGATCAGCCTTTTGTATTATATGTACGGGGAAAAATCCATTGAAAAAATTACAGACTCATTAACATTAAGAATGAAAAAAAAAAACGTAAAAATATCATTTTTATATTATATTAAATACGTATAAGAGCATATTGTCGTCGGAACATAAAATCACGATTATGTTTCGTTAAGGTGTTTGCGGGTGACCTGTATTTTAGCTCAAATACGTACTCATCGTACGTTACTGGGAAAACTCTTACGCCTCCTTGTAGATTTCGATAACGATATTATTATTTTCGTTGTTGTTGGAAATAGGAAAATATTTCGCATCGCACTTGGATTCTTAAAATTTTATTTTGCACATGTCAACAGCACCGACAGACAGAAAATGAAAAGCGCGATATTATAATATGCTACACAGGAAAAACTCTCACGTCTCCTACATTGTTGTCCGATTTCGCTAATTTTGTTGTTGTTAGGAAAAGGAAGACTTCTCATAGGACGCAATGGACTTCGATTTCAGATTACCTTACTAAAGACTATAAAGAAATATTGTAAAAATTGTTCATATACAAACTCTTATTATAGCTTTTAAAAATAAAATGTTGAGTTTTTCCAGTAACGTATGTAGTTCACAGCTAAAATACAGGTCGTGCGCATGCCCCATTATACATTTCTTAAATATCGATATTATTTTTATATTTATTTTATATTTTTGTAAGGGAGAGTGAAGTGACGTTAAATGATTTTTGCACCTCCTCCCACGGTATTTTTGCTCTAGTTACGCCTTTGACGCTGAATATAAAACCAATTCAAACCACAGACACGAACACGCGAGTTTATCTTTTGAATCATTTGAATCGTTAAAAGTAGAAATAAAATGTTATAAAAAAATTATTTTATAGTAGTAATACAATAATAATTATACGACGCACAGAATTGTTATTGGTGCACGCCATAACACCGTATTAGCTTTGTTGTGGTTGTCGTTTACATTTTTATATGTCTTTCGCGTGACTCTGGTCGGTCGAACTAGAAACCGTCCACACAGTGGTGCCTATAAGTTTTTCAAAAGTTATATTTTTTAACACTAATTCACCCGAATACCAGTGGCATATTTTCAATTAATTTTTTTTGTTAAACTATTTAAAAAGTCCAATTAAAATTTTTTTAAATTTATTTATACTTGAGCGTATTAGTGAGTTTGGAAACATAATTTTTTTTTTTTTTTGGTCTTAGGAAGAGAATTAAGAATGGATCTTAACCGTTAATACTCTATGCTGTTATTACAAATTAAAAAAAAGGGTCTAATTTGTAAAGACAAATGACCACCCTAGCTTTTCACGATTATAAGTTTCAATCAATGTCATTACTCATTTAAATGTTTCAACATCCAGTAAAAATTCGTTTTCAAACTTTTGAATTCATAAATAAGATACAAACACAAAACATTAACACGCATAAAAGTTTTTAATTCAATGCATTAATTATATAATATGGTGACTTATTGTACTATAGTTGTTAATCGCATCATTGAAACTAATTTATATATTATTTTCACACGATATTGAATTGAAATTTTCTCATCGCGTATTTATCATTATGAATCTAAGACGATCCTTGAATTTTATTCAATTTAAATACACAAGATCTCTAATCTACTCACCCCATTCGACTATTAGTGCAGTTGCACTACTCGTAGATAATTTACGTAGGTGTTATTACGTACATACACAACACGTTGTCGCACAAGCAAATAATCACTTTTTGAACAGAGAAACGTTTTAGCCGTGACAAAATAACGACATTTCGGCTGGTCCGATATTAGTCTAATAAAAAACGTCAAGGTCGCTTGACATCATTTCTACAAAGGCATTTTTCAATATAAGAATTTATAGGCATATACATAAGTAGAACAAAAATATATATATTGACATTTTGTTCAATCGTACCGAAATAAGAAATTCGTGTATCGAAAAAAGCCTATTAAAAAAAAAAAAAGAATTCAAATTCTAAAAGAAATGTCAAGCGATCATGAGTTTTTTATCGAACTGAAATGAAACCGGATAAAGTCTTGCAATATCGTCACTACTGAAGACATAAAAACGATATATATTTTTATTTTTTTTTGACCGACTAGAACCATTTTTATAATATTTAATACGTTTTGCTATTAAAAATGCGAATTGCAAATGGTGGGAGGGCGTTAATAAGCATTACTTCCGTCTTGATTGTAAAACGGTATACGTTTTTATTTCAGGTACACGAGTACGACGACTTGTCCAAGGACTACAGTAACAAAAAGCAGGTGACAAGCGGATCGACGACTGTGAGCAAACAGATCTATCCCGCTGACAGCAGCAACCATCATAATCACCAGCAGCAGCAGCAGCAGTCTGCACAGCTCGTGCTTCAGCAGAAGCACAAAAAGGCCGTGGTCAAGTCTAACAGGGCTAAGCACGGGCGGATGTTGACCAGCCGACAGGACCTGAAAAACTTGTTGGTGATGCGACCGCCGCCTATGGGACAGTCGCAGACGTGGAGATACGTGTACCATCATCAGCCGACGACGATGGGCAGACATCAGTTTTACCAGAGGAAAATGCCACTCATGCCGTTGCTTAAGACCAGGACGGTGCCACTTATCGTGCACATCCGACAGAGGTCGGACGATTAACGCACCGTTTCGAGTGAACGGACAGATAGACTTGTGTAAAATAATCGCAGGCTTTTCAAAGTGTGTTTTTTTTTTGTTTTAAAAAAACGAGTAATATTTTTACGTTATCGCGTACAGTAACTCGAACGAGAATTTCGTTGTGTGAATACTTATAACGTAACTTCTTTTTTTTTTAGACGTCAATTTTTCATTTTAAACTTTACGCATCACCTTAATCAGCCGTGACGTTGTTCTCTCGTTTGCTTTGACACGACTACTTAACGTGATATTTATGTATACCTACATACTATACTCGTATATACATATATACAGGTATATATAATTATATATTATTCATTATTATTCCACGTTATTTTACCTTTTTCATATAAATATAATAATACAATATTGTCGTGTATAACATGCTACGGGCCTGTCTGTTGTTTAATTTTTACTAAATATTGTATTTGGCCATAGAGTTAAGCTCAACTGTATTAATTGTTTACGTTATACGATAATAATAATAATAATAATATACAGACGTAAAATAAAATTCTTGGTTTACTCATGAAATGATTGGATAATTTATAATATTTATAAAACGTGATTTAACTTCTATATTGTCAGTTATATAAAACACAACATACAACGCAAATTTCTATATATATATATATAATTTTGACGATACTGGAGAATTTTATTAAAATAATAACAAATATATTTATAAATATATATATAAAATAACCCTAACTATTGATAGGTATAATATATATTGTTATTGCCATGGGAATACGTGTCGACAGATAATTGGGCTCAAAAGTGGGCTTTTTTTGAATATGTACATAAAAATAATAGAAATATAAATGTCATGTAACCTAACACGCGTCACGCATAAATCGAAATTAACAATCGTACAATATATATATATATATATATAGACGATGAGAATTATTTAACAATAAATGTATTAATTATACATATAATATTACAAAACAATATGTCTAAAACGTAGGTATCTACTTTATATATATATATAGTACAAGAGTTTCACGTTTTCAAGTTATTTAAATATCACAATCTATATTAGAAACAGAAAAAAAAATACGCGTTTAAAATGCAAATATAAACACGCGTCGTAGAATATTATACAAAATATATTATATTCATGTGAATGAATATCGTTATTATATATATATATGTACGTTCTTACGTGTCGTGTCTCGAGAACACGAATACAAAATACTCGTCTCTAGGTGTAATGTTATTACGTAATAATATTTTATTTACACGCGCGTAACGATTAAAAGGATTTTCTAATAACGTAGTGTAACAGGTTCGTTATATTTTAATGTACATCATATTCTCCATCGTCTTTTTTTAGACAACGCCGTAAGAACAACAATGTTCGTTTCGGAGGGAAGGGGGCAGGGAAAAGAATATTATTATTTACATAATTAATAATGATAACAATATATAAATATATAAATATATTATTTTAAGCCAATTCTATATTATTATTATTATTATACGTTTCCCCGCTAAAATCGCCGTGATACGATTGTAACGGAAATAGCGGATATGTCAATTCATTCGATTAGATTATTTTATAATATTATATAGAACACGGTTAATGTACAAAAAAGAGATTCTTGATCGCGCGCGCAAGTACAAGTATTATCTTCTTGTGGTAGAATGATTTCCGAATTGAAACGTACGAGCGACAACCAAACGGAGCATAGCGATTCGCACGATATTAGAAAGATTCGCCTATATCTTTATCAGTCTATTATTTAAACGGATAGCGTTTACAATGTACAACGTGATTTACACGGTTTTATTTGTAAAAAAAAAAAAAAAAATGTATATATATATACGTACGATACGCAAACCTGTACACTGTGGGATGTACATAAAACTATAACATGTACTATAAGATTAACGCGAGAATAATACTACGTATTAAATAATATGATCAATTTATCTACATACACATATAAGTGTCAAAAAGATTGTCAAAACGACACACACACACGGAGTGCGGCGGTGGAGAAATGAATAGAAAATATACCGATCGTTCAAGAAACGAGATTTCGATGCTTCCCCAAATCCCCCCGTCAACGACGAAAAACAAAAAAAATTATTATTTTTTTATATCTGATCCGTTAAGCGAGCAAAGGAGCAAAGTAGTGTGTTCATTGCGCGGCGGCGGCGGCGGCGTCCCCGTGACGATGAGGTAGATACGACGCGTTTTCCCGTAGTACGAACGGCCAGTCTTTGTTGCAGTGCTCGGAACGTTTGCCGCCGTCGGTCGACCGTCATGACGCGGGCGCGTAACCGAGATTTTTCCGTTGCAGGAACAGATGGATTTCACGGAACGTCGGTCTCTCCGACTCCTGTCGTTTCCAACACTCGCGCATCAGGTCGTAAATGTCCCGGCTGCACGCCGGCCGGGGTGGATACTCGAACAGGCCGTCGTCCACGTGCATGTGCGACAGGTTTTCCACCACCTGGTGGTCGGCGAACCCCTCGTACGGCCTCGACTTGGCCAGGTGCAGGATTTCCCACAGTGTCACGGCGAACGACCACACGTCGCTTTTCGTCGAGTACTTGTCCTGAAAACCGCGATAGAGAACGTGAACGATTGATTATCCCGACAATAACAGCGCGTTTGATGTGCTTTCTCAGTGGAGTAATTACGGGGTAGACGTGTGTACCAGCGCCCCACATTGAGCAGTTTAGCGTACGAGAAAAAAAAATAATGATAAGGAATACTAATATTCAATAGAATTCTGTATCATAAATATTTCTCAGTTTATATGTGTGTACTTATATATTAAGAGGATTGGAAGAGAATGTTTTCTCTCTTTGTGTCTTGCACACACACACACGAATCATAATAGTGAAATAAACGTTTCGTCGTACTTCCAACGTACCGATCGACTTAGTGACGCCATAACGATTCTAAAAACAGATTTGAATTCTTCGTAGAATTTCACTATAAAATATCACTTTTCCATATTTTTTATTTTTTTATTTTTTTTTTTTTTGCATAAATCCTTAACAAATTACTCGAACAAATTTAAAATATAATAAAAAATTGTTAATAATCATTTTTCGAAGATCTCGAGTTGAAATGAAGAAGAAAAAAAATGGAATAAGTATGAAAGTCATTCTATAGTGAAATTTGCGACAAACTCAAATCTGTTTATCTGCATCTTTATCGCATCGTTAGGTCGATCGATACGTTGAAAGTACGAAACGTTTATTTCACTATGATTCGTGTGTGCAAGACGAAAAAGAAAGAAAATACTTTCCTCTTAACAGTTGACTACCGACTGATATGGTGCAGTGCGGTTAGATTAGTTTAATACACATATTCAGATGCCGACGAAGAAAAGTAGAATTTTTTTTTTTACTTTAAATTATATTGGATTTCTTAAAGAAAAAAATTAACGAGTGTCGGTCATTATGATTTCGATATTAATGTTAACTGTCCAGTGTTAACTTTTGCGTGCCCTCCTATATACAATGCATTCGTGATGATACCATTACGGCTGAAGTTTACAGATTTTTAGTCATTTCAACACGTGCGATTAGGCCGGTTGATTTTTTTTTTTTATATTGAAATGTCCGTGACCATACGATGGAAATAAACGGCCAATTTAAAGTAAAAAACATTTACTAGCCACAGTGGCTGAACTATAAATTTTGGTCCCCGGGGAAGTTTTGGACTCTCATCTATTTATGCTACCAAAACTTATCCATTTTCATTTTATAAAATTCAAATATCATTATATTCGCATATCACATTAATAGATATGTTCTATATTAATATTGTTATAGAGTCAAATAATAATAATAATAATAATTCTATAATTCGAAAACGTTTGTATAAAAATACTGTTGCGTTTATGAGAGTCCCCGAAGAGCATTTCACCGTCTCGCCGCCACCCAGTAATGATATCACTGACTAGCCGCGAAGTGGCTGTTGAGGATTGCACTCACCAAGAAAGCCGATTCCCATGACATCCATCTGATAGGAAGCCCAAGTTTACCATCCAGTTTGTAATAGTCGGCCGCATATAGATCGTTATCGGTGCCGAAATCGCTGATTTTCACCTTGTACGCTTTTCCCACCAGACAGTTCCTGCAGGAAACGTCGAGATGTCAATGTTATTACGATTGTAGTCCACCGGGTTTACGCGACACTTACCTGGTAGCCAAATCGCGGTGCACAAAGTTCAATGATTCCAAGTAACGCATTCCGGACGCTATTTGCGTGGCCAGGTACAGCAGACACTGTAAACTGGAATCACAAAGAAAAAAAATGAAAATCATTCCTCGAAACCAAAGTGTAATAAACACTACATAGCGTTTCGACGATTATTTTCTCCAACGATATCTGTATTTTTACTCATCCGGCACGAACGCACGGATAAAAAAAAATAAAATAAATATTCCAAAGGAAAAAACTTCCACAACCGTTGTTGACTGATAATCGTAAAACAAAAAGACAGTTGTATGCTGGTTAGTCACCTGAGAGTTTTCACTACGGAAGGCGGCAGGTTCCGGGCAGCTTCGACGGGTACGTGCATTTTAAGGAACTGATTGAGGTCGCCGTGCTCGCTGTATTCCATGACCACGCACAGGGGTTGTTCGACGGAACACACGCCCAGTACTCTTGCGATATTCTGGTCTTCCAGACCGGCCAAGATCCTGACGTCGTTTTGCAATTCGGCCCTTCGACGGACACACATATTTCAAAATCCGTTTTTGAACGTGCAACTATACATTATCAAAACGTCTCTCCGTTTTCTCTACAACTCTTACCTTTCTTTCTCCGACAACGCGGACGAGAAGAATTTCACGGCCACCAGCCGTTTGCCCAGAGTCGTGTTCGAATTGTATTCATTGATACCGTCGGCTTCAGCCACGTAAATCTAAAAAAAAAAAAACGCGTTATTCGCGGCGACAGACGTACGTCACGAAAATATAAACTGAATTCAATTCGAATTAATACAATTAATATTTATCGAATATCCCCTTGGCTTTTTTTTTCTCCTAATAAAGGTGAAATTTCGAAACGAAATGGTTTATGATTGAATTCTTACTAATCAGATGAGCAAAATTTTGTGTTAAAAATTTCAGTCGAAAAACGTGCGTTTTTATGAAAACCGATCGCTAATACGAGGGATATCGGATACGTTGACTAGAGTGTTATTCTATAGTATTAAACTGTGTACATCTTACGTTCATTACGTCAAACACATTGTCTATGACGGCAGTTCGTAAAAACGGTGCCGTTGATACGTCTCAACAAAATGGTCCTGAATGGACAAGGATAATAGATCTGAAATATAGTTTTTTCTCCGTCGCGTATCTATTATAATATTGTCCTATTTAAACGAATATAAATTTGTTACGAAAAAAGACTTTTTTTTTTTTTAATATTTCCCTTTTACGGCCGAGTATTGATTCCCCCTCCCCCGTGATCTATCCGCGATCTACGCCGCCACCGCAACACATTCGATGTCGTAAAAACGATATTATTTGTACTCGATAAAATTTCGATTATCGCGTCTCTGTTCTCGCGTCGATAAAATATACAACGAGATTCATACACGTGTATAGGAAAGGAAACGGGGGGGAAAAAAACAGTCACGAGCGTCATATAATATATAATAGAACGTAGCGAAGCTTTTGCGGTTTTGTATACGTCGGAAACGTTCGTATTCGAATGATTGACGACGACCACGCAAAGAAAAAGAAAAAAAATTCGTTTTTTTCGCCTTACACCACGTTGTCGTCGTTCGCGCACAATACGCGCCGTAATTATATTACTGTTATTGTTATCGACACATCGTTGACAGGTGTATTTTCGATCCGAACGTGTTACAGTTGATTGTTATTATACTCACAATATACAATCGATACTGCGGTATTTTGAACGAATACGGGGTAACGATTTGCAGTAGGATAATAGCAGGGAATATTCTGGCCGTGTATTCGATAGAATAATAATAATAATAAATAATAATATCGTATCTCCGCAAATTAGTTTTCTTCGGAGCAGCCGATACAGTTGACCCTGCGCAGTTGTCCCTACACGCTCGACAATGCGCTTGAATGCATACTTACGTCTCCGTAATTACCCTCGCTGAGTTTGGACAGCATGCGCAGACGGTGACGCGGGAATTCGGGCACGGGCGTTTGTTCCAGTCGACGTTTCAGTGCGGTCTGAGATTCTTGTTTTTGCGAAGACTGCAAGAGAAAACCAAAAACAATTCAATCGTATTGCAACATAGAAAAATATTCGCACGCGCGTGCGGTTTGTTCTATGCGTTAAATGTTAATAGGTCGCGTATAGACGGACACGATCGAAATGTCAAACCGTTCCTCGGCTACACGCGGCATTTTTCGAAATTCGTCCTACAAGCGATTGAATCGAAGGCGACTTATTCGTTGTTTTCGTCATCGGTTAGGTTATATTACGTATAATACGCAGTGGCGCCCAATAACAATAATAATAATAATAATAATAATAATAATAATAATAATAATAATAATAATAATAATAATAATAATAATAATAATAATAATAATAATAATAATAATAATAATAACAATAATAACAATATCAAACGCGATTGTAATTTTTCCGAATTCTCCTATAGATCGTTATATTTTTTTAGATTTTGTAAATTATTGCATTACGGAGGCGTGTTTTGGCGTTACGAGCGTACCGTTTTTCTTTTCTCATTATAAATTTCAAACCTATTCACTCCTACTGAAATCGTCAACGAAACGTTTTTATTATCGAAACAATAATGAAAGTTACAATTTTCAAAGTACAGGCGCGTCTCCCTCCTCATCCCCTTCGAACGCATCGCATTGTATACATATAATATACGTATTATATAAAAATTACAAAACTCATTGACACCGGATTAACGTGAGATTTGAAATCCTACAAATAAAATACATTTGTGCTCTATAATTTTATCAAAATAATTTTTTATACCCATATATATTCATTGTTTGGAAATACACGATTTTTCATTAAAAAAAAAAAAAAAAAAATGCATAAAATAATAAAAAAAAAAACAAATAAAAGTAAAATTATGAGACAATTAAATTAATTCTAATCTTAAAAAAAAAAAAAGAAACATTACTCAAACAGCCGTATTTGATCTATACTTGGTGATGTAATACTGTTGTTTGGGTAAATTTCTTTCTATTAAGTATATGTTGGGAAAATATTATATACGTAATAAATTATGGGATAAAAACAATATTCAATATTATCAGCTCATAATAATAATAATAATAGTATGTTGGAAAATAAAAATATTAATTTGTTAAAAATAATTATTAAATACTATTGATATATGGCGCGTTCAAGTTGAATTTATGGGTGAACTTCACGCGAACTAATAACGGGCGTCCGAGAAGAGGCAGAAACTGTCGTAATTCTATTTATTTATTTTTTCATAAACCAATTAAAATTGTTTGCCGAGTGTTCGAATTGACCACGATAAATTCTTAAAACGTATATCGTTTCACACGAAATATTTACTAACTTTAAAATAAGTGTTTTTTTTTTTTTTTGTTTTTTTATGCGCCAATAATGTTTCGTATATCAGTTCGTAGCAAAAGCGAATGCGGCAACGACGCGTGTTATTGTACACGCTCTCAGTAAGAACTGGGAACACGAAAATCCGAAAAGTATTCCAACGTCGTTTTTTGACGAGAGAAAAAACGAGCGCCGCACAACAGTTGTAATAATACAGACGAGGAAATCAACGTTTGAAACACTATATAAAAGAGGGGAAATTATGTTGTGCGTTATTTTTCGCGAGTGTATTGCAAATGGTTTTTTATATATATATTATATAAAATAACTGCCGGTGGTCGCGCGTTATATTATTGTCGGTTAATACGACAACACGACGAGATCACGCGTTTCGTCAGACACACACACACACACGACACGATATATATATATTATTTGTCTCGTAAAAAAAGTACATTAGCAGAGGTCCAAAACGAGTAGGCCCAAAAACGTAAATGTGCGCGCGCGTGAGTGTACCATTTGTATCAATTGCGTTCTTTGCTTCGAACGGACACTTCTATAACTGCTACACTGTTGCAGTGCGTATAACGTATAATGTTATGGAAAAGAAACAAAAAAAGAAACACGTAAAACGCGCGTATCTGCGCGACAGAATGGACCTACGTATGACATGTGTCGTGTCGGCCGAGCCATTATTCACGATCTTTTCGTTTGAACGACAAAACGAGTGGAAACGGAATGGCAGCGGCGAAGAGAGGTGATGCGAGAGAGAAAGACTCTGTAGGGGGACGGGCAGGGCAGTCAGTACTCGTGTATAATAGCGTTCGCATAGTCCGTTGTCTGGTATAAATCATCTACCGCGGCCGAAATTATTTCGAACGACGACGGAACCGAAACGGGTTCCGATAGAGGGGACGACAACGACGACAGAAATCCCTCTCTTTCACTTTGACTATCGTTTTTTTCCCCTTTTTTTTTATTATTATTATTCGTTTCGTTAAATCCTCTAAATCCCTTTATTTATTTTTATTTTATTTTATTTACTGCCCGAAGAGCAACGGTAAAACGGTTTAATTATTTGCCGCGCGGTGCACGCGGAAAATACCCCATTTAAACACGCAGTGTTCTCTTTTCGTTCTACCCCACACTTTCCCTCATTTTGGGTTAAATAACGTCGGAGGAGTTCCTTTTTTTTTATTCCGCGCGACTTTTTTTTTTTTTTTTTATTATATTCATTACATGACTTTTTATGACATTTTTGAAATATCGTGCAAATAAATATTTTTTAAAGGGAAATATCTTTGTTCCAAACGTTTTAATGAATAATAATAATAATAATGGCTCTGAACTATATGTATATATACACTAAGTTTTAAACCCACTAAGATTTCGTTATAACGAGTTGAATAATAATAATAATAATAATACAAATATCTATTTGAAATATTAAGTAACACGAGCGAATAAATAGAAAATTAAGTAACATTTAAAAACAAAAAGTTATATTTTAAGATATATAGAAAATAAACAGATATCGAGACGAATACAAACCCACGAGTATTCTTCTTACTATTACACGCGTTCATCGCTCCAGTTACTCGATTTCAAATTAAGTTTCTTATCAGTTATAATTAGGATATTACAGGGAAAATAAAATTACTAATTTCTCAAAAAAGGATTAATGTATAAATCGCAATACAAATTACACTTTGATTATTAAAAAAAAAAAAGAGTCCATTGTTTTAAATTTAGGAGAGGTGATTTAGGCTAATGTTCGCAATCGTATATTGTAAGCGAGAAACAATTAAAAAAAAAAAAAAAGACGTTATTGTAGTAAAATTTGTCGTTTATAAAATTTTATATTATTTTATTTGTTTGTGTATACATACCGCGCGTGTAAGTTATTTGAAACATACGTTGGGGGAGAGGAGGGACGTATTAAATCCATTTAAATTGGGGAATCCTGCACGAACACGAAGAAATATTCTCTTTTGTTTCGTACTTCAGACACAGTGTTAAACGCGTCGTACGCGTATCCGTACAAACACAGAAACACGAAATACTTAATACCCACGTATTGTCGTGATGAAAAAGAGCGAGAGATTATAATATAATACGGTAACGAGTTAAAGAGGAGAAGACAAAATAAAACAAAAAAAAAAAGTATATCGTTCTTACACGTGTTTACGGGGCCGGACTCGTGTAAACTCTAATCGGTTTTATAGTTTTAATATTTCTCAAGTGGACGTCGTCGGCACACCGTTTTCGAGTCACTATTATTCGAGTCGACGACAACACACTGGGGCGGATTAATATTATTATTATTATTATTATTATTATTACTCTATGTACTGAACAGAGCAGCGCGCCGACTGCCGCAGACTCGGCGCGCTGTTACGAAGAGAACACGTGTGAAAACTTACTTTTTTACTGCTCCTGCTCTCGTCCGTGGGATACATTCGGTTTCTGGCGAATGTGTCGCCGCTGCTCGTGCAGACAGGACCCACGGGCGGTGCTGTCGGCGGCGGCGGCGGAGGCGGTGGCGATGTCGTAAGTAATGGCATAGTTCCGGTCTCGGGCACCGCGTATTCGTACGCAGAGTCTAAGGAGAAAAAAAAAAGTTTAAACAAACGCGTTTAGTTTCCGTCGACAAAACGAGCGACACTCCGGGACACGTCCTCGATACGCGCACGCGTTTCGAAGAAAATACGATCGAAACCAAATTATTCCCCCAACGATTTGCCGCCGATTCCCGCAGTAGATATGAAAGGAATTCTAATCGCGGCTACGGAACTGAAATCGTCACAAAAACCACGGAGTGACGCGTTTCAAGCCGATCGAATTCAGCGCGTAAATTATCACAGAGTAATACTACTGCGGATTCGAGAAAAAAACGTCAATAACAATCGCCATTATCGCGCCAAACGATGACCACCTGATCACCAATAACACGACGATTTCACCTCGATCGCAGTCGGAAAACCTAAACACGAGCTTAACGTTTACGATCCCGTTCTTCACTCACTTCCCGAATCTATATTGTGGCCGACCACCACGGTACTGTAACTGTAGAACGGCGTGCGGTGCGGATGATACGGTTCCTGGTACGGTTCCGTGTCCAACTGGATCAGTCTGTCCATGTCGTGCAGGTGTCCGTTGTTGGCGGCGCCGGCCGCGTGATGACCGTTGTTGCTGTTGCTGTTGCTGTTGACGTGATGACTGACCGAGCTGCCCGTGCCGGCCTCCTTGTAACTGCCGCCGGTGCCGCAGCTGCTACCGGACGACATCCCGGGACATCCTCCGTTCCCCGCGGCCAACGCACTCTTTCCCACCAACGGGCTGGCGAAACACTTTCTACGCCTGTGCCGAGACACGATCAGGAAAATCGCCACCGCCAACAGTATGATGACGGCCGTCAGCACGCCGATTATGATCGCCATGTACGTCTGGTCTTCGTCTTTGGCCGTGGGCACTGCATAAACGAAACAAAAATATACGGTCTCACCGTTATGCAACGCGCGTATTTCACCGTGCGCTCACCTGGTAGTTCGGGTCTGGGAGGCCCTTGGTCCCTCGCGATGGATCCGTCTTTCTGAACCGGCAGCTCTGACGTAATGACGTTTTCCTCGGTGAAATTTCCTTGCGCCACATCTGGGGGAGGAAGAAAAAATATGGTAAAAATTCGATATCGCGTTATAACAACAGGACCGAACACACACAATAACAATCGGTCCGTTATTAATAAACTTATGCGCGCGCCGGGCGGAAAGCATCTATCATGAAGTTTAATGTTTTGTAAGCATAAAATTTTGTAGATCTTTATATTACACGTACAAATTATTACGCGGCTTACAATTTTTTTTTTCTTTTTTTTTTGATCTTCATCTAAACGATTCGCATTCATTCGCCGGAGTGTTGTTGTGCGACAATTAATTTGCATCATCCGCACAAGAAGGAAGCGTGTAACGGATGGCGTGTGGTGGTGGTGGAAATGTTTTGGCGTGCTGAATGTCTTTCATTGCAGTTTAAAAGCAACGAATTTAACGCGGGTAGACCGTGACGTAACGGGAACAACGGGAAGAAAGGGTCCAAAAGCAATTACGCGGGGACCCATTGTTTGAGAGCACCTCGAAAACCGCGGCAATTAAGGGTCTCGCAATTTTCGTTGTCATTATTATCCCTGTGGACAGGGGTGACTTATATAAAGTTCTTAATTAAAAAAATTCAACTATTCAACGTTCCGGGAAAAAAAAAACCCGGCTTGACTTCTTTTATTTTATTTTTACGCCAACACTAAAAAATTCGTAAAATATAAAAGAATAATAATAATAATAATGAAAAAAAATGGGGAGGTGAAAATTCGGGGAAATCAAATAATGGCGAAAAAAAAAGAGTTATACCGGAGCGAATAAAAACTTTATATTAATATTCTATACTCTCTACCACGTATGAAGCGCGCACGGCGGTAGGAGAGAGAGAGAGAGAGATATAAATTGAATTAAAACTTGACAAATGCCCGCGTTGAATTCGATACGATTAACGTTATATTTAGTAAAACGCCGAACATGGAAAAAAAAACGAAAGACTTATAGAGAAATGTCTAATTTTATTTTCCGACCTGCCCTTCCCCCTTTCGCAAATGTTAAACGTATTCTTCCTCCTGTTCATGTAGATGTATTATAATGATTGTAAACTTTTTCGCATTGAAACAATATAGCGTAAAAATGTACACACAAACACATATTGCGCGATCTACACAACCGCGGCGGCTCAATGCACATCGTGGTTGTAACAACGTCTTTATGCGCAAAACTTTGCTCATAAATGCTCATCTTCTGCGCGTTTCATCGTATACAACACGCTTACGCGTAAGTATTACGTGCACGCGGGACGAAATTCCTTTAAAATGCCCACCGTCGGATCCTTTATGATCACACAAGGACGAGGGGAAAGGAGGCAAATGTAAGAGAAAAAAAACAACTGTTATTAAAAAGGCCGTATTCCCGAGCTGTTCTAATCATTTCTCCCTCCCATTACACACATCTGTCACACGCCTGGGGTGTCTAAATGAAGACGCAACAACACATATTTTATGGACCTTTGTTTCGGTAATTGAAACGAGTGTTCTTAAGTCTTAAATCTCGGGAGTTTTTAATAGTTTTTATAGTATTACGCCATATAACTGTGGCGGTATAAATTGATCTATAAAATTGACCGAGGGTGGAAATGTTCATGATATTATTCTTTGCTTTTGTAAGAACAACAACAAAACTAATAATAATAATAATAATAATAATAATTGCGCACAATACACGAAGATCGAACGAATATAGTATTTGTACATTTACTGCAATATTGTGAACGTTTCCTATATAGAGTTTTGAAATCAATTAAACGGCAAACATCACGCGTACGTATAACATTATTTTAGATATACAAAAGTCGTCTAACAGTAATATGGGTTTAGAGAACGATTTCCTTTTTTGAAAAAAAATATCTATAAACTATAAAATGTTATGGCGTTAAATTTTCAATTACAACATTTAATAGTGTCCTCTTTATGCATTCACGAAGTAAATGATTTTCGTAGCCTTAAAAGAATTTCGAAATCGTATTAATAAAAATGATTTTTCGTTATATTTTACTCGGGATTTTTTTGTTTTTTTTATATAAATTCTTCCAAACCTTTGCCAGTATTTATTATACGTTTGTGAGAATATTTATAGATCTCTATAATCCTGAGTCTTTCTCGACTTGTACTTCACATGTTGACTGTTTTCAAAACACGAAAAAAATCCGTACCAGCGTTGAGACGAGTAAAATTGCCAAAATACGAAGTGCCGTTGAAAACATTCCCAAAAGACGCTTTGTTTACTTGTATAGCGTAATGCTTCGAGAGAATTTTAAAAATGTGTTCTTGAAATCAGTTGTATGTACGAGACAATTTTTTGTTTCGAACAAAAATCTATTATCTACCGTTTTCAT
Source organism: Chaetogeoica ovagalla (assembly GCA_032441825.1). Taxonomy (NCBI): domain Eukaryota; kingdom Metazoa; phylum Arthropoda; class Insecta; order Hemiptera; family Aphididae; genus Chaetogeoica; species Chaetogeoica ovagalla. The sequence continues at coordinate 9,244,452 of CM063723.1, forward strand.
AGAACGCGAACAATTTTTCGGAGATTTTTTTTTCCTCGTCAAAATCGTAATTTTAAAACGAAACACAACATTTATCTAAAAACCGATTTACGGTCCAGGAACCGTAGTTTCAAAATAATTGCATTCTTGTAAAAATATGTTTATGGACGACATTTGCCGTAGACCACCACTTCCCCGTAAAAATCCCGTATACACTGTTTATATAGTTAAAAATGAAAATGAGAAATCGATTCTCGTCAATAAATTCGTGAAAATGTTTCCTCGTTATATGGTACGATTTTGTTTCACAACTTTGCCTACACACGCATCTCTGAAGGATTTGTATCCTTCGCCGTCGTAACTGTATCTCGTATATATAAATTTCCGTTACTGAACAGTTTTTCCCATTTGCTGTCGACAGTGCGCGCGCAATATATTCTCACTGCAAACATACGGCGGGGGCTGGGCGATTTTCCCATTACCGCTTTTGCCTACCAAAAACGCTCAGGTAAACTATAAATCTTCTTATGCAGCGTAATAAAAAAAAAAATATATATATATATAAATATAAAAAGAAATAAAAAAAAATACAAACGAAACAAAAAAATAAAAAAGTAGACGGAAAAAATGAAAATAAATACGCGTAACCCTCTCGAGATTTATGTTATGTTTTCCATTTTCCCCCGGACTACGTATTGTTCCCCGTGGGATGAAGAGATGTCATATTTCCTGGTTAATATAAAATACTTTTTCTCTACCGGAGAGGGGGGGGGTCTTTCTTTTTTTAACCGCCAGTCATCATTTAGCAGTCATCTAAAAATCCAGAAATTAATCTTTATGTCTATATTAACTTTTAATTTACTTTCGAATTAATAAATGTATACGATTATTTATATATGTATATACATATTTATTTATTTATTTATCATTGACACATTTTGTTCGTCGAAATGTAAAGAGAAATAATAATAATAATACGATATATTTTTTTTCTTTTTTATTCGCGTCATGAGGTAGAAAAAGTTTTTTTTTTTTAAACATTACTTATACATATATAAGTATATATATATATTTTTTTTTTTCGTATATCAATAGAAAACAGATATCTATTAAATATTAAAAACACGTCCACCGAGATTTCATTTTGATTTTATAACGTAACATTGTAGTATGACGTCGTATATTTCACGCTCGTAGTATTATACTTTATTGCCTTTATGAATATTCATCCGTCTCTCTCTTTTTTTTTTTCAGAAAAAAAAATATATATTTATAGAAATACAGGCGAGGGTCGCCTAACAATATTGTGCAGGGACTGTATATTACGGGGAAAAAATAAAAATAAATATAAATATATATATATTTTTTTTTTTTTGCGCGTGAAATAAAATACAGTACGCGCGCATACACTCTCTTCTGTTCGCGTGCACGTGGAATGCACAGGTAGTGTTTTGAGGATGAAGGGGGTGTACGCTCGTGTAGGTATATGAATAAGCGTGTTTTCAGTCGGATGCTTTCGATATTATTGCGTGTGCTGCTCGGGAGTTATTTCTGGTACGCCAAACTGGCATATTCGCCATTATTATTTATTATTTGATTAAAAGAGGAGAAATACACCGAGCACAAAAAGTTGTTTCCGGGGATTAAAAAAGCGTCACAGACCGCATCAGTCCTTTGCTTTAAATACGCTACGCGGCCGGTGTGACGATATAATATATGAACAACGGTCCTGAATATATTGTCAAGCGCAGAATACCGTTCACCGTGTTGAGATGTTAAAAATACCAGAGCTACGTACGCGTACACCGTATTTCATACGTAAACGAGTGCTATCGCAGCAGTTGATTACCGTATTCATTACGTTTCCAAACGAGAATATTCCACTTCACACCGCATTCGTATGCTAATGTTATTCATAAGTCTCGAAAAATGTTCAAGAAAATTCTCGATTGTAAATATACAACATTCTATTAGAAATCGTTTATATCCCCTACGAAATCGTTATTGAATAATAATAATAATGATAATAATAATATATTATTGTTTACCGGAATCGAACGTTATCTCGCTGATCATGATCCACTTGGCCGCAAAAGACAATCGAAGTTTAACGAAACGACCGACTCTTCGGTGTAATTTGATGCTGACGTTCCTGGACGTTTCGAATATCCTGTCTTCCATGTACGTATACGTCAACGGTTCCGACGTGTATACTTTGCCTCCAATGCTGAACAAAATACTCGCTTCGGAGAACACCTGAAATGCGACGTTTTTATTACAATCTCTCTCTCTATATAATATGACTGCACTTTGAGGTACATATTGGAGAATATACATATATATATATATAAACAAATAGCTTCTACCGTACGCGCGAATAAAAATAATAACTTTTTTCTACGGACGTTTGCGAGATAATATGATGTGGAGTTTACAACGCGGTTTTCGTTTTCAGTTTATTATTGTTCGTGATGCGTAGAAGGAGTGGTAACAACACTGGTTCAGGGAGCATGGACCGTTTTTATCATTATTATTTACAAGGCGAGACGGTTTTCAATCACTAGATGCGTATTTTGCGTCTCCGGTACCGAATCGATATATATATATATTGAGGAAATGTGACAATGCACAAACGACTGTATGTCACGCGCGACATAATACGCGTATAATATTGTCTGTATGTGGGTGAGAGGACGGGACGGACCTGAAACGTACGACGGCGAGATTTATTGCGTGTTTTGGCCGCCTCGTGTACACGAGTTGCTGCTAATAGTCTACGGCTGTAGGTTTTATTCTTGTATATCGAAATATCATCTTGTAGGAGGACGGTAATGTACCACATGAATCTTCATTATACTGGCACGCCGCGGCGTAATGTCAACACACAGCGCTCTGTAAGATTTAGTGGTACACACGGCGTCCACGTGCCATTGATCGCGTAAATCATTGGATATATTCGAATATACTTTCTTCTTTTTTTTTGTTTTCGTCGCATTATGTGTCTCAAACGGGCTCCGGGTGTGTATAAATATTTAACGTTTTGTCTTACAACAAATCGGTTCCCATAACACAATGCCAGTCGGTTTTATTCGTCATTCCGTTCTCTATACATAGAATTCTCGTGAAAACGGTTATTATTAAACCGAATAATAATAATAATAATAATAGCGCGCGCGTGTGCGAATATGAAAACGTCGATCAAATATATACCTCTAATATATAGAAATCTACGATCGCGCGGAACCGTCGGGGGAGAGAACGAAACGAGGATTACGAAGTTTTCGGTTCCAGCGGGTATCAATTCTGTTGCGTCGGGCGCGTGGAACATTTACGACGAGAAATTTCGATTGATACGTCCTCGTGCCGACGGCGTGTCTTATCAAAACGGAATAGAACAATCCGCCTGGTTGATAAATAAATACATCGAATTATTGCGGAAACGTCGCACGCGCACGGTACCGAAATATTGAAGAAAAAAAAAAAAAACAATTTGCCGAACGGAACGTCTTTACGAAATGAACAGAAACGCGCGGACGTCTACTGATTTCGGAAAGCACTTTAAGATTACCGGCCGGAACGGCCGTTGATTAAATTGTACGGCGTCGTAATGCGAAAAAAGTCAATGTACTCTCAAAAAGTTTTTGGCAATTAGTTTTCGAGAAAAGGGGGAAGAAAAAAAACGTGTTGTTCTTCTGTGTAGGGACACTGCGCGCGTACCGAGACGTGTAAAGCACGGAGAAAGAAGTTTACTTTGGCCAATAGCCCATAAAAGTTTTCGGATTTGTAACGCGAGATGAGAACGAATAACGCAATTAAGAGTCGGGGGAAAAATAAAGACTTTCGCGACTTGTTCAAGTCGTTTTTAAGCGAGAGAACGGGGACGACGCGTCATGTATAATAAGATCAGCGGTTTGTACGGAGCCGTACAACTCGTGGAAATCGGCAACGCGATTCAACGCGTCGGTATTTATTTAATAATACGCGGTGAAATTTTATCGATGTATGTGTACGACAGTGACTTCGGATTTAATACGAACGAATTCGATTCGGCGTTACGTGTTGAAACTACGTCGCGTTGTGTACAATAATACACGGCGATCTGCGCGAGGACGAATGAATTTAAAATAATTATTCTCTCATTACGGAGAGATTTCCTATTTCGTATTTTTCTCACTGCGGCGTTTAACACACGTTGTGATGGGGGGGCGGCATCATCTGCGCGATTCAAATCGTCCGAACGGTAGGAAAAGAATTCCGCGATTGCTCGAAAATCGATTACGCTCCTCCTCGAGAAATCGTTATAGTTTTATTTTCTCGACGAGCGGCGTCTCGAGAATTATTATACCGCAGTGACGTCCGCGCGGTTAATGATTCTTACACGATTTGAAAATATACGCGTATTTTTTTCGTTTTTTTTTGCCACGAACGTAACGAGCCGATTATTGTTATTGTTATCATCATCGGTAAAATCCTTGTACGTTAAATACTCGGATAACAACGGTAACGCGTCCTGCCCGACTCGCAACAGCATCTCCGCGGGCGGGCACCGTCTCGCCGCCCCCGTACCGTGAGATCCCCGGACTCGACCTTATGGTCGTCATTATCGTTTATTATCGCACGGGCGGCGGCACACGCAGTCAGTCATCGTTTCTTTTCGCGTTTCGAAAATCCCCCCCCCCCCCCGCGACGTTTATAACGTAATCGTAATAATAACGAAAATACTAATCGGTTTAGAGGCGCGCGCACGTCGAATAATTGTTGTTGGACCGTCGTCGTCGCGGCGTTGTGGACAGAGAGAGGCCCGGGGCGCAGACATGCTACCGGGTTTTCTATAATATGATTTACCGACTACCGCCGTTGACGTTAATAATTGCGAGTCGCGCGATTTGCATTCGTTTGCCACGTTCGCATCATTCATCGCCCGCTCGTCCTCGGCCCGTCATATAAAATCCGGAGGAGGCGGTCGGGAGAAGACGAGAGATTCTGCAGTTTTATAATCGGATTTTCGAATTCGTTTCCATTTTTTGGGGTTACACAACGTCGGACGGATAATTGCGTTACCGTTTTGTGGCGTATAGCGCACGGGAGGAGTGGGACGACGAGGGGCGTTTTTAATGGGTTCTCGATCGCGGCGAGGACGCGCGCGCGTAATGAGAACCGCCGACGTACGTTTTCAAAGGAATTGCTGGTCGCGAAAACATTTACCAAAAACATTTTATCTAAATACTTTCTATGCGAGAATTTTCTCTGCGCGCGCGCGCTTACCTGCACGTCTTTCTGAAACTGATTGTTACAGTAGATATGGACTCCGGTGAATTCGCGGACTTTGTCGAACTCGAATTTGATCTCGATCACTTGACCGTTCCTCGTATCGTTTCTCCAACCGACCCATCCTTGACCTGAAAACCAATGCGTTCATTCGCGCACGATCCGAAAACTATACGGCAACTACGTATTTTCCGAATCGTTATTTATTTTTCCGGTTTTCGAAACATCTGCGCGCGCGCGCACGTGTTTTAACAACGTATCGAATGCTCCCGCGAAGTTGAACGGTGTAAACGCGAAACGATTGCGATTGGCCGTAGTGAAAGAAAAAAAAAAAACGTTCGGCGTATACGGATCGGAAAAATCAACTCTTTGCCCTCTCTGTTATAATTTAAAAAATAAACACCGACCGTTTGCCGCGGTCCGTTTAACAGCTGTGTAATGGGCAAACTCCGATGTCGTTTATGAAAAAAAAAAAAAAAATGGATGGGGTGAGAGCTATTATTTACGACTGCAGTAATAATAATAAGTGGTCGCGTTATTTTCTTTTTCTACGAAAAAATCTCGTATTTGAATTATTCATGAAAACTGTATCGTCGACGCGGTGCACGCGGCAAACATAACGTCGTGGCCAATCGAATGTTTACGCCGACTCCGGTTAAGTTGTCCCGTTACAAGAATATATTTCGGAAACTTGACGGTGTACAAATGTCAAACTTCGGAACTTCGGTTTTATTCTTTTTCTCCGGCGCGATGCACCGACACACATACCGTCGAGTTTTTCGACAATAAAATTGGAAAAAAAAAAAAAAAAATCACTAGATTATTTAGTGGATAACGATTATACAACAACAAAATCGGGCACGAATTGTTTCACGGATTCCCGTGACATTAAAACGTTTTGAACGTGTTCTCGTTTCTCCCGTTCTGTCTATCCCGTGGCCGCCGCGACGCGGAATGACCACAACGCCAAAAAGAAAAAACCACAATCGTTTACAATGCGTCGTGTGTTATTCTGAAGTACCAACGAGCTCGTATATAATACATTCGAATCGGCCATAAAAATATGAAAGAATTATGTGTATCGTCGAAAAAAAAAGAGAACGAACGTACCTCTTTCTGCGTCATAGTATCCCATTCTGAAGTTGTCGGGCCCGACTTTTCCGTCGGTCAGTTGGCCGAGACCTCTTCGCAATTCGTCGTCCCAATATCCGTCGTAAGTGGAATCGTAAAACTCCCAGTCCGGACTGCGCTTATCGCCTTGCGGCATCGAATAACTGAGAACGCCGTCTAACACACACACACACACACACGCACGTAACGAGTGATCCATTTGAACGCGCGTACAAAAACGTGAATTAAAAACGATCCGTTTCGTACCGGACGTTCGCGATTCGTTCGAGCGCATCATATTATAACAACTAACCTGTCCACGGGCATCCGTAGAGTTCGACTCGCATGCACACCTGCCGGGTGTGGTAGCTGAACGGCAAGAATCTGATTTTCGACGCCCAGATCGGAGGATTCAGTTCTTGTTTGTGTTCCAAGTACGTGTTGATATTACCGATCAGTATCTGTAAATAATAGAAGAAATTACGTTTGTTACGCGCACTGCGACGGCGGGCGTCGTCGTGGACCGGAACCACATTTCGGCCGGTCCGGTGGGCGTGTTCGATTATTGAATCGGGCAATTAATCGTCATACGGACCGCGTGTGAACGAGCTACAAAACACGTTACGACGGCGCGTAATAATTATACGCTGTTGTTTTAACAACATATCGGCGCCGGTGGTGTGGGGGGGGGGAGGAAATAATATATTTTTAACGTTTTTTCTTTTTTTTCTTTTTTCTTTTTAATATTTATAATATGTACACCGTTTCAGTTGCACGCGTAACGCGTATAACGGAACTGTAATCGTTAGAAAAATAAATAAATCGTCACAATTCCGCCGACGACAATCGACGGAGTTCATCGACGCGTTAAAAGTGACAAATACTCGTATATAGTTAATCAACAGAGTCATGATGTTCAAAATTATCGCTTTACGTCCAAATGTACTTTTTCCACAGACAACTGTGTAGAGGTGACAGAAACCGACCGTTATCATCGACACGCGGTCGTTCGAATGAAAGTCCGTGTTTGAATACACTTCTTTTTTGTATTCCAATACTTTTCTCGACGAATACTTTCCAATACTAAATACTTTTTTTACCGACGGCAAAAAAATTATTATTTTATTTTATTTTTTTTTTTTTATAACAATAACGAATAAAAATTTGTCGCGGAAAAAAAATTGCGTTCCGAGTTTTTATAATATTGTTTTTAAAACGTTCGCGTATTGTTTCCGCCAGTATCCGATGTGAAATACATTTTAAAAAACTCGCAAAACTTTCACACGACATTCTCTTACCGCGATAATCACGGTATTTTGAAAAACGAATAACGATACTCGTATACAGTTTTGTCGATAAATTAAAAACGAATTGAATACTTTTTTTTTTTATCCGTTTATTCGAATAAATGTATTCTCCCGGACACGAATACTCTTCACAAGTGTCTATCGTGTTATTAACAATTTTTATATGACAAATTTGACCGGGCCAAATATTATTCGCGTTAATAATCCACTATATGAACCACGCGAATCGTTTTACATTAAAATATTTAACGTATTTTGGTACGCTTATTATTTTTAATATTTCATTTAATAAACATTTCGTTTTATCGCTAAATAACGTTACAATAAATTATTTTCAACGTGTCATTTATATAGTAATAAAAGATGGATTTTTTTTTAAATTTTCAAATAACTATAATTATACAATGACCGTTTGAACAAAATGACTCAAACACTCCGACCAAGTGTACTTTCGCGACAAGAGAGCGATTACGTAGATTTCGGTTCGTACCAAATTTCCATTTTACAAACGTGTTAAAAGGAGAAATAATGCCGTAACCAATTCCGAAAAAGTTCATTATTATTATTATTATTATCGGTTTGTTCGTTGAGACTACGCACGCGCTTGCAGACGACGTACCAAAAAAAATGAACTGGATCGTTTCAAGTCTCGTCGTAATAATTAGACGGAAATGTGGAATAATAAAAAAAATAATAATAATCGTCGGTGAGAATGCTTTTCATCGACAAAATTACACGCGGTTAATAATAATAATAATAATAATAATAATAATCGTAATTAATTGTACATAGCAGTGCTTTTTGGTTCTAATCACGTGTCCTGCCACGTTGTACTCGTTGCGGATATCATACAGCAGCAACAGTAGCAGCGGTAATTTATCTGTTTAAACGCTGCACAGACGGTGCTGCGAATATATGTTGTGTACGCTCGTCGTTATTGTGCAAATAAACGAGCGCACGTTTATTTATTTAAACGAGATCGAATAGGAAAACGCACGATCGTTTTTGGCTCGGGCCATCGTTGGTCAATAATAATAATAATAATAATAATAATAATAATAATAATAATAATAATAATAATAATAATAATAATAATAATAATAATAATAATAATAATAACCGCTGCAAATTAATTGGCGTACGTTCGTATATAAATACGTATATAATTTACGGGCATATCGTATGTAAAAACGTTTTCGACACTTTCGGCCGTTCGTGTCGTTGTAACAGCAGCAGCTTGTGAATATATAAGACGACGACGATAACGATTTAAAGACGTCGTTAAGAGTGTAAAAAAAAAAAATAGAAAACGAGAGAACGACCGTTTGCTTTTGAATTCTGTGTACACACAGACTTTCAGGCGACTGGACAATATTCGAATACTCGGCGACAGACACATTTCACTCGAGTGCCTCGAACGAGCTGCACAATATAGTAGTCGACTTACCGTTGTGTGCAAGACGACAACGGCAAACACAGTCGCGTTTTGACCCATATAATCATAAAAGCTCAATTATAGACGTTTCATCATGTCACGCGTGCAACTGGTGACGACCCATCAAGTAATCATCGGAAAGCAAGTAGTTTTTATTATTGTCTTACGTTATTTTTATTAAACTACTGAAAATATCGAGGTGTGTGTGGTTTGGTCTTTTATTTCCAGAGTAATTCACGCAGATCGCGTGAATTCAGGCACAGTTTGAAAGACATCCGTGCGGCGAAGAAAAGGCGGGAGGGTGAGAGTGACAAACTCTTAGAAATATATCACCGCGAGAAAATACGCATTACTGATTTTTCCGATTGCTCGTGGTAAGTAACAACGCGGCTAACAATTCTGTATTATTTTTGAATGTTTACTACAGTTTTATCGCGTGCACAAAATGTATCTGGACCAAAACTAAGTGAGTATACGCAATCACGAGGAGAAAACCGCTATCATTCGGCTGCAATAAACGATTTCCTGCAGTTTGCGATTTTCGGTCTAATTTGATTTCTGAAAAATGATATTAGGACATCGATCGAGTAAAGTCATTTGAAATTCTTTCGTCGGTTATCAGGAAGAATATTGATTAATATGGTTACCAATTTTAGCACGGATCACGAATTTAAACCAATTTTTTTTTGTATTTAAAAACAATAGTTACTATTGAATACAAATCATATATCCATAAAACGGTAAATATAAGTTTTTGGTTTTAACACGGACGAAATCGTGTAATTCACATAAAAAATATTGATAATAATAATAATAATAATAATATGTACAATTGTCGTCAATGTTAGAAACAAATCGCAATTAAAATAATACTTTTTCATTAACTTAATGAGATTTTAATTTCTACAGAAATAGATAAAAATATATATTTATATATTTTCAATATAATTTCATTCAAGTGTTTGTTTTGACGTAGGAGGTACTAACTACTACCATTGGGCCGTAGTTTCATGTATATCAATACGTTCGCACGGTATAATAAACAAGCAGGAATCGTAAATTTTATACGGCGTGAGGACAACGCGAAACGCGGTTTTCATTCGGAAATTCATGTCACATTTTCGCATCAAACAAATGAACAAAAAAATTTTTTCTCTCATTTTTCGGTTTACGCTGTCTACTCTACCGCGTTCAAGCTGTGTATAACGGACAATATATTATTATTATTATTATTATTATTTGCTGCTATATTGCGGTGTACTGGCAGCCGTTTCACATTGCATGTTATATTATTTAATACGGACGCTTTTGGTGCACGTACATATATAAATATAAATCTACGACGACGACGACGACGACGGATTGTTTATTAAACGAGAATACATCTGTTACAGTTTTGTATTTCGCTACAGTGATTTATTATGTACAACCACTCCGGTTCGCGCAAAAGCTCGACACCGTAGCTTTTAATATTATATATATATATATATATATATATATATATATATATATATATATATATATTATATATATATATATATTATATATATATATATATTCGCCTTCACCTCTTGTCTATACGTATATTTACTATACACACCCGTGGTCGTCTTCGCTTTCAACATATTTCCTCGTCTGAGACGATCTACTATCATCCGCCATCCTACGGCCGCGCAGCGCAGCAACAACATAACTCTCGTAATATTAATTATTATTATTATTCCGGAGCTTTATGGAATCATTCTCGCGGGCTCTGCAACAATCTTCAATGCGTGGCGGCAGCAATAAAACGCGATAAAATTAGACCGGAGCATAGAGAGGAGACAGGGTTTCCTCGTCACCAGATGTTGCTTGCATGATTTACACAACAGAAGAGAAGCACAGCACACAGGCCGCCGTTTAATATAATCGTATAAATGCGCACGACAGCGTCGTATATATAATACGACCGGGCTGCACATGATTGTGTGGATAGACGACGATCCATACACTGCTATGGATCACGATCGCGTCTTTTTGCAGTGCCGGCCGCGGAGTCTGTGTACCTTAAAAGTAGTATTTGTGTGTTAGATGGTATAAAACCAAAACATTATATTGCATTACGAGTACACTAGTTGATAATAAATGAATTGATTTTATTTCCACTCGTGAAAAGTGTTCTCCCGCGCTCTGTGATCGATAATCATCAATTGATGATTAGCGCCGTATATATAGGTTTGAAAACGATATTATTTCGTCTTATTGTCAAGAGAAATTGTATTATATCACGCGAATGACAAATATAAAAATTAAATTATACATAAAAAAGTACAACAATCGAGCCGATGAAAAAAATTACGAAAAATAAAATATATACGTGTAGGAGTCGTTGTATTAAATTAGTTTACTTACTACGGTGGTTTCAACAAAAAATTATCATCATCAGGTGACAGATACAGTAAGCGAAAAAAAGATTCAACAACAAAATAAAAACGAACAGGATTACAATGAAAAGCAGCGACAGTATTAGATGAATAAGCGAAGAAATTGTATACGCAGCGGATTAAATTGTTAAAAACGCAACTCGTTATACGGCTCGTTATAAATATTATCCGATTTCCCGGTTTCGATTGTGTGTACAAGTCGGTATTAAAATTTTTTTCTCAATTACACGTAATTGTAAATTATTTAAATGTTAAAATTAAAAAAACACCGTAAGCGTACGTATTGTAAGTTATATTAACTATCGTTTACGCATTAATTATCCCTCTGTGTAATTATATATTTTAATACATAATAGCACCACTATATTTCGATATTAACACAAGATTGCAGGTCGAGCGTGTGAAAAATAATTAATATTTCTTTTTTCGTTTGAAAATGTGCGGTATGCAATACACAAATACTATAATATACACACGCACAATATTTTATCCAACTAGATCGAGACACTTATGACTTATGGCCTGTAAATGTAAAGACGGAATGTGACATGTTTATGATATTGACACGTTAAACTATTATATATATATATATTTATTTATTTTTGTTATATTTTCATTTATAAGTAGTTATTTGTGGTTTTTTTGTTCTGTCAGTAAATTATATAACTGTAAATTGGAGAAAAACGTTACGTTCGCTCTTTCTCAACGCGTGAGAGTATATTATTTTGTAATATAAAATTGAGAAATATAATTTTTTTCTATATAAATGTAAACAATAAAGGCGTTATAATTCAAGTACCGATATTGATGTATATCAAGGTTTACGTACGGAAACTCACAAGACACACAGATACGAAATATGTTTATATGCGAAAAACGCGGTGAAAAAGAATAATATTATTATTATACAAGTAAGGCATTCATTTAACGTAATCGTTTTAATGAAATGAATCGGTTTTATCCGCGTTGAAGTAGAGAAGAAATAATAATAATAATAATAAAAACGTCGAAACGTACGTTAATATTATAGCGATGCAGGTGTGTGTGTGTGTGTGTACCGCGCTCGTCACAGCGCGCGTCGGCCATATTATGCGTATTTTTTGTAAGCGAGGAGCTCCGGTGCCGGAGAACAACGGTTGGGTCGTGACGTTCTCACGATGTTCATCTCTGTACCGCGAGCGCGTGCGTTTCGCTTTTTCTCTCTACTCGTAATAATTTTTAATTGGGACGAAAAGCCGAAAAGCACAGATAAATAATACGCGTTGCCCCTCCACCTCTCCTTATCCCGTTGCCGCGTTAATAAGAGCGACGATATAATATTCAATAAATCACGTCGTATTGGCCCGGGGAAAATATATCAATGGAGTAGTTGGCGTGAATGTGCGGGGAATTATTAACAAGACAGCCGACTAATTTCTGATCGAATCTCTGAGAATCGATGAACGACCGGATCAGCTCTCGTGACACTTTGCGCATCCGATTAACAAACATAACGATTACACGTTAAATAATATTATTATTTATATATACTCGGTAAGTTTTACGCGCACTCATATATTATTTTTTTTTTCGCCAAACACTCGCTTTTTTTTTTAATATATTTTTAAATTGGCGACACGTCCCCGTGCCCAGTGCGTTATCTCATTCAGCTTCCGCCGACAGAGATGTCGATGAACGATGATGAACGATATATTATACAACAACAACGCGCGCGCGTTCAAAACGGTTTTTATAATGCTGCGCGCCGTATATATATATATACGTTAGAATATTATATTCACCGGCTCTGAATTCTACGCGGTGATGGTGTTGGTAGTGGTAATGAAATATTTAGTCGTAAATACGATCGATTCGATAAGGAGAGAGAGAGAGAGAAATAGTAATAATATAAACGAAAACATTCATTTTTTTTTTTTTTTATTCAAAACTAATTTCCCTAAAACGAAATCTGGAATCGACTGCAGATTTTAATAATAATGGCGCTCGAGTTATTTTCCGTTTTCGAAAATAATGTACTTACTTTTTTTTTCCTTTTCGCGCGCGCGACGACGCCGCACACTATCTACACGTGTATATATATAAAAAAAAAAAAATAACTCGATCGAAATATGTATATTATTGTGTGTATAAATAATAATAAAAATAAATAAATTGAACGTCGACGTCGTTTTTCGAATATTAATAATTTTTCCACCCGAACACGACAGATATGTGAATTCACGCGGTACACACACACGCACAATGAATTCACGCGGTTAGATCTCATCGCGAGTAATACCACGCGATGTTATTAGTAGTAAGTGCATATTTCGCGGTTATTTTTTTTTTTTTAATACAGTTTTATAAATAATGCTGGTCACATACAAAACGTTTCGGGATAAATCGCGTGGTATTTTGGGATTAAACGTGGCGAAAGAAAACGAAAAAAAAAATAAAATAAACCACCAAGCGCCGACACGTTATACGCGAGTAGAGTTGTTACGAAAAGCCCCGGAGGCTTGAAATTAACTAAGTTTGTGTATAGCAGAGACGCGCGGCTATGTGTGCTCGTTTATACGAGTATTATTATTATTATTATTATTATTATTATTATTATTATTATGACGCGATGTTGTTGTTCGTAATTATTATATTTTATACGCGTGTATAGTTACAGTGTTCGAACGCGGTTTTTTTTTTTGTATTCTTCGTAGCTGTGAGGTGAACTCGTTAAAATAAAAAAAAAGAAGAACAAACTTCGAATAATTGGAAAATCGGTATTTGGAAGCCTCTCGTCTTCTCCTCGACTCACGCGCGCAGTATACATACGTACATGTACTATATTATACGAATTTTTTTTTTTTTGGGCGGCAGTTACGACGCGAGTTGTATTATTTTGTATTAATAATTACAAGAAATATTTTCCGAGGATAAAAAAAAAACATCGGCTGCTGCGGCGCCAACACCACTGTCAGCACTCGTTAAGGATATCATTATAAGTATCTCCTTGACTCGCGTCGTTAATAAATTGTATTATTCACGCGGGCATAAATACGTACAGTTTCAGTTTGTCTATCGGCCGAGGCGATTATCACCTGGGCGAACGCGAAATAATAATAATAACAATAATGATGGCGACGATATATTGTATGTATATCATACACGAGTAGAACGCAACGATCAAACGAGTGGGCCGCATTGGACACACACTGACTGGCAGGAGGTAAACGGACAGATCTCGAGTTTCGACTCACAAATACGCGTTATATAATAATATTGTAGTAGTGATTTTTGTGCCCGGTGTGATGTTAACAATCGAGGTGTATTGTCGACGGAGTAAAGAAGAAGAAGAAAAAAAAATGATCGCGGCGTTTATCCGGCGGACTGCGCGCTAGGAGTGCGAACGGATGTTAGGATGCTATTGAAAAATCCGAGAAATACGCGCGTTAAAAGTACGTTTTATAATTTATTCGGAATCAATGATAGAAAAAATAAGAAAAAACGTGAAAAGTCAATAATTCGTTAATACGAATCGTGCGTCGTACGAACCGTAACACAAAATGTAATATTTCAAAAACGATATCCGATATGGAACGTAAATACTTACTTATGCGAATCCAATTGGTTTCAACGGGTTGGTGTTGTCCAGTATCAAGACGGAGTTTTCATTGGGTACACACGCACACACTCACGCGTACGGATGTCATTTGACAGTAGTTGTCGAAATACCGTTTTATAGAGACGTGAATTCAATTTGTTTTAACCGAACGACGTCGGGTCTATGCTTTTTTTTTTCATTTCTCTCGCCGGTCTCGTCGTTCGGTCGGTTTGTCGACAAACCGTAATTTTAAAATAAATAATTTTTAAAAACTCCAAATTTAAAATTACGATTGATATAAAGTGACAAAAAAAATTAAAAACGCGCTACCACACTACTCGTAAAACGCGTTGTTCAACTGATCAGTTAATAAGGTTTGTCGACGCGTTTAACGCTTTCAGATATACTCGACCTCGACGGTAAATACAAAACGCGGACAACGTCGCGTAAAATCGTTTTTTTTTTTTTTTTTTAAAAAAAAAACGAAAATACGCAACGTTTACAGGAACTTATCGTCACCCGGGACACTGTTACACCATTAGATTACACCGTACGCGCTTCACGGGCGGGACGACGGAAGATTTCGAGAAAAACTTCCGAGTTAATCACGCCCGGTTGGATTTGTTTTCGCGGGTTTCATATTCGGCTTAAAGACTGACGACGACGACGACTATTACGCGAGGGATTTGTCTTTAAACGAGAACATAACGGCGGTGCCACACCGAGTAATTAATGATGCAGTGTAAATTATTGCCATTGTTGTTTATCGTGCGCGATAACGACCACTTGTTGCTCGTCGTGTTTTACGCATATTATAATTTTACAGCGTATTAATATAACACCGATACGAGAGAAACAACGCGCATGTCGTTTACAGTTTTAATTAATAATAAATACATATATCCCGACGTTACGTTGTACAATAATATCAGTTAAAACGTTTCGAAAAAAAATTGTTTTCATATTCGTGTAAAATAAAAATTAAACTCCCCCCCACGATGGACTCGATTTTTAACCGGGTCACCAAGACCTAGGTCCGTGTGATATCATATCGGCGCGAAGGAGATCGAAGATTTGCGTACACACACAAATGAACGGCATTTTTTTCATTTCAATTTTGAATGAAACATTACGTTTATTTGTTCTGCGCCGGAGAAATCTGACGGGCGTGAAATTCCAACAGGAAAAAAAGCGAACCGATTACAAAAAATAAAAACACAGACAAAAACGTTTCGTGACAAAATTATCGTATAAGTTTCAAAAAGTGTATAAAAACATAACCGATTCCGCACGTCGTGGACGGGAGTGCATTACGCGTGAATCACACACCTATATCGCACGCTGTAGTACGTGGCTCGGGCGAGATTCTTCGAGGATTCTATTTCCACGTTTATTACACGAACATTTCGTACAAGACAAAAAATTAATAATAATAAAGAAAGAAGCGACAGAACAATATTTTAGTATACAGAACGAGACTCGTTATGTAAAGTGCGTTTTTTTTTTAATAATAATAATAATAATAATAATAATTAGCCTGGCCGGTGTACGCCGCGTTACAATGAAGTTTCCGAGAGAGAGAGAGAGAGAGAGAGACTTAGTCTCTACAACAATTATTATTGATATTCTCGTTACATGCACGGTTTAACTTCGTTTCGATATTTATTATAATACATTGCAGTACTACTACATGATCGATATTGAAACAACAAATCATTATTAATAAGCGATTTACGACCACATGAAATTGAGTGCTAACACATACGATTTCTTACACACGCGCGACGTACTACTACTCTCACGCTTTTAAAATTATTCGAAATATTAAAATAAACAAATACATTTCGAAAATCATCGTTTTCAATGATCTTGTAAACGGATTGTTACGGCCGACAAAAATTATTAGACGTATTATGCTTGCGGTATAGAGAGTACAGTGAAACGTGCAATTAATAAAACGGGAATCTCATTAGACAAGACAGAAAGTTTTGTGAAAATTGAAAACGATTACGCGATATACGCGTATATTTTTTCTACTTTTATGCCCAAAACACACCGCAGTAGTAATAAATGGAATTTTTCCTATGTGTACTTAAAACACTGTTGCAGGTATCACCGTATTCTATTTTTTTCACTTCAAAAGTCTTTTTTTTTTATATTTTCAATCGTACACGATTTACCTAATTCATATGCCACGTGTATACAATTATATAAATTAACGATTGTCGGCTTATTATTATAGTGTAAGTCATCTATCCACGCGCCAACGAAAATCAGTACCTACCATAACTACGACGAGTAAACACTAACTTCGTGTTTTATTGCACTCGCACAGACTTCGTTATAAAATAACGTTTGTACATACTCGAGAAGTCAAACTTAAAAAAAAAAAAAAAATAAGGAAAAAAATAATAATAATATATACATTTTTTTTTTTTTTAAAAAAACATGAAAGTTTCAAGTGGAAAACCGTGCATCCGCGCGCAAATACAAACACGCGAAGGGAAATATTAATAACTTATACACGACTAAGCGAAGCAAAAGAAAGTTTTCTTGAAGTTTAATTAATCACATTGCTGAATCCGAACAAAATGAAAAATAAAAAGGTATATGCGTGCGCGCGCGCGCCCCTTTTTGAGTGTTTAATTATTTTTCGTCTAAATATTAATTACGATTTCATTGAAAATACCGGGGAATGATTTTCTTTTTTCTTTTTTATGCGCGCAATTTTAAATCATCGCGATATTATATATATATATATATATTGAAAAATCTCACCAAGGAGAAAAATCCATTAATGTTTCTGTTTGTTATTGTAAGTGTATAACAGTGTTTGTCATTAGCAGTGGGAAAAAAATATATATATCAAATGGTATAATAATGAAAAAAGAAATACCGCGTTATTAAAAATATAAATCAAAATAAACATGTTTTTTTTTCACGTTTCGTTTTGCAGTACTTTTCCTTGAGTCGAACGCTTTTAAAAGGACGGAGCGCGCGGGGAGAATCTGTTATTCGAACAAAATGCGTACGTATATCCGTGCATCTGTTTTTTATTAATTGGATAAATATTTAAATCTCGTGAGTTGGACGAACGCGCAAATACGGCCGGGAAAATTTGCTTTGAAACCGAGGTTCAGATTTGTGCGTATTCGGACGAGAGTTTGAAACGCAGCCACAATAATCCGCGGGCGTGATTCCATAATATCCAATTCATGTTTTCTCCACACCGAACACTCCTACGATTTCCATCTACAGTCATCAATTTAGACGTCAAATTTTTTTTTTTTTATCACAAAACAAATCACAACAGATGTAATGATGGCCGAATTCTGTCAAACGAATTTCGTAGATAACAAAGTGTCTATCATTATAATATTGTAATCGCCATCTTATAATACATTCAGCATCGTTCTTTCGGCCCGTCGCACGTCGATAACCAAATTTTGTAGAAAAAAAAATAATCAACGAATGAACTATATAACGGAATCAATTGAATTCGAATTAGTGCACGAAGTTGTGTATTTTTTTTTTTTTGATTATCGAAGAAAGAATATCATCGGCGACAAAATTGTACTTGAAATATTAATATTACAGACGTACTACTATATATCAATGCTATATCGATTCTTCGGACTCTCCGTCGCGAAACAATCTCAAAACAATACGCATTATTTCAGCGTGGTATTTACTAATATCGCTCTACGTCTTATTTTACGTTTACTACGTAAAATTACCTATAGAAAACAACATAGTCATTATTTGAATACTTTTTTTTTTTTTTTTTTTATATATATATATAGATTTCGTGACTTTTTTTAAGATTGAAAGAGATTTGGGGAAAAAATAGAAAAAGAGTTTCGTTATACCGTTTATAGGTAATTTTTATTTCGCGTAAAAACGTATCGTCTTGTGACACAAACACAGTGGTCATCGGGATTCTTTCTCAATTGTCGAACAATTTCTCCTGTATTTTACACCCGTAACACGAACAACAGCAGCGCGTTTTCTCGGGCGTCGCGTTGTGTGTACGGTTTGATTATTTTCTTTTTTTGGCGGTAACACACGACGTGTTTTTTTTTTTTTCTTAAATCGATTGTATGCCCGCGCGACGGCGAATGAAACCGTGAATTCGGACAATGAGAACAACACAGTCGGACACGGCTGCGACAGACAGAAGAAAGTGTGCGGCGACGACGTCAATCCGCGCGCGTGGTGGTCATCAATCTCCGCGAACGGTTGTTAGCCGTAAGTTGTGTCGTGTGTCTCGACGGAAGGGAACAAACAACACGCGGGGACGAGACAGCGGCGTAACGACGCGACGTAGACGGAGGCGGAGAAAAGATAAATAAAAGCGATCGGAGAGCGAGGAGGAATCGAGCGAGGGAAACGTGCGCGGGGACAGGGTCGGGCGGGGCTCCGACGACGTGATTCAACGGGTCCCCCCCCATACCGCGCGATAATATCGACGAGTACCCGGTGCGGCGACCACACACGAGATTTACAAGAGTAATGATTTCGTTGATCTCTCTAACCCGATCACGATACATGTGTATATACACTCTCGCGTACATTAATATCGTACTTGTATGTATATAAATTATATAGTTTAATGATCAGGCGTGTGTTTATTTATATGAATATCGATCGACGGACACAAAAGTCGCGATTGTCAAACATACTCGAGTATATGTGTGTATATAACATTCTCCTATCCGGCCGAGAGGAACTCGCTAAATCCCAAAAACCGTTTTCAACGTGCGCATTCCCGTCCGCCGCCGGCCATCACACGATTTATTACACGGTCTCGGGATCGGGGGGGGGGGGGAACGCATTCACGAAAACGTGATAAAATTCGTCTCCACCTCGGGGGAAAAAAAAAAAAACGAAAATCCCGTTTTCGTACGCTGTCCGAACGGTACTTTATTTTTTGTGCTTAATAAAACGGCGAAATTGATCGTACGACGACGTACGCTCGACAATCACCGTACGGCGGTGAAACAAATACACTGTTTTCAGTCACTTTATTCGTTCTAAACCACTATGACGCGCATACGGGAAAACGATAATAATGTGTTGTTCGATCAGAAGAAAACTGAAATCTCTTCCTTTCTGTCTACGCCGCTTGCGTTTTGATAATTGAATTCTACGCGTTTCGTGTGGTAAAAACAATACACCATTGTTATTTCTAGAAACTAGTACAGTGGTCGATTGAGTGGTTTTGATTTATTATTTTTAAATAGTAACTGAAATGAACGATTGGCCTACGGGGCTTCATAAAGTACAAATCACACTCTACAATACTCACTTATAACGCTTTGCAATAAACACTTTACTTTGAATGCCAGGCGTAGTGCTAGTATTTAGTTTAGAAAAGCGGTTTACAGAGTGGATTCCCATAGAAATCGATTAGATATGAAAAAAATAAACAATATGAATATTATTTCATAGATGTGAAAAACCTAGAGGATTAGATACATTGTAAATAAATACAATATCTTATAAATTGCATTTGTAAGCGGAACGTACTTATACCGTAACACAGACGTAACCGATATTTATCTAGAACTCTAGCAAATAATGCCGCGATTGTCTTTCCGAGCCCTGCCTCCCCCATAAACACTGTATGTACCACTATACCATTGTGTAGGGTGATTCGTAGTGGTTTGGCGCACAGGAGTGTGGCGACAAATTAATAATAACAAAAAAAAAAAATCGAATACCCTTTCTTCCTCCGTGGTATAATATCAAAGTCGTCGATTTACCACGGTATTTATAAGTTTAAATTTTAGAAGATAGTACAAACCGAAAACGAATTTTCTAATCGCTTTTAATATTTCGACGTGTTCGTGTAAATATTTTTTAACGGCATATTTTGCACCGTTTTCTGCCCCCGCTAGTTCTCCTCTCTACGCGCTGTATTCGAGACTATAGGATTCGTGGGGAAAAAAAACCGGTCAAAACCGAGACGGTTATGTTTTTAAAGCGTATTTCACATAAGGTTTTGTAAATTTGGGTGCGATTCCGCGTCTGTAGTATTTCGAGAACGAATCAATAGGAAGAAAAAAAATTGTATTTTCCACGTTATTATATCATTTTATAGCGCACGCACGCGACGGTGGTATTGCAGCTCAGCAGTAAATCGATAACGAGTCCCACATGGTACAGTTTAAAATTTGGCGGAGTATAGCAAAAAAAAAAAAAAATTTTTTTTTCTAAAATTTCTTCACGGGCCACACAAAAAGACGAGATTTAAAAAAAAAAAAACACGACTCTTTGTTTTCGCCCACTTTACGACGAGTAGGCTATCAAACCGTGTGGCGAATGTGCAATTACATTGTGTACTATGTTTTAGTCGGAAACGTTAGTCGCGCGGTTTAGTCGGAACGCGCAATCTCATCTTTTTTTATAAATTTTGTGTTTCGACGGAAATCCGAGGAGAAAACGGACATTTTATACGAACGTAAAACCATCGGTTTGAAATAAAAAATTACTATTTGAAATAACGATATTCGAATAAATTATACACGCGTCTCAAACACACCTACGCGCGACAGATATTTGAATTTAAACCGTATATTATACGTTTAATTATTTACCCGCGCGTAATACGTAAAACAAACGGAAACAATTTAACGTTTCGAAGCACACAACCTCCGAGGTGCTCATATTGTACAGAAAAGAAAAAAAAAATAATCCAAACCAGGAAGACGAGAGTCACGAGTGGTGTGTGTAATACCGCGGCAAACGTAGTTGAGGAACGGAAACGGACGGAAATAATTAAGCGCGTACTTGACGACGGTTACGCGCGCATTAAACATCCAAACGAAACACCATACACGCTCGTTTTGTGCGTTTATTCGTTTATTATTATTATTATTATTATATTTTTTTTTAAACGGAACTATTACAGTACGCACGCACACAATATTTTTCCAGTACTGTCCTTTTACTTGAACGCGTTTTCAATTAGTTATGCGCACTACTACTGGCCAGTATGCGATCGCGTCTCGTGCCTCGTACACGCGTGTATTATGTCAATAAAACACGTTATATCTTCTATTAATTTTTGCAACGCGAAACGACCAGATTTGGGTAAAACGATTGTTTAAAGTACAGTAAACATCTTTTGAGACGTTCTCCTGAGAGGGACCGTTTGAGAATAGCGTTATTATCAAACGGAAGAAAAAAATTGTATACTGCAGTGTGGATTTATTTTATATCACTTATGTAAAAAAAAATTCATCGATTTTTGTTTGTTTTTAAAATAAAGGAAGTTCACGATTTTATTAAGAGAAGAGATATTCGGATGCTGCGAATAGAGCCGTGTATCTAATCGTTACCGTTATTATTAGTAAGGTGTTTCTTTAAATTTTTCTATCAACATCTATTGATACGGAGAGCGTCTTGTCCGGGAACATAGAGGGTATTATCCAGAGTTAATCGCACGTTGAACGTTGCCAAAATCAAGGGACTCGTAAAAATGGACGTATTAGGCGGGAGGAAATCGTTTTAAACGAGAGAGCGTCTTAAACGGATTCTACTGTATTTCGAGTATACATTCGAAAAAAAAAACAAATTTTCAGAATATTTAATCGAATACTTTTTTTTTACTTTTTACTAGTTTTCGGTAATATACGAATATCAAATCTAGCAATTTTATTATTAAGTCGAATACAAACTGTCGTCAATATGCATTTAGGGTGTTTAATGTATATATATATTTTTTAATTATGTGTTTATAAATTAACACATAATCATCTAACAAGTAAATTAATAATACCAATTGATTATAACACAATAATAATAATAATAATACGTCTGGCGGTATTCCATCCGCAAAAGATATATGTCGTATGCAAGACACGGATATACTAAGAGAATATTATTGTAAAATTTCTTTTTCCTTTACTCCATAATGCTACTTTCCAATAATTGCGAAATTCGATTCGTACGCCGGAGAAGAAAAAAATGAAACACCGCGTGCCGATAATCTCCATTCGCAATTTTCTTCATTTTTTTTTTTTTTATAGCGATTTTTCCAATTTAACGGCGTTTGTATACGACATATACACATTTCATCAACGTGGAATAAAATTTTTTTATATATATATATATACGTTTATAATCGTTTATGAAATTCGTAATATGAATATTTATTACGACGACTGGCTATGGCTGTATTCGCGTCATTTTCATAGTTCGAAAATATGCCCGATACCGGCGCGTGTATATAATATTTTTTTTTTTTAACACGTCGGTCAGAATATAAACGACACACGTTTACCCACTTTGTATTTCGTCGTCGTATTATTATTAGTAATTTTTTTTTTTTTTAGAAAAATGGTAAAAATCAAATCGACGGCGATCGACGAATGTGGGGTTATCTCGTCGATAATTTAGCACCGTATTTCGTTTTTTTCTTTTTCCGTTTTAAAATTCCAAATAGAGCGGGCGACAACGACAATATTGTTATAACAACAACGGGGGTTAACGTGTGTGCATTTAATTGTCGAAAATACTCGTTTTAACGCACGTGATCGCTTCACGTTAATTAATCGAGACGGCCATATAATCCAATAAGACCAACCGAAACGGACTTCCCTCGAGAAATCATTCCGATGTGTTGGCATAAGCTCTTAGCCGTCGGCACTGACAGACAGACTCCCCGTACAACGAGTATAAAAATTACACCTACGGACGCCTCCGGAAATTATTTTAAATCGTTCACGGTCTGCAGTAGGGTTTGTTTATATTGTCAATATTGTTTATAAGAATACGTTCTTTATCGTTGCTGTTTGCGTTCAATATCAATAGCGAGATTTATGCGCACATTACTTACGTATATATTCAAAATATTAACTCACTATATATATATATATATAGAAATGCTGTAACGGATCGGAGATGTTAGAAGAAGAAGAAAATTAAAAAAATCCCCCGACGAGACATTACATAAACTTTGTGTACTTGTGACTATACATTATGCGGGGAAAAAAAATTAAATATATATAGAATAAAACGTCTTTTGTTATATAGTGTATAGATATAAATGGGAAAAAAAAAAACAAATCCACGGTCGAGTTAACATCAGGGGAGATTTTGTATTGTTTTTACGCGCGCATACATCAAAACGCAATGGCCTCGGAAATCCGTAACAGCACCCCGTTAAGATTCGTCGCCGCTAAAGTTAAACGCCATAACGCATAACAATATTAACTGACTACGCGAATTGATAAAAAAAAAAAATATTTCGGGTCTAAAAACAAAAAAAAAAAAAGTTATTTTAGTCGAGAGAACTAATTAGTCAAGGGGATAAAACGAATTCAATTTACAAATACGCTTTACGCAGTGACGAACGATTATTGAACACTGCTGATATTACGCGTTATACGAAATCTATAAAATTTCGTTAACATTTAACGCTCGTATTAATATCTCTCTCTCTCTCTCTCTCATTCAATACAATTCACATCGAATTTGCAATATTTTCCACGCGCATCGCGGAGATTCAGTCGATAACATTAATAAACTCACGCGTGTCGATCGTTTCGATTACTGGCTGAACACTATTACAATAATAATAATCATAATAATATATCGCGTACCTCGTTTCCGGTGATGTTTCTGTACCGAACCCATTTGCCGAGCTTCGGTCTCCAGTAGTCGATGAGAAAAGCTTCGGTGAACTCCTGCCCTTGCCCGTTGCCGAACCTGCCCTGAGTCTCCACGGAAGTGATCACTCTTACCACGCGCAAGTCGACTTCAAGCCATTCGCTTGGTTCCCTGGTGACCGGCTCTTTTGGACACCATGCGCCACCTTCCCTTTCAGTGCGTATCCTGAAACGACGGAGACATTTTAACTCAACGTTCGACCGTGATCGGTAGAAAAAAACGCATGACCTAGATTGTTGCGTTCGCAAAAAAAAAAAAAAAGTGAAAAACAGAGGATGAAAATGTCAAAAGGATTTCCGCCGTATCGGTAAAAAGTCAACTGCTGACATTATAATCCGTTTCGTCGTTTTACGACGGCTGAGCTAGAAAAAAAAAAGAATCCCATTCTGCCCCGGTATACGCGCACACACAATATATATATAGTATTATTGGCCTTATTTTTTGAAGCTAAAAGTCGTACGTGACCGACATGTAAATTCATAAGGGTCAAATTATATACGTAATATATATATCACGTA
Source organism: Chaetogeoica ovagalla (assembly GCA_032441825.1). NCBI lineage: Eukaryota > Metazoa > Arthropoda > Insecta > Hemiptera > Aphididae > Chaetogeoica > Chaetogeoica ovagalla. The sequence continues at coordinate 9,269,744 of CM063723.1, forward strand.
CACAAAATGTGCTCCCCGTAAAACAAAAAAAAACAAACGGATTTCGGTATAATAAAATGTACGCGTGTGCAACTTTTCGGCAAACGCAGTGATAATTATTAATACCAATTTATTGTTATTACTTTTAAACGAAGTGTTAAACCGTAAACTTTTGATTTCAAGGGGGAAAAAATGACGATGATTTTGTACAATACGAGCGCACGTATAAAATCAAATCATACGTTTGTACGCGATATATATGATACATGCGATTTATATGTAAATAAATCAATTGTACAGTGTTAATTGATAGGTAATAAAAAATAAATAAATAATAGACGTTCAACAACTATAACACACTGTCCAATATTCTTGTCGGTGGCGCGTTTAAACGATTTGGTGGGAATCGATTTAACAAAAAACTTCCCAAGAACAATTTTTAATAATTGACGTATTCAATAATGGCCAATTGACGTATTAACGCGTTTAACATTACTACTTGTTGACACGTAGCCCGCGACAACGAATACGCATAACTTTAATTCTCTTTTTTAAAAAAAAAAAATACAAGTCAACCATGACGATTTTGCCAATGTCACAAAACAGTGAACGTCTGCAAGACGCCGGAAAGACTTATTTGAGAAATTTATTTGATGTATTTATTAAGTAAAAATCGATTATTCTTTTTAAAAGGGAGAAACGTTTTGACGGTTTAGCCGTGTTCACAATTGGCGGGGAACGAACGCAATAAAATCCAGAAAAATTCTTACTGAAGAACTCTTCAATAAAAATTGGACGTTTGAAATTGTTATTATAATTTGCTGTTTTCTAAATTCTAGTAAATATATATATATATAACGAAATAACCGAGTTCAATTGCCATTGGCGGACAGGAAATTTATTTCTATTCCGTTTAAAAAAAAATACTTTGTTAAAGTAAGTATTTACTATAAAGGAAAATATATTACTATAATTCAAAATCCTTTATATAACGGGAACAAAGTCTTCGTTTCAACCGCCCTCGGAGAGAAACTGAATGTATGCCACTGTGATTCTAGAACACGCTTAATACACATTGTATAATATTTGTAGGACACAATTCACGCTTAGATAATATATTATTTTTTCTCCAAAACAACTGTAATACCACTCGTACGTTTGTAATAAATCGATAAAGTTTTACGAATAGCGTCGTTTTGTCGAAATTTCTGGATAAATCATATACAACATATATATATATATTATATTTATATATTGTAAAACTCATTTTATTTAAAGTATACCTATTATGTATATGTTTATGTCAAGATCTATCAGATAATTGTGTATTTTTTAAACTACTGCCCGATACGCGTAGTAGAATAAAATCTCTGTGGGGGATAACAAGATAGGTGCTAAATCATGTCATAGATATTATGAAAGGATCCATTTATATTACAAGTACAAATTATTTAAAATTCATTTTTTTTTTTTTTTAAATGTGTTAAATGAAAAAAAAAGTTTAAACATTTTACTGGTCTATACACTACAACGATGTATCGAGTGCGGTGTTTATATACGTAAATAATGTGACCGAAACGAATAATTCAAACGAATGAAATGCCATGGGTTTTATTCAACGTACGTATAGTGTGTGTGTGTGTGTGTTCATTTGCCAATTTCAAATGGAAATTACTCGTAGAAATCAATTTGGCGAAATACTTTTTACTTATAAAACGTCCAAAAAGGTTACGTGCAGGTGGTAATCGTAAATTAATGTTTTCCACTTTCGTATTCTTTTCGATCTCCTTCAATCCGTTTATACTACACGTTGGCGACTACTACTACTACTAATGCGGCGTATCCTCGTGCAGTGGCCACGCGCGTGTTGAATCCTCTGGTTTTTTCTCTCTCTCTCTCTCTCTGCGATAAGTAAAATCGACTGTTGGAAATAGTTGCACAGAAGAGGAGTGAAAAGAAAAAGAAGAAGAAGAAAAAAGCTTTATAAACGCTTAGAGGCGACAACAATCGGTCCTTTTGAAATTAAGTCCCCTCGCCTCCCTATCCATTCCCACTCGATCTCATACAAAGCCGGGCGGCTTAAGAAAACCGGCCGACCGTAAAGCTGATTTTTAGAGTAGACTTCTTTTTATCCTTTACGTACGTATATAAATTCACACACACACACCTAATACAGAACTGATGGGACCCGGGGAGTCTTTTCCTTTCATTGCCGCTTGAAAGGCACAACCGAATATTGCAGGGGAGGCGAGACGGCGCGGTATTGGACCCCGGGGAAAAGGGAAAATCTTCACCTGTTCTTTTTTTTCTCAACGCCGCCGGACTTCCTATAAAAATCTCGACCGACTCTGCGCCGTTTACCCGAGCGACTTTTATATTTACTGTAATACGTTTAAAACGAATGATCGAATAATAAATGCATGCGCCGAAAACTCGCACACGCGTCGCCCGTGGACACGTCGTTCTGTGACGCGTTCAACATAATTTACCGCCGGCAGTTCGAAGACGAATATTTTAAAGGAAAAAAAAAAAAAACGCCGTATACGACACACACGCGCACAATAATAACACGTAACTCGGCGTCGGATTTAAACGTCATACGATTAATTCTTCTCATTTTCTTTTACGCGTCCTGCGAGAACGCCCGTGATCAAGGAACCAATTAAACCCGTCTAGATGACAGCCAGAACGGATCGACGACCATATTTTGTCAGCCACGGTGTTTTTTTTATTTATTTTTTTATATATATAAAAACCACTGGAGACGTCCCCCTCAAAAATAATAATAAAAACTTGGACGGCAAATTAACTCGGACGTTTTTGTTGGCACCGTTTCCGTCATCCGCGTTGGCAACCCCCAAAAAAAAAGAGGCGCTTAATCATACACGTAATCACCGCGGGCCGCGAATATTAAGACGACATTTTTCGTTGACAGTAATTTTTCATCGTGACAATTTCGCATAGACTGGAATCGCGTCTCGATTGAAGAAGAGTATTTAATTTTTTTATATATATATATATATATACATATTTTTATTTTTTTTTTTGCTTACCAAAAACAGAAGAAGAAAACGTCCTAAATTTTAAATGAATTACGACGCGGACGGGGGAAATAATCGAAACGACGGTGAAACTTCAAAAGATATGTATACCGTTTCTCATCGTTTAGAATTTCAAATTTTCCGCGTTATGAATAATTTAAATATATATGCATATATACACGCGTATAATTTATCAGGCTGCAGGTAATGAAAAAAAAAAAAAAACGGGACATGACATAATATATAACTTGGTGTACGAAAATAAAATACAAGAAATGTCTAAAAAGAAAAAAAGAAAAGAAGTGACATGAAAAATATGATCGAATTACGTCGACGCAATATTATATTATTATTAATTTTGTCCCACAAATATACATGTCATATTTTACTCCATTATACGGTTATACGTGGCAATTTGTTGCTTATATAATATACTATATGTGATAGCCGATCGTGTATGTATTGGATAAAAGACATTCACAACATTTTACTGTAACAGTGAAAAACCGTAAAAACGATTTGAACGATAGTTTGGTTAAGTGTTTCGGAACGTAGATTTTTCCACGAGAATGTAGTCTAAACAAACACTTGAAGAATATCTATACATATATATTTGCAAATGGGTCGTAAATATTCCGCGATCCATTAAATCCGCAATATATTTACTTAACTGTTTTAGGAATAAAACAGGCGACATAAACATTGTGTTTGTATAGACGATTTATGTGTGACGCGTGTAAGGTAAACGAGAGAGAGAGAAAAAACGTGTTATATAACAAGAAAATCGAAAAAAAGCAAAACAAATATTATTTCGTAAAATAATGTGAATCTAATAAGATGAAACACGCATTTTAGGAATCGATATAATAAATAACGAACAATCGGTTTTGAGAATGAAATGAGAATTCGCCGCAGAAAGAATAAAATTCGTTTGGCCTGTACAATTAAATCGTCGACGTTTCAAAAAGTCTACCTACTTAATTACGAACAATCCGCGCAAATACAATAAATAAATATCAAGCCCGACGGATTATAATTGTCTGGAAAAAAAAAACAAATGATCATCAACACTACGTATATTCCTCTCAATACGTATTATAAAATTAAACACGTTATTTTATTACTGTGGCAGTCGACTCCTATATATATATATATACCGCGCGATCAATCTGGATCATTTATACAGGTTATTATTATTATTATTGTTATTATTATTATTATTATTATTATTATTATTATTATTATTATAATTATTGTATTTAGTACACTGTATACATGTATATATATATATTTTCTTCTCTCTCTCTCCGAGAGCAGAGCAGGAAGGGAGAGAAAATCGACAAAACGAATTGTTATGTTAAAGGGGGGGGGTATAATGCCTGCGGATCAAACGTGACTGGGGTTCGTTATTGTTGTAATCGCTGCAGAAACCGATTGGGTACAAATTCAATCGGATTTTCACGGAAGCTGGAATGAAACGATCGCCAGGAGACGTAAAACGTATTCTCCGTCTGGTAAACAACTGCACATATCGTTGTGGCGGAGGGTCTTATAAACCCGGCGTGGATGGCGAAAAAATTCGTTTTATACACTCGGGGCAGCGGCACTAGACGACAAAATGAATTTCGCACGTTCGCCGTGCGTACGTACAATTATGTTTTCCGTCCGTGTCAGATAACAAAAAAAGAAAACTTTTATTTCATTAACTCCTAAAGGATTTCACCGACGAGCGCGTTTTTCATTTTTATAAACGCGGTCGACTTTATATTATATTCCCGTGGCGGACGGGTGTAAAAGTAGCAACTTTAAGTGCACATATCCCGAGTATACACACATATAACATATATTATACGTGAGTATGTGATCGAGAAACTTTTATACAGACATATTTTCGCCCGCTGCTCGCCGCGTCCCGTGTCACCGCGTAATCTTTAACTTTTTACTCTCTCGCGTCTCCTCTCTTCGGGTTTCCGTTAAATCTCGGGGCGGCGCGCCAAAAGTATTTATTTTATTCCTTTTTTTCCCACCGCGTACAGTTCGTCTTGTTTATATATATACTCGTATATATTATACACTACGCGCGGCGTTACTTTTATTCGCGAGGTGAACACGCGCTGAACGGAAAACAGAAACTGAAATGCGCCGTATTTACGGCAAAGCGTCTATTATATTTAAATATATACGACTCGGTAAAAAATAAAACCCCCTCCGAACGCATTTTAATTGCGTGTTCGTCGCAACCGATGTCTTAGAACACGACTCTCCTCGGCGATTCAATAATAAATATTTTTGTTTTACGTATGCACGCCGTAACGAGCGATGTAACGACGTTAGGCTGATGGCTGCAAAAGCGACAAAGATGTCAACAAACGATAATCGAAGATAAATCGTCGTTAGGTGTGTGTACACAAAATGTAGTCCCTCCCTCTCAAAAACTTCACCCCTCATAAAAATAAATAAATAAAAATTATGGAGAAAAAAGTACACACACACACATATATATATATATATTTCTAGTATTTTGATTGATTGTCTTTCTGCCAAAATCACCGAATCGAGAGAGAGAGAGAGAGAAACCGACTAGCTAAACCTCTTGTATTCCAAAAATATCGTTGGAAAAACTTCGTATCGATAAAACTAGCTCTTTCTCTCTATGGAAAATGTAACTCGACCGAAATAGATAAATAAAAGTAATATATATATATATATACTAGAAGGCGAAATCTTTTTTTTTCTTCTTATTTTATTCCTCTTCTGGTCTTTCGTCCTATAGAGATAACGGGTATAACGACCATTAATATTCATTAAACGAAACTTTTCGCCGCTACTGCCACTATATATGTACGCACGACGCCTTCGGGCAAACGAGAAATATTGAGTTTTTTCATACTCAATATTATATATATATATATATATATATGTGGTGTGTATATTGAAAGACTTGCGATAAAAAAAAAAAAATCAGACAAGCCAAAGGAAAAGGAAAACTAAAATATTTGCATTACAGGGGAGAAAAAAATTTAAAAAAAAAAAAAGAAAGAAAATTCTGTGTCGTATCGTGTCTGGAATAACCGGAATACATTTTTTCAAGCTCATCTTCACTCAAACGGTATATTAAAATTAGAAAAATGAAAAATGTAATATAAGTAATATGTGTAAAAAGAGAAAAACGGTAATTTTTTCTTATTTTACGTTTAAGATTGTAGAACACTGGATAAATCTATAGTATTTCTAAATATAAAAGTCTTCGAAAATAACGTAATGTATGTATTTAAAATATTAGGTTATCTCGGCTTCTTGGCATTTACGAAAGTTTTTTTTTTCATCGGATGACTCGTTCATGAAATGTCAAAAAACACAAAGTCGTGAACACGAAATTCAAACAATAACAATTTTACAAAAGTATACGGATTCTTTTTATACGCTACGTTTTTCGACGAGTACGAGTGGCAAATGTCATGTCGAAACTGTAATATTTTGATACTATAGGCGATAATTCCACATATACCAGTGAAAGAATGTTGGAAAATAATAATCGCGCAGACAGCGTGTGGTATATAATTTGTTCAGGTAAAAATCAACCAACGATTACGATAAAATATTACATGTATTTTTTATTATATACTCGTATATAAAATATAGTATCGATAGAAATAAGTCAGTATTTTCCAGTTAAATGTAGAACATTTCACGAAAGATCTAATATAAATATATATCGGATAATATTAGATAGAATTGAAAAAGTCTTACATTTTTTTTTTTTAACATACTTATTGATATGAAATAGTCACGAATAAAATCCTACTGTACAGGAAGTGTAATAAAAAAATAGTTATTGAATTTTATTCTATTAAGTCGATTGTATTTTATCGATAATTGTCAAGATATATATATATATTTATTTTTTTATCTAGCAATTGATTTAGAACACCGGCTTTTTTCGATATTATAATTTTACAATAATATATATTTTTAAAATTATTATATCGGAAAGAGAAAATCCAACGGCAAAATATGGATTAGAATTAAAAACGATTAAAATTCTGAATTCGTTTTGAGATTCGTTTAATGTGATTTTTTTCACACGGATGTACGGTTTAATAGTAGTAATGCATAGGGCTCTTAATTTTTTTTCTCTTTTTTAACCAATCCAAAATTATCGCACGAACGGAGACGTTTTCCCGATATTGTCCTGTAATCCGTTTCATTTATTCCCCTTGTTTGATGGATTCAACAGTAGTAAACTATTGCTATTGCAGTTTGCATTCGCACCGCAGAGCGTTCGATACTCAGCGCTTGCAGTCGTGTTAATATTTTGTAAAATTTCATCACGAAACTTCTAATCCGCGTCTGACTGGACGACGTGTATGAAAACAAATTGGAACGTCGCACACAAGTTCCAATTAACGAGTTCCTCGGGCATTAGCGGTCAGAGTTCAAAACAAGGGATTCCGACCCTCTCGTTTATTAAATCCATACTGTACCAAAGGCACAAAGCTTCGGTTTCCGTTTTGTTCGCACACCCAATCCCTCTGTGACCACCAAACAACTCCTTTATATATATATATATACGTATATTGGCATGTCCAAAAAGGGTGGAGTTATAGAATGCGTATAATATATACGGCCGCCTGCCAACGGGATATTATTTACATAGTACCCCCCAAAAGACAAAAAAAAGAAAAAAAGAAAAGAAAAAGATTATTGCGCACGGCTCTCGTATTACTTATGTACGGTGTCTTACGCGTTCCAAACGGTATTATTCCGAAGACACTCTTTGCATAATATACTTTCGCGTGTATTTGCATAACGCAATTACGGGAATCGCGAATATTTTAAATTCGCCAATCGAAGCGGTGTATAAATATGTATTATAAAAATTGAATAATAATAATAATAATAAACGATATATTATTATCTTAGCGTACCTCATAATAATAATGATATATTCTAACGCGGATGTTACGCGAAACGCGCGTTTTCGTCGTAAAATTGCGCAGAAAGCGAAGAGGCTTTTAAAAAAGAAAATAAACCGTGCCGGAATATCGAACCACCTGAGCTTTTATCGATACCCATTGAAAGTGTTTCTTCGGAGGGGTGGTGTTTAAATGGTAGTCTCGAGGTATACGCATTTGGTTCGTGTCGACGAAACGCGATGGGGAGAGAATAGGGCGTGCGCAAAATGAACGTTACGCGCAGCGGGAGAGGGTGCAAAATTATTTTTGCCTTTTCCCAGCATAGGGGGATGTATTCTAGAAGTCGAGAAACTCGGGAGGATTTACACGCCGCCGGGCATTTCGCGTAGGTGTTGCCACCGTTTACAAAAAAAAAAAAGGAATTCAGCGCAAAATAAAGGCGTATGAACGATAAAAAACAAAAAGTTTAGAAAATACACAAACCGCCATTATATTATTATTATTGTTATTAATATTATTATTATTATTGTTATTGTTATTGTTATTTGTTCAGGGCCAGACGAGAAAAGCGGTAATTCGGCAGATAATAATATTCGCGCTGTACGAAATCGATCAACGAACGGGCGTGAATCACAATAATAAGCGCCAGCCATAAACGAGATTGATTTTTGTTTTTTTTTTTTAATCGATTTTTTTTTTTTATTATTCGTAAACGCGCGGTTTTTTTTTTCTTGTCCTAAATCACTGTCGATAATTTAACGTTTCACACACGTTTGAAAGTAAAATATTATTATATTGAAAGAAAAAAAAAATGTTTAATTTATGCTACGTCTTATGCAGAGTACAGCGATCGTCGTTAAATTCGCATAATTCGAAAATTCCGCCTATCGCGCGTATAACCAAAATTTAAAAAAAAAAAAAAACGAAAAAGTACGATAATTGCATTTTATGGGATAACAATTGAAAAACGAGAGTTACGAAACACACGTTGAAATAAACTATTGCAAAAACGTTCGCTTAACCGTTCTTTCGTCGTTCGTGTGAATTTCGCACACCGCGATTATTGGGCCGCGTTCACGGTGGAAAATTAAATAGACTACATGTTGCGGGTAATGTATATTTGAATTTTCGAATTTGAAAATATTTGAAATTCTTTAGCGGACAACTACGGCGGACGACCACCAGATTGATAACCACTACCGGCTGGCCGAGTGTCGTTGCACAGTGGGAGCGGTGTACGACGACAAACGTCGTCCGTCTCGTACGTTGTTATACCCGGCACCGTGTAGCGTTTGAATAATAAGCGTATTAAAATTTTAATCGATTGACGCGGACGTCGCGATTTAGGATAATATTCGTGTACATTACTCGTATATAGAAAGACGCGAGTTGTATTGGAAAAAAAAATACTACGTTTTGGCGTTTATGAAAGGGGAGAAATAAAATGCATTACAGACGATGAGGCGATAATACATAAAAGGCCGTAAAACAACGGCGCTCACCTGGCGTTTTGCGGTCCAACATTTCCGATTTCGAAAGATGAACTGGCGGTTAAATCGTCGTCTTTTATCACGCCGGACTGCATGCCGAGTGCTGACATGCATTGAGCTGGAAACAAAAAGAAAGCAAAAAAAAAAAAAAAATCGTAAAATACACACAATAACGATGACCTCATATAATAATAATAATAATAATAATAATAATAATAATAATAATGTGAATACGCGTATTTCGATATTATAATACAATAATAAATATATACGGAGGAGAGAACCCCGCTGGCACCAGATCGGGTTTCGCGGTTCCGGTTCAGTCTCGGTGTTCGCGTTTGTATTTCATCGGTCGGCTGAAAGAGGACGTGGAGCAAACAAGTATATCGCAATACCGTTCTGTTTTTTTTTCTTCCCCTTACAACAATTATTATTATTATTATTATTATTATAATTATTATTATTATTATTATAATTATTATTATTATTATTATTATTATTATTATTATTATTATTATTATTATTATTATTATTATTATTATTATTATTATTATTATTATTATTATTATTATTATTATTATTATTATTATTATTATTATTATTATTATCGTGCCGTCACCTTCTACTACTGATAGCGTTTTGTTTCTTATATTATAATACGAGTGATGAACGCGGGACTTTGGATTGTTTTCCAACGCCTGAACTGTGCGATGCTCGTGTATCGTCACAAATCCGTTTTATGTACTTTTGAATGGCTAAGGGAAACAATGCGTTTTGCATTTGTCGACAGCTATTGGCGTTTACGTCATTTTCTTAATTTTTCACGGTATTTTTAGAGTTTCCGGATGCGAGATATGGATTTGACATTTTATTTTACGATTTAAAACATGATTTCCATATGAATACGACGAATTATGAAGTGTAAAAATGCTCGTATATTATATCGTCGGACAATAGTTGTAGTAATTGTTTTTTTTTTCGGATTAAAAGAAGTCCAAGTCGATGAGATACGAGAAATAATTCCTAGCTACTAGTCTGTCCAATCGCGGCATTCGTTGAAGAGAAGAGAAGTTCCGATACGAAATTCATCAACAAAACGCAACACTACTACGTGGCCGTATTAAAAAAAAATCGTTTTGGGAAAAAAAGAAGCCGACAAAAATAATAGACTGACGACGGGGCGGTGAGCAAACGCGAGAAATATACTTACAAGTAAGTACGTGTGAAATATTTCCACGAGGATTTCGTACAACGGTTTAGGAATTCAATTATCTACTCCGTGTGGTAATAGTGTCTTGAAATAAGAATTTCGAAAACATGGCGCAACGTCGAAAATCAATTATACAATTTTTATATTTAAAAAAATACAAATTATATAAAAGTAGATTTAACCTATTGATTCAACAACGAAGGCCCAATGGATATTTAGTAGGGCTAATCCACTGATATCTGCATCTGGACTCGTTTTAAACTTTATGTACACACGTGAGATGTACAAATGTCAAGTTTACTCGTTACGCTATATGACTACATGGGATCAACTTTTAGTTCGTATTAAATTTAACTGAAAATTCAATAAACAAATTATCCGACCTTTTGACGTAGTTTTCATCAGTTATGGATGGAAAAAAATTTTATAAAAGAAAAATAAATAGATTTTACTGAGAAACGAGATTCACTTTCAATGACCATTACGCGAAGGAATATATATATATATATATATATTAATTGTATAATATTGGATCGGAGGAAAAAGACGAGGAACGCAATTCAGTCGAAGAACGTGTATATAACGACGTTCCATTAAAACGTGAAATGTCGTTTTTTTCTATTTTTGCTGTTATCATATGTCACGGAAATAAAATTTATATACCAATAGGTATATTATGCCGAATATTTTTTTTAGCATTTTCGTTAACACTATGTCTTTGCTGTACACGATTTCAATACGAAACAGAATTTTCGAAATTAAAATGAATTTTAAACACATTCAAGCTAAGAATATGTGAAAACATTTCTTATACTCGTGGAATGTTACGTGAAAAATATATATTATATTCTTTAAATAATATTTAGATATTATTATTATCGTTAAATACGTTGCGCAAACCAGTGATTCAATTAAACCATTGTTTTTATCGGATAAATAATTTAAATTTGATTTATAACAATAAATAAAATAAAAGCGATATGTTTTGTACGCAAAATGAAATGTAATTTATTTACTAATATACTGACGGTATTAGTATGTATTGTTAAGGGATAAATGTTTATCTGAGTTTCAAAAAAAAAAACAGTAGTTAAAATACTGTGATTATATAAAAATAAAATACACGAGTATTTGTTTTATAGAAATTAATAATAAATCTTAAACAAAGCGATAACAATTATTGTATGTAACTAAAATTTTGATTTAATGGTGCACCCTTCTATTAAAATTTATGTTCGATTTTAAATGAAACCTCATAAATAATAATTATAGCGAATAATTTATTTCTGTATTCTTGAATACAATCTTATAACTAGGGAGGAGAATTTATAGAAGGTAAAATTGGTTAAATATACATTGAATTCAATAAAATATATATAAAATACATAAAATTTGAAAAAATATAGAATTTTATTTTTATAAATAATTTGAAAAAAAGATTTGTATTTTGTTGAGACTGATGAGATTTTTTTTTAATACAGTCCATTGTTATTCGTTGTAACAATCGTCCACATTATGTTTTTCTTTGAGTACATTTCTCCGGCACATCATTAAGGGTATACTTCTCAAGGAATAATCGAAATTCAATATTTGTGATTATGTGTAAGGGTATATATTGGCACACAACATAGCTCTACACAAAGTTTTTGAAAGCACACTCTTTAGTTAAAAATAGTATATTCGTTCCATGAACGCGAAATAATAATAATAATAACATTTTAGTAAAACCAATGAAAATGTTTAGCTTGGATCGGTTTAACCGGATCCCCGGACCCTGTATGTGTAATACGCATTACACTATCAAACGTGTGCGGATAATTTATTTCCAAGCTGACGTAATATTAATATGAATTCGCAACTACATTCGTAACACATAAAAGTCGGTTTGTTATATACATATACATATAAATGTCCGTTATTTATGTTTTAAAAATTGATCGAATTTCTCTAGGCGGGGGGGAGAGGGAGAAACGTATTTTATTCATTGAGTGTTTGCTAACGAAGGGCATTCGAATCACACCAAATCTCCTACTTATCCACGGGTATGTCGTCAAGGAAAATCATACAGGGATGGACGACGATCGGTGCCAGGAGGAACTTTTGTCGCGAGACCGGTGCAAACGACAACGTGACCGAAAATCACGTCGGATATTTCGGGTTTATATAATGAAAACTTATAATGAGCCGAAGTCTCGGCCGTGTAGCCGGGGACACGTTTTCGGGCTATCTCTATAATGACTAGAGGGATCAGAAGTTGTGGGATTTGCATGTTTTTCTGTATATTTTTCCGATTTATCCGTTCGCGGACAAATCTGTATTGAACGCGTTTCGTATTCCGACCGATTTGGTAAAACGGACGTTTGAAGTGCATATTTTTAATCATTGTCGAATTCACGCAAAAACGGACGCCAATTTCATAATTGTTTTTTTTTTTTTAATTTTTCCGCGTATATTAATAGGTTTTTTTTCTAAATATGTAATTTTTTTCTTTTATCTTATTTTAACGATCGAAAAACAAATGTAATTTTCTTCGAAGTATTCGGAATACTTTTGTGAAGCGTTCGAATACATATTACGTAATTCGCGAAGTAGTTGAAAATTAAACATTTCAAATGCTTTTTAAAAGTATTTATATACTGTACTGACTATATACGGTACAGTGCGTATAATACATAATTTTTTTTTTTTACTACAATTTATTACCATTTAATCATAATTGAATCGTTTTTATTTAATTTATTGTAGAAGACATCTTTTTTTATTTATAATAATATGCGATCTGCGTCTACGTTCTAATAACTATTTCGCGTGGTATATTTCCATATTTTTCGCGCATATACACGGGCACCAGCAGAAAATTTATCAGAGGGGGGGCATAATAAAATAGCAAAAAGCATTTAAGACGGATTCTATTCTTTGCGAATGAAATACTTATTAAAATAAGTACCTTTCACTATTCAGAATATCAATCAACGAAATGTTTATTTAAATAATTATAAGAATAAAAAAAAAAAATTTCGAAATTATATTTGAAATTCTATAGTCCAGGGGGTGGGACGGATATCCCATTTTCTCCCTTCCTCCTCTGGACGCCCATGTATATATCATATAAATCTTTTGTCCCTTTCTCTATTAACAACGGCTATAATTGTCAAGCCCTATACAGAAACGACGATATAACAGATGATATTACACAGCAGTACGCAAGCACATTCTCCCCCTTCTCGGTGTTTCAAAATAACACTGGTCGTAGTGAAAAAAAAAAAAAAAATTTAAATAAGTTGCGTGGATATTTCGCCACTGCCTTCCTCGTCTGACAATACGAATTTATTACGATATCGTCGACTACACATATAATATACATATTATGTGTATATAAACGACCGGATCAGCTATATATAAACAGACATACGCCGCATTATTGAAAAACAATCGATCGTACGACGTGTGTGCTTTTCTCTCTCTCTCTCTCTCTCTTCTCATACGAGTTGCCAAATATTCGCAATTTATTTATGTAAAAGAAAAAAAACTTGGCCGACCGCGGTGGTGGAATATATAAAAGAGCGTGCGCCGTTTATCGATTGACAAAGTTTTATGTATTGTTTACGCAGATTTCGTAATCGGAAACGGAAAGAAATTCGTTTTTTTTTCTCTTCTTTTTCGCATATTTATAATACTTTTATACTTTTATGCGAAGGAATTTGGTCATTTCGAACACGTCAAACAATATTATAATACACCGCCGTGAGTATAATCGTTTATTCTAATTGAAATACACACGTGGTACGCGCGGTGAAATAAAACAATAATAATCGGGAATTGAATATTCGAATATTGTACTACAAAAAAATTAATATATAGTACGAGACGAACGACGTCAACTGCACGTTTTCTTATTCTTCTTTTCTCTCATATAGCACGTTTAATTTAATTGGATAAAAGAAAAATATTTCAAAGTAATAAAAACTTGTTTACGTTCCGATATACGTATACAGGAAGAGAAAAAGTTTGCATTTGGGTATTTGCGCGCAAACACTTTATTATTGTATTCATCATATTTTTCTTCTTCTTCTCCTCTCCCGGCCGGATAAACTTTAATAATTCGACGGAGCGAAATTTTGAATTTTTACGAGATTTATCCGAGATTACTGCACTGCACGTCGTAATGGTAAACGCGCGGCGTGAGATCGCGAAATTAATTTGAAACACAAAACCACGGCCGCGGCATACAGTCAAAACTTTTGATATGGTTTTCCAGTAATAATAAGAAACGGCGACAGTTTTTTTTTTTTTTGAACACGGAAAAACACTTATTATTTTATAAATACTCTTTTTCTATATACAAACGTGCAAATGATATATTAATATCATTTTACTAAGGTTAAGAAGTTAGTAGTACTTAATGTCTTGCGAAAAATAAAAAAAAAATCTATTCAATACGCATGAATTTATTCCATAAAAATATATGCCCGTTGAAACGCGTAAAAGGACTGAAAAATGTACATTAAAAAAAAAGTTAAACGCATTTTGAAAATGACTAGATTAATAAATTAATATATATAAAAAAAAAAAATTGATTTATATTGTTCAAAACGAATATGAATAAAACTATAAGCGAAGATAAATATTATGCGCGAAAATATAATGTCAAATACGATCATATAATTTCAAACATGAATTGTCGGACCACCGGTCATTGTATCGAATATTTTTTCAGGTACACCACCGTATAAATATTTATATTTTGATAAATTTTAACGATAAATTAACTAATAATTTTTTCTTTTTAAAATTACTATTCGATTCGGTGAAGTGTGTTTTTAAAATTCGAATTCAACAAAATATTCAGTAACGCGCTAAAAACAGTTTAAAATATGGTAAACGTAGAAAGAAAAACCATTTTTTTTTTTGTTTCTCTATAAATTCCTATAGTATTATGAAACGTATCACTAAGTTATTCATATTAAAAGAAATATACAAACGTCTAATGGTCTCTAGCAATAATTATTAGGTTATACGTTAAAAAAAAAAAAAAAAACAATTTTACTACTACGCCATTTAAACAATTCTCACGTAAGTTTCTTCCGAAAGTCCATATATTATAATTCCGTACGAATTTCGTGTTTTCGCTTACGTTCTTCTCATAACACGTATTGCAATACATTTTTCTATATATATCCACAAGTCTTGTTACACTAAACGATTTCCATAGTTTTCGCGCGTAGAATGAAAAATATTTATTCGAATGCAATGAACGCGTGTTCAATGCAAGTTTTACCGCGAGATCGATAATAACACTAATAATAATAGCAATGTGATCGACGCTAAACGTATAGAGGTTTAAATTTCGAAATTCATAACTGACGCGCGCGTAATGCGCGAGGACTGTTGAACGTATTTAATATATAATATTCGACGGACCGGCCGATGGGGGAAAAAAAAGACACGGGGTAAATCGTTAGTGTATTCGACGTGACTGAAAATTTGTGTATCATTAAAAAAGTGTGTCCGCCGCCGCTCCGTTCGTCGTGCCGTTTGAAAACGAAGCGTAACGGAACGCTGCACCGTACTCGTGTATTACGCGTAATCACTCGTACGATTCGGAATATATATATATAAAAAAAAAATCCGTTTTCGTATTATCATCAAGAAGCCGTAAAAACTATGTCTTCCTACAGTGAAACATTAAACACAGAGAAAACGTGCGTATTTAATCGTATTTAAATATAAGTTTATTTTGGCCATTACGTCATATTGTAGGACGTATTTTCAAAAAAAATTCACACTGTTCTCAAAAAAATACGCGTACGTTTAACGGTCACCGCAATTGCACTGATTACAATTCAATTAAAGTATCCTAATAACTATAATGTGGTTTCGCTCATCAATTTATCTACTACACATAAATCATCCGCGATGATGCCTAAACATTTTGTTTCTTAACATGAGTACCAACAATGGTTTTTAATTTGTTCTTAAAAAACAAAAAAAAAGTTCTATTTCAACGTAAACGTAAACGAAAGCGCGTAACACGCGCGCACACGTGCGAATCGAAGAAATTCCGAGTCGATTCTTCCCCGTGTGCGCAGTTCGATCGATTCGTTTCAAAAAGTTTTCATAAAAACGACATCCGGAACGGAGATATTTTAAATCGTAAAGCGCACCAGCTGCCGATATTCATACGCGCCCGTCGAAATGTAGTTTCCGTTTATACGATTAAATAAATAACCGACGCCGCGGAAGAGGTTCAATCGCGAAACGACAAAAATTACAAAATATGAAAAGTAATTAAAAAGAAAAAAATTTAGTTTACATCATCGCGGCGAATTTTAGTAGACTTTCAGGTGCAATAAATAAGCTCGAGATCATAGTTTCCGGAAAGAGTCTATGAAATATGTTGTCGAAACGGTATATATATATATATATATATATATATAAACTAAATACGCCTTTAAAGTATTAAAATAATTTCGAATGTTGGACGTAGAAAAAGGTAATAATATTATTAATATAGTAAATAAATTAATATTATTTATATAATAAAAATAATATTCAGAAGATTATAATTGGCAGAACGCATACGTTTCGGTTCGTGTACGAGGACGGGACATTTTCAGTCTGTCAAAACCTATCGATAATTTAAATTTAAAAAAAAAATAAATAAAATTCTCATTGCATAATTTGACGTTTTTCATATTACAACACGGTAAATACGAATCAATTAAAACCGTTTGTCTAATTGTAATAGGTTTTTTTTTTTTTTAATTTATGTTTCAAATTAAATTACACGAGTCAAACTTATTATTATTATTATTATTTTAAAATAACATTTAACAAATTATTATACGCATCACACACACACACAAATATATATTTTTTTCTTGAAACATTTTAACTGTATTTGAGATTATTGCACGTGATTTGTTCAAACAAATTTTAAGAATGTACATACGACGTATATTTTTATTTTTTTTTTGTCATTTATAATACACCGTTTTATCGGCTGCTATACGAGTTTCGCGTCCACTACATACATTTACTATAATATATACAATACGGGATTATAAACGAATCCTGTTGTGTCCTCGGTACTTCTTCTCGGCTATTCGTTCAATTCGTGCCTTGTTATTATTATTGTTTCGTAACTTTTTACATTTAATACGTTTTTGGCATTTCGAATGTGTATCGATTTTTCTTGCACATACACATACATATACGCGCGTATTCGCGAGACGACGATTGAAATTTGACGTACGTGGCATTTATATCTATCCAAACACAAAGTGTGTAACAACGATAATTCGAGTAGTGTTACGAACGACACGTTGTTTGATGTTAATTACGCGCGATATGTAATACATTGCAACAACACCGCCGCGGTGTCCGAATGTACTGCGAGGAAACGGTGAAATCGATCTCTCCGCGAAATACGGCATTTCGGCTCATATGTACGCTTCATTAGATAAAATAATGGACCATTCTTTTATGCGCCAAATTTCTAATGACACTGTTGAACTTTTTTACGACTTTTTTTCATTCACAGAATAGTTCCGAATACTATCCCCCTCGCGTCACTCGTCTTAGATCCTGAGCGGGAGCCAGGGAATCCATTGGTTTTACAATCGTGTGTTTTTTTTTTACATTTATACCCGAAAATTCTACGAGAAGCAACGCTCCGATACTTACAGTCACAGTTCGTTTCCGGTAGAAAATTGCATTTAGTTAATACTTAGGAGAAGTCATTTTTCAATTTTCTCAACGCTTTTTTTAAACGTCAAAAAAAAAACTACCGGAAAATTACGTAAAAACAGTAAAAACTCAAAATTTAATTTAAAATTTACTCAAAATCGGTAATTCTTCGTGATTTCGAAATTAATGGTTTTATACGAGAACCCCGAGATTCTCGTCGGATTATGTTATACCTTAGGACAGTTATAACGAGACAATTTTTTTTTTTAATTCCTTTTTATTTTAACCTATTTATAGCAATTGTAGTATTTAATTCATAAGAGACGTCATTTTTTTTTTTTTTTTTTTGGTTTTACGAGTTGAAAATTTAAAATAACGTCAGACGTTTGTTAATTTAACTGTATTAAAAAATATATATATATATAAAAAATCGTTAAGTCGCAATTTATTTTTATGACCATTTTAAAATTTTTCGACAGAGCGTATTATTACTACACCAACACTCCGTTCCACGTCCGTTTTATCGAACGCAACGATCGTTGTTTTCGAAATTCAAAACATTAAATTCTTTACAAATTATTATTATATTACACCGCTGTTTCGTACAGAATCGCATTGCCATCGCAATAATAATGATAACAACAATACACTATAATATCTCTCTGTCCAAGTAATTCACTTATTTGGACAATCACAAACCCCACCCGCGTCTCGCCAACTTGTTTTCGTTTTTCGTCCGTGAAGAGAGGAGACGTGTGTTGTATTAAAAATGCTACGGGTTTTCCGACAAGAAAACTATACATTAAAATTCACGATATTTTTCGTTTTCCGTAAATAATCACATTTGCGTTCAAGACCGCGCACGGCCGGTAATTCGGTTAGTTATTATAGTTACAAGCGAGCATTTATTACGTGTGTCCGGCGGTGGTCGGTGTAAATTCACTACGGCACTAGTAATAATCGCGGACTCCGTCTGAGCCGCGGGCACGTTCTCGACGACGGCCGATGCTCGGTTTAGATTTTTGTTTTTTTTTTTTAATAAAAGAAACGAAATACTACCAAGCAAACAATTATTTTATTATCGTAACGCGAGTATAATAGACATTTTTTTATTATTATTATTATTAATTCTTCTAAAAAACCGATCTGCGTCGCGTTATAATACGTATAACGCGGCCGATACACACACACACACCGTATATGGTCTATCGCATTCTTTCTCAAAGTGGGCGATAACGCCCCCTTGTGGGCGTTAGTGGCCTTTAGGGGGGGCGGTAAAAGGCCCAAAGAAGTTTGGGGGGGCGATAGCTGATTAAAAAAAGCGAAAAATTATGTAATGCCGCAACTTTACCCTGGATTATGGTCGATTGTTGAAAGATATCTAATAGCGTTTCCATCATCGTATTTGTCCGAACGTGGATTTAGTGCTGTAACAACAACATTAATAACTAAAAAAAGAAATCGGCCGCTTGTTACCGAACGTGGCGACTGTATTTAAGTGAATTCGAGCCTGATATAAAAAAAAAACTCGTTAAACTACATCAGATTTAAATCCATCACATTAAGCGAGCTCGATTAATTTAAATTCAAAGATTTGATTAAATTTTAATGAAAATACATTGAAATTCGATTAAGTATGCGTTTTAATTGCTCTTATTAAAAATGCTCGTTTAAAATGTAAGTTTGAACTCTAAAATAGAATACGGCATGTTTAAACATAATAATTGTGATAACTGTTTAAAGATAAACAATTGGCGAGTTTAAAAATTTTTGACGGGGGGGGGGGGGCACTAAAAAAATTTTGATCGTCAAAGTGGGGGCATATGTGTATGAAATATGTTTGAGGACCTATGGTCTGTCGCAATAAAAAAAACGATATTATCGTGTACGAAAATACGTTATGGTCGTCGTTAAAACGTCGTTATAGGAAACGCGCGCGCCACATTGGCCGGCCGCCTCTAATCGTAAATCGACAGTGACATATCGTTTGCTGCGCGATGACTCGAGCCACCGCTCGAGAGCGGCGCGAACACGAGGGGCTTTCGGAAGCAGCCGCTGCTGGCAAAGTGTGTTCGTTCTAACGGATTGCGATATGACATTGTCTCTCGTCATTCCAATACAGTATTTCGCGCGCGAAAATCATACACAGCGGGCCGTTACCCAATGGGCGATGTGGCCTTGGGCCCCCTCGAATTTATTTATTTTTTTTTATAAGCCCGGAGAATATCGACTTGTCGGAATCGCAACGTTACGGCGATTTTTTCCCCCGTTTTCGAAAATGATTGTGCTACGATTTTTATGTCCATTTGCAGATTTGTATTAAGATTCACACACAGATTCGATACGGTGGAGCAGTCGTGCTGCTCCGTATAATACACGATAAGGTTTGTGGCGCAATCGCCGATCGGTTTTTTCGTCGAAAATTATTTGTTACACTTACATTGGAGACACGCTGTAGCAATTCGATACGTGACCTAATCGTTCGACACGATCATTGTCGTCGACAATAACGACAACAAAATAATAATAATAATAACAATAATATTAATATTAATAATAATAATAACTGTCGGCTGTCGATGTCGTTTTTACGATGATCCAATAAGTGGCAATTTTCTAGGAAACCTTCGCGTTCGTCGGAGATACGCATATATCAACGAATCCGGAGATACTGATAGTTAAAACGGAGACGTTTATAGTTTGCTTTTTTTTGTTTGTTTCTGGTTTTTGCAACGGCGTGTTGCGTCGATCTCTATACGCACGCCACGTGTTTTTCGTTTTGATCCCATTCGTACGTTACGGTGTTTTTAGCCGAATTCGTTAATACGTTCGCCATGGTTTTTCGTTTTCCCCGTTCGTAAGTTACGTTTTTGTCGCGTCGATCTTAATGCGCACGCCACGTGTTCGTTTGTTTGTCTCATCGCACGTTACGGTTTTTTCGATCTTTTGCATTGGGCTGTGTCGAAAAAGGAAGACCGTCACGTGGGCATAACCAAATAATCAAACACAGTCCATAAGGTATATATTTGTTTTATTTATTTTTTTAGTCGTAGCATTCAAGGTTATAGCGAAAATCGTCAACATCTATTTATTCGCGTGTTTACGTTTTTTTATACTTGTATTATACACCGTCTTTTTGTTCATATTTATCGTTAATAATTATTATTATTATTATTTGTACAAAAATAATGCAAAATAAACCAACTCTTTTAAATATTTATAAACTACATAGCTGTGTCGCATTCCTTGTTTCGCACGGGGCACGTTCTCGATCGCGTAGCGGCCGACCGACGGTACGGCGACAGTCAATGTTTTGCGTTAAAAAAAAAGGAAAATTGAGTTGATATAAATGGATTTTAAATTTCCACAAACTTGGTTATAATTATAAACATTGTGATCAAATGTATGTGTATACGGTGGTTGTAGTTTAATAAATGAAAAAATATATATATATTGTTAATAATCAATGGTTGTGTGTAACGGAACGTAGGGAAATTCGTGAATCCTTCCACCAAAAATCCCGATCGCGCGATCCTGATTATAAACGCAGCGCGCCGTCGTGTCTTCTCGTTGACTCCTTATTGACGGAATTGACTCGTCGGACGGACAGTTCAAAGCACAATATAATCCTATTGAACACGAGACGCACTACTACTACATCGCATTACAGTCGATTACGGTCAAAACCCGTATACCGGTCTAATCGTAATCAAGAGACACAAAATAATATATACCCGTGTACGTAATATATTATAGTCGAATTCGATTCGGGTTCAAACGTTTCGGAGAACAAGATTGAGTGAGACGTGACACGAACAGAGGCGAGTATAATATAATATACTGTTCGCGTTAGCTTCTTGTTTTCCGTCTCTCCCTTCTTTTTTTTTTTCGCAAGTCAGCATAAAACGTACAAAACGGATCGCGGCGCTTTAGCCTTTTTTTTTTTATATATAAAAGACTTATCGTATATATTGTATTATACGAATTGGTGTTTTCAAGAGCGAAAAAAAATACGTTTTATACGAACCGAACTCGTTCAAATTACCAAAAGCTGGACCGAACCGAATTTCAAAAAAAAAAAAAAAAACCTTTAAAGGATTTCATTTTTAAAATATTTAAAACAATCTAACACTCGACAGACTCACGAGCAAAATAAATTATTTAATCATTGATTATTATTATAATTTCGTATCCGTAATGACAACGATAATATAGCCGGTATTATGGCATTCGAGTACGAGTTATACAATACAATAGTACGGCACTGCGCGCACACAACACAATTATCGTATTGTATCGTGTACCTTAATCGACGAATTATATAAATAATTATACGAGTTTCATCGTCGATGTTTTCGCCGAGTGTCGGGAACGCGTGTAAAACGATGTGCAAAACGCGCATGGCGAAAATAAATCGTAACAGATAAAATTACGCGGAATATCGGGAAAAGAAAAAAAAGTTATTGAAAAACACGCGTAACAACGGAAACGTTTCACGGACAGACGCGTGTGTCAACTCGTATATTTATACAACGAATTTGATATCCCACTCGGCAATTATTTTCAAACGGTGAAAATACACACACACACACACACGAGTAACGGTGTCTGAGACCAGCTCTACTATACAGTCTGCATGCGCATATCGATTTCGTACGTCGTCGTGACGGGGAGGAAACAAAAAAAATAATAACCAGAAAAAAAAATAAAGAAAACGCGCGGGTCGTCGTAAAAATGCGCGACGGCACGCGGTGTATTATATATTGTTTCGAGATTTCGCCTGTTCGCCGAACCGTTAGACAAATAATCCGTTTTGCGCGCACTCGGCCGTCTGTGCGCGTGTTTGCTCGCGCGCAGTCGCCATTTCTTCGGGGTCCCGGAGCAAAAGTCACCGACATCCCTCCGCGGCCGTTATTTAGTCCCTTGAAAATCCAAATAACTCGTATATATATATATATAAGTGCGCGCGCGGGAGTATTCCATAGGATGCGTCCAAACGCGCGATCCTGAAGCAAGGATGTCGGCGAACGGTATCGATTCGTTCGTACTGTTTTTCTGAAAACGTATAAACGGATTTGAGGAAACGCCTGCGGGAAAGGTCGGAATCGAAATACAAATAACGGATTTTTTTTTTTTTTTTTTTTTTGAAGACATTTTCTCTATTCGAGCGGGCGGTACACCTCGAGTCACTGTAACGATGAAAGTGATTGTCGCAATCGATTTTTTTCTTTTTTTTTATTTATCGACCGCCGAGGAATTCGAATTTCCAATTCGATCGGAAACGTCGATAATTAGAAAATCGCAGCGGGTAGGCGTATGAAAAATGGACCGAATTTGGACCGTAGATGGAATGGACCATAGATACACATATATATCGCATGTGTGCGTGCGTTTCACGTACCGAGAGAGAAAGCGTTTCTAAGTTCGTCTTCCAAATTTAGAAACGGCTATAGCCTGGACGATGTTATCGGCCGGGTGTTACGCAGTCTAATTTCTACGCTGAAATCGATTAAGACGACTTGAAATTAAAATTTCGTTTTGCACACCCTGTGTGTACGCGCGTTCGTACAAATATAAAAAGACGATCACCGTTCGCGTTCGGACGCGCAACCGAATCCGTTTCCCACCGCGAGACTTGCGGACGCGTCATTACTCCCCGAAAGCGAATTTCCGCTTCATTTTGTCCGTCCAGACACAATTTCCAACCACCCCATTGAAATCGCGAGACGCGTTCGGATTTTTCTTTTTTTCCTCTCTCTCTCTCTCTCTCTCACTCTCGCTCTCTTTTCCAATTGCCGAACCCACCGCGCGCGCCCGTGTACCACCGTTCTCGTCACAATTATTTTCGTATAGCGACGCGCACGCGGATATATATTATTTACGTACACTTTTTCTTATTCTTTCTTTCTGGATGATGTAAAAAACAAAAAAAAAAAAAGCACGGAAATCTCTTCCGCGCGTTAATGAACCTCGGGCAGCCACCCAATGCGTTTTACGTTTTTCGCTTCATTAAACAAATCGCGTCTGAAAACCGCGTGTAGAGCGCGTACGCGCCGATTTATCGACTACGCCCGTCGCACCGGCTGTAACAGGCGGGCCCGCCTAAACGCTGTGGGATACATTTTCATCGTATACGAAAAAATCCGGTGTTTTCGATTAAAACGGACGGCGTGGAATACGCGAACGCGCACGACACACGATTATTATTGTAAAATTATAGTTTTTTTTATATATATATAATTATTTACCAGCCAATTTTTTTGTGAAATACCTCAGTGCAAGTACGTCCCCCCGACACTTAAAACTGAGTAAAGGAGATTTATAAAATAACGATTTTTATAAAACGGTAACAAAATGAACGTGATAATCATGTAAACCAACGGGTTAATGTAAAAATGTATCTTTACCATATTATACGGGAATAGATAAAATTTTCAATTTTGTTTGCAACGTCGTATCGTACACCACCATCGTTGTTCGTTTCGCTCATAATTTAAAATATCATGAAAAACAAAAATCGCTCAGAATCCGAAATTTAATAAAACGTCACGCGCACACGTTATTTATAATATTAAAAAAAAAAAAATCGTTGAAAATCGTTTGTCACGGTACCAAAATGTTTTCCACAAAGAGTATTTAATGTTTTGTGAAAAATCACGATTGTTCGAAACTAAAAAAGCTCGTAGAGTCTTAAAAATTCTTACTAAATACATAACTCTATAACGTATATTAACGAAATGAAATTTCAAGCAAATTTTTAGGTAAGTATATAATTGTTTATTGTTAAGAAATTATATTAAAATGATGTACACTCTAAGACGTTAATCGTAAATTGTGTATTTCATAGGCGTTTAATTAATAATAAATAGTATTCCGCGGTAGAAGCTCTGCTCGTTTGATCCAATTGAATGAATTATGCGATTGCTTTAAAAATTTTATATAATTGTATATAAAGAGAAACGTTATTGACCGATCCATCAAACGCACAGTTCGAACTGTCCATTAAACGGATCGGGCTGAAGTTTAGCGTACAGATGATAGTAGCTATTACGACGCAGACGTCGGCGGCTGTGATATGATTTTTGGATATTCTACCATTGAATTTCGTTTGGAATCCGTAAGAAACATTTATTTTGGCAAAAAATTACGTGTGAACGACAATTCCGGCGGCGGCGGCCGTGCTTCCTCCGACCATTCCGTATCCCACGGCATTGCCACAATCACTATTCCGCACACGAATATTGTGATGATAATAATAATAATAATAATAATAATAATAATAATAATAATAATAATATTACATTTCACGACTCAACGCCGCTCGTAATATACCACCGAGCAAAACCGTTGTAATAACAAAAATCTAAAATCTCGTATCACTTGCACCACAATAATGTCGTTTCTCTCTCTCTATAAGTACGAGTACGAAATGATATTCCGAGCAGCACGCTCAGACGGACCGTGTAAACGACGGCGTCGTTAAAACACGCGTAATTCGACCTACACGCGCGAAAATACGATTCGGTCACGTCATACCGACGGCGTCGTAAAAAATAAACGTCGTTCGGACGCGCGGGGTGGAGGAAACGATAGACCGCCTGGATGGGAATACGGGGAAAAAAGGAGTAGATAAATGTGTGTGTCATATGGCGGTATACGTTATATAGCGAAGAGTGTTAGTCTTTTTTTTTCCGACGGCGGTGACAGCGAACGGACGTTATCTACGCTTTCCGTTTACACACTTACGCGTACAAAAATGATAATCGCCCACTGTATTTATTTTATAATGGAATATGATTATTATTTGTCGGAGGATAATATTGAAATGTGTCTTTGGAACGGCGTGGCTACAATATAATCAGATTAAACGTACTTTAATGGAATTCGGAATTGAATTTCGAACTTTTCACATTAAAGTTTATTTTCGTCGTCGCGCGGCGTCTCGTGGAGAGCTCGTGTAAGGAGCCGACCAAACCGTCCGGAGACGTGGGGTTTGTTGATCGAACACGAAAACTGTTTAACTCCATTTTTACTGTACCACTGGACTCTGAAGTTATTCAATTACAATTACTTTTAGAAACCTCGAAAAAAACAAATACAATATAATGTAAAACGTTTGTGTGTAAAAAGAGAAAAAGAGAAAAAACACCGCTTTTGTCCCGTTTCTTTTGCATTCCGGCGAAATGTTTCCCCCATTAAACCGCGGACTTCCGTCATAACGAATTTTTCGCAAAACGCATATATAAAACAAATATTATTCTTTTTCTCCTCGGTCGTGTACCTGGCGTTACCGATAACGTTTGCATTTCTCCGGAGAAAATAAAACATAACGTTTTATTTTTAACGGGGAACACTTTCGGCGTATTATTGTGCCGTTTTTCGAATTATTTCATTCCCTAAAATCGATAATATAAATTATTGTTCTTAGTCGATTTTCAAGAGTATCCCTCCCTCTCACATTCACGTCGCCGCGCCGCAACGATGTTTCTCACACTACGCGTAAAACGATCCGCACAAATAATAAAAACCATAGGACGTCGCACGACGACGTCGATAATATTTTCAGTATTAGTACTTGCCCACGATTCGATTGTATTTATTATTATTATTATTATTATTATTATTATTATTATTATTATTATTGTGTGGACACGACGAGTAATGTTTTTTTTTTTGTTCAACGATAAAAATATCGCGTTTACAAAAATACGTTTTCAGCGTCGATTTATATAAACGATTTAATATATACGCGCATATTTTATGTCAAAACGCCCACATTTTAAGTTCATTACGCGCACGGCGGTTTTTAAAATATTTTTAAATCGCGTTCGTTACCCGCGTGATGTATACGCTATTTAATGTATAATTCATAATATTTGTATTGCGCGTAACGTGTCTGCAGCGTACACGAATACGAATATCGTTTTTCATTCTGTAAGTACGCTTGTATTTAGAAATCGGCAATGAGGTGCGTCGGCTGCAGTTATCCCGACCGATATATTATAATAATGTGTTGTTGAAACGGACACATTTGCAAATGGAAGTCATATTCGTCTCTTCGTCGAGTACCTCTCTATACGAGATATAGAAATAAACGTAACGCTACGCATGTTTGCCGATTATTTGAAAATATGTACTTTTATGATTTTCTATTGATTAGTATACATATTTTCACCGTGTTACAACAACAACAAAAACAATTTCATTAATATCAAAAAAAAAAACGGAAAAAAAAACATTGTTTAATAAAAAAATTCGCGCAATCGATATTAATATATAATATTGTATAGTGTAATATATCTATGGATTGGACGTGTGCGCGTTTAGCCCGTTCCCCACATATCGTCCGAATCGGACCAATTGCAAGTCGAATGTCTTCGTTTGTGAGTTCACTCCCACAATTTATAAGTTGACCGTTTCCGATAGAGTACTACTGGCCTTAACTTACAATCGGTCCGGTTTGATTCGGACGATATGCGGGGAGGGAGGAGGTGGCTAATAATATGTATACAATAATTTTATAATTCTGTTCCTGACGATGGAGTTTTTAGCTATATAATTACAAATGCGGTTAGAATATTATTATTATTTTTTTTTATATATATATTTTAAATGCTAAAAAGACGCAAAACGGTAGAGATCAACATGCGTTTTCCCTAGCCAGACTAATGTACTAATATTCAAGTCAATTGTTGTTTTATTAGAAAAATGCTTTTTTTTTTCTTTAAAAAATACACTACGTTAATTCATAAGTTTACAGGAGACGTTTCTACGTGTTCTTCTTCGTACAGCCGACGATAATAGTATTGTTTGTACAGTTCAAAAGTCTCGAGAGACAGAACGAATAGTTGTTTTAATACATTTGTGCGCACGACAATCGTATATGACATAAAAAATTTTTACAGTTTTAACAATATTAAATATGGATATATTTCTTCTAATCGTTTTGATTCAATGAATTAAAAATTACATGAGTTCGAGGAAAAGCCAAAAGAAATTTGGTTACGGGAGGTGCGTGTACAGAGTTTTACGCGATATTACAACAATTAAAAAACACGTTTTGCTGAAACCGTAATTGAAAATTATCATCTACTTTTGAACGTAGCAGACTCGTTGAAATATTTGAGAAACATAAACCTTAATACATTTTTTTTTTCAAAATTAAAATCGAAACCGTAAACCGTATGTTTTGTACATTTCGTTCATGTTTTATCGATTTTTTTTCAGTTTTCTCGGGCCCGCGAAATTAAAAAATTTTTTTTCTTTTCTGTATTAACGCTAGTGTATAATAGTAAACGTTATTCAAATAAATGTTATGAACTGTTAAACCGTTTTATATTATATGATATCGCATTGTTATTTATAAGAAATAATAAAATGTTTTAATTTTATCCAGTTCAAATGCGCTACATTTCACCGAGTTGTTTGTGTATTATTATTATTATTTTAACACCTCCCGATTTGCGAGAAATCTAAACACTTTGCAAACAATATAGTATACAATGAACAAAGTTGGCAAATTAAAAAGTTACGGTTCAGATGATAATTAAATCAATAGTATAGTGACTTAACGGCAGTATAATTCATTTTTATTACTTTGTAAGGTAATTTTTTATTTTAAAAACGGTATTTTTCTGTTTTTTTTTTTTACTGATTACGAAAAAAAAAATGAAACCAATCAAAATCCGTATTAACCGGAACCGCAATTATAGTTTTAAAAAACAGGGACCGACATTTTTTTTTATTTATGGCTTCATTATATAATGTACAATACGAATGTAATAATATCATTTAAATTTATTTATTGCTCTTATAAAATCTCATAATTAATTTATGTAATTATATATATATATATATATATATCCATATGTTATGGTAAATAATTAAAAATATACAATTGATAATTGAAATTTTATAAATAAACAATAACATTTGGTGAATTCCGGATTTAAATCATTGAATAACTAAGTAAAAAAAAAAATGCGTTATTCACTCAACGATATTTTCCAGAGTTTTTTTTTCTTAGTCTTTAAGAAGTAAATAATTGTAAATTGAAAAATATTACATTGTGCAGTAAATAAAAAAAAAATTTCTTTGTCTATTAAATATCGTTTCAAGATAAATTTTGAAAATCTATTATTGTGTTTTAGCTCTATCTCGTTCTCTGATCAAATAACGTGAGTTAAAAACAGAAAAATATATTGTTATCCACAACCTCGAATAACGTGTTTATCTAAAATTTTTTGTAATTCTGACCAAACTCCAATGTTATTTGAATTTAAACAAAATGCGAAATAAAATATTCGTATTTTTTTATTTGAATAATTACTGTTACTGCGATATTATCTAAATTGTGTGACCTATGTTCATATAACTGGGCTAAGTTTAATTTCATATTACAATTCAGGAGATTGGGCGGTTAACAATTTGTTTGCGCAGTTAGACGAAAAAAATCATAATGATTTTTTTAAAATATATTAAAAAAACACCGATGTTTTCAATGTAAAAAAAAAAAAATATGTCATTGAAGAACGCATTGAATTTCGTGTTACTATTAGAGATGACACGATTTTGAAAATTACACGAAGACAAAAAAACGCGATATATTTCGAAAGAATTCGTATAAAAATATAAGTAAAACATATGGAATGAGAAAGTATATGAATTTCAACGAAATTTTCTCTTCTTATATTTCATCTGCGAACCGGTGGTCGCACTGTATAAATATCTCCGTGTTTTTTTTCGTGTAAACCGAAATATTTTGTATTTAAAGATTATAAAAAATATATATATATTCTAGTCATAAAAAACAAATAGTTCTTGACTATTCGTACGTAAAATATCACGTAGCGGACAGAGATTTATGATGAAATTATATATTTTGAAAATTCAAAAAATTATTCAAGGCGGTCCTCCTGTTTGGATTGGAAACCGTTGACAGTAGACTGCAACGTATTACGGCCGCTAATTGTAGAATAATTATTATTATTATTATTATTATTATTGTTATTATTATTATTATTATTATTATTATTATTATTATTATTATTATTATTACTATTATTATTATTATTATTATTATTATTATTATTATTATTATTATTATTATTATTATTATTATTATTATTATTATTATTATTATTATTATTATTATTATTATTACATATTATTATTTTAAAATCATGGCTGGGGTCATTCTATAAATTTGTGCGACACCGAGAGCGTTACCATGACGTCACGAATTCGGCTTTGAAACTCGTTTGAAATGTCTTTGAGACGTGTTTGAAATGTCTTTGAGACGTGTTTGTTTTTTTTTTTGCACGTGAAAAAAACGAAAGAGTAATCCACACTGCGTGCAGATACATCGGAACATGTATATATTATGTCAATAGGCACGAGGACTAAGCTATGTAGGTAACTTTTTGTCACGTTTAAAAAACGAATTAGTATATATATATATATACTGCATGCAGTGTAAACACTCTTTCGTTTCTCGTTTAATTTCAATTGTTGACGATTTTAATTATTAACATGTATTTAAATAGGTTTTTTATTCTCTCAATTGAAATCCGTTCGCTGCGGGCGCATACCAAAAACATGTTGTAATAAACGATTGCGGCCGCGTGCACAAGCGATAACGCGTAACGCGCACAAAGCGGGAACGAGCCGGATAACACGGGCGCGCGCTCGTGCAAAACTATAAAACTTACGGCGGCGGAATGCGCATAAAATATCGTCCGGGTAAAGGCTTATCGATGACCGGCAGCGGCGTGTTGTGTTCCGGTTAGTTTATCCGTTGTGAATGTTTGTTTTGCGAGGGGGATTTTCATCTAATACGTGCGCGCGCATAACGACACCGGCGCGCGTCGTCCCTAATAAATTTAATTTTTTTTCCAAAAAAAAAAAAAAACCATCGAATTCCGGCGGCAGTTCCCCCGGCACAGCCGGAGTACGACAATACCGTCCGAAATTCTACGTACACACGCACCGTCATCATAGTTTATAATGTATTTTATTGTATGCTTTTGTTACTGACGATGATGGTCAACTCGATTTCAATCAGCAGCAACAGATGGACCAGCAGTAATAAAACCATCGGGTTTAAGAATTCCCCCCCCCTCCCTTCGTTCTCTTCTTATTCAATCTTGCGTCGGAAACGGCAATAAGAGCAGTGGCGTATTTAGTATTTTGTCAAATGGGAGCGGGGAATATGTATTGAAAAATGTTTTATTGACCTGAAGAGAGCCTCGCTCCTTCGCTCTCTCCCATCACCACATTTCTTAAAAACATTAACATTATTATTATTATTATTATTATTATTATTATTATTATTACGCGCACAAATTGATTAAACTCGTTATTTTTCCTAACAAATAATATAGTGACTAATAAATAAAACGTCTTATTGACGTGTTTCTACTCTATTAGATTATTATCCACGTACGATTACGTAAAGGCAATAAAACCAGGTGAAGTCTTGTGTCGTCCTTTCATTGACAATGAAATAAGTAATGAAACTTTTATCCCATCAAAAACAAAAGGTTGTTGTGCAAGCATCCCTACTATTGAAGCATTTCCTTGCTACTCCTCTAAACTTCCAATTAATATATTATAAATGAATGATCTACAGAAGTTAAAGCAATACATACCAGAAGATTACATAAATTTCTATGAAAGCATTTTGCAGTGGCCGACAGATGTATCAGCACAGGTAGACGTCGAGGAAGAATTTTGAAGTACATGAAAACATTATTTATTATTTTTTTTTTTAATGTTGAAGAGATAATTTTTTGTTTATTATATTTTCTGTTTTATATATATAAAATCCATAAAAATAAAAGGATATGCATAAGAAATATTTTTTGTATAATTTTATCCCAATAACACGGACATTTTCAATTTTAAATCACTATAGTCCTCATAGAAATTTCGAAAAGGACTCATCTCAGAAAACTTAATGAATCACTTTTCCAATAAAATTTCACATCAAGAATAATATATTACAAGAGCTTAACATTAAATAATAGTCTGTAATTTTAGAGAGAGAAAAATGGTTCAATAAAAACAAAATTAAAAAGACAATCAGTTTTTTTCGGGTTTCCTAAAAAATTTTAATTTTCGGATATGAAATTCCCAATATTATATATATATATGTATATTTATGTCGTTGTTTTAAATGAAAAAAAAAGATTTTTTTTTTTTTGTTTTCCTCGACAAGTTGAAAACCGTCATCTGAGACACACGCGTAGTCCCGTTATAGAACAACACGACATTTGACGTTTTTCCGGTTCGCGCACCGGAAACCGTAACGCGGCGACCGTTCTGTAGCAGCCGCGACTGTTTCGCGGAGTCTGACGCGCCGTGTTTGTTATTAATATTATTATTTATACACGTTATTACGCGCGGTATGATTTAAATGAACGCCGCCCAGTGATTTATTAGGCGAATTTTATATTACCGGCGCGCGTGTACTACTACTACTACTACTACATGCGACCATAGTGTACGTATATTTTATTTATTATTGTATAATACGAAAAGAAGGAAAAAATTTTGCGAAGTGTGTTCAGAAAAAATGAAATTTAGAGCGCAGCGTGCTAATGACGTTGAAAAATTAATCGTCTACCCGACTGGGTTTTGTACGCTCTCGCAGGGGCGACGCGTGGCGGTACGCAGGACATATCATTACATATATACGAATGCGGCGGCGACGGCGTATTCGTATAATTAGAACAGCTGCGCTCCTTCCGATTAATTATGTGACGCGTGCACACACACACACACACGGTGACGTCTCGACCGAGGAAGCGACGCGCGTACGAAGGAGTTTTTCCCGCCGCCGTAGAGTTTGCTCGTGACGCGCGACGTGTTCACCTGCCGCAGCAACTTTTAATTGGAATCCAAATTTCGGTCCGTATCAGCGCGAGCGGCGGCGGCGGCGGCGTTTCGTATACGCACGACAAAACGGACGTTTTACGTTTTTTTTTGTAATAACGAAAGTCGCGAGCAAACGAATTCGGTATTTACGTGCGTTCGACGGTCTCTGTGTACTTTTCCCCCCCGGAACGGTGACAGACACAAAGAGAGATTATTATTATAATTATTATTTTAATCGATTAATATCATTGGAACTGATGGCAATGTACGCGCAACAAAACCGCATTGTTTTGTTTTCTTCACCGCCTTTGCAACGGCGTCGTGTGTGTGTGATTTTTTTTTTTTTTATTTGCAAAAACGAACGGAGGCATTTTGCGTTCGATCAAAAAAAATTGTTTCCGTCTTTATTCCGTACTGTAGACAGGGAATTCGCAATCGACAATAAATAGACGCTTTAATTCGTCAATTCCTAAACGTCTCCACCGCAATTCACACAACCACGTCCATCTGTCTACCGATGTGATATCCGTTTCGTTTCTACACAGGAGTTGACGTCCTGGCATTTTTTTCACACGCGTCTTCGAAACAACGCAATCGTCTCGGGCGGTATTGAGTTCTCCGTTTCCCCCTTTCTTGAAATTTTACTCTCAAATAATGTCCTCCGTGAAAATATCACGTCTCATCTCACGTGTCCCAATGAACTCGATTCGTCCGTTCGTCGTACACACGGCGTCCGTCTTCATCCGTTCACATCTCACAGATACGTTCAACCCGGATCGTCTTCGTCCGCATCACTGCCGCGTTACCGATCTCCTGTATCGTAACATTTTGTATAACGCACAAAAATTCCTATTTTAAGTCGAGAATGTCTGTTGTCGTCGAACTGCCGGTCTTTTTCATTCGTATTCATTAAACTTTATTTATTGATTCTTAGCCACTCGGGTTTATTGTAAGGAACTATATCAAAACGATTCACTGTAAGTTTTATCGTAAATTTTACATGTATATATATATATTTTATACACGCTTTTTTTTTTTATTATTATTTTTAAATATTATTCGTCACTACACCCGAAGCTCCGGTCACAATCGTTTTATACGAACGCAATGAATCGGTTCCAATCGCCGCTTTCAAATGTATATATTATAATGGAAAAATTTATCCGAGTGATTCACTCAAGCGACACCCCCCCCCCCACGCGGTTCGCTCTACGCTTTTTTCGATTTTCCTATTCGCGTATTCAGTTTCGCCTGATACGACGAATGGGGCGAAACGCGTTTGCGAGAGGAAAATCCTAAGCGAACGTGTAACCGCCGCTCAGCGCGCGAAGTGACGCGCCGCACTACGATCACCCGACGGCCCCGGCAGTTTCGAAAAAGGCGAAACGTTTTTATTCGATTTTTCCAATAGCCGTTTTACGACGCGATTTTATAAGAAGTGAGTGGCGCGGGCGGTCAGCGCGATTGCTGGCAATTACGCTTACACGACGACGATGACGACGTGAAACCATTATTATTATTATTATTATTGCGGCCCCGTGCGCCTTTTTAACCGGCCCGGTTTTAACCGTTACA
Source organism: Chaetogeoica ovagalla (assembly GCA_032441825.1). NCBI lineage: Eukaryota > Metazoa > Arthropoda > Insecta > Hemiptera > Aphididae > Chaetogeoica > Chaetogeoica ovagalla. Next base: position 9,304,521 of record CM063723.1, read on the forward strand.
ACGGTCGAGGTTCAAAACCCGAAAAGTTGTTTCACTAATGGACACCACCGGCGGCGTTTTCCCCGTACCACTCCGCCGCCGCCGCGCGTAACGAATCCGTTGCGCTCGCGCGCGGCCGACAGACATAACGATCATCACAAATAATAAGAGAAAAAATGTTTATCGAAGAGGAAAATAATTGTATTATTTCTTTTTTTTCCGCGCTTTTTCGCTCGTTTAAAAATATATTCGTCGGGGCGGTTTAGTATTTATTTTTTTTTTTTTCGTTGGCCTTCTACACTCGAGTAAATTCGTAATGCGTTGCGCGCGACATAAAAAATAAATGTCGTCGGCGCGAATAATACACGCGTTCCTCTCATTCACTCTCTCACTCTCTCTCTTTCTCGCATAGCTCGCATTTTACGAGCGTGCGGCGGCGGCACTGACAACAAAATTCTTTCGCCAATGTTTCACACACACACACACACACACACATACGTACTACACAGCCTCCGGGACCGGAATACGATCCGAAATAAATTACACGCACACACATATACACATATATATCGGGGGCGTCGAAACGTTTCACTTACACAAATCCGTAGCGTCGGTCCATTTGTAGTAGCACAACAGCAAATGCACCAGGGAACACGAACACAGCCAAATCGAATTGATCGGTCTCCTCATCGTTGTGCCATCAGACTCTTCGCGTCGTCGATTCACCTGCAATCAAACAACAAAGGCATAAGAAAAACAAAAATAATCAACGACATTATTCCAATCGTATGTCTTAGTAGTGTTTTAATAATAATACATAGTCCGTGCGTATACGTACGTCAGCCGGTTTTTATATAAACTTTTTGATGTACGCGGACCACCAGCCCCATCATTGAGAGGTGTGATTCTTCTCTCGCAGCCCTTTACCGATTTTTTTCCTAATTTTTTTTTTTTTTTTTTTTTTTTACAAATAACGCCTAAGTAGATGCGAGAAAAACAAAACGGCCATTTAATAACATTTTTTTTACGTCACGCGAAGAACGGTGTCGCGTTCTGGACACCGAGTCCTTCAAAATATCTCCCCGCGGGTTTTAGACCGACACCCACGCGTTTTCGAAACCCGTGTTTAATGGTAACCAAAAGTGACAAAACAACGAATGCGGCGGTGTTTTTTCCCGCATAAATAAGCGTCGTAATGGAGGAATTGAGACTTTCACGAGCGCCTTACTCGCGAGATATTCCCGGATTCGCTGGTGCAGGCAGAAATTTTCTAACGAATCTCGATTGTATCCAGCCAGGGCCTGATTAAGGAGTTTGTCGCCAGTAGGCTGAGCGTTAGATTTTGGCGCTCCTGCGGTGTATTCGAAAAAGAGAAGTTTCCAGGAGGAGGCCCATAAAAAAAAAAACATATAGACATCATCAAACGTAAGATAAAACGTGTTTTTGCTCAACACGCGGCGAGCGAGTGAACTAGCGGCGAACGAATTCCGCCCCGTGTGACCGACGCTTAAACACGAATATTTTTTCAAACAATTCGCGCCGAACATTGGTTTGAACGGTGTATGAAAAGTTTTTCTTTTTTTCGATTTCGAGGACGCGAGAAGAGATTCCACTATTTCATCGAAAGAAATACCCCACGTATTATCATCCACATTCGACAAACGAGTGCGCCTTAATTTTGTCCTGGCGTAATGTGGATATCAAAAAGATCCCTGTATCAGCCCAAGAGCGGAAAACCACGGCTTTTACGTTCGTAAGAAAATTATTTCGTGCCGCCCCCCCCTCCCAGTATTAACACGTTAACCGCCGATTGGCGCCGCCCTAGGCCGTAGTGGCCCACTCAGAGCCTACTAACTAATCGCGCGCTGATTTTATCGTCGTCATAAACACTATACATCTAAACTACTTTACTATACTAAACGTCTGTTACACATTTCTACGAGACACTGAGTGCATATTGTTTTTTCGCTCGTCACACACAAATCATCTCCAGCAGTCCATTGTCTCCGGTCATACGCCCCCGGACAACTCACATCGATTTTCCGCTACACAAACGCCATCGATTATTCCCAATATCGCATGATAATTATTATTATTATTATTATTAAAATATAACACATTCTCGCGTTGAAATAACCCCGGGGCAGTGTCGACGACATTTTCGCGCATACGTACGTTCAATACGCCGGCGCTCGGCCATTGTATTTTTTTAATATCGCGTATTATTTTCATACGAGTATCGTATAAAATTCATCGACGACTATTTATTATATATGTATATATATGTAAATAACGTAAATGCGTGCGCGTTTCTCATTGTGTTTAACGTTATTAAACGCTACGCGGAATGGCAAAAACGAAAAACAAACGCGCTTTCCATATATGGAAAAATTAAGGTCAATTACACGCGAGATGTATGTAAAAAAAATACACGCACAATACAACGACAAAAGTGCTCTCTTTTACGCCGCGTTGCTGCGCCGCGCTCTCTCCGCAGGCGCGCGCCACCGTTATTATATTATTTTTTTTCGTGTTTTCTACCGCCAGTGTATTGTTAAAACAATAATAACGAGTTTCCACGCGCGCTGTTCCAGAACGCGCCTCGCCGTAATACATGCAAATGAACGCGGTTGAAATATTTTTAATAAACCTCGGCGGCGCTCACTACGCCCAATCCTTTTGTTTTTTTTTTTTTTTATTTCGCGCCATTTATAATCCACAGCTTCAAAAAAAAAAAAAAAAAAACGTTCTTCTTTACGTAATAAAGGAGAGATTCAACGGATGGACCCGTTTTAATTGCCCTACCCACGTGTGGTGTGTTTACCGCGTACGACGCGCGTAGAGTGCGTAACCGCTACGGCGACGAAAACGGCCGCGTAAATCGATTGAAAACGAGAAAACGGTCCGTGAAAACGCCGTCGTGACACAGAACTGTTCGGTGATGAAAATAATATCGACGATAAAATTGTACAAGACGACAGAATTTCATCGGGGATAATCCAAACCGAAATGTATCGATTATTCCATGCCGATCTCAGGATCAGCTATTTTCACTTTCATGTAGCGCGAACAGTTTTCGATACGAAATCGATTCGAATTCGTTCATTGAACGCGCAATCCACTGTGCATTTCGTACGAATTTATAGATGCGTATTATTATATCGCTCAACTTGCATGTATTTTAAAATCTAATCTCACTTATTTGATTATCATGATGGATAATGCATTCGCGATATTACGTTGGTACCATGCGTTGTACGCACGTTTTACATGTTGCAAAATTAATAATTTTTATTGTATTACCCATAAAAGTTGAATAGCTACGGGTTAAAAACTAAAGGTGATCAAAAAAAAAAAAAAAAAAATCTAATAACAGATTTGAAATCAGCGCGACAAAATTGGTTCGGAATAGTTCCACATTCAACTCTGTTGATTAAAAAGAGTTTTAATTTCTAGACCCGATGTAATGTTTACAAAACACGAATTCGGTCTCGAATTGAATTCGCTTTTTGGGGGGGGGGGAACCAAGAGCCCCTACCACCAAGAATTAATAAAATTCCCGACGAAAATTATATTTTCTACTCAATATATTTTATAATACCACCTACTGCAGTAATGATATATACAGCGGAAAAATGTTTCAGTCGTTTGAAAAATTAATAAAACATCGTACGACCGTAGAAGACGGTTAGTTGTGTCAAACACAGCATTGGGTATAATAAGTCTACTGCTGTAAAAATTAATTTAAAAAAAATAGTGTTATTGAAACGTTTTCAGAGATGAAGTTAGAGAAAAAAAAGAAGAAAACCCTATGTATTCGATATACCCTATTATTACGAAACTAGGGATATTTTATTATATTTATATATATAGTATTCGCCCGTACCAAAAGCGAAATACGCGAGTGAAAAAAAAGACGATCGTAATTCAATAAAAATATTTTGTTCGCGACTAGACGAATTTAATCATTTTGCGCGAATGAATTTCACACATACGCGTTTGAAATATAATTGTAAACTCGGACGTCGGGAACGTATGAAATGATAATGGTAATATAAACGCGTTCTATTTCGATTCAAGCACGCGATTAGACGTGCGATTGAAGGCGAACAAAAAAAAACGTCTTGTTCTCCCCGCGCTATGTCGGTGTGCGCGTGCCATTGATATCCAACAGGATCCCGAACGAATGTAATTCCATACGCGAGAAATTTAAGACATACTTTCACCTGGCGCGTTTTACCATAAACCATTGGGTATAGCGTTCGGATACATGAAACACAAACCGCCGTATCTCAACACCACCACCACCGGTACACTACGTTGGCCTCGCGGTCATTGTGACGTCTTCTCCGTTTCCCATACTGTCCATCGTCATCACGAACAGGGACGGCGCGAGGGGCAATAGGGGCAGTGCTGCTTGAAAAATGTAAAAAGGCCCCGCGATTTATAAATGTAAAAATATATTTCTGAATCTATTGATTATTATGATAATATTATAAACCAGTTAGCTGCAAAAAAAAAAATGCAAGAAAAGTAGTATTCTAATTTAATTTTCTTCCTCGTCATTGATAGCATATCGTTTGAAATATTAATATCTGCATCATTTGTTCTTTGTAAACTCTTACTATTAATACATATATATATATATAATTATTAATATGGACTAATATATCGTACAAAATAACTATTTAAAAAAGTAAAATTTAGATTGAAATATTGTTATTATGATTAAAATCCAAATTTTTTTTTTGTTTGGGGGGGGGGGGGGAGGGAGGGGTTGGTTTTGACAAAGAACTTTATTTTATGCTTATATTTGAAAGCGATTTTCTGGAGCGGGCCCAACATAAATTATTTTGCCCCGAGCCCCGCCAATAGTTATTATAGTGCCCGTCACTGGTCACGAAACTTTTCACAAAAACGTTCGCTCGCGTCCCCGTGTGTTATCGTTGTTATTATTATTATTATTATTGTTATTATTATTGTTATTATACGGCGACGAAAACGACAACGTTATTATCGCGGACGGACGACGGTATCCGTATACGACGGAGGCAGCGTTCGCAGCCGACTAGCGACGGATCATAATAATAATTATGGATGGGGCGTGCAGGCGTAGTAGTTGTTAAAGCAGGCCGAGCAACCACTATGTTTTCATACGGACGAGATGTTCTTCTTTTCTTCTTTTCTTTTACCGAATTTCAATGTAAAAGGATACCGCCCGAGACACGTAATTGTCGGGTTTTACGCGCGCGCCGCAGCAGTTCTTCTTCCGAAACGAGTAACCGAAATCCCCGGACGTTTTCGTGTGTAAAAAAAAATAAATAAAAATAAAATAACGGATCGTAATAATAGTACGACGAGGGAGTTAACCACCTGCGGTAATTAAAAATTTCTTTGTTGTAATTATCCGATTTTCACTATATATACGAAACCAATTTTTAGGTGTCGGCGCGGGACGCCGACAGACACTGCGCAGACAGGTCGCGTCGGATAATTTTCAAGATAATTGGAAAAAACACCTCCGCGAGCGCATGGCAATGTCGCGTGGCCACGACGTGAGCACCGGCCCGAGGTGTAGGGCGGCAGGCAATACGTATAATATTATTATTATTTTTATTATTATTATAATTATTATTATTATAATACGCGTTATCGGAAATTAAAATTTACACCGGCCGATTATATTAGTAGGAGGAGGAGGGCGGCGCACCACGTCGGCGTCGACCGGGAATGCGGTTAGTAAAATAATAGCGTTTAGTAAAATACATATAACGTATCGTAACGAGCGCTGTTCGATACGAAAATATATAAAAAAAAAAAAAAAAAACCTGATGATACTGTTATTTCTGTTCCTGTTTATTACGAGCGAACACTTTTGAATCGTGTTTGAAATAATAGTCACCGGTCGAACGCGACGGCACTTAATTGTTCCGTTAGCGCCACCGTGTTTAGTTGATGGCGCGTATTCGAAGCTATCGTTGGAGAGGCAATTCGAAATCGCGTCTAACGGCTCAATAATAATAGCGCATTCAGAACGAAAACCACTGTCCGTGTGCCATTTGATGCGGGGATAGAGGAAACGGAGTCTATATACCAGGGGTGGCCACAACGAGGCTCGCGAGCCGCATGCGGCTCTTAAATCAGTTTCGTGCGGCTCTTGAACTAAATATAGACTAAACTTAATAAATATAAAATTTGTTAGAATCGTTAGAAACGTTAGATAGCATTTTTATTGCCGTCGATTTCGTTATCATTACAGTCGTTATTAGGTAGGTTATTAGGCACGGCGGCGGTGCTTTTAGTATGTGTAGCCAAAAATAGTCACGGTGTGTTACGACCGCGTCAGACGACGACGATAACAACATGATTTCCGTTATCGCGTTACAGATTTCAAAAAGCTTACAGAAAAAATGAACACTCGAAAAAGCACTTCTCATAAGTAAATCAATAATAATGTTAATAACTATGTCAATAATAATAATGTTTTATGTTATGTAAAAAATAAACGTTCCTTCATTTGAGTTCATTTTTCATTGTCTTCATTTCATAAACATCGTTTTACAACGTGGCTCGCCTCAAATTAGCTTTATAAATTTGCGGCTCCCAAAGTTAAGTTTAGTGGCCACCCCTGCTATATACGGAGCAGTGTGACGCGGATCTACAGGACGGTACTGGAATTCGATATTTTTCTGTACGAGCAACTCGTTTACAATGTGCGCGCGACGTGAGTTATTTATCCCGGCGAAGTTTCCGTCGTTCGAACACAGTTCCCGTCATTTTTTTGGGGGGTGGGGGGGGAGCAGGAATTATTAATATCAACTGCTTTAGCGCTGAAACAAAAAGCGTGTCGTCTGATTCTGTGTGAGTAGCGCATTGGTGAATCACACAGCGTCTGTGTTTCGTGTTCCTTCGGTAATGAGCGTGCCGGGTCCCCTAATCCTATAACTTCACACGATCATTGGCGATCGTTAGCAGTAACGGTGTGCGGACAATTTAGTTTGCTATTTGGACCACGAAACGATTACTTTTGTAATTTTGTATCTATCGGAGACACGAGAGAATCCGCATCACGATGCCGTTCCTAACTTGAATTGGAAAAAAACCTCTGTGCAGAACAACGGACGTCCCGGATTCGATTCCGCGACAAATGCAAAGTGTACACACGCTCACGTGAGAATAGTCGTTGGACGACACGGGGGAGAAAAAATCGTTGTCGATTTCATTACATTTGCACAAAATGTCACTCCTTGCTCTTACCGTACTAGACATGATACATCAGTAGGTGGTCAATCACGTGATCATTTGTCGTTGCGATAAACCTACCCGCGAGCGTTTTGAATCTCCGTTCGGAGAGAAAACGGATCGGAGACATTGAAATTGTTGTCTGTTTTTTCTGTTTTTTTTTTTTTTTTTTAGTTTTTGTAATCAGTTTTAATTTGTATGGCCGGCTCGAGGAATGGACGAACTAGGCTCCCGTCTAGAGCGACGTTTTCGAAAGTGCGGCATTTTCAAAGAAAAAAAAAATGATCCATAAATTAATTTCAGACTTCTATCGGCATATTGTAGAAGAAAAACCATTTTTTTTTTTTTAATTTCCCAGATTAAACGCGACTACACACATTACACACATAATATGTAAATACTAAAATATTGTTGTGTATACGATAATGAAATGTTAACTCAGTCACACCGATAGCGGGTAAATCGAGTAAATAGTATTCGCGAGAGAACACGTCATATTAATATCGTCTCCGATAAAAGGGTATTGAATATCTCCAGCAGGGACCAGGATTATAATATAGAAATATTATCCAGTTCGTACACTAAAAAAATGTTGACGGTAAACATTTTTTTTTCTCTGAAAATCAACAAATAATTCGTGTCACGCGGCGGAATCGTAGGAGCGGAAAAATTCAATTTTGCCCACGGTAACTCATTTTCACTTGAGACGCGCCGGCGGCCCTGGTGATTTGCGAATACGAGCAGCGGTGCGCACAAAAGATGGAAGGCGTTATAAATGCCGGTCACGTGATATTTAAAATTCGTCTTTTACACATATTATTATTAATACAGGCAAATTGTCCGCTGTAAAATGGATGTTTGTGTTTGTGTTTGACTAATTACGCTCTGTCTGGAAAGAGAGAAAAAATAAAAATTCTGCGCCAGTCACCGTGTAGGTATACGCGCACAGACAAACGAGCGGTGAAGAGAGATTTCGTGCGGTCGAAAACCTCCGACCAGATCGCTGTTAGTTCGGTGTGTGTGTGTGTAATATAGTACGACCGTGTACTACGGAACATTTTTTCTTCCCACGTTATTTCACCGTCGTTCGGCCGGGATGCGGGTGCTCAACCAGCACCGGTACACACGGGAGTCTAGACGGAGTTACGCGCGCTCGCGTTGTAAGACACGTTGTTTACAGGCGACGCACACTGAAATCGAATCGTCTAAAAATGTTCATTAAATACGAGTACATCGTACAGGCCTACATCTTACGTATAAACTTGCGTATAAGTTTGGTTCAAAACGATTCCATTACTATTGATTGTGCACAGGCACTGTTCTAATCAGTGGCGGTTTTGAGGGGAGAAGGGACGATAGCACCCAATTAATAAAAGTGTATTAAATACAGCCCAACTGGGGGGAATCGGGCTGTATTTAATACACTTTTATTAATTTATAAATATATACATATATATATATATATATATATATAAACGCATTCTCAAGTAAGAGAAAAAATATTTTTTGTGTCCTGTTAATAATAATAGCAATAATAATAATAATAATAATAATAATAATAATAATAATAATAATAATAATAAAAATAATAATAATATAATGGCCCCTCTTGAAATTTTGTCAAAACCGCTACTGATTCTTATGTACTGACGGCACAGGGTAGTGTTTATTTTTTTTGGAAATTTAAACATTTCCTCTCACTTTCCTATTTGTGTAAGCCTTACTACTTAATCTGACATATTTTTTTTTCTGTATAATTTCGTATAGCTAAAAAAAAAAAAATCGGTAAATCCGAGAGTCACAAATTTCGACTGCTTCACGGACTCCATGAATTTGACGACGGCCGTAGTGGGCGTCGAATTCCTCTAAACACGACTTCGGGAACGAGACGTACACGTAGAGATCTCTGTCGTGATTTCTCTACAGTCGCAGTTACAATATGTATTTTTATATTCAAGTGAAACGTCTTGAGACGCGTTTTATATGGCGAGTTAACCCGTGAAACGAACGAAATTTAATTTATAAAAAAGAAAATTGAAACGAGAGCGCTCTAGTGCATTGACTAGTTAAAATTTTCAATTTTTTTTCCCCTTTTTAAAACGCGCGTCTGTGTTGTAATATGTGTTAAGTAGTATCGTAAAAACAAAAAAATGCTGTTTTTACATCATCTCGCATACCGCAACTGTTTGATAACAAAATTATTTTATGTCTATTTGTAATATCGTTCAATACAAAAACAAACGGCGGCGTACCAATGCACGGCGCGTTAATATTACAATAAATAATAAATTAATATACAGTAATACGATATATTACATTTATTCATAGACGATTACTTCCTTTTTCTAGCGAATGGTTCAAAATTATTTACATGGAAATTTACTGCACACGCTTTCGACGACACTATTGCTGGACATTATTATTATTATTATTATTATTATTTCAAAATCATTAATTTTAACGTGTCTTAAATTACAAAATTTCAGTAACTTTGAAGTTTCACTTCTGCCCGGTGTCCGGCATGACACCCAGTTTCTCTTCTTCTTATTCACCTAACCTGTGCGCAGGGTTTAATACGCATTATCGTCGACCTCCATTTCTTCTATACGGAATGATCCGATAATAGTAGTATAGAGCGCACATATTATTATTATTAAACGTACTACAACGCACTTGTTAAACGACAACGCACGGACGGATTGCGCACACGTGAACCGCAGACTCCACACCGGTGACGACGCGTCGTGTTAACGCGGCAAACGCACACGTGGATAAAAACCCTTTCACCGCACATTTTATCTCATATCTAACGTTAATCCTTTGCTCTATAATTAGACCGGCGATATAATAATCGGATGGAATGTCATCTCGCGTGGTCGCACTGGTGTGTAGTTAACAACCGTCGTATACGCGATTAAGTCTCTCAAAACTATCGTCGTCGTCGACGATCGCTCGCGGTGTGTACGAAAATAAAGTTCGGAGATAACGCGCGCGTGCGTATACTAAAAAAAAAAAAAAAAATAGAAAACCGACCTCACGTCATACGACGACGACGACGAAACGCTGCGGAGGTTTTACTATAATATCGTGTAATTATTTATTTTTTTTTTTTGACTCATATATTCCGAAACCGTATTAATAATAAACATTCGATAATAACTGTATAGCGCTGTGCATTATAGGACTCTTTAATCCCCATCCCTGGAGGGTATCACGTCAGAACGGGTTTGTTTTTTTTTCCAACTCCGTTTATCGGTCATACAATGTACGTCGTAATATATCGTTACCAAATCGATGCGACGGCGTTCGGACATTTATCGATTTTCGAATAAACACTGGATGTAAAGAAAAACGAATTTTACCATTCGAAACGTCCGGTTCGTATCCCGTGACACAGAACACGATTACGTGGGCCCGGATTTGTGGGAATAAAGACGTTATTTTATGAAACGCGTATCGCCGTGCGTTTCGCCAAAAATCGTATAATTATTGTATAAACTGTGTATATAATATTATAATGTTACGTCCTACCACGTTTCGTACGCGTTCTGGGAAATATTTTCGGTTATACTGTAAAAACGAAAATTTTTCCTCCACATAAATGACATAACGATACTTTCGTCGTCCGCCGTATAGTTCTTGTCGGTCGCGATGACGACGCAAATGTTTTTTACGCGCACGTCGTTTTTCTTCATCTCGTTCTCGTTCTCGTTTCGAGCGGTAAGACTACTTGTCGAAAACGTGTTTTTACACCCAGATCGAGCGATTCGAGACGCGTGTTCCGGCGACTATGGCGGCGCGGCAGGCAGGAGGAGGCGCGTGAACAGAAGACCGATCTCTCTCGTCGACGCACGCTGCTACAGCAGTAAATCTACGCCTTCGTATGTATAATATCGATTATTATTATTATTTAACGACTTGTGTTCTCCTTTATGTGAACCGCGGAACACAGTCGACGACCCATGGCGGCGGTACGCGTCTTTTAGATAAAAAGAAAAAAGAAAAAATACGAGGAGAGGAGAGAAAAGAAGTTACACACAACCGCGGCCGCGCAGTTTTTCGTCGAAAGGCCGGGGGAAAAATAAAAAATAAAAAAAATATTGACTGCGCGCGCGGTGTTGTAATCTCGACGGGGAGTCGCGGCGGCCGCAGCTCGTTCCCCTGCGCGACCGGACACGACGGTTTTAATGATTTATATTCGTCTGGCGGCCGCGGCGTGACGTTACGATATTCGGTGATATCGGCCGTGTCGATATAATGCGTAACGGCGCGCAGCACTGCTATAATTTTAATGATTTTCTTCTCTCTCTCTCTCTCTGTATATATAACGTGTTTTTGACTTCCTTCTTTCTCTATAACACGACACCGTATCGTTAATAAAATATTCGCGTTCGACTGTGCGGCTGGTGTGTTTGCTCTGGGTTTATGGACCGCGGACGGACAAAACGATTAAAACACATCACGAAGCACTCCGGTATACACGAGGCTAGTTTTTCTGGACTGAAGAGTCAGTAATTTTAGTTTCGCACAAACAGAACTAGCCTCGTTATCGAGCTGGCCGCTTCGAGTAACGACGACAACGGATTGGCACGACGTTCTGTTCGCCGAACCCGAAGTGCGTAGTTTACTATCCGGGCGCTACGCGTGACACGGCGCAAAACTATTATCCGTAACCTGTTGCTCGTCGTGCCAAGTGAGAACAGTCGGAATCGGCGGGACCAGACGCTGGGAACGCCACCTATGATAATAGCTCGCTGTTATCCTAGGTTGGAAAAAAATCTCGCTTCGTGTATGCGGCGGGAATTGGTTTCAGATTTTTACACGCGGTCGTAAGTGATGTTGGTTATAAGTCTAACGGTATTTTTTTTTATATATATATTTACGTATAAATCGCGTATTGTACACCTACTGCGATATTTCAACTCGTACGAGTGGCAAAAAAAAAAAAAAACACACACACAGGGATAGTGGTCAGCCGGGGACGCGTGCGCACAACGCTACCGTGACGGACAGGACTACTACTGTTCGACCGGGGATCGGTCGGAAAACAATATTAATTAAGGCGACAACAATATGTATAATATAGTGCGCGTTGTGTGACCCCTCGCGCGCGCCGTCCCATCGCGTCGACAACGACGTCTGTCGGGGGAACAGTGCGCGCGCACGCGGTTATCATCTTCTGCCGCGGCCGACAGTAATTTGTCACCTTCACCCGTCACCCCCCCCCCCCTTCACCGTTTGTCGCATGATTTGTCTTTCGTCGTACGTCACACGTGCGTGCGTGTGTGTATGCGGCACACATGACCGACCCCCGGTGGGTAACAACACCGTACGGCGGCGGCGGCGGCGGTGTTCGCCACACACACACACACATGCACTGTTCCCTCTTCACGCTCCCACAACTACCATCGCGGTCATATACCTATATGTATAAAATATACGTGTATAATATAACGGTGTGTACGGTATTGGATTACTTTTCCATTACAGCGGGGAAAATGTTTTCGACTAGGACGGGGACGACCGCTTGTTATTTTTCCATCACACGACGACGACGACGACGACAATGTATTAAAACCCTACTCCGTTCCTCGCGTCCCGCGGCACAGGCTGACACCGCTGCCGCCGCGGCTCTTAGTTCTTGCGGAATAATTGTTTTCCGACAATGATAGTAGAAAAACGAGACGAAAACAAAAAACCACCGGAGAAACGCCGTCGTTGAACGGAGTTGAAGAATTTTCCTGTCCCGGTAGTTTTATAACAAACACAAACAAATCGGCGGGAGACGTTCGCGCTAGCGGAACAAGCATTTGAAAAAAAGAATAACCTACTCCGCAAATAAACGTCCGAGGAGTATAGTGGCCAGGAAGAATTGCGTTAAATCCTTTGTTTGGAGCGTCCTAACATACGTGGTTGTGAAACGTGGACTTTAAACGAATACGAAAAAAAAGTGGCTGGAGGCGATGGAGACGTGGAGGAGCACGGTAGGTACAACTTGGACTGAAAGAAGGAGTAAAAGAAAAAAAGAAGTCTATTGAAAAGAGAAAATTAAAACTAATAGGTCGCGCCGCGTCGTCCGACACGACACATTTCTAAATGTCGTCGTTGAAGGAAGGATCACGGGGAAAAGAAGCACAGGAAGACCAAGAACCTGCTTCTTCAAAGATATGTTGGAAGACTACAATTGTACTCGCTACGTAGACCCGAAGAGAGCCGCAAACGATCGAAGGGGTTGGCGAAAACGACGAGGCCTAGCCTTTAGATGTTGATGATGACGACGACCGCGTTCGCGCATATCATTCGATAACACTCCGACGCATTAATATTAATATATATTTTGTTTTTTCAATATAATCCAGCCAGATAGTATTACGAAAATCAGTGGGAAACCGGAGCGATTTAATACGTTTACCAAAATAATTATTCTTTTCTTTCTTTTCCTACGATCAAGTGACTCGTGCGCGCATTGGTTACTATTATTTCCGAAAAAAACACGACGAGATATTTGTAATTGAATTCAGACGATTTCTAATGTGTATAAAGTGTACTCGCTAGTGTTGTGCGTTGCGTATAACGACAATTACGTTGCGCAATTCTTCAAGGGAAAACAAACGCGGCGAATAAAAATTATATATTCGCGCACGCGCGGAGTACGAGAAAAGCGGCTTAGGACACGCGCGTGCGAGCGTACGTACGCATTCGACAACCGAAGATGTCTGGCGCGTGAGCCGAATGTGAAATGAGCGCACCCCGCGTTTTGAATACTAACGAAATCGAATTTCTAACTGTTTTTTGTTTTTTCGAACTTTTCAATTACATCAGCGAAACCCCTTTTCCCGTTTTTCGTATAGTAAAAAAACAACAACACTCCCATAATAATATAATATGCGTGAAGACAAAACGACGTTATATACGCGTACCGCCGAAAGAGATTGTGTCGCCGAAACGACGAGTTATTTTCCGGTAATAATAGAAGAAAGAAGAAGGAAAAATAGTAAAAAAATTCACAGTGGCGCTCTGCGGTGATTACGCGTATTTACACTGCGAAACGCGATTAGAGCGCTGCTGTCTATCATTCCTAAAAGTCTATTTTTGTTTAATCAAACGCCAAGGGGTTTTTCAACATGTCACTTAATCTCGCCATGAGTCCTAATTCTAAATCTCACTCAATTCTTAAAAGTCGATTGTGAGATCTCACATGCGATCTCACGACTGTTTACACGAAATTAACGATATCTCGTTGTACATCTCAAATATCCGTACGTTTATGACGATTTTGAAATCTACAGTGTTGCTAAATTCATTTGGAGTTATTAACATGCGTCTAGCATTATTAATTTTTTTTTTTTTTGCGATTTTTAAAATATTATGATATCAATATTCTTAATATTATTTATTTTATTATGTTTCTTTAGTTACGAATTTACGATATTGGTATTTAATTTTATGACTTTTAATTAACCTTAATTAATTATTATCTTAAACCAAGTACACTTGTTCAACGTTCGTTATCATTGATAAAATGATAAGATTTTATGATTTATTTTATTAAATTTATTATTAACACAAAGATGTGAAGTGTAGTACCGTAATATTGCAGTAGTAGCCAGTAAGTACTAACTAGTAATAACTAATGACTAACTACTAGTATACTTATAATATACCTATTATTAAAAATGAATTCAGAAAATATTGAAGAAATGCTTAATTCTTCATTTGATTTAAGTTCGATAGACGACGACACCGATGATGATCCCAATCGGGGTGAAAATTTGGAAACTATGTCTACAAGTATGTTATATGTTAATACAATGACTAAATGTATATTTTGATTATATTTGATTTTAAAACGTTTTAAATTCTATATTAGGTACATCTCTTGGAAGTATTAATGTATTGAATGAAAATGATGACCCTAATTTTGGTAAGTTATAAATATTCAATTTAATTATTTAAAAATGTGACCGATTATTTTTATTTTAGATACAATATCTCATGTAAGTGCCTCGTCTGAAGGTAGTACTGCACCAATGATTGTTCGTGGCCCAAGAGGACGCCCAAGAGTTCATCCTATTTCAGATTCTGGTAATGATAAATGGAAAGAAGATGATAATGTTGTCGATGATTTTATACTTGATCATGAAAACACTGGTATAAACCCTGATTTATTTGATACGCCTTTGCATGGAAAATTTTTGTTCTCGTAAAAAACACTGTGTTTTCCCTCCACAACGAATACATATTACGATCGATTTACGGTGAAAATAATATTACGCGTTTTATGAGGGGTTTTTTTTATACACACAAATTATTGTAGTGGCCAATACGCGGCCATGACAATTTTTTTATTTATTTTTTTAAACGGCTCGTTATAATGTAAACGAACAGTAGTTTTAATGTATACACATTAAAATTTCGCGATTAAGATTATTATTATTATTATTTTATAGGGGAATAATTAGTCTCATATGATACTACGTAATCGCATAGTGGCAGAATACATCACATAATAATAATTATTACAGATGAACCGTTACGATAAACGCGCGACACTCGGTAGTTTCGTAGTAATTATACGCAGCACTCGTATTTTGTTGTTCACAATATTTTGTGGTAATTTTAATAGTTATCGTCGAATGTCATCATCGCCATTTGAACTCTAGCAAGCGTATGTAAAATTATAGAAACAGTATTTGAGAAACGAATAAACTCTATAGTAGCACTCGAGTAAACGAAATAAAAATCGGTAAAAAAAAAATAATAATATTTTATTTAAATTTAAAGAATTGGGAATATAATTTATATTCTGAATACTTTCCTACCCGTTAATCTAGAATTTAATAATAATAATAATTATAATAATAATAATATATAGTATGCGTAGCGGAAAATGGAACGTTTTATTATAGTGTTTTTGAACTATATATATATATTTATAAACACGATGGTCATGAAAATACCAGTGGCGTAATTATGGTGGGGCGGGGGAGATATAGGTGTCGAATCTTTCCGATTGGCTTCTATCTCTTTTTATTATTATTATTATTAGTTGGTTTTAGAATTTAAATCGGATTTGTCGATCAAATACGTATTGGCAAATGATCGAAATCATCTAGAGAATTGTTAAGAATAAGAAATAGACTCGCGGTTTAAAAATACGGCGAATACGAGACACGGTTATGAAGACGCTGACGAGTCTTATCATAGTCCACAGATGTTGCGTTCATTTTTTAGAATCGATTGAATCCGACTGTTTACGCATGGACAGCTCATAAAAACGTACCGAAAGCCGCTAATAATAATAATAATAATACGAAATCTGTTATAATAATAAAATTTTCGTTTCAATTTGTCAATTGTCTTCTTATTCGTTTGCATATATTCTTATGGAAAAGTATTGATTCCTCTCCCCATCACCCGGACACTACGCACTATATATGGCACTAATCACGTCACCGGGAATACGTCGCTACACACAGTGTATGACCGTAACGTCGGTCGCGGTAGTTCAATGTTACGTATTGCGTTCCATCACATCGGTCGCGGTTATAAGTGTGAGGGCGATCGCCCTTGGGATATTTTCAAATTTATTGCCCGTACCAACGGGCCCAACACACGTGACTACACACGCGTTTTTCGTTTTAACCGTGTTTACCACACAATTATTATTATTATTATTATTATTATTATTATTATTAATTATTATTATTAATTATTATTATTAATTATTATTATTATTATTGTTTTATATTTTCGCCCCACCCCCCCCCCTCCAACGCTCTTGGACGTGATGTAGTTGGTTCATCGATTATTTCGGACCGCGGAATAGAATCGACGGCGGTTCGATTGAAATGAATCGAAACGATCATCGGTCTCTCGATTTTATTCAGAGACAGAGAGAGAGAGAAACGAAAAAAGAAAAACCCGACAATACGGACGGGCGACGCGTAAACGGCGTATTTTTCGATTCCGATCCCCGACGGCGCAGTGATAATAATCGACCGCGGCGGTCCCATACTGTCGAATAATACGTGTAAAAAGCGGTTTAAAAACACGTGTGTATTTATACGCGTGGCTGTGTGGACCGTCCGTCCGCACGGTGTGTGATGATGGGCGGGAGGAGAAAACGACGACGATAAGATCGCTCTCGTGTAAACGGTGTGTAAACGCCGCGTATACACAAATACAAAAACTAAATGTGCGCACCTCTGTGACGACGGTGGGCGGCGAGCTGTGCAGTGTCCGCGGCGGCATTCGTCCGCCTATATTATTTTTATTATTATTATTATTATTATTATTATTATTACCTATTGTAATGCATTCCGTGAAAATATTATTACGAGCGTTTATCAAAACACGTGTACCTCATCGTGTCGACCACGGTGTCGCGGACGGTCCGAACCGCATTAACAAACACGGCAAGAAAACGAATCATGAAAGATTTAGGCGAAATTCCCGCGTCTGTATCGCGTGTGTGCGCGCACGGCTAGCGGTACAGACATTTTTCAACTGATGTGAAATGATCGGCGCGCGGTCGAATGGATCGAGACGAATGCCACGTCGAAAACTGTGAAAGGTACTACTGCTGGTGTACTGTTGACTATTGCATGACGTTGGAACACCAAAGACCGCGCTCAGTATCGAGAAATGGACTGTAGGAACGCGTCGTACGCGACAGAAAAAGGCCTCTAAGTCATGTCGGCTAAAAGCTTAAATGGCTAAAAAAACCCCCCTCCCCCCCGTCTTTTGCTATAAATTATTATGATATGAAATATTACGAAATCTATACGTACTGCGATGAAACGCGCGCTTTATTCAAAACTTCGACTCGAAAATGGACGATTTCGCATGATTGTATAATATTGTATATGCTATACTTGGCGTTTGTTCGCACAAGACCCATCAAGAAACGCACTACTACGCATGGCCGCGGAAAGCGTCTTACTCTGCAGGACTAACACTTCTGAATATTTATAGCGACCGCGTTGTCGTCCGACCAATATAAACATTTGCTTTGATAACAGTTAAACCATCAGATTTCACAACGATTAAATGAAAAACATATCACCGCACACGCGATCAAGCGGCTCAACACAAACTATAACGGACTCTCCAAAAAGACGTGTTTTTTTGTGTAAAAAAAAAAAAACAATACGAGTTTTAAACAATTTGTGCATATACAAATTTATTATTTACAAGTATTAATTTATAATTCATATTATTATTTTTAATTTCTAATTATTTTACACGTATTCTTTTTGTTAATTGATTTTCTGTTTTGGTTTTTACTGTTTTATCACGAGTTTTAAGCACGTTCAATTTTTAATTTTACTGCGCAATGTTTTCTTGTTAAATGTTCGATACTCGAAAATACTTTCATACTTTCAATGGGTCAGAATGAAAACAGATTAATTATATGTTGAATTCCTTCCGTTTTTAATCTTGATTCGCACAAATTACAAAATACGCGCATTCACGACACGAAACTATGAATACAATTTCATAATCGTCAACCGCGCGAAACTGCGAAACGATTCGTAAATACGTGAAAGTATTTTTGAGATTAATATCGTCGTATATTAATTTTTAATCTGAATGGGTCTAAATGGGTATTGCACAATATAGTTGAACTATTATTACTATTATTATTATTATTATTAACACAGATTAATTTCCGAGCCATTTTTTTTAATGCTTTTCAATTATAGTAGACTGTACCATTTATGGTACACCATTAAACATTAGATCACGTGTACCATTTACGGTACGCTCTAATAGTCATTAAATATAAAACTATAATAGCGCGTACACGCACGTTATATGCGATTTCCGTGTAAGAGATTTTTTGTGCGACCTCCTGTAATACCGTTTTGCTGTGACCATAAGCGAGAGAAATGAATAGTAATTTCTCGATAATGTCGTTAATAATTCATTTTCGATTTCAATATTTGGAAAAACAATTATACAATTGACGGAAATTATTACAATAGTTGTTGACACAAAGCAATTGTATAACGCGAAGAAACGCACATATTCGTTCGGTACCGCTATATTATATCAAATGAACAGTGTACCGTCGGATCGAGATGTATTTGTAAATAACTTTAATCCGTAGACCATCAAAAGATCATAGTCGGTGCGATGTGCAAAACAACACGAAGCGTTTTATCAATAGAAATTACCGCGAACAGAATTTTTCCAAAACCACGGTAAATAAATGTGTTTTATCGTGTAACATTATAACAATAAATGGTACACATGCGAGTCTGTTGTAAAAATTTAAGTGTAAGTATAAAACACTCGGAAAGATTCTGAGAAGAATCTATGGACCTATACGAAACCCGGATAATGGGGAGTATGAGCGGAGGAAAAATGCAGACATTGAAAAAACCTATTTAAAAAACCAAACATTCAAAGATTCTTACTGTCAAAAAGATTAGAATGGGCTGGGCATGTCTGGCGGGCCAAGCAGAATTTGATCGATAAATGTTTAACCAATAAAATGCCATCTGGAAAGAGACCACGAGGAAGACCGCGCCAGCGGCGGTGGA
The DNA here is from genome assembly GCA_032441825.1 of Chaetogeoica ovagalla. Classification (NCBI taxonomy): domain Eukaryota; kingdom Metazoa; phylum Arthropoda; class Insecta; order Hemiptera; family Aphididae; genus Chaetogeoica; species Chaetogeoica ovagalla. The sequence goes on from CM063723.1 coordinate 9,324,293, forward strand.
TGGACCGCGTAAAGAATGACCTAAGGAGAATAGATCAAACAGTAGTAATAGAGGATGCCGATGATAGGGATCGTTGGAGAGTCTTAGTAGAAGCTGCGAAACGCCTTAAAGGCGTGTAAAGCGATAAAACAAAAAAAAAAAAAGTATAAAACAAAACATATTGATTACGTATTATAATAATAATACGGCGAACGGCGGTTGGAAGTGACACGTTTCGTTTGCCGCGTCCATGTGTCGTCGTCGCCTAATACGACGAGAGCAACACAAAAATAAATAAATAAAAAGGAAATTGATCGGCCGACGTTTCCCGTAACTTTGTTGTTTTTGCGGCGAGTATAAATAAATTGAACAGTAACAGAGCGATAAAAAAAGAAAAAACGAAACGAAAAGGCGAAAAGTAAAAACGATAAGTTTCGACCCTCTCATTGCTCATAAAAAAAATATATATATATATCGCGTAGAATCGTAAAATATATATTTATAGAATTTACGCGGTTTCCGATTCCGTCTCGGTCCTTTGGGAAATCTTTATACGCGTAGTATAATGCAAGATCAATGGAAAAGCAAAAAAAAAAAAAAAAATCTTACCCGTATAAAAATTGTATATATTATACGGAATTGAATTAATTTGCTTTTTATACGGAACGTATTATTATTATTGTTATTGTTATTATTATTATTATTATTATTATTGTTGTTGTTGGATAAGAATAGTATTGCGCTAAATTTTGTTCTTTTCGATTTTAGAATACGTGTTTCGTATATGAACTTTCAAAAGTCTATTAATAACGACTTACAGAAGTGGCGCGTTGATATTTCGGAACAATATATCGCGTTATGCGTTATTATACGTATGTATGTACACATGGAGTACGGCCAGTGAGACACGAATACGTAATAAACATTAAGAGAATCGCACACAGATTACTTGATGATGCCAAAGGCAGAACGTACGAAGAGAAGAAAACGCGTGATATTATATTCGTGATATTTTTCTCGGGCCTGTCTAAACGCTCATATAATTACTGTAAAGTCGTTGAATAAAAGTTATCGTGGCCGATGAGAATAATTGATAACGCTTGCAGTGCAACCACCTATCCGTATAAGTTATTCTAACATTAATCTTTTAAATAGTTACCTATGCGAAATTATTAATTTATATATTGGTCTCGAACACTTTAAAATATCACGTATATTTTTATTCTTAAAATCAATCGCTTATTCTTTTCAGTAGATGATGATATCCTTTTTTTTTTTAACTCTTTACTAATAAATTGCCCCCTCAAATATATAATATACATAATAAAAATATTTTACGGATATATTGTACATAATTGTAATGTATACAATACGTATACATTTCTGGACACTGGTACAGGGGACTACTAAAAAATTAATTAAATATATATATATATATATATATGCATACGAATTACGAAGAAACTTTTGTACACAATGAAATCGAGTGAAGCAACGCGGTTTTTTTTTTTAAATTTTACGACGTCATAAAAACTCGGAGCTCGACCGTAAAATAGTAATAATAGTACGACAGCGATGACGACGTCCACGTGCACTGTACGAATTATTATATCGTGTGCTGTAGTTTGAAAATTGAAATGTAATCGGTTTTTTTGTCCTAATAATATAAGACCAGATGACGGCGTAAAACGCTAGGCTAAATCCAGTGTACCGCGATTTGTTTGTCTTTAAAAATCAAACGTTTATACATATAAAACGTTTATATACATAAAACGTGCGCTATTGTTTAATTATGAAAATTGCCGGTTCATTTTCGTTGTCGAATATTGCGGGTCTATGAAAGCGTAATAATCAGAGAGGCGTTAAAAAAAAAAACGAAAATTTTTGAATTTTATGTAAAGTTATAATAATTTTATCGCGTTCAAAAAAGTCCCTACAAGATGCGTAGTACACTTGCTTCGGTAATTGTTTCTTTTTTTTTTTTAACTCTCCGAAACAGCTTTAGAACTCGTTCTTTGAAATAGCTTTTAGCAATGCCTCTATCTTAATCTCGTCTATTCTCGAAAAAGGACCGTTCAAGGTTTTCTCTATTTTCGGAATGAGAAAAAAGTCACCTAGGTAGATATATCTCCAGGAGGATGCGGTAGCGTTACGATTGTTTTCTTGTCGAAAATTGTCTAACAAGCAAAGGAATATGAACCGGTGCATTATTGCGGTTTAACGATTTAACATGATACGAGCCGACCGATATACCAACAACATCTTTTGAAAATTCTTTGAAAATTTCGAAAATTCGACGACACGCCATAATTATTTTTTCCGCTTTTCCACGTTGCTGTAGGTTATCGATGTGCCGCCGGAGCGTCCGCCGTCTTCAATGTGTTCACGGCCATCATTGAAACGCTATATACCACTCGTAAACTCTTCGTGGTTTCCCAGCGGACTCGCCGAAAACAACGTTTAACATTTTAAAAACTTCACTGCACTTAATTCCTTTCACACGGCGAAATTTAATACAAATTATTCGGTTTTTTTTTTTTTTTTTTTTATTATTTAAACAGATCGTCAAGCGCGCTCGAAAAACAGCGATTTCGTCAAAACAGCTTAATAGCTGTAAACATATAAACGGAACAATATGAACCGAAATGAACCAATTTCGACGATCGGACACACGCAAAGCGCCGTTATTGTTTTTAATCACATCTGGTACGAGCACAAATCGTTGAAATGTTGTCAGTAGTAAATTGATTTGAGAAACGAACGCAGTAGTGTGCGTACACTATTTTTCGGATAAACGTCGTATACGCTATAAAATATATCGTTCACGAACACGGGACGTCGAACGATCGAAGGGATAAACAACACGAAGCTGTATATTACACGCCCGAATAATTCTGTATAGCAGCAGCTCGCACGCACAGCCGTAACACGCTTATTAAATATGTGTACATAATAAAACGCATAAATAACCATTTTGGGCTATCGCAACAGCATCCGACGACTACGGAGGCCCGAGGCGCGAGATAACCATCGCGTGTACCGGAGGAAAACGGTTGTGAAACAGGAAAGTCGAATACGGTCGAAAACCGCCCCACGGGATCTCGCGCGCACCGGGGGGGGGGGAGGGAGGGAGTGGTGTTCAACAAGTATTTCTGTTTATTGATTTATCGTGATAACCCACCCACTGCGCGTAGATCATCTCAACACTTGGTGCGTGATATACTAAAAATATATATAAACGGCCCCTTTGGGCGCAAAGAGTTAGAATATTTTCAATCGGTATGCAACACACCTATCCGTGAACGCAGTAAATAACTGTAACGTTTACGCGGGGGACGCGCGGATAATGAGCGGGAAAGCGAGGAGAGAGCCACGTGTAGCTCTCTATTCCACAACGAGCGACGCGTTTTTAATTTCGGTATCACACTCTAGTGTATGTTCCTGCGCGATCGTTCTCCGAACGAGGAATACATTCAATGCGGACTCCAAACGGAAACGTTATTTAATGATTCAATAATGCGTACAACACGATCGTCTCGACGACAATACGTGCCATTTGTTTATTATTATTATTATTATTTTTTTTTTAATTTACATATATGAGGTATTGTAATATTAACCATTTTTAACGAACCACGTTTTATATATATATATAGGTTTGAAAATAACACGAATGCGGCAAATAATCCGATATAAAATAAATATGGAAGAAAAAAAAGGGAGTTATTGGTATATAGCGATCGAAGCGGCGACCGGAGGAGGAGGAGGAGGGAGAGAGAGAATCATTTGATGTACGAAAAGGATTTCAGTTCTTGGATGAAGTTTTAGCAGAGCGACCCGCAAGTTTGTGACAGGGGTCGAAGACGGTACGCGAGAAGAAGGGGAATGGAGGGGTACGGAGAGATAGAAACTTTTAATTTTGGGGTTGGAAACAAACGGCGAGGGATGTCAAACGGGATGTAGGAAAGAGCCAGTTCACCTGCCTGGTGGCAGCGTTCTAATGAATAATTCATTTTCCGTCCCTTCATTATGCCGCCGAATTCAAAAACCGTAACGATTTGCAGATAGACGACGGACGGCCGAAGAGGGATTCCTATATATATATGTATATATTTATGGAGTAATCAAACACATTTTACGCAATTATTTTCAATATAAATACATATATTATATATATATATATTTTTTTTTTAATTCTCCGCTGACAATAACGAATTCAACGGTACACACAAATCCGCTCTCTCTCTCTCTCTCTCTCTCTCTCCTACCCTTCTACAAGATGTAATCATCGGTGATTGATGTTGGCCTTCCATTCAATTTTCGAACAACGTCCACAATAGCCGGTGGACGTCGACAATCTGTGATCTCAATTGTTTGCGTAACACGTCATATCCTGTCGGCCGAACGGTAAAGGATTCGTATTCCTTATAATACGATCGGGCCCCGCATATTCCCACACACGCTAGTATATATTATTAAGACAGTGCACTGCGCACAGTCCGTCCGAATACACGATGATGATAATAATAATAATAATAATAATAATAATAACAACGAAACGATTATAATAATATAATACAACTTCGTGTACACACACACACACACATATATATATATATATATAACCAAAACAGATCGTTTTTGGTTTCGAGTAAACGCGATAGAAATAGCCGTGTTGCGCCCCACCGCGTTCTTGGGATCGGTCCAATTATTTCGGTGCAATCTCTGTTACTAATCAAGTTTAAAATGATTTGTTGTTCTAAATGATTTAAAAAAAAAGAGAGAGAGAGAGAGAGACCGTTTAAACTTTTTCGGATTATGAGTTTTCTAAAATTAAAACGAAATTAATTAATCGGATTACGCGCGTTAATTCTGTTATGAGCGTAAAAAAAAAAAAAATCCCTACGGAAATAAAACGTCGTATCGTTGGTGACAGAAACGCGGGGAGAAGAGAGAAAGACGTTAACGATAATTTCGTCACGTTAAGAACACGATTCGGGAGAAACAGAATCGATCAGGTTTCGTAACGTTTTCACGCGTGTTTCAATTCGTCGTTTGCCATGAATACGGATTTCATTGGGGAGTAACGCTGTGAAATTTCGATTCTTCTTCTTCACTAAAGGCCTTGCCTTGTCGTTGCAAATCTGGATCGCCATTCTTCTCTATTAAAAGCCAGTCTCTTTAAGTCTATATATATATCGATTACAGTCAGCTCGTTTTATCGTTTCTTCTATATATGCCTTCATTGGTCTGCCTCTGCCTTTGTATCCATTTATTCGTCCTTCAAAAACATTTGTCATAAACAAATTATGCCTAAATAGGTGACCGAACATTTTCCCGCTTCTTCCTTTTATGCTATTTAACAAAACTCTTTTTTCCCCCCACTCGGCTTAATACTTCTACGTTACTTTTCCTTTTTTTGTCCAGCCGATTTTCAACAATCTTCTCAGTGTCCACATTTCCATGACTTCCACATTTTTCTTGTCTTGTCCACTGATGGTCAATGTCTCACGTCCATGACACGCGCGAAAAGTGGATTGTACGAACGAAGCAGTAAACGATTATACGAGAAAGACAACAGACGGTCATATCCGACATTACGTTTAAAGATCGGTAAATTACCAACGAATTGGATGAATTCGAGAGTAACAGCAGCACAGACGAACGTTTTATTATTATAATAATAATAATAATAATAACCGGAAACGTTAATTCGGTGTTAAATTGCTGTTTTAATTAATGAAAATTCATCGAGAAAAAAAAACGTATTCCGAGATTTTTTTTTACACACGCGTTTTGTTGGCACGCGAAAACACGGTTTGATTTTTTAAACAACGTCACGTATTAAACAGCGATTGTCCCGTATTTCGATTTTGTGTCTCGTTTGTAATTACGGATTATAATCATACGAGACGCATTTCGTCCGTTTTTTTTTTTTTTTGTTTTTTACCGAGTCCGTTCCGCGTTATATTCGCGTTCTTTCCCCTTACAGTTAATGTTGTAACTTTTGAAATTCATTCAACATGTTTACGACATTTTTTTTTCTGCAATAAAATATCGATGATTTCAAGAATAATTTTCGGCCGTTTTAACGATTTATAATACTGCACGGTAAATGATGGGAGGGCGAGGGGTTTATTTTTTCGTTGAAACTATATTTAAACAACGGTCATTGTGATCGGCATATTTTAAAAACTATTCTTGTAACAGAGTTTTACAATATTTTATTAAAAGATAATAAATCGCTCGATACAATCATAGATCGGGGGAAACAATAAACACTAGTGCAAAAAGGAATTGATCAACATCAGCGAAATAAACAATTATTTTCGTGTACAAATATATTATTTATACACGTAAAAACCTTTACTTTATTTCGTTTTTTTATATCATACACTCATACGTGCAGTTAGGTTTACTTATTTTATACGCATTATACTCACTATAACACTTACGCGTCACGTTCAATTAATTTAACTTTTAAGTGTCCCATATTTTTATTGTCACCTTATTTTAAACACACGACGACGTACGATTAAAATTAATTTCTAGGTTCGTTATTCTCGCCGTCACTTGCACCACTACAATAATAATAATAATAATAATAAATATATGAACGAATAAAAAATTATATTCGCATGCGTGCAAAACTGTTAATCTTTATGTTTTCCGGCAGATCATTAAATATATAAAAAATGGTACAGGGCCATATAGCGTGGGAGGGGAATGGTTATAAGAGCTTCTTAATTCTTAATTCTCTCACCGAATTTTTTTTTTTTTTATATATTTAATACATTATTTATTATTTCTTGCACGTTCACAACAAGAACGGACTTTATTGTTATTCGCACCGTGAAATCTACTATTACGGATAACAGTATCATTTACGTTCATTAAATTATTGTTCGCGATCAATGACTACTTCGAGTTATTCTCAATATTGGACAGAAAAAGAAAAAAAAACGCGAGTTTGTTATTTTTTTTTTTTTGTAATAATTTTTTTCTTTTATTTTATTATTCGACATTTGCACGCGAATCTGAGTCATTGAAATGTACGCACCACTACGCTGTAAAACGGTTTGAGAAAAACTTTACAATAACACGTGTACGAATGTATTTATTAATAATCTGTAGCCAATCGATAAGACAACTGAAACGTATTGATCTAAACGATTTTAAAGGGGGGGTTTTTTTTTTTTTACGTTCGTGTAAATATTATAAATCGAATTTATTCCTTTTTTTTTCAAAGACATTTCTTGCGCAGTTTTCACGTCACGAACGCATTTTTACAGGTTCGTCTTTAGGGAATCCACATCCGGGCCCCGGATAATAGTTTTATTTTAATTACTATTCGAAACCGTTGCGGCGTTATGATTATGCGTAACGAAAAAAAGGAAAACAAAAAACTTCCATCGTCCTCCTTCACCTCCCGCCGAGTCCTTCTTCACCTCTCGAGTCCTCCTTCACCTCCCGAGTCTTCCTTCACTTCCCGAGTCCTCCCTCGTTTATCGAACACAACGAAATCAAACGATATACGATATGGAAATAATATGATGACACCGACACGTTTTGTTGGTACTACATACAAGACGCCGCACACGCGCCCGTGCGTGTGTTCCACCGTAACACACACACACGTGTTGTCGTCATTCGTGATCGGTTCAACAGCGACTTCTCGCGAGAGACGACTTTGTCATAACGAACGCGCGCGCGCGCGCGCACGATACACGGCAATCGGCGCGTGCATACACGACGAGAAGAGATTTTCTCCGTTCTATTTCCCCACGCTCGGTTATATAATTATTCCCGTTTTCGCGCGCACGCGTTCCGCGCGTTTCCGATGCCGCCGGCACGTCATACTCGGAATACTACAGACGAGTGTGTACACGCAGTGTTACAATTCTGCGTGGTATGCGCGCGCGGTGTTACGAACGACGGGAGAGGAATCGCGCGACAGCGCATTGCGGTGCGAGTCCGCTGGAATACTTGAACCGACGTCAAGAATCCGTTTATAAAGACAACGTCCGAGAATTCGCTCCATCTCCTCCTCCTCCTCCTCCTCCATCTCCTCCACCTCCGGTCGATGCGCGCGTACGAGGGCCGCCGCGACGACTACAAATGCCGGCGAATCCGTCGGACTATTACAACGCCTCCTTCCGATGTACGACGAATTCTCCACACCGTTGTCCCATTCTGCGGGCTTAATTTCACGCCGCTTATTCACAGTCGAGAAAACGATTTTACGTTTGCTTTTTCTCGCTTTCTACTTCCAATTGTCGTGAAAAAGAATCAATCAAAATGAATCAAATACGAATTCGAACGTATTTGTTTTTGAAAGAAACTCACGTCCATTTCGCCGAGCCCCTGAGGGTCCGCGGACTACCGGTTCAAAACCCTGACTTGTGTTTCTTACAGTGTATTGGATAATCACGTATACGATATGGCATCCCTCTACATATTATTATTATTATTATTATTATTTATGACGATGACGGTGGTCGTACTACTATTGCTATTTACGTGCGAAAGTAGTTTTAAATTCTGAAATTCAGACACTAAATATATATATATATACATAATTTTTTTTTTTTTTTTGCCTTTAGACGGCGCGATTACTTTTTTTTTTTGATTTATATTTTTAGTCGATTTTCTATACGAAAACACCGAGCGTGATTATTTCCCTTACAGTTCGATTAACGTTGGATTAATGTGGACGTATAATATATATATATATAAAAAATAGCATCGACTGCGCGTACACACACACACACACGTTGCAGACGCAAAAATTGTTCGGACAGTTATATTATTCTATACCCTCGACGAAATATGTGACGCAGGGAGAAGGCATGTATGTATATAGTAGTAACACTGGTTCCGGAAATCATATGATTGATCGCTTTTAGGATCGTCCGGCAATCTCCCCCTCTTTCTGGTCATACGAATTTAATCGGTTTTCCTCAACGCGTCTGACGCCCCTCGCTCATCAGACGCACCCAGTCCGGATTTTCGTATTCCTTTTTCCATTTCTTTCTACTCGAAATTAAACCGCAAACGTCGTCAAACACTTATCGCATATAAGTCATAAGTATTATTTGAAATTTCCATCTGTTCCAACTGCGGCACAATATCGAATAATTCATCATAAACGTTTCACGGATTATTATTGTTCGCATCACGTCGCGTTATTTGTATATTGATATATATATATATATATATATATTTATATTTATATATAGTGAAAAAAAAACAAATGTTATTATTATATTAAATCGACAAAGTAAATTCGAAAATATAATTTTTGTAGTTTAAAAAAAAAAAAAAATATATATATATAGCGTTAACTATAATACTGTAAACAGTTTTAGTGCATTTTCGAGCCGAATACCGTAATCCTTCACGTAATCCATCATCATTACGAATTTTCCGGTATCAAAAATTATACGAGTATATACAATGTTGAAATCCTTATTCAAATGGTTCAGAGACCTATACAACATTTTAATAATAATAATAATAATAATAAAATTGACGACATTTACAAATAATAATCGTTCTTGGCGTTGGATCAGTGTTTTAATATTTACTAAAAAATTAAAAAAAAAAATCATAGAAATAGTGACGGGTACTGGAAGCGTAATAGAAAAACACCGTAATTTGTCAACTTGGTTTTAAAAGACCGTCACGTGATTCTATTTATTCATCACGCGTTCCGGCACTAAATACATATGGTTTAATGATTAACTTTTACGTCGCGTTTGTGCGGACGATTGCAGAGAGAGAGAGAGAGAGAGAGAGCTCAGGCGAAATAAAAAATAAATAATAAAACTTTAACGTTCGTCGAAAACGATTTGAAATAATGTTTTCGGTATGGAATTTCAATAAGAATATAATTTAAGCACTACCGCCGTGACATATCGTATCGATTTACACGCGCTGCTGCAGTCTGCAGCTCCTCCGTCGCAAGATGTTTTCCGTTAATTTCTTTGGAACGTGTTTTAATTATCGCGAAAAATCGATTGATAATTATATCCTACGCACTCCAGGTCCCTTCGGAACGCGTGTTTTAATGGACAGGCCCGGATTAACAACTAAATGAGCCTGAGGCTTTAAAACGAAAAAAAAAAATACCTATTTTCAAAATACGAGTGAGCGACGCGAATCCATTTCTTCAACGACATATGTGCACCACATACAATTAAACGTTATTCGCAATATGAATAGAATTCTTCCTTATTTAAAATGGTTTATTGAATTTAAAAATCGATAAAATAGAATGAGTTTATTTTCTCTTTAAAAAAAAATATATATATATAAAATTAATTTAAATCGTAATAAAAACGTTACTAAACGATTAAAAACAATTTTATTCTTGCCGCGATGAATACAAAATCGTGCAGAATACTCACAAAAATCTACTGTTTTAACTAATCCGCTTTCAATAGTCGAGAAACGCGTTCTTGCGATGTATATATATAATATATTAAAATGGTAAACATATTATTTTGAAATCTTCGAATAATCGAAAATTATCGTTCTTATCGATACAGCATGTAACTCATAATGACAAATAAACTCGTAAAACCATTTCAATGTTAGGAACACTTCTATATATTATGCATTTGAGTCTATGAGTAAACGATCACAATAAAAAAAAACTTATTTTTAAACCAAATAACTCAAGAGCCAATGTTTATGCGTATATGTCAAAGTTTTTTCCACTGGTCAGCTAAATTATCGTTTGTTTTATCGTTTGCAAAGTGAGTTAGAATATATTTATTTTTTTTTTTTGTTTAAACTGCGACTCGGTTTTCATTTGGTTAAAAAAAAAAAGTATATACCGTAAAGTATTAACTTAAGTTTCGCTGAACTATCACCATTTGTCAGGATAAAATTTTCAGATTATTTAGTCGATGTGTGTAAGCCACGATGTTATATGGACAGATGTAATTTCAACAGGATCGAGCTTGATTATAAATGTCTGCGAATGTCACTCCACTGTCGTTTTAATACACAAGTTGTTAATCGACTCATTCGAATATTTTTTTAATTCCGCATGGAGAAATTCTAAAAGACACTTACTTTATGTTGAATAGTATGGAAAGACCATTCAAGTAACGAAATTCTGCAACAAAAAAAAAACGTGAAAAATTAGAAATTATTGTTAACAAATGATTTCTCCATCATACACTATAATGTCAATCGTAAATAAATAAATAAATATATATATATAGATATATACACGCATTTTTCGATCGAAAATTATATTCGTCACTGGTACTATAACTTAAAAAAAAAAAAGTGACTACAACACGTATTCATTAAGGAATTCAAACACAACCGAAATTAATTGATTGCTGAATAACCACCGTCGATATGTATACATGACGACGATATGTAAACGGAACAACGCGTCAGTGTTATGCGCCTGCAAACGGCAAGGAAAATATCTTTGGTTTTAAAAAATTTAACGTGTCGATTTTTGAATTATTTCGGACGAACTCGATTTAAATTTTGAGAAAAATAAATAAAAAACTAACGATTTCAAAAAATATTTAAATGTATAATAAAAATCGTTAAAAACCGCATTCTCGTTTTTTTTTTTTTTTTTTGTTATTGTTGCGCGCAATAACGATGTTTAACGAAAAAACCGTTTTGTCGACGAACAATAACTATTCCCCGAATCAGCTATTTACAAAAGTTAATTCCAAATCCTTACACATACGTAAAAGCGAATATTATACACTTGTGTCGTAGTGTTATTATTATTATTTTTGAATTATCACCACACCACTCTCGTATTAACGCTCTCGATAAATACAAAAAAAAAAAACACACGAATATTGTGTATTCGTGTCGGATAAAAATGGAAAATAAGACAGGGATGAAATATCCGGAGAGGAATCCCATACGAACACCGTTCGAGAAACCGTATTCTCACATTACGCTCAACAAAAACATTATAAAAATAAATAACGACACGTTACACACACTCGGTTACTGAGCAATATAACTGCTTGGGCGTTTGTTCGGGCGGTAAATATGCCGGCGGACCCGTATAGTAACACCGATCTCGCGCAAGCGTTCCGTTCTGTCCGATCAATCGCCGACGGGTGGTGTGTCTGCTGCGCAACGAACGCGCGATAAACGCGGTAGAAAAAACGGGGGAAAAAGAAAAAAGAAAAACGCTTGTTATACACACACGTAGACCGGGGTCAAATTGAACTCGGCTATAGTGGCGTACGCGTCTCGTCGGTACGACCGAACCTAATGGATTTATCGTTTTAGATTTCTGTGCAATGCGAATGTGTGTGTGTGTGTCGTCGTTGCGGCCGCTCGTATGAGTAAATGAGTCGGAAACACGAGACCGTACCGTATCGCGGTAGAAAACTAAAAGCAAAAGCAACGAAAAAATAAGAAGAAGAAAATGAAATACAAACGACCGCGGACGTAAACCGTATTTCTCTTTTCACGGCCGATCGACGCCGCCCCGGCCGGGTAACACCGATCGATTTTTCTTATCGAAATAGCCGCCGCTATATTGACGGTATCCACCGCGCGGCGTGTTAGGTCTTGTCTGCGGGCAGACAGGGGGGTGCGGGGAAAACGATTTTCTTTTCGGTCCCGTCCGTATGAAATCCGTATTGTCCCGCGTTCGTCAATAAACGCAATTCGTCAATAATAAAAATTGGAAAAAAAAAAAAAATACAACTAGGGACCCGAATTAGTTATATATATAATCGTCGTTTCACTCATACCGCGCACAAGTCGTACGGCGGTTTCGGTGGTTCTCCGTTACCAGAAAGTCGTCGCGGCCTCTGGTTTTCGGTGGCGTCGCCGTTCGCGAAACGTTTGCGTATCGACAGCGTGTACACGGAGACGTACACAACACACACACACTAGTACGTGCAATAATAATAATAATTAATTCGTCACCGGCCGACGAGCGCGCGCGTGTTCCTTAAATATTATAAAATAATACGACTCGCGGACGGCGTGGTTTTGTATTGTGGCAATAACGAATTATTATTGCCACAGAGATAGAAGACGACGACGACGACGATGATAATGTAATAAAAACGTCGGCGATAACTCCCCGGTACAAATATAAAATATCGTACGCGCGTATAATACGAGAAAACAAAAAAAACGCTTACCAGTATAGTGTAAAGGGCAGCGCGGCGGCGTTAAAGCGGATTTATATATCGATCGTGCTCGACCGGGTTTAGACGGGTTTCGTCACGCGATACGCCGCCCCCGTCGCACGTACTATTATTATTATTATTATGTGTGTGCGCGCCGTATATGACGCGAGCGCGTCACGCGATCTCCGCCGACGCCGTCTGAAAACCGATAATTCACGTACGGCCGCAGTCGACGGACGACGAGACTCGGCGGCGCGTGTGCCGTGCACAGCGGTAATATAATAATATAATATACGCGTCCAATATACATACGCGCCAGTAAAACAAAACGACGAAACACGAGGGAGAAAAAAATGATAATAATACTAATAAAACGAAAAACTGAGAGAAATCGCCCTCGTGTCCTTTCGTTATTGAGACGAATTAAACGTAACAACGTTCAGGGCCGGGGGGGATTAAGGTTTTTGCCGCCCACAGGCCGAAATAAATTTTATATTTAAAAATAATATCTCAACGTAGTTTTCGGGTCACGCCAAAGAAAAATTTGCCGCCCTTCAAGATTTAGCCTACACAGCCTAAGCGGTAATACGGCCCTGACGACAACATTACAATATTATTTATAACAGTGTCTACGTACACGCGCGTTTATTATATCTCTTCCGCACCGCCGCCGCCGCCACACACTTTACCAGCGTGTACGCATTAAACGTACAAACGAGTAATAATAAATAATAAACATTAAAATAGATGTACGAATCACAAGTGAAATCGTGTTAGCCAAAGTTTTGCTGTCCACGATATAAAATAATCGCAGGTGACGATGAGCGGTTTGACCACGCGCGCGGTTTAATCGAAATTTAAGCTGCGGATATACGAGGGAGCAAAAACACAAGAGACAAACAAAAAAACACCTTACATAAAACCGTACGAATATCGTGTAAAATATATATTATGTTATACGCGCGTTCCCGTACTGCGGCTAATACTACATAATAATATAATAATAAACGATTTTCCGTTATGTATAAATCTGAAATAAAACACTGGACGTGTGTATATAGTAGTAGTAGTTCGATTTAGGCGAATACGTATATATATAAATTTGATTAGGGGGTACATGCGCCCAAAGATATATTATTATGTCGAATTCTTGTTTTCTTATAGTTCCAATTTTTATAATTGTCAGCACTCTATACACACATTCGCTATCGAAACCTGCACGCTTCATCGTCGTTATCATCGGTGTTATTAACGCGTATGATTTTGGGGAATATGGTAAAAAAGAATATTTTTTTTTCACGCGCCAGAGAATATATACTCCCTATTATATTAAATAATAACGATGGTGGCAGAGGGCATTACGAGTTATAGGATTCGTTAGACGATTCGTCGGGACACACAAAGACGGACGGATATCGAAATAATAATAATAATAATATTGCTACGCGCGTCGTATACCGAATATACCGGGCGCGGTGGTACGCACACTCGACAACGAAATTACGTATAAAAACGATTGTATTTTCAAGAGCAGCGGCGGTCGGACGATTTTTTATTATTATTATTATTATTATGATTTTTTGACAGAATATAATAATAAATATCCCTCGCGCGAGACCACTAGAAAAAGGGTATATTTCGTATATTTCACATATTATTATTATTATTATAATAATAATAATAACTCGGGCGGATCTCGAAAGGATCCACACAGCTGCAGACCGAATGAAAAGAAGTGGCCGCGGCGGCGGATACCCTGCTCCGTAATGAACCTAATTGAGCAAAACGCGCAGTTATATATACGTGTGTGTGTACATAAAGAAGACCGAGCAGTACACAGCAATGACGGGGGGGGAGGAGGATAAGTGCGTATAGTAGTCCTGCGTACCACTCGAGTAGTCGTTCCGCGCGTTTCCCCGTGTCTATACGCGGTATACACAATACGAATATTTTCTACTATTCTGCGCGCGCATGTGTGTATGCTTTTGAGATTTATTTCGCCGTCCCCTTGTTGGGGCCATCACCGCGGCCCGGTGAGAACACAATGGCCCGCTCGGGATCCCTGTATTCGTTATAATGTAAACGTGAGACGCGTTGTATTTCGTGTTTTTCGAAACGATCGGCCCCGCTCGAGCTTACATCGAAGCTAATGAGAATAAGAAGAAAAAGCAGAAGCGGAATATAAGAAAGAGGAGAGTTTTTCGAGTATAATAATCATTTTTTTTTCTCTACTACACTTCATATTGTATATGCGTGCACTACATATACATATACGCGTCACAACGAAACGTCGGGTCATTCGAAATGAATTGGACGAGAGTTGATTTGACGTTTGAATCGGTCCAATGTGTATATAATCCAATTTGAAAAGGCCCGGGGAGTATACACGCGGCGACAGCTGAAGAGCGAGTTGTTTTAAAACATTAAAACCGTCGTACGCACACAAATACCCGCGCGCGCGCCCGCAATATAAAAATAAGTACACCAAGCCCTACAACGGTTAATATTAAATATTTCAATAACGTTATGAGGATTAATAAATTTAATAACAAAACGCGGCGTATACGTTTTTAAATCGACAAACGGAAGAAAAAAATAAATACGTTTAAATACTGTATAGCGCACATTGTGTGCATTTGTCGTTTAAATCGCCGTTGGTCGGACAATTCTTATTGAAATCCATTTCAATTCGAACGTCGATAATATTAATATATACGTATATATACAAACGCGCGGTATAGTTCGCGATTATTCGCGAAAATAACGTGCGCGACGAAAACAGAACACACTGCGGCGGGGATTTATATATATTAAATATAAAATCGGTTGTATTGCGCGCAATACGAGTATATAAAATAGGTATATGAAACGAAACAAAAAAGAAAAAGAAATAACCGCGCCGTCGCTTTTGCCGTTGACGAGTGACTGTCAACCAGTACTGTTACACGTACGATAAAGATACGTACTACTGTTATGCAAATAATACGATTGGACGGAGCCATTTAATTTCACCGGCGCCGTCCGGTGTTCATGCAAAGCAAAAGAACTAATTAATTTTCATTCGCACTCGTATAATTTGTATAATGATTTCAAAAAAAAAAAAAAAAACCTATTGATTCGTTCGAAACTTTTGCGTTTTACGTGTTTCGCAGCACAAATATAAAAGTTCATTATTTTTTATATCGCCATTGTAAAGTGTTTGAAACGTTATTGAAATTACATTGTTATCAGTACGTGTGTGTGTGACAAAATCGTATTCAATTATTGTCGAACAAACGTCGTCCCCCCATAGACGTACGACGGATTATTCATATCGAGTACAACACGCGGGCCGCCGGAATTTCGTTGTGAAAACAAAATAAGCCAAAACGGCCGCGTCGTCGGTTTCGAAAGCATTTACAAGATGGCCGAGAGCGGTACACGTACGCCGTAATACCGAGCGTATAACCGCGCAGACGGCCGGTTGATTTATAAGCCGCGTTAATCGTACACGGAACGGCTGCGGTACAACTATACGTTTTCGGAAACGGTGGCTTAGACGGTTGTTATTATTATTATTATTATTATTATTATATATTTACCTGGTGTTATAGAATCGAATAATGCTGTGTTATTATTGTTGTTATGATCGTTGAACACGTGTTTTCGAATATAAACGCGCGTAAATCGCGGCGATTGTGATAATGCGACCGAATAAGAGGGAAAATATTCGATACGTGTTTTTATTGCTCGACGCGCGAACAAAAAAAAAAACACCCAAACATCCCGGAGAATATATTATATGGGCGGCGGAAACACAGTGATTTATTCGATAAAACGTCGATTATCTCACAATGTATGCCGTCGCTTTATCCGAGCGACGTTTAAAATAATAACAGTACATGGAAATATGTAATAAAATCGATTGGGGGAGGGAAAAGAAGACGATTTTTTTTTTTTATGTTTTCGAAAAAAAATATAATTACGCCGATTTTAATTTTGTATTCTCAAAAAGTCTTATTGTAAAAAAACGTCTTGGAAACGAGGGCTTTTTTTTATATTCCGGACGAATAACACCGTATAATAGACGAGAGGACTATGTAACATGCTGGAAACGGAAATTATCACAAGACCTCCACAAATCGTTTTGCCCGCGTGATGATACACGAATACTACTATACAGTACCGCGCGATAAACGCACTTTTCGAAACACGTTAAACGTTCATCAAATGTTATTGACGGACAATTTTTTTCGTTTAACGCGTATATGACATAAAACATTTCGAACTCCATGATTAATTCGACAGAGATTCCGGGAAGGGAATGCGTGTATCGTTGTTATATGTCATGTGTTATGCAGACCCGGGGAAATATTTTTTTTTTCAAAATTGGCACACCTGGTATGTAGAGGAGATCGTAGCGATTCGATCGAAAGCACTCGCGTGTTTATCGGATGTTCGCTTCAGTCACAGTGAACTTTTAAAATGAATAGGTCTACGCACGGTCCCGCCACGTACCGCCCGTGCGAGATCCGAGCGGTCATCAGTTTTTTATAAAAAAAAAAACCCTGGATATGCCACTGTGTTCCAGAGTCCGAAAGACAATCATTTCAGTGGCGATACACGTCTTCACCATCCACCAAGAAATTCGAAACAGTCCGAGAAACATCGGCAACAATGTTTTGGGATCGTAAAGGAGTGGAGTGTCGCTTGTTCGCGACAGTGCAAGGCCTCACGCGGCACGAACTTCTCAGGAGTTACTCACTTCGTTTGGATGGGATATCATCAACCACGCTCCATCCATCATATTCACCTGACCTGGCACCGTCAGATTTTCATTCATTCGCCAAATCGAAGGAGTCTATGGGCGGGAAACGTCATTCCAACGACGACGGCGAGGTCAAGCAGACGGCGGAGAAGTGGCCGAAAGGATGAGAGATCTAGGACGCTGGTATAAAAAGACTAGTGCACCGACTACAAAGTCAGTAGTGAACTAAATTGGCGATTGCGTAGAAAAACAGCGTTTTATATTTATAACGTGTCCTGAAGATTTCATTGGAATACACTCGTTTTTCTATTTTATATAAATGTCGTGACTCTACACTTTCTGGACGACCCTCGTCGTATTCATATGTAACAGAATCGACCGAACACTGTATTATGGAGTACGGGATTTCGTCGTGTATATAGAACGAAATATAATATATTTCGTGTACAGCAGTCGAGCAGTCGGCCGAACTAATTACGAGCGTTTTGTACGTATTACCCGGCCCGCCGGTTCTGTCCCGAACCGATCGGCAGCGCGGGTGAGGCTTGCGCGGCGGCGGCGGCGGCGGCGACGACGAGCGATGCGTATCATAAATACGCCGCGTCGTCATTAAAACAGTCCGCGGATATATCGTATTAATAATAATAATCGTACCGCGTGTGTACAAACCGTAGTCTTTTGTACTCGCAGACGTATATATACGTTTATATATTATTATTATTGCGCCGGATTATTAAATAGTATTTTTTTTTTTTTGTAGTCGTATAAAAAAAAAATAATAAGTCTTTCGGCGGAGCATATGCTGCGCGCCGAGAGAAACGTACGAGCCGGCACGGCACGGCGAGTATTCATTACAAAAAAAAATAAAATACGCCTCGCCTCGCACCTCCTCCTGCCGACGGCATCATTAACGTTATAGTGTTTTATTAGGATAATTTTTTTAAAAACTGAAAAACCGTTTTTTTTTTTTTCACTTCTCCTCCCCCGCCGCGCGGTCTCGGATACGTATTATCAAATAATATATTATTACAACACGCGCTGCAAGCGGCGATACAATAATTCGTTTCTATTTTATTCTTCGTCTCTCGCGTTCGCCCAAAAGTGTGGTGGTGTGCCAGCGGTATCGCTGGCGCCCCGACCGCGTATATCGTACACCGAAACGCAGGTTAAAACAAAAAACAAACTCAACGACGTCGTAACCCGCGCCCCGCGTTCGTTCGGAAGACAAACGATCGTCGTCGGCGGTGTACACCACCACCACCACCACACGTCATATTTCATCGACCGCGTATATTAATAATAACGGCGCGCGGTGGATACGAACGATTTAAAGGGTTACACGCTCTCTCGCACACACACACACACAGAAACTGGTTTCTTCTTCGACTGATATATAAGTACACGTATAATAATAATAAAAAAAAAAAGTGTCTTTGTCGTTCGCTGCTGCGCGATATTATTATTATTATTATTATTATTATTATTATTATAATAATAACACGCGGAGAGATCGCGATACGTGATTTTCCCCGCGACGACAGCGATGATCGCGGACACGATTTACGCGCTTTTGAATTCCACGTACCGCCGGCGACTTGTACGCGGCGAAGACGGAGGGAAAAAAACACACACACACGTTTACGACGCGACGGAAACGCGACACGACGTGATGATACGCACAAACGAATATCGTTCGAAACGATTTTATATCGGCAACGACGCGCGTACGCACACACTCGGTAACAAGTGTAGGACGGTGGACTGAACGGACGTCGGAGATTCATCGTGTGTGTGTGTGTTCATAATTGTATATGAGATTAAAAAAAAAAAAAAAAATCGTAATATCTGGACCGCGTGTACTGGACTGGCGTGATTTTTTTTTTGTTTTCCCCCGAACAATAACACGTAATGATTCCCCTCCACCGCGGAAACGTCATAAAATAAGATTAATTCGAATAGTTGTGGAAGACCGCTTTCCGGTACGACGTGTACACGAGATAGGCGCAGGCACGGGACGAAAAAACCGCGGCGATCGATATAAGTATAAATGACTTGTGCGGCGGCGGTGTTGTGTGTAATAATAATTATTCGGATAAACGCGTTGTCGTATGTTGTATACACTCGCGCTCGGTTCCGTCAAATCGGTTCTCGTACGCATAAAACTACCGAAATGTTATAAACAAATTCGTTCGTGAAAATTATACGCTGCGGGGGGGGGGACATATAAAAATGATGAGCGGAGAATTCGGGCCGCTGTGTGTGAGAATAGTCGATGAAATTGCGCGATGTCTTGAAATTTTCTTTGAGCGCATATATTTTACGTTTTCGTTCCTCTCTCTCTCTCTCTCGCTCTATTTTTATATAATACGTATAAATAATTTTCTAAATGAATTTTTTTCCCCCTCATAATCTATTTTCATTTTACCGTAAAACATTATATATCAACTTTGGTGTGGTGTTAAAAAATAAATAAATATCGTACACATCGTTTATTCGTGCGCGAGTTCACCACACGCGGCGACGACAATGACAGTGTTGCACGACGAATAATCGAACGTTTTGGACGAATAATCGGCCGAATCGCTGGAGCCGAGGAAGAAAAACTCAAGTGTACAATCGACGAATACATTTTTCCAGTCTTCCGACTAAAAAAAAAAAGAAATTTATTCGTCTCAATTTCTTTCTTTCATCGAAAGTCCACGGTCCGATGTCGGTGCTAATGTTCTGAATTCAATAATTTATACGAACACTTAATTGTAAGTCCAACACAACTCGCGGTGATTCGTAAACACGTATTTTAACTCGGCATAGAAAATAAATAAAACACACTGGTTTAATATTCAATACAATGGTAAATTTAATTTCAAATAAATGTACGTATGGTATAACGTCACTGATATTTACATTATTATTACACTTACCGATTGTTGTTCAATAAAGATCGTCGTCAATAGATTGTCGTCCGAACATTGGTCTTGTAACAATCAGCTATTTATATACGCGTTATTCAACGTTGTACCACCGTCGCGCTGCCCCGCGCACACGACCATAATATAATAAATTCAAATAATAAATACAAAAAAAAAACACACAAATAAATGCGACTCTCTCTCTATGTATTTGAACTCTCGAATTCATTTGAAAACACGGAAAATTTTCAGGACCGACACGAACGTCCACAAATCGCCATCCGTCAATTGCTGGAGCTAATCGTCCAAAAATCTATCTATTTCAAATATACATAAAGTATGTTAATTTGTTATTTCTTCGTAATTAATCTAACGTTATAAAGAAATTGTTTTTAATTTTAACGGAAATTCGTTACGCGCTATTTATTGTAATGCGGTTAGCGCGTATTGAAACGTACGTTTTCCGTAAGCCTCGATGGTAACAACGAAACCGATTTCAAACGTTCGTTTATTTATTGTCGACCACAAGTTTGGTGACGAAACATAATATGTGTTACACCCGTAATATATTATTATCACACATTTAGAAATGTTCGTCGTTTATTGTGGCTGGTCTCATTACACGGCGCCAATATTATTAGCGGTTTGTATTCGATTCGATATTTTATAAAACATTTTATTTCATATACAATTCGCGTTTTTATTTCACAATTTCTATACCGATATTGTAATTACATAATAAATGTATTGATGATCGGGAACGGATCGAAGCGTGTTGTATTCGGCGATTAAAATATTTAACGGTATAAAAGCGTGTAATTTAATTTTCAATATTATCGAACGACAGTGTATACTCGTATACAAACGCGTTCGATTATCGGAAGCGTCTTAGAAAAATCAATTTAATTTGTAACACGCGTTTGCGTATTTATTTATAATAACAACAATAGTATCCCGTAAAATAACGATAAATAAATAAAAAAATATACATATATAAAATATACAAATATACACATGTATATCAAAATGTATATTTAAATATAAAAAAAAGCAAAAAAGCCAATGAGTATTAAATAAAATAAAATAAGAACGTTGTCGTACAAGATATTTATTACTACCGGTCTCGACAAAAAGTCATCATCAGGTAAATTAAAAAAATACAACAAAAAAATTAATTATAATATATATATATACTTTTTATTATTACGCGCAATCTAAATCCGTCGATAAACAATTGTAATTTTCATAATATATAATAATTAATAATCGACTGGATTCCGCATACCAATGTTAATACGATGTACACTTTTTTACAACAAATGAATTGTATTATTATTATTATTAAAAAAAAATCAATTAAATCTATACGAATTCCGTTTTCGTATTTTTTTAATAATAATAATATTATTATTATTATCGTTCGTAATTTGTAACGAAATTCGTATGGTACGCGCGTATTATTTATTGTAATTGAACCACATATTTGAAAAACGACGTGAGTCACAAAAATTGAAAAATGATTTGTCGAACGCGCTTCCCCGAGACCACAACGAGTTAATTTTTATTTTCATTTTTTACACGTATGTTATACTTCGCCCGAGCACTTTACTTCGAACCAGATCGATTTTACCGCCAAATGTCGCGCTGATAACGTAGAAAGAGTTTTTTTTTCCTTTGTATTTATCATAATATTTTTCCAGTTACCTTTCTATTATTTCAGACCTAACGTCATTTCTCGAATATTTGAATTAGGTTACTTAAATTGAAACGCGTGCACAACACATTTATATACACGTGTAACTGCGGCATTTTTTAAACGCTACGTCATTATAAGTATACGCTTTTTGATCTCGGACAAAAGTCTACGAATCGCGGAGTTTAAGACACACACACACACCATACTTATACAACAATCGACCACGAACACACGGTCCATATAGGGTTTAGAATAATATTATAATTGATTACAAACCGCGCTGCTGCTGCTGATGCTGCGTCAAACACATAATAATATACGACCAGTGATCGCGTGCGCTCGCCGTTTGACCGCGTATTATATAAGACATTACGTAATTTCGTATACGACGGTCGAGTTGCGAGCATTATTATTATTATTATTATTATTATTATTATTATTATTATTATTATTAATTACGGGACGACCCGCGATTTCACCAAACTTACACCCCCGAACGCACGAAATATTAATATTATAAACGGTAGAGTTATCGCGCCGGACGAGCGACAGCAGCAGCAGCAGCAGAAACGGAAAATCGTTGAAGTCAGTACGTAAATGATATTTGTATGATCGAGGCGATCCTCACCGCCTCGTATATCACTCGAATAAAATATTTATTTTATTATATTATGCGGCTCCACACACACACACGAGTATAAATTATAAATTAATTTTAGAGCGGTCGTATATAAATAATAATAATAATAATAATAAAAAAAAAAAATTATCGCATACACGCCGGACAAACGACTAATCTCGACCACATTTTATTGTGGGGGTTGGCCACTGTTTTTTTTTTCTCACCGCTGTTTTGTCCCCGAACGGTCGGTGAAAACGCTGCGAAGACGACACGACGGCCACGATGATGATATGATATATGAATTTTTAAATCTCTCTTTTTCTTTTTCTGTATGTACATACATCTTATGCGCCGTTTGTCGGTTACTAACTAACCGACGTAACCTCTGAATAATCATCGCGCGTCGACGGACGGTTATTTTTTTATTTCAATTATCGTGTATACGCGCGGCCGTGGTGCTCGTAAGTAGTAGTACACTCGTATTCGGCGGGGCCTTGTTTTTAACAACGGCAACAATGCTCGGTCAACCTCCGCCGGAGCGAATAGAAAAACGTTTTTCTAGAGAAACTTGCACGGCGCGTCGCAGCTCATTTGCTCATTGTTGTATGCGTCGCCGGGGTGTGTTGTCGCGAAAAAATAATAAAGAAAAAAAAAACGAAAACATTCGCATTAACATTTTCGCCATTGAATGCAAAACCGTTTCGTGATCGAGTTGCGTTCCCGTACGAGTGGTATATATTAAGAAGAAGAAAAAAACGCGGAAAGAACTTTTTTTTTTTTTTTGTTGCTTTCTTTAACATGTGTTTCGATGCGCGCGCGTTGGAACGCGTCCATATATATATAACAATATAATATGTAAATCTTATTTACAATTAAAAACACGCGCGCCGTACGATAATGTATAAGTCACTATAAATTTAATGACAAACACACACACACATTATACGGATCACTTTATTGATTCGAGGACAGAAAACGAAAAAAAAACGAACCAACCGATATACATATAATAAATACAGTGGGGGTACGCTCGCGTGTACGTTTTTATAAACTCGTTTAATATTTTTTTTGTATTAAATACGTCGTGAAAATATATATTCGTAACCGCGTTGGTTTTTTTAACGTGCGCTGCCGTGTTCGTGTACGAATTTCGACGGTTTATAAAAATTCGGATTTATAATATTAATAAATTATTACGCTCGGCTAAAAAAATTATAATAAACCGCGATTCAAAAAAAAAAAAAAAACGCTCGTAATTTACCGACAATTTACAGAGAAACGTTTTAATCGAATTTTTCCAATTCGCACAGTATTATTATATAACAATATATATATATATATATTTCGGTGGTTACACAACATATATACTACAAGACCGATCGATACGCGTAAGCGATAATTTTACCGTCTGAATTATACACGTAAACGTGTATATATACAAGCTTTACCGGAACGCCGAAAAGATATTGAAATCGATCGGTATATCGATCCTATCGATCCATAGGATATAAAATTAATTTCACCTCGTCGGCGCACTCTTTTTAAAAATGTCCTGTAATTTTGAAACACAGATCGTGTACGGATAGACGAGTTGCGAAAAACCGGTGTACGAGATATATATCTCCGCACAGGATTCTCCCCGGAAAAATACACTGGTAGTATACGTCATTATCTGCGGCACGCGGTTGCAGAATCCGTATTTACGACTATAATAAAATAAATGCGTCTTAACGACGACACACGAACGGATGAGTAACGACGGTTTTGCGGACAGCATTTATAACACCGAGACATCATTCGAGACACAAACGAGAAACTCGGGCGGCAATTAACAATGTACACACACACACAGTTCAGAGTGGCTACGCGACTTGTTAAAGTCGGTAAAATGAGTTTATTTAAAAGCCGACACGGACACGAGAAATAATAATGACACGACACGATAACATACGAATTATTATGTATTCGAAATGTTTTATATACCGCGCGCGCGCGCACGCCATCGCAAACCGAGTGAATTGAAAAATAATAATATGACGCCACATCGGATAAAAAGAGTATTATTTTATCATTGTAGAAATGCGAAAGCAATTGCATTGGATGAAACGATTCCGAGGGGAATTTCGAATTCATTATCACATTTTACATAATATAAAATTACACGTTTCCGAGTTTGTGGAAATTATTTTCGAAATCACGAAGAAATAACGATAGACGATTTCAAAGAGATCGCGTTGTTTTTACGCAGTTTTTAGATAATCGTTGAGTTTTTTTTTTTTTTTTTTTTAGGCGCTTTTGAGAAAATCGAAAACTCTCTGAAGTACCAACGAGATACAATTCGCAACAGGACACAAGGCGCAGGACCGGCACTTATTCTAATACAATTTTTGCGTACGGACATAAAATAATAATAATAAAAACAATGTTGTAGAACCAATACAGAAATAAAAACGCGCGTATCGTCCATTACGACGTCCGTAAAAATGTCCTCGTCCCGTATGTACTCCGAAACTCAGAAAACACAATTCTATTACGAGATCCAGTTGAACCAATGTTCTCAACGCGACGATTTTCGGATTGGCAAAAAAAAAAATAAAAATAAATACGTCGTTGAAAATTCGCGAAGGCTTCGCTCTCCTACCCCATCAGCTTTCACTATATTTTAAACCGATTAAATCTATATTATTATTATTATTTCGGCGTTTTTTTAGAAAATAAAAAATTTAAAAACGTTTTCGTTGAGAATTCAATGAAATTTCTACCGGAGTGCCACCGGTCCGTGCTCAGCGTCTCATTACGAACAATCAGAAGTATAATATATTTGAGAAGAAAAAAAAATACTCCACCTTCGAAATTCAAGCACCCCCGTCGTCGTCGTCGCGGGGACAGGTCCTTACAGTATTCGTCGATTGCACGCCGCCGTAGGCGAGAACACACACGTGCGTTCAATTAACAAACCGCGAACGAGAAGCGACGGACGGACGGGACGAAAGGAGATGGGCCGCCTCCATAAATCGTTCGCCGCGGCAAACGCGATGTGTCTCGTTGCAAACACCGCGGGACGTCGTCGTCGTGCCGTGTGTTGCGAAAAAAAAAAAAAAAATCACCTTTACCCGGGGACACGGCGTGTATAAATAATTCCTCTACGTACGCGCGCACGGCACCAAACCGCGCGGACTGGACAAAACCGTTCGACGGTTATTGTAATGTACATAACACACACACACATGGCACAACGGAAAAGAGCGCGTGCGACTTTTGACTGACACACAATGCCGCCGAGGCGTCGCGGGCGGCGAAACGGCGTAAACAAACGGCGGCCGCCGGGGCGAATGACGTGGAGTGACACGTCGTATATTATACGATATTATTATTATTATTATTATTATTATTATTATTATTATTATTATTATTATTATTTATACGGCGTATCGATCTGTATTATATTATAACGCACGTCTCTCGGACGCGCTACCGCGGTGGTAATGGTAACGGTATTATATATTGTGCAGGAAAAAATTTCGTG
The DNA here is from genome assembly GCA_032441825.1 of Chaetogeoica ovagalla. NCBI lineage: Eukaryota > Metazoa > Arthropoda > Insecta > Hemiptera > Aphididae > Chaetogeoica > Chaetogeoica ovagalla. The sequence continues at coordinate 9,350,917 of CM063723.1, forward strand.
ATGGGGTTTTGGCAACGAAAAAATAAAAAAATGCAAAACAAACGTAATATTCGGAATATCTATTGAAATACGTTTGAAAGAAAAAAGAAAAAAGGAACGCAGAGTCGTTTGTTTACCGTTCTATTAATCCCTTTGTGAAAATGTTGTCCCCGACGAATGCGAATTTTACACTGTTCAACTCAGTCGGTTGACCGCGAGATGTGACGACGACGCGCGTATCAAAGTGAAAAATTCACGCGGCTCGCTGATCTTTTTTCGCGGCCCGTGGCTTCCAATATTCATAAGTAAAACAAATTATAAAATTTTCATTTCGTGTCAGAACTATGTTTGAGAAAGGCATATATTCGGTATATATTTCTGTTTTATCTTTTCACCGACGTGCTGTGATCGATTAAGTATTATTGTCGGGGTGCTCGGTCGGTATAGGTACGCGTGCCCCTTCAAACGTTAACATCTAATTTAGTCTTTCGAGAGATCCACCGTTCGAGTTTAAATTTTGCCGTGCGCGTACACTTTATTTATATTATTATTGCTTACACTTAGTACCGCCGATTGTCGAATACGTCTGTATCAAAACCAAGTGGTAGTAAATGAAAAATTGCAATTCAAGAACATTGTGGGAATCACAGTATTTTTGCCGCGAAATAAATAATAAAATTATTTGTTTATTAATATTTATTTTTTTTTGTTAAATGTTTATGTGCGGCCCGCGTAGTAAATTGTTCAATACGTTGTTCAATATTTCATGGTTTGAGTTTGACATGCCTGTTCCACAGTCCATCCGGAATACCACTTCGCCGTGCCACTCGTTTTATTCGTCGTCCTCTTCTCCTTCGCCCCGTTACCGGGGACGCGTGCGATTTGCGCACTGCACCGTTCTTGGAGTGTTTTCGTATTCGTTACGCGTCCTGCAAGCGGTTTTTTTTTATTTATTTCCATTTTAACTACGACAAAGGGGTAGGTACCGGAAAAATTACGAAGCCGCTCGCGAGCGGACACTCTCCGTCTTACATACTCGCGTAGAATCCACGAGATTATTTTACGAATCAAGCACAAGCGTATAATTATCGACGTTTCCCCCCCCTCCCCCCCGAACATTCGAAAAACAAAATAAAATAATTTTTTTTTTTTACCGTAATCAGATTTTCTTTTTATTATTATTATTATTATTATTATTATTATTATTATTATTATTATTATTATTAAACGCGTTTCGTTTGAAACAAATGAAACGTTCGGCACCTTATTATTACGCGGAGGGGATTCCGTTGGCGGAACGGGATACGACGGGCCGTCGTGACGCGCGTTGTAAATATAATATTGTTGTCACCAGGACGTGCACCGCCGGCGAAGACGCCAGTGCTATTCAAGAGTCGTGACGGTTTTCGTGGCCGACACACTGCAGCGGCGTAAATCCCTTCGGAAACACGGCATAGAGATTGCAGCTGTATACAGGGGAGTCAAGAATAAGGGGAGTTTTGATTTTATTCTCTGTTTGCGACGATGGTTTTCACCGATGTCTCTACACGAAAACACTTTTTCGACAACACAAAAGCGATACAGATTTACAACGTGTTCATCCGGAGAAGATAAATTGAAAATATACGGAGGGGGGGGGGAAAACTGTTGAGGAGATCCAGAAATGCTTGAGGGAATCTTGGAGATCCCGAGGAAAACCTTGAGAACTTAAAAGAAATCTAGTAGTGTACGTTTAGGAAAATCCGGGAATTCGAATGTCTGGTGTGCATGATTTATTTTTCACTACCACTCATTATCGTTTTTGACCACTGGCTTTTTGACTACGCCGTCGAATAGTATTGCACATACGACACGAATATCGCATTACGTCAATCGGATTACTGTTAATGTTAATTAATCGAACCGCAATTGTAACTGCGACAAAATGTCGTATGGCCAAGGCGCACACTAAAAGAGCAAAAAAAAAAACCGATCCGAGCAGCTCTCCGGAGACAAAAAGAAAGCGTGCACACACACACACACACACACACACACACACACACACACACACACACACGTATCAGTGAACAACAAAACGAGATGAAACAAAACACGATCGGTGTTGTTCGATCAGATTCGATATTGGCTCCGAGCAAAATGTGCGAAAAACAAGAGTGACAACTGTCATTACACGCGGCGAAAATTCTATTATTTTATTTTTTTTTTTTTAAATATATTTCGTGCACCCGAATTTTTCGTTTTTTTTTTGTTATTATTAAGCCCATTGTCGAACGAAAATTGCTACGAAATCCCCGTAATTACAAATAACATCGTCAGAACTCGTCGTCTTGACGACTGCGGGTGATGAAAATGAAAAATATATCAACGAATATGCGTAGTACGCGTTTGTTTCGTCTCGTTACGTTTTGTTTTGTGCGTGGGATGCGGAGATTAGAATAGGAGTTGTTTAGAGCAAAACGTTTCGAGCAGCCCGTAACGGTATATCAGCCCAAGGCCCTCCCGGAGAAAATTTTTTAGAATAGTAAAGAAATATCAAATAATATTTATTATTATATATTAAAAAAATAAATTAAATTTCGATATGACGGTGAATAACCTACAAAGGTCGGATCGGAGTCAACACAGCACTCTATTTATGAAATTAGTTTTCCCGATAAAAAAAAACGCTACCAGGAACGTTAATGCATTGCACGTTGATAATCATTGAAGAAGGGCTTGACAGAAGATTTCTTGAACAAAACGGTAGACTTGTGTGCGGTAAAGAAAAATCGCAGAATCCGGTTACTTTAAAAAATGTAGAACTGAAATTAAGGTTAAAAGATTTTTTTTCGGCTATTTTTTTTTCTTTTTACCTACATTTAACTCAATTGTGTGCGTGTGTATAAAAAAAATAAACTTGATATATATATATTATAATACTATGTGTGTGTGTGTGTGTACGTTAAACTCGTGAAATATTGTTCGCTATCATAATAACAGAGGTAATGATTATGAAAAAAAAAATTATTTTTCGTGATGTGATATAAGTGGATGATCATCCTCCGGAGAAAATCGTCTGAAAGGAACACTGCGTGTAACACGTACAACGACACAGCGAGATCTTAAGCGCTGGCGTGTCACGCCGGTGCCGGGCTTACAACGGATGGGTTTAATTGAAAAAGAGCCGGGCGATAAATTTCTTCTTTTTTTTTTTTTTTTTAATCCTCCGATAAGCCGACAAGTCGATTGCAGCGGTTCAATATCACACAATCCGGACGATATATCCGTGTTTTATTATTATTATTATTATTATTGTTATTATTGTCGTCGTCGTCGTTATGAAATCGTGTTTCGATACACGGGCAAACCACGCCGGTTTTTATTTATTTGTTATTTTTTTTTTTTCTGAAAAAAAAAACACGTTTTTAATGAACCTCGAAGCAGTTTGACAAATCCCCACTGCTCGCGTGGGCGCGCGCAACGCTATTCTCTCTCGTCCACTCGCACGCGCCCGCTCGGCTCTTTCCCGTACCGATAACTTCTCCGTCCCGCCACCACACAAGTACGTGCTCAGTCTTACAAACCTGATGCGTGCTAGACGGGAATTTACGAATGTGTGTGTTTTCTCGCCCCTCTCCGTCCTGCTGCGGCGGCGGCGGCGTACGCGCGTTATATATATGTGTGTGTGTGTGTGAATAAACGGAACACATAAAGTTACACGATTGTTATATTACACGGAATGGAGCGGTTTTGTTTTTTAAGGCGGGGAAACGCCGCGAGGCGAAAGAAAAAAAAACGACGCGAAAATCGATAATTCCCCGAGCGAGGAAGAAATAACGACGCGTGTGAACAATCCCCGGTAAGACGAAAAAAAAAAAGGAAGAAAAGAAATACGGGGTTTTTTCTTTTTTTTTTTTTTTTTTGTTCACATTGTTTTCGATTATTGTGAGTATATTACTCTGTTGGCGAGTACGAGGACGGGACGAGAAGGGGGACACAAGGAGAAAGAGTCTTTATTTTATGAGAGTGCTGGAATGACGACGGCCGCCGAGTCGCGGTGGACTGCGTTCGACGAGACGCCGCCATTCATCAACGTTTGGCGGTGCCGGCGTCAGGAAAACCAAAAGTCGTCGTCGTCGTCGTCGTCGTCGCCCTCTACCGTCTTCCGGCGCGAGCGCCGTGACACGCGGGGACGTTAACGTCTCAGTGATTGTCCCTTCTAGACAAACACGCGAGCGGCGCACGAGCGCCGAATTCCGCGGGCCAGGGGAGAAACGGACCAGTATGAAATATCGTCTCGGACTGTGACGAAACATTAAGTGTGTACTGCTGACTGCTCTCAGTCCATTTATTCGGAGCGACGGGTAAATGGGTGTGGGGGCTCCAGATAAGGAATCGGTAATAGCCGATCATCAAACAAATAGTAATAGTAGCAGTCGTCGATAGAGCAGCAGCAGCAGCAGCAGCACGGTTTGAAGATAAAAATATAAAATAACACTCTTTAAAACGTAAAACATTGTACGTAATTTTCTTCTTTCCCCCCCCCCCTCCTCCTGACTATGTTACCTTCAACAACGGTATAATAAATCGAATGAAACGCATTTAGTCGGAATAAAGTGTACACACAATAGGTCTGAAAAACGTTTTATCATTAAAAACATGATTCCGGCGCGGCGCGCGTAATAAATATTTATTTACGTGCGAAGAATAAGATTTTTTTTTGTTAATAATAAATCTTTCGTATTATTTAACGTTGTCGAATTTATTATTATTATTATTATTATTATTAAAAAAAAAAAAAATCTCTCGTTGTTAGACGCTTACATCGTGTTCAATTTGAATAACTCCCTCGTGTCGCCTAAGATAAATACGATTACATACGTTTCTCGTTATCACTGCAGGTGATATTATAACGTTATTATAATGATTAATTCACGAATTACCGCGTGTGTTCAACATCGGATCTACAGTGAGGAGCGCCGGGGCTCTGGTCGTAGAGCGTGGTCGATATTTTGCAATTGTTCGGAACGGAATATTAGTTGACAAAAAAGAAGAAAAAAATTAAATGAAAATAACGCGTCTTGGACGCGATAAAAATAAGAAAAAGGAAAAAGCCGCGTTATAATATATTTTTTATAACGCGAAAACTAATTACAATTTACGCGTAAAAATTATTACGAATTTATTAATTTCGAAATACAATTTTATCGAGCGTTAAAGACGTCGTGTTGCAAACGACACCTTAACGAAACAGTCCATTGTGAATAATAATAAAACATAATAAATATTTCGATCCGTTTGTGTGGTGAAACACATTTTACTCTTATTAAAGGCGGTAAAATCATTTGATGTCCCGCCGCCGGGTGCCATAATTTGTAAATCCGTTAAATATTAATATACCAGTATATAGTTTTGTAACCGCGTATTTCTTTATTTTTTTTTTTTCAATAGTTACGCTCGTCCACTAAAAAAAAAAAAAAATTAAATTCCCATAATTGAATAATTTATTAAAAATTATATTTATACATTTTTCTCTTATTATACGATATAATTACTATTATTATTATTATTATTATATCATCGTCAGAATCCATTAATACACCCCGTACCTAAATCGTTATTTATTGTTATTTTTTGACGACGGTAACGTTATATAACGTTTACACATTTATAATACTATAATTTTTATATTATAACACACGTATCTCCATGCACAATCATTTGAAAACGTAATTTTATTTTCAATAAAATATTAACATTAATATTGGTTTAGTGATATTATATTTACAAGGAATATGAAACGTAACAACAACGTTTCTACGCAAAGCGCTGGTCGTTCGCCGTTGAATAAAATGTTAGCGACAAAAAATACAAAACTCCACGTCGTTTCGAAAAACGAGAAGAATAGATTTCACGACGATTATTCATTCATTTCACGGGGAACGCTGCCAACGCACCGGAATGGTAGAGGTGGCGTGAATTCAAATTTTCGAAACATATTTATTATTGTAATTACGATGATTTTTTTTCCTATTTTGGAAATTCAAAAATCCAATAATAACCGCAATTACACGTCGTCTTTCCCGCGTTCGTTTAAAATTTCGATAAAACATACACCGTGTATTAGTTATGCCATAACACGTATGCGTACGAAACGCGTATTCACGCTGAGAATAATGTATATAAAACAAAGTTTTTTACGAACTGAAAACGGCAATGGTTTTAACAAGAAATTTCAAACTCCGAAAGTACAAATAACGCGTATTTTTAGAACGTGTTACGACAATAATACGGAGCTGTCAGAAGCTTTTAAAAACAAAACAGAAGTAAATAAAATAATTTTTTTCAAACGCGTTGCGAGACCGTTGAGTCCACACACACACACAGAATTGATGTGAAAGCTTAATAGTTTCAAAACCGTGCACACACACACACACACATCATGAATTATTTATTTATAATATCCGCGTTAAATTATTTATAGCCTCGGTCATAACGGTCGCAGAGACCGGAGTGATTTAAGACACCGAACGAGCGAGAAGACGAACGACTCACGACGACAACGACGATTGCACGGTATAACGACAGTGTAACGTATAAACACCACCGACATCACGTATACACGTAAATAATAAAAAAATTGTAGAAATTCGAATAATCTGCCGATGATAATAATACGCGCGTCTTTTAAAAACACAACGAGGACAATGATTCGTAACGTTCGCCATTCATTTCGTTTTCATTTCGATAAATGCCCGGGTTTCGTTTCACCACGTACTCCGCGCGGTCTTAGCGTTATGGTATTTTTTTTTTTTAATAATAAACTTTAGCGAATTCGACTTCAGAAAATCACAAGAGAACAACATATTATGCGGTACACGAATGAACGATATTATAATGGAATATATGGAGATTTAAAATCGAAAGGGGAAAAAATTTGAATACTCGCACGATTAAAACAAAAAAAAAAAAAAACGACGTTTCTACGCGGACGCGAATAAGCAGAAAGTTATTCATTATTTTTCGACGATAAATTTACGTGCGAATAGAAAATTGTGTTATAATTTTAATTACTATTATTTCGGCTTTTAATTTATAAATCCGTATTATTTAGATTTAGCATATTATACGTTAATTTAAAAAAGAAAACAATTATTATTGGCCCTGCGCCGCGGTTAGTTATTACTCGGTGAGTTTTTAACACCCAGTTGAAAATACGATATTTTATTTTCTTGTAACGGCTACGGCGTCGTAATCGCCGATAATTTTTTTCACGTACCTTCGCGTTTACGCGAACGAGACAAACATTCGCGGCGATTTCCTATTTATAAGCGAGAGCAAGAGTTATTTATTTGGTTCCATCAGACCCAGCGTATTATTATACTGCCGTGATAGTATTTTGGTCCGAGAGACGTCCCATACGCATGACACTATAATGCTTGTACATAAGACTCTACTACAGGTGAACTACAACAAACGCCAAAAATTATATGACATTGCGTAATGCGGCGACCAAAGGAGAGGAGTGGACTTAGTAGATCAAGTGTCTTGAACACATCGAATGCCGGAAGAACCGCAAATATCTAGCTGGTGTTGCCGACACGTTGAATACTGTTACACACAGTCGTATTATCCATAATTATATAATGAAATTGTTATAAAACGACGAAATATTTATTGAGATGAAACAATAATGACAGAGTAACGTTCCGCAACGTGGCCCTAGTAGAAATCCCGGAGCCGACGGTCGGTGTCATATTATATATCATAGACAGCCATAACACGGAGGTTATTGTTAATAAATACGAACACGAGTTATGTTTAAAAAAAAAAACGTTTGCGAATTTTGTGCGCAATGAGTGTATCTCTAATCGAGTTCACTTGTTAATTTGTTTTCACATTATGCGCATTATATTGTAACGATAGCCGCTCATTATTAAATTACGTCGTGTAATTTATAAAATTGTAAGTAATTAGAGTGTCTATCGTTATGTTCCAATTGCCATTTTCGACGACTGGCATCACTCTCCCACTTCGTCGCGCCAGGCTCAAGGCATTCGTTTTTTTTTTTGTTTGATTCTCGAGAATACGGATGCTCACAGAGTTTGTCAAGTGAATTGATATTAAATTAAAATGAAAAAAAAAAATACAATAAATAAACTTAAACAGTTTCAATCCGTGTATTTTCATTTTATCTCAATCATCTGAGTATGAACATCTCCTACGGCTATATCAGGTAAGATACAATTAATATATTATTATTAATACAAATGAATATATTGCGATCCTCGAACTCGCCATTCCGAGACAACCTTTTAGAGCACATATTGTAATAAATTTAATTAGGCGTGGCGATATTTTATAATAACGGTATCGTTTATTTATTTATTTATTTTTTTCTGTTATCATTTTTACTACAATATAATATATACACACACATTAAAAGAAAATTATTTATTTTTTCGCGTTACATTCGTTAAAAGAAGAAGAAGAAGAAGAAGAAGAAGACGAAAAACGATCTGAACAGTTGTTTCTTATTTCACGTTCTTGAGAATCGGCGGCGTCTCTTGGGACTCGAGAGTTGCGTAACGCGTCTGTACAAGCGCAAATTTTACCTGTAAATCGTTCGCGACAATATTTTCAATTCTTCGATACACTTTTTAGAATGGAATCCCTCTACGCGTTTCTCCTACAACTGTGCGCCTGCGCTCGTATACACTGTAGACGAGCGCAACATATACTTATATAGGGCTGTTGGCTTCTATAGTAATATGACGCGTGTCACCGTTGTGCATCTACGATTATTATACGTGACACCGAACATCCCAAATTGAAACCACGTGCTTCCGTTCATTTGGCTTCCGAGCGGGTAAAAAAAAAAAAATTATATATACACACGTATACGCGCGTGTTCGTACGTATATAAATATATATATATATAAATAATATATATATAAATCGATGTAAAAAAAAATTAAAAAACACGCGTGCGCGTATTTAGCCGACTTCGGTCCCGCGCGCCCCCCGTGTGTCAAACCGATAAATAAATATAATTCTTTTTTTTTCTTTCTTTTTTTCACACTATCTCCTCGTAAGTGGCGAGTGCCCCTCTCCGGGCAAACGGAGGAGTAATGGTTTTCGAATCATTCGTCGTGTGTCCTTTAAGCCGCGCTATATGCCGCGAACGAGAAATCGCCGAGCATAACGAACGTTCGGCATATTTAAGGAGATCTCAACGCGTAATGCGCACAAACGGACCGGGTTACGGGCGAAGGGACGAAAAGACAAACAAAAAAAAAAAATATATAACGATAATGAAAATGAAAGAAACGCGAAAACGTACGCGTCGGAGACGAGTGAAAAACGAACGCGGACGACCGTCGCGGGGACAAAGTGGAATTCTTGTTCGCGGAACAACACTGTTTTTGTCCGGGGACAGATGCGTGCCGCGCGGATTCGGAAGACGCAGTGTATTAAATTAAAACGGGGCAAAGAAAAAAACACGGTCGTTCCGCGGTGTATTAATAATAATGACGACGAGTTCGGCGCGATCGCGAGAGCCGCGCGCGCAGCTAAAGTTTAAGTCGGGCGCCGAATATTTTATAGTGGAAATATAAAATCGAACGTACCAGTAGTACTCTAGAGATGTTTTCAAATAAAACGCTCAGTAATATAATACGAGGACGAATTATTATAAATGCGCGCGCGCTTTAACAACACGCGAAGAAACCGACGACGGGGACATTTTTTCAAACACAGAATTATTCGTCTTCGCGAACGACAGTGTACAGTGTAGAGAAAACATATAAATTACCATTCGATATATTTGTTTTTGTACACAGAGGAGTAGACTTGAATTTACGAATTTCGTCTTCGAACCGGCGCAACGTTAGTTATTACAACTCTAATATATATAATATGCGATTCATTCGGTTTCTTCTTTTTTTTTTTTTTTGTTGCGTTTAATAAACCCGATCCGATTTCTATACGGTTATTTCGCCCTTGAATTATATATTGGTAAGAAACCAGACTCGCAGCTGTACAAATATTATTTATGTGTTTTATTTTATTTGATTGATTTGAATGTGTGTGTGTGTGTGTATTTTTATGTAAACGCAATTGTCGCAACCAGATCTCCTATTGTTTCACTTCGACCGACACTATTCTTTCTCGTTAATTTTTTCGATAATCTGTCGCGGAAAACGTTCGGTCTTTTTAATCGTAGTTTTGCATCGCGAAACGTGATCCGTCAAAGATACCTACCGGATTTTTTTATTTATTTCTCTTCTTTTTTTTTTTTTTCGTCAATGGACCAATCCTATCGTCGGCTTGATCGCGCGGCACCGGCGAAGAATGCTCCCGATTTGATTTCTCTGGGCCGGTGGTGATAACCATCATCGCGCCGGAATTTATGGCGAATGTGGCGCAATAAATAGCTCAAAAGTCGCAGCGTTATCAGTGTACAGTCATCTAAGGGCACTGTCGATACGATTTTAATCGACCGACGTTAAATTATATTATATATAAAGAAGAGAGCGTTTTTTATATGATTTTTTTGTTTTTTTTTGATAATCATTTTTGGCGCGGCACCTGGCTGATGAAACGAATAACCCAAAGTAACGAATTATGGCCAGCCCCGACAAAGTGCGATTGAAATTTTAACGATACATTATATTCATATAAATAAAAAGAGCTGGGACACTTTGTCGTCCGATAAACGAATTCCTGGCAATATAATTATAATCATTTTGCCCACACACATATTAGTCATTTCTTCCTCATAAAAAAAAAAAAAAAAAACAAAAATCCTAACAACGAATTGTTGACTTTAGTTGTTTAAAAAAAAAAAATATTTTACTTTTTATTCATTTGTCACGGCACACCTTCGGAAATATTGTTATTTTTTTTTTAACGAACACCAGTCTTCTAATGAGTCGTATTATACGTATTCTGTATTCAGTAATAATAATAATAATAATAATATACTCGCCGGTGGTCGACTAAATATGTAATTTATACGATAAAATACACCTATTATTTAATATACAATGATATATTATTATATACTCTTGTGCGCTATACACAGTGATCGCGGTAAATGCAATGTGATGTATCTCTTCTAAACGGGAAACGGCGATGTTAATTAATTTCAATTCCGTTTACAATATAAACTAGATCGGCTCGACACCGTACACTCCTATTACTATTATAACTACTTCACGCACTGTCGTCGCAGCACAACGAGATTCGTCGATCTCGTTTGTTACAACAGCATTCCGCCGCCTATTATTTTAATAATTACACTATTATTATTATTATTATTATTATTATTATTATTATTACACGCGCGTATACCACTCATTGTCTTCGCCATGCCGCACGTTTAAATCACGAGTTCTGCGCTGCACAAAAAACGATTTTCGATAATATATATCGGAGTACTGCGTGTGTTATTACAACAATCTATTTATGAGCTATAAAAATAAGTATTGCGATCAACATGAAAATTGTCCCTGGCACGATACTTACTGTTTATTATGGGAATTAACCTCCCGATTTCGAATTCGACTCCCACTTTTCCCTATCGGCCACCGTTTTGATGGTATGGCACCCCCTTATTTTTTTGGAAATTACAAATCAGAGAATTACCTAGATATATCGTAACCAATCTATTGTCTTTGTGAAAAGTCACGGGGGATGCAACATGTGCCTGAAAATGTATTTTTCGGACTCGCACTTAGAGATTTTTTTCCCAGAAAATCTTGGAAGTGTCAATGATGGGCATGGCGAAAGTTTTCATCTGGATATTTTAGACACGGAACAGCGCTGCCCCGAAGTGAATGAAATCTCACTATGTTGGCAGATTATCGTTGGACGCTTAAGAGAGATGTTTCTGATGCAAACTACAGTCGAAAATCATATATCTGTAATTTTTTTAAGTAGATATATCACTTTGTACAACTTCATTTACTAATTTAAAAAAAACATAAACTCTTTCAAAATTACAATGTTTTGTTCTTCTTAAACCTTGTCTGACAGAATAATTCCGAACACAGATTGAAAATCAGTATAAAAAGTACAATAAGGTTCGTGAATTTTACCTGATGGGACAAAAAAAAAAAAAATTTTTTTTTGTTAACCAATGTAACGTACGAACGCCGCACAGGTCGTCCACATCGCGGTGATAAAATATTATAAATTATTTATTTGATCACGGCGGGTCCACGCACGAAACGACTAGCACGTAAATCGAATATTTTCAATATTGCGCATATATTATAAATCATGCTGTATCGGCGACAGTTATAACAATCACTTGGCGCCATAATTTGCAATATTTTTATCACCTTACATTATCTGCTCTTATCAAATATAACCGAATCTCTCCGGATTTAATTTATAACTATTTGCGCAGATAATATTTGACGTCGCAAATCCTCATCCTTAGTCGAGTGTGGTCTTCTGTACCAATCTGTTCTACACACCATACCGTTTTATACGTGACAATTTTTCTTTTTTTAAATTTTACCACGGTTTTATTAATAGTATACACACGCGATTTAGAATTTATACATATAATCAATATGACGTAAAGTATTGTATTAGTGGTCAATTATTATATGTTTAGAGACAAATAGAACGGTTTTATTAAGAACGTAATATAATCGATCACTGTCTGTCTGTCTGAAATAAAAAAAAGCCATAGACATACCTTGACTACCAATATAATCGATTTTAAAATTACAGTGTAAATATTATAGTTTTGTAATTTTTCATTGATTTCTCATTAGATCCAAAACCATTTGCCTACTACCTCTTTTTTTATTGGCAATTATCACGAAAAATTATATTGATAAGATTGTGATGAAACACCGTATGATTCACAACTAAAACATGCAAATGTCGAGCAGTATTGGATGATACCAATCTATTATATACATGTGTTCCCGCCCACATATACGTAAAAAAGATTCTTAATAAGAGTTACTGAATATTATATAGTATATAATATAGAGTTAATTTTTTTTTCATCATTTAATTTAAATAAAAATGTGTAAATGCACAAAAAAAAAATATATATATAATCATTTGGGGACATATAATTTTCAGATATAATAAAAAAATGTCATTATTTTATTTTGCAAATGTTATACGATAAAGTCGGTAAAAATATAAAACGTTGTCCACTGGCTCTGATCCTATATAAAATGTTTCAATAACATGCTGAATAATAATTAAATTATTATATACTCGAAACTATTATTTTTTCTTCAATACGAACGAAGTCCAGAAACTTTTCTTTAAGAAAACGTCAAAGGTCATAATAATATTGTTATTTGAAATTCAAAATAGACAACCACCAATTTCGAAAGCCATAAGGATATATAAATAGTTTTTTGTTTTATTCGCGAAGAATGATGATCGTGTCGATACACTGTTATTATTTAACCATAAATTCGTTGGCGACAAGTGTAAGTTCTTTTATTCAAGACAAATAATGATAAAAAAATAGAATTTAATTATTATACGTTCCGTAAAATGTAAATTTTCGGGAAATTATTTGATAATACACGTTATGTGATAAGTAATGATGCTAAGAAAGCTGCGTATGATAAAAGCATGGCCAAAGAAATCGCCAAATTTGGTAGCCGCACTGTGACGACTTGGAATTCTCTTCTATCACGTTCGAAAGCGAAAATAAAATTTCTGCGTCATTCATAAATGTCCCGTGTTACGCCTACCGTATTAATTAGCGCCATAATGTGAATCTAATCCGTATTATTCCAAACAAATTATTGCAAAATCAATGGTTGTGAACAAACTCGTATTTTTCGTAACCCGTTTTATTTGAGAATTCCGTTAAAACATAATAAAATTATTGTAAATCTTACCCATTAAAACTATTAATAATATTTGCATATGTTTAGACGTTCCAGTTCATCAGACACTTACCTGTTAACAAAAAAAAGAAAAATTAATTAAATGTAAACTACGCATTATCCATACAAATATACACTCGGTTTTTTCCAATAATCAAAAAGTTAAACACACGTTCGAATAATAATAATAATACGCGTAAATTATAATTTATTAAAATATTCAGGACGCGCATAGTGGTAGTCATTATAGATAAAAATCGTTACGTCAAATTACATAAGCAAACTGTTCGGGGGGATACGTCTGTTTTAAGACGTTTGATATTCTTATCGAAATGTTTAAACAAAATAACGTATGAATAATATAAACGGAGCGATTATCGAATAAACAACCCGGGAGTATAGTAACTATAAAAAACGAAAAAAAAAAAAAAAAGGAGATGAATCGTTTGATGAAGGACAAGATGTACTTGGAACTGTCAGAACGCGCAACATTTTTAAATAGTGCGTGTCAAATGTTCTATTTTGGAGTTTAATCGTATGCGCTGCCGGCTTACGACGACGACGACGACGACGACGACGACGAGAAGAGCACGTCATTTAATACGCACGAACACTAATACCAAATGGTGTTTACAGATTTAAAAAAAAAAAAAAGGGTTTTCAAACGAGTATGCGTATATATTGCTATTCTTGGCTATCCGCTTGTATATAAAACACGATCCCGGTGGATATAATAAAAAAATATTATTCGTGTCGATACGCGCGTCACGCGTCACACGAAACGTCGAATTAACGCGAGACAGACGCTTTTCCGTACATTGTCGCCGGCGAAGACGTTCTCATTGCGAACAGTTTTTCCGTTGCAGCAGCACAGAAAAAACAAACGGGATTTCAAATAGCCCATTCTCTGTTTTTCTATTATTATTATTATTATTATGTTTTTTTTTATTTTATTTAATTAATTAAACGCGTACACGCGCGGTGACAAGTTCGCGGGACTATGCGTTAGTGAGAGCTGACGATTTTCATACGTTTATTACGCGCCGCGCAATTCAGCCGAACATTTGAACCCCGATTCCCTCGGGCGAATTCGTTAGAATAACGTTTTGCGAACGATACGCTCGAAATCGAATTTACTATATTTTATACGCGTACACCGTCGTGTCGGCGGTGCGGTGGTGTATATACACGAGGAAGAGAGCTTAAATTACGAGCAATATATACTACACACATGCAAGCAGGGACATTTGAATATAAATCCCTCCGCGTTCAACCGCCGAGGTGTGCGCGCAGCATCCATCCAGTGGCATAATAATATACAAATATATATATATATTGAAAAAGGGACGTAGACATTATATATGTGTTTGCGTGCGCGTGTATAGGGATAGAAGTCCACCCCGCCATGTACGCTATCATGAACTCGGTCGGATTTGCATTTATTACCTACCTGGCGATGATGGGGCGGCGTCGCTGTCGAGTGTAACGAGACCGCTTGGCACCATCGCTCAAACGAATCCAAAAACGTGTCTTGTACCCGGTTTCGCATTTATTTCATGCAGAATCCCGGGGTGACGCGCGATTTAAATTTATGACGTGAAAAAACTACCGAACCGGGAGATCATCCATGACGCTGGGCTGTTGCTACCGCTACGACGAACTCGGGGAACGTATAATGACGAACAAGAGTGGATCGACTTTACTTTTTGGGGAGAAACGATGATAACCATCACGGGAATTCACAATCGAATCGAGGGTCAAGAGGGGATTCGTCGCACATTTCGTGGCGCGCGCGCGAAACCCTAAAAATTTCAATGAGTACGTTTGGATAAGCGTATAAAGGGCGAGGGGAAGCGCGCGTCCATCTCTGAATAACGAAAAAAAAAAAAAACGAGATATCACATATTGTATTGTATAATACGGCATAAGCTGTTAACATAATATTATTCATAACACTGCGGGTAATTTTATAAATCATTATTATCGTGTAAGTAGACGGTATAGAATTACGAATAGAGTGTGTTTATCTTCACAGTCTTATAAATATAAAAAAAAAAAAATACATATATTTACGAATTGCGAATATTGGACAAATACAATCAAGACAATTGAGTCGATTGAGTTCAATACGAACGTATTTATTCGATCATAACGATTTTAATTCGCGCGCTATTGTACTACATTCGTCGAGCGCAATTTGGTAAGTAATGATCGCGTTTTTAACAATAGGCATACGTGATATGTCCTCGTCACGGCGGAAAATCATCAATGTACCGAAATCTGATTTTTCAGGAAATAAAAAAAAAAAAAATTGTCAATAAAACGACGTCGGAAAAACGTTTATAACCGCTCTTAGTTTTGAAGAAATCGAAAGAAAAACGCGCGATAATTACGGAAATATTCAAGTACTTGTAATTATTTCGCCAAATGTAGGAAGTGATTTTTTTTTTTATTGATTCGCGTTTTTCTTACGAGAGAAACGTTTACTACAAACCCCTGTGTACACAGGAGGCGAATTGGAGGATTATTATTTTTTCCCTTTTGTACACCGTACATCGACGTTCCTCAAACGACCGGACAACGCAATAATTCCTCGCGTCCCAGTATTTCCGATGTAATTCTGACCGACCGATTTCTTCGATCACATCTCGCAAACATTTGCACAAATGTAGCCAACCGCTGCACGCACGAGGTGTGTATATTCCCATATGACACAAGAAGGCACACGGGAGAGATTTCATGGCTTTACTTTTCAGCCGCGATACTTAGGGCAACTCAAGATCCGTAAATTCGGCACATCCTCCCTGCAGAGGTCTATTTTTCGTGCGACGACGAATATTTTACACGTTTTTCGTTAAAACGTTCAATTCGTTTTGTTACAGTCGCGAGTCGTTTGCGAAAAACTCTTATATGGAATTCACACCGCTGCAGCGCGCGAGTACAAACAACCAAGGGGACCGGGGACCGATTGGAGGAGTCTCCGACGGAGTTTTTCGATTACACGCGAGGTGGTGGTGATACAGACACGGCGCGCAGAAGGAGACGGGGGAAGAAGAAGAAGAAGAAAAAAAAAGGGAAAAACGGAAAGAAACAAACGCCTGGAAGCGGTGTTCGAATTAGCCGCCGCGCGCGGATTATAATAATAATAATAATAATTAGAACGACGGACGCGGTTGGAAAACCGCGTGGCGCCGGGGAAAAACGAAAAAACGTCTCAGAATTATAAAGAAAAATATAATTCGGTTCCGCGCGTATAACAATAATAACAACGCGCGCGGATGGATACGCGACGACGACGGCGGCAGTGTCGGAAGTTTTCTCGCCGTATCAAGCGAATAACAATGTATTCCCTCCTTCTTCCACCTCCCGGGGCCGTTTATTTTCGTTAGTCACTCGATACTGGCAGCACCTTTTTAATACCGGGAAAACCTCTCCGGGACGTATTAATATTCCATTAAGGGAAAAGAAAATTTGAATTTCCGGGCGCAGAGTTCAATCTATCCTTTTACATATTTACGACTGTTTCCATTATGCAGCAGCAGCAGCAGCACAGCGTCACGTCTCCGTGATCGGAGGGAGAAGACCTCAAAAACCGCTATCCGCCGCCGCCACCGCCGCCGCACATTACGCATTCAAAACCCCATCGACCAAACACACCGCGGCGTCGTGTTTCGTCCGCTTTAATGGTCCTCCCGCGGATTCCTCGCACGAAACGCTAACACTTGTTGGTCACACCTTACCGAGCACAACTCGTTGTCGGAACGATATTATCCCGCGCGCGCGCGCGTAAATAACGATTTCGGAGGAGGCCGTGAGGTGTCGCGGACGCGAAATTCAAGGAATCGACGTGGAAATTGTTGTTCTCGACGACTATTTGGCGAATAGTATTTGGCAACGGCAATTCGTTCGGAATTTAAAATCAAAAAATCTATCGCGGCACCGCGTTAAAACCAAAAACGTTGTTGGGTATCGTCTAATAAAATCGCTAATTAGGAAACTACGAGTATCTTATCGCATGTTACATCCAAAAATACGTACGACCGACTCTTGACTCGGCGGCACTCCGCCGATAACTCGCGTACCGAAATGAACTATAATTCGCGACTCCCCGCGGGCCGGCAAAATAATTATATATATATTGCATAAACGTTAAAATAATAAATATTGTGCCGTGTTTTTACGTGTACCAAAACAGTTTGAAATAAAATCAAAAAAAAATGTATTCTTTTTATTAATTAAATTATGAAATTGTGCGAGCGTTCGAATACATTATCAAATGAATAATTAACATTCCCGCTCAAACAAAGACCAAAAACGTTGATTTTCAACCGCCCGGGCGTTGAATGCGTTGTTCAACTGCTACGACGGCCCTTGTTCGCACGCGCAAATATATTACGGAGTTCGAATCCACGATGCGGTGGGGCGTGCTGCACAAATACTATCTCGCGTGACCAAACAATATTTTATAAATCCGCGATTTCGAAAAAAACTTTGGCACGCCGGTCGGAACGACGTTTTTGAAGACGTTTACGAAGAATATATAGCATGTGAACTTGCACCGCGGTCTGTGTTGGAGTATACTGCGCGGAATGTTATACCGGAGAAAATGTTGACAAATCGGAATGTTTAAACGATAACAAAACCGTTTGACGGACAAAAAAGAATCCCCGAAGCGCGTTGTTGCACTCGAGACACCGCCGAATCCTCGCGCAAAACAAATTACAATATTATCTCTCTATACGCAATAATAACGTATTACGAGTGAAAAGAGGAGAAAAAATCGCTACGTTATTGCGTATATGAGATAACGTCGTAGTTTATTTCGCGTAGAAATTCATTACCACGAGTGGGGCTGCCTTCAGAGTCCTTTCCCGCGTGAAACGATATTATTTCGTCGAATTGATGTCATATAGGAGTGCCGTCACTTATTCCACCGTTCTAGACGTTAGATATTCACCGACGAGTTATTATAATAATAATAATAATAATAATATGTGGAATCGTTAGAATCCCGAGCATTGCATTTTAAAAAGGCCATTTATAAACAGTTCATATTGTCGTGAAGCAATAAAATATGATTCGTATAAATCGCTAATTATTATATTATTTTGACAATCGCGTGTACCAGCCCCTAACACTATTGGTCATCGACGTACATATATATATATATATATACCGTACACGTATTACAATTATTATTATTATTATTACGAATTTCCATAATACAACATTTTATCGTTATTATTTCAATAAGGAAAAAATAACGATTAACGAGAAAAATAAAAATACACGTGTGTACACCTCCTCCTGTATAACGACGGCGTGAGCACCGCCGCGGACAACAACAAACACAAGTGCACCACGTTGGCCCCGCGCACTGCGCGGACTCCGCAGGTTTTCGTCCGGATCAGAAAAATAATATTATTTACGTCGATTCAGCCGCCGGCCGCCCCACACGGCGGGCCACGCGCCTCGTTATTCATAATATAACGTTTATTCTTTTTTTTTTCGAAACGTAAGAGTAACGTGCTCAAAACAACGATCGTACACAAACCACTCGCGCGCGTGATATTTATTAAACCGCCGTCGCGAGTATTTAAACCGAATGATTTCACTCGAAATATACAATAATAATAATAATAAAAACGATATTTACGACACACCGGGACGACCGCGTGACTACTCAGCGTACATAATATAATATAACGTAATATTATTATAGAAACTCGCGCGTCAATAATACACCACCAAGTGTGCGTCGTACGCGCAGGGAATTGGCTGCGCGAAAACGAGGGGTAATTTTACTCTCGTCGTCCGTCTTTCTCGAGAACCGTTCGCGCGTTTCGACACTGAAGTCTTGTAGGCCGCCGCCGCCGCATACGAAATAGGATTTTCAGCGTCGCGGAATATTTTAATTGTATAAATATATATATATGCATATGAGGGGTGAAGAGCAGTGGGTTTATGCGTGTGCGTTCATTCTGACGGCTTAGAGATTCTTGTCGCGCAAGAGTTGGAAACGGCTAAAGGAGGCACTCTGGGAATGTCGCCAAAGCGCGGGTTGCTCGCATGGTACAGGGGAACACTAAAACTCCGCCGCGGAGACTTTGGGAAACGCGACGGAGCAGAGGGCGAAATCGCGACGGTGAGAAATTGTTTTCCACAAATGTGCGCCGACCACCGAAAGCGCCAATACCGCGCGCTGTTAACCACCGCCAACGTCGCAAAAGCGTTTCGAAATCACTGCGCTATACGGGGATCCCCGGATGGCACGCGATTTCTAAAACGGAGAATCCGTAACAAAATACATATATATATATACATCGTGCCGGAACCCCCCAATTATATATTTTATAATAATATTTCGCGTTTTAAATCCTTCCGGGGAAAAAAAAAAAAAGTCCACAATACAAATTATGTCCCGAAATCTGTAACTAACACACGTGTTATATAAAACGGTCACTGAAACGATTATTTTCTCGTCCAATCGCGGAGCTTTTTTTTGTTCTTTCAATAGAAAAAAAAATAAATATATATATTATTGCGGTTAACGTACAGCGACTGACCCACCTGGTGGGCGCTACTATCGTTCGTTACTTTCGCGTGCGAAATTTCGTTTCGTTCCCCCATCCGCCCGTTCAACACCGGATGGAAATTCGAATTTCATATATTTTTCTTTATTCTTTGCCGTTTTCCACGCGTTTCGCTGCGCAAGTATCGTATGGTTGTCGGAACTAACGGTTTTACAACCGACGTCTGTGCACCAAAAAGTTCTACCACGGAAACGAGTGTTCCGCCCGATCTTTATGCCTTGGTTGCCGATAGCGAATTGCGTCTGGTCGGTATTTTAGACAACAGGTTATTATTATTATTATTATTATTATTATTATTATTATTATTATTGTTGTTCGATTTTCTCCAATAATTCGAACGTTAGATAAAAAAAGAAAAAAAAAAAATACCGAAAAATTCACGTAAAAACAAAATTTTTAAACTATATATAATTGTTCACATATAGAAACCAGAAGTATTCACCAATTTTTAATTATTTTCAATTTTCAGCTACGGAACGATTATAAAACACAATTTTCGATTTCGAGGCGTCTAAATTCATAAATGAAATAATTTTCGATTTTAGTGTTGAAAAATGTAATAAAATACACGACGTATGTATTGAAAAAATCATTGAAAATCGTTAATCACAATTCTCTTCTTCAAAATCACATCGATTTTATTCATCAAGAGTTTATTGTATTTTTTTCAAGAAAAAACACGTTATTACATAAATAAATACAACAGAAACGAGTAAATAATACGTCGAAGCTCCGCTCACAATCGTCTTATCCAACACACAACGGTTTATCATCGTTTTCAAATTTACGTACATGTTATAATAACAAAACTCTTTGTAATATTCGCACTTGAGCGACATTTACACAACACACCATTTGATTATTTTTACGTTTAGTAGTCAATACGCACCGCGCTATACTGTGCCGCCATTCGAAATTTCATTTCGAATTCGATTGTTCGGAAAACGCAATATTTTCACGTATTTCAATAATAATAATAATTTACAGTGTAACACACCCGTGCAGACGTTACCACACTATTGTGTAGAGGAAAATTGCTCCGTCCAACTATTTATTTACAATCGCTCTCCGCGCTCGTGATTTACCTTGTTTATTTGTCACGTTTTCATATACCAACATAACTATATGAGACATGACGTCATAACTATTTTTTTATGTAAAATTTAAAACGTACAAACTTTGGGCATTATTAGCAATTGTTACGTTAAAATTTACGCGAATTTGACGAATGAACTGGAATATTTAAATAATTTTTCGAGCATTCCCCGAGAAGGGAATATTTTTATTACTTTGTTTTTTCTACGCGCAATCGCCAAACATATTCATTGAATATTATTATTATTATTAATTGTCGTTGATCGTTTTCATTTTCACATTAGAAGGTGGTCGTAGATTCGAGGAAACTCGCGGGAATATGTTCGCGTCCTGTTCCGTTCGCGAACAAAGTGTTCCTTCACAAAACGGAAATTAATGGAAACCGCCCGTACGAGACGCCATTGCGGTATTATTAATATTATTATTATTATTATTATTAATATTATTAATATTATACTAAACACACGCAAATTAACGAATGTGCGTGCCCGTTGTTTTACTCCGACGCGTTTTATCGCGATCGAAATAATAATTCACCACGTGGGCGACGACCGATATACCTGTGCGCGCGCGCGCGTATATTTCCGCCGTTCCGATGGCGAACAACAACAGCGCTTTAACGTCCCCGCCGCCGGCGATAAGACAGAAACGAAACGCTGTGAATCTAATTAAAGGAACGGCGCGCGCGCGCAGGCGCATTCGGCGGTACGTACGCACAAACTGAAACTAGATCGTATCGCCGGAGACATGAGGAGACACACACACACACAGTCGTTGTGTGCCCGTTAATGGGTTGCACGTTATCTGTGTTAATGCTTTGCTAGCTTCGGTTCTGGCCCACACGTCGTCGTTTTAGAGAAAAAAAAAAAAACTTTGTCGGGCGTTTATTTTTGTTTTATCTCTTTTAACTGCCCCGTTTACACGGCTATTAAAAAAAAACCGAAAAAATTATTATTAATAATATTCACGATAAAAATCGACGACGATATATTATTAACCGACGGGTAGGTGAGGGGTGGACGGAGAGAAATAAAAATTATTCTCCCGCACGTTCGGATGGATAGGCGGCGCGTTTCGGATCGAATCTCGGAAATACATATTTATAAAAACGACCGGTTATTATTGTGCGTGCGTTAGATGGTAGGTACGCCTCATCGTTTCGCTAACACTGTTTATAGCCTCTTCCCCGGCACAGATGTTCGTCGTATTCATCTCGGAATATTAAACAAATTTGTACATTATTATCACATTCGAATCAATGAGGACGTTGTTGTTGTTAACAGTACGCTGCAGTGGCTGGTTTAGTCATTGCTTTCCTCCCCCTCCACCAATCGATAGCGGGGCAACATTATCTTACAACCTCGATTTTCCCGCGAACTCCGTATAATTCGTCGATAATACGGTATTTTTGATATTTCTCCGTCGTCGTCTCCTCAACCCTTCGTCAAGGATTTTCATCTTGCAGGGAAACGCGTAGGAGAGCCGCATGAAGCCATAGGTCGGCGCTATAGCTGGAATAGGAAGGATGTGAATGAAGTGTTGTAATCAAATTTCGTTGTTAAAAACTCACGAATTGAAGAGAGAGAGAGCGCATTGTCACTACACGAACGCGGTGAACACGTTTTTTTTTTTTGTTTTTAAGTCGTTTCAGGAAAAAATCCCGATCGTCCGGGAGCGGGTTAAAACTCTTTTTGCACGCGGCAGTCGAAAAACAAAATCGACATCGGTTTTTTTAAACCTTCGAGATTTGCTCCGTTCGGACGAATTTCTTCCAACGTTTTGCATCGTCTAAACACCATATTTCTGGATAAAGTACATTCTCCGGATTAGATTTTATTTTTAAAACGTTTCTTTGCTTTTTTTTTTTTTTAGTAACACATAAAATATTCGATCGCGGCCCGTCGGAGACACTCCGCTCCGATGAAAACATAACGCGTACGACGCAACAACAACGTGGCTTTATGTGACAAAGCAATTGGGCGCGTAAACTAACTTTTGTGACACACCTCGTAGTAATAATAATAATAATAATAATCACAATAAACAATCGATGCGATTAAAACAGCCCCCATAGAGTTCGCGGCGGAGATTTCGCGTAGATTCGATTTTTTCATCATTCAAAAGGACACATAAACACATATTATACTATTTTTGTTTACACGACAATATTGCAAAACTGTCATATCCGATTGTTTTCACAGTTGCGACTCGTCATATACAGCAGCGCGTTAGACAACAACACGTTTTCACGGCATGTTTAAACACATAGAAAACGTCCCCGCGTGACGTGAAACACGATCTGTCGCGCGCGACGACGACGACGACGTTTTACCACCCTTCCCGGGAGACGACGCCGTTTACGCGTCGCATGTGCAGCAATAGACGCGAGATGATAACCTACAGCGTCCTCTCCCATGAAGCATAATTCTGTGTACACAGATTGTTTTTAATTTGTGTCATTTCCACGCAGCGGAACACAAAAAGGGTTCTTCTTTTCAGTCGGCATCGGGCGCGCCTCTTAATATAATAATAATAATAATAATAATAATAATATATGAACCGTAATGGAAAAAAAACCGAATGTTCCACTCATCATCACTTGGCCGACGACGAGACACTGAATTATTATAATTATTATTATTATTATTATTACATCGTTGTCATCGCAGCTGTCCCGTAGACGTATTGAACACAACACAAGTCGTAATGTATTATGTGATAATATTATAACCGTGTAGAGTGGCGTATTTACCTGTAGTGGGTGGAGTTGCGCGCAGTATTTTTCAAACACGTGCGGTTATGATTGTGCTTTTATCCGCCGTCGTATCACTCGGCATAACAAAACAATAACGTTTTTATCGGAAAACATTGCCAATAATAGTTGCTAAGACGTACACTGCATGGTGATCTTCGACTCTTGAACGCACGTTTAAAAAAAATTTTAAAACGTATTTGAGAATTTCTACGAAGGTGCGTATGTATATCGTTCGCTTGTTGTCAGTAGCGCACCCAGGATTTTTTCAAGGGGGGGGTCTAGGATTTTTTCAAGGGGGGGGTCTAAAAAACTACATTATGAAAAACAAAACTTTTAATAGATAATAAAAATAGATTATATATTATAATAATATAATATAATCAATAAATTGTTAACACCTGGTGTTATCTATATCGTATGCGAAATTTTAACAGAAAAATATGACAGTTGTATCAGAATTTGGATTTTCATCTATAAATGTAATACTATTGCACTAGTCAAGGGGGGGGTCCGGACCCGGGGACCCCCCCCTCCTGGTTGCGCCACTGCTTGTTGTGTGGAATATTTTTCGCGTTTAACAATCGATTTCAATTTCAATTGCGGAATAAGCCGGAACGAACTGGCAATGATTATCCGCACCGACGACGACAAGCTGAACCGGACGTCAAGGGAATAATAATCGACGAAATCGCCGAAATACCTGTAAGGCTAGTCGCTGACAGGCAATTTTCAGTCGCGCAACAGTTTGATCATAACCGCGCGCACATGATACAGCAATTATTCAGTCTCGTCATGGATTTTGCCGAGGTAGCTGCAGTGTGTGCTCTTGAGTTAAGGAAGAAGGAAGAAAATAAAAAAGAAGAAGAAATATTGGCTACACCCGATAACGTCACAGCGATTAATGAAAGGACGGTTTTATAAACTTCATAATGAATCACATTCTTATACGGGGATATATTTTTATTAGCTATTAATTTATTATCCAAATTCGAAGTAAATATTTAAGTAAACGGTTCTTACCATCTAATAATTGATTGGCTGGACGGTAATTAATAAAATATTTAATACTAATCAGTAATTCTTAATTGTAATTAGTTAATTGTCTGCACTTCGATTTCGTTCATGACGTCGTTCCTGAATTTTTTGTTTCAATGAACGCGACAACTGTTTGGTTACAAGTGAGGTGATACACGTTGCCACATAACCGACACAAAACAATTGCATGTAAAATCGCGCGATCGAACGACTTGTGACAAAACACAAACTAATTAGTTGGTCAAACTGATCAGTTGCGTGTCGGTTCATTGTCGTAATATATCGCTGTGGAAATCACTTATGCGATCAAACTGTTGCGCGACGGAAAATCGCCTGTCAGCGACCAGCCTATAAGAGACTCCGTTATAATAGTTCGTTTTGATATAAATTTATTGTAAACGTATTAATGGTTCGTGTACACTGCAGTGGTTAAAAATCGATACGTATCACGTATATCGAGCGGTCGGAGAAGAGTTTTTTTCAAGTCATCTTCCTCCTCCCCTCCCTCATCGTAGAAATCCTCTAAATACGCCACACCAGTGTATAACTATCGTTTATTTTATTATTTTTTTTTTCTACACGAAACGAATTTTTTTTTTTGTTCGTCTCCGCGACAACGCGTTGGAAACACCTCTCTCGCGCCTTACTCCCTATTTCATATTTTGTACACCGATGGAAACCAAGTGTCCCGTACTGCGCGCCACGATATTATTAAGTCGTCGGCGTCGGTGATGGCATAGCAGTGGTGGGCCTCGGCCAACAGCATTTTTAATATTTATACACGACTAAACGCGAGTTTGACAAGTCGGGGAGGAAAGAAATAAATATAATAACCCGGTGTTTTATTTTAGAAAAAGCTGTTAAGGCACATTGCGCGGTGTATTTTCTCGGTTCCACGATCGATATTTACGTATTATTTATGGACGACGGCAAAGACAGGTGGGGCGGCACGTCGTTAGGCGTTTACGAATGAAAATAAAACGCACGGTCCCGTACATTTTATCGTCTACGAAAGGGATTTGGAACGTTGTGTAATTGTTTCGCGTTTTTAAGCACGCGACGATCAATAACTCATATTTTTATATAAGTTTATTTATATTCGCATTACCACTCGACGACTGTGGACGGGGGGGCACAATCGCGAATAATATGCGCGCGCGGACACGTTCCACGCACTGTTAAATATAACGCGCGGTCCATAAATTACCTAATAAAAACAGCACATTATTATAATATTATGTTGTCCGTCGTTTAGCTTATGGATGACACTCGGCGGTCAATTGAGTTTACGCGCAGTAAATTTTCAAGACAAATCACAGCGCACGCGATTAACGCATAAACTATGAAAGCACGAACAAATATTCTAAATTATTACAATACGTGGATTCAAACGAATATCCGTAGAAATTACACAGCGTTACACATTACGTGTATAATGATGACGCGTATGGTCTGCAATCACAAATAGCAGTTAAAAGTCGAAAAAAATATCAGTAGACGAATTAAACGATCGCGTTATTATATTAATCGGTAATATATATATAAAAAAATTTTTTTTTTTTGTTTTTGATATAAACAATTCACGTCCATCGTCAAAACCACAACAATTCCTTCCCGTCTGTCCGCGGCCGTCTCTTAGCCGTTATTGTATATTATTATTATACATTCTCCCAGCGCGTACGGTCTTCGTGAACACTGAAGTCGACCCATAATCGTCTCGTGCGGCCTACAGCGGTCTTTCGCTCTTTGTAACCCGCCTGATTATTCGCGCTCTCGTCCCAATCATAATTTTCATCGTCGCTTTATCATGTCTGCATCATCCAACATACTTGTCACTTCACCGTTATTATTCCGCGTTCTGGTTCCTTTTGGAGCTAAACATTTGCCATAATACCTTCCTTTCCAATCTCGGCGAGTCCCTGTTCGTCGGTTTTTGTCATAGTTCGTGTTTCGCACGCGTTAAGAGCGATCCGGCACATCGATGCTTAATATAATGTCAGTTATGTTCTGGCTCTTAGACGTGTTTGGATTCAAATATATTGTCTTCGTCAACATTATTCAAGGTCATAATTTCCCTTCGCGAACACATCCCTATTAATAAAGCGCAATCGTTATACGACATCGTTAAACGTGTAATCCAGTTCTGGTATACAATACCGATACATTCAATACTTTATATAAAACTGAAATATAATAAATATACTATTCTTCGGTTTACCATAGCGTCTGAACCAAAAAATTAATTACAAAATTTGGTGTTATATAAATGTTGAAACAACGGCCAACGGTGTATGGTAGTAAACTTCAAAACGATATCTACGGGCTGATCGTGCCGTCACGCGATGGGTGTAATTCTAAACGAATACCCAGTTTTTAAATAACACGT
Organism: Chaetogeoica ovagalla; assembly: GCA_032441825.1. NCBI lineage: Eukaryota > Metazoa > Arthropoda > Insecta > Hemiptera > Aphididae > Chaetogeoica > Chaetogeoica ovagalla. The sequence continues at coordinate 9,378,619 of CM063723.1, forward strand.
ATGAATTGCGTCATATATGTATGTATATATATATATATATATATATATATATATATATATATATATGAGCACATAATAAATGCGCCTTGACACTTAAAAAAAAAAAATTTTTTTTATATATTATTATAGTCGTAAGATTAAAGACCATGTGTGTTGTATAAAAAGTTACTAAAAAGTTCTTTATTTCGTATTAATAATAATAGTAGCCGAAGAGTATCAGATTATACGAGATCAAGCGCCCACACTATAAAAATCTCTCCAGGGGTCCAATTTGGTATCACTGTGGTGTGCTTGTGGTTTATCACCGCGGCCGATCATCATCGTGCTTTAAAATATTACGAAACGTGGTCGAAATTAGAATGAGATTTAAATTCGTATAAAATCCTACGGGAACGCGACGCGTGTATCGTTTTTAACTAAGTTATTATTACGGTGCATATTATATATTTTTTTATTATTACGTCGGTCAATAAAACCAACGATATTAATTGTTACGTGAAAAATTAATTAAAAAACAATTGACAATTGATAAACGCAGACAATTATTATTGTTACACGTCTGTCGGTTGAATTCATTATACACACGTTCTGTGTTTATACGATAATCTCTAAACGAAACCCCCACGTGAGAAACACTGTATATATTGTCTATATTCGACTGTTCGTACATTATAAAGTACGTGATAATGCACATTACTGCTAAATAACAATCGAGTACTGTAACAACAGGGTACCGGGCAGCACCAACGTAATTATATTTGAATCAAGTTTTTGTACACATAGGTTGTAAAAGCGTACATATCTCTCGATTTCAACGGTAATATCGTCTATTCGAAAACACGTAAATTAACACGTAAATTGAATAGAAAAGAAAAAGTCAATAATATAAATAAATTACCACCAATCGTATACGTGATTGTAAGTCGAATGTAATACACCGTATACGTTTCATGTGCGTTTTATTTAAATAAAATTCCACATTTTTATATCAAATTGTGTATTAGAAAAGAAACGCACTAAAAAAAAAAACTCCGTTTAAAACGTATCATTCGCATATTTTAATAAAATAATGTCTAAAAAAAATCGTGATTGAAAAATAATGAAAAAATGATAAATAATATAATATTGAAAAATTGTTACGTAATAAATTTGATACTTTTCAAAATGAATATCCGATCGCGAGATCATTTGAGTAAATAAAAATTACACTATTTATTGTTCACGCCGTCGTCACGTTGTTGCCGACATAAAATATGTATATATTTATTTCTGTTTGTCGAATTTATCGATCAATAAAAATACCTACGGACTTTTTTATTATTATTATTATTCAATTTAATAATACAGTCACGAGAAATAACAATAATTTCATTTTATTGTAAAATAAAACAGTCTTTAAATATATATAAAGTTAAATAAGAAAATAAAAGACAAATTCTTGTTTTACACGAGCAAATATTATTTCCAAACGACTGGTGTGCACCGTGAAAGAGCGTCAGTGAAACGTTAACTAGGTAATAAACAACCGTTGCTGAACGTCAAAAGCAAAAGCGTGTTGTGCAGTGTCGTTGACGGTTATAACAATAATAATAATAATAATAATAATAATAATAATAATAATAATAATAATAATAATAATAATAACAATAATAATAATAATAACAATAATAATAATAATAATAATAATAATAATAATAATAATAATAATAATAATAATAATAATAATAATAATAATAATAATAATAATAATAATAATAATAATAATAAATATGCTGATACTGAATGATGCAAAAATCTGACGTCTGGAATAATATACTATTTTCAACAGGAAAAGTTATATAGTCCCGCGAATGATTTCGATTCGAACGAATGGTGAAGTATTAGATTGAGGAATAAAACGATCGACTAAATGGAAAAATAATAATAATAATAAACGAATTAAAATTAAGACACATTTCAAAACGAAATGTGAAAATTATAAAAAAAAAATTTTTTTTGACAAAATGAAAAACCAAATATACATCACGCGTTATTTTTATGTTTTCCTTTCGACTGTACATCGATCGCGTACAATAGACTTTAACGAAACACTGAAAATCACAGAATTTCATCGTGCATATTTGATATAAAGCCGCATAATGCTGGAGTGTTTTTTAGTTTTGAAATACGACCAATATTAGGATTTCGTTAATTATTACACGTTTATTAATTTTTTTTTCGTGTGGATTTGTCTAAAATAAAACGTTTTCGATTGATCGAACGAGAAAACAAAACGCTTCGAGGTGAATACAAAAAAAAAAAAAAAAAACGTTATTGAAAAAGCAAAAAATAAAATAAAAATAAAACATTATTAAATATCGCAAATTTACGCGCGCGTAATTTAATTACTTTTATCGAATGAGTAATAAATCAATTATAATAACGAATAAAATATCGCGCGTTTTAATCATTTAAAAATACAAAAACGTGTACTACAAATACGGTATGAACCGTCGAATTATGTAATTAATGTGGATAACGCGCATTTTTCGACGACAATGTTTGTTTTTTTTTAAATATCGTTTTTAATCGGAACACACGTTTCGAGGTGGTGCCACAGAACTCTGCAGGCCGTCACGCACGGGGGGACATTTCGATGTAACTCAAAATTCTCCACTTCGGTGGAACTGAAATCCCGGTTGTAAACCAAAATGAATATTTAGGTATAATTTTAGACAAACGTCTCACCTGGGGACTACAAATGAAAATCGAATAGAAAAACCCTTAATAGCGGACTTCGCCTTCTCCGTCCTATCCTTAAACCGGAATCTTTCTTTGAAAAACGAAATTACGAATTATAAATCCATGTTGAGACCCATACGGAATTCAGACACGGGGCTGTGCTATAAACCATCACGAATTCAAACAAATCAGTCGTTCCGATCCATCACTACTCTCCGTTTAACAACCCCTGCTCCCTGCATGTACGTTTCCAATATTGTTCTCCTCACAAATATACCTCAACATCGAAACCATCGATAAACATCCACTATAAAACGAATTCCATATCACACCAGCGATTGCCTCCAACCCGCTCGTCTCCTACGTTCGAGGTAGTGCAAACATTCCCTCACCCCCGGTCGATTAAAAAGACGTTGGTGCAGGGATCAATTAATTTCCTGAGCTTGAAATTGCTCTTCTGAGACTGCAGGGTTCTGTCACGGGACAGTCTCGCTCCTCGCACTGTTCGAGATATTGAATTTTTTAATAACAAATTAAAAGCAAAAAAAAAAAAAAACTCAAAATTTCAAAATAAAAAAATAATAACGATCTTCGCGGGCCGCAACAGCGCTGTGTCGCGTCGTAACTTCAGCGCAGCGCGAAACGCAGAAATAATCGCACGAGAGAAGGAGGAAAAAACGTGTGTACATGTCTTGACGGTTTTCGAAGGGGACGGACGGAGTTCATTAGGATTCCGTATTATAGTCGTGGGGTTGATTTTCACACCGTGTGTACACACGCTACGGAATATTTGGCGTTATTGGCTGTACATATATATATATGGCCCGGGCTACGCGGCCGAGGGAAATTTCATTTCTGTCGCCCGTCGCATTTTTTCCGTGCGCGCGCGCGCGTCGTAGAGTCGTTGGCGCCGTCGGCCGTTTCTCCTCTCCCTCGAGGGCACAACAAACCGCCGCCGTAGCCGCAGCCCCGCCGACACGTTTGATTGCTTCTTTTCGCCCCCGCGCGCGCGCGCGCTCTCGTTGCGTCTTTCCAGTGCCCATTAAAACGTTACGCGTCCCCGAGTCTTTTTTTTTTTTCGTTCTCTTCTCTTTTTTCTTTTCCCCCCCCCTCACGCGCGCCGCTTTCGCAAACGCGGAATATTTTATTTTATTACATCACTGGCGGCGAGCGGGTGTGTGCGTGTGCGGCTGGAACAGCAGCGAACAGGTACAATACAAATAAAAACCACTCGATCTACGCGGAGTCCATTAAACTTTCATAAGACTACGACGGGCGCGATTTGTAATGGAAAAAAGGTCCATAAAGGTGTGTGTGTGTGTGTGTGTGTGGGCGCAATAGTGTAGACGCGCGCGTTTTTTTGAAACGGAAAAAGCAAAATGACGACGACGACGACGACGTGTGCGCATCACAACACGCTCATCTCTCGGCCAATAATATTCTTCCGATAACGGCCGACTCGTTCCCTCCCCCCCGGACGGCGCGACGTTTACGACGGATCAAAGTGGAGGATATAAAATATTTTCCCTTTCCGCCGTTTTCTTGCCGCGCACACCGTGTTCGTCGTAATTTCCACGTGGCACATAATAACCGAAAATCCATTATACCGCGTCGCGGCGGTGAAGAAACGATCCCTAAAACCATAGCTAAGCGAGTCGAAATGTATTCGAAATACGTATATAAGTGCAGCGCAATACAATACGAACGCCGCGTATATGCGGGGACAGAACAATAACCACTGGCCGGGACACATATGACCGAATTCTCATCGAGGGGGGTGCGCTTTTTCCCTTATAAATATACCGGCGGCTGCAGTTCGCAGTGAACGCGTTCGAAACACGCATTACGCGCGGGCCCCAACGGAAAAAGCTTCGTGCGAACCGTCTGTGTGTGTGTGTGTGTGTGTACATGGGCGGGGAATGCAATGTTGATGCGAAGCAGTTGTACTGCACAACATTCGTTTTACCTTCACCCCTATATACACGCACGCACACCAAATTATTTAGCGGTATTCGCCCATTGTTGGCCTCCGACCCCAAGGGCGCGACCACTTTTCCTCAAAGAACTTTACAAATGTAACGACGACGGCGGCGGCGGCGGCAACTTTTATAACGTCGATATCGTTACACGCGCACTTACATACACACTCACAGTAACGCCGCGTACCTTCTATTATTATTATTATTATTATTGTCCATCATCCGACTAATGGTATTAATCCACTTCGGTACACCGTTGTTTGTGGAAAGAAACGCCGTTTCGAAAACGGGCGCGCGCGGAAGGTTTTTCGTATATAATTGCTATTCGCTATATGCAGTGGCGCACCCAGGATTTTTTCAATGGGGGGGGGGAGTCTAAAAAACTACATTATGTAAAATAAAAAACGTTTCGTGGCTGAATAATATCAATAGCACGAATACACAACGAGTAAAATACAAATTAATCCGTTAAATCGAGAATCACAACGAGAAGAAAATAACTAAAGACACGAATGCCGAAAATAGAAAAAATAAAAATCAATGTATAGGTTAGGTACAATCATAATCTTTATCCATATAATCCCCGCATCTTTATATCACTCGACACTCGATATCACGCAATGTAGAAAAACAGTGTGTTGCACTTATTATAATAATATAATACAATCACAATAAATTGTTTACACCTGGGTGTTATCCATATCGTATGCGAAATTTTCACAGAAAAATATGAAAGTCGTATCAGAATTTGGATTTTCATCTATAAATGTAATACCATTGCACTAGTCAAGGGGTGGGGGGTCCATCCCCTTGGGTGCGCCACTGGCTATAATACACTAGAGTATAGGAAATCTAATAAATTAAAAGCAATAAAATAAAAAAGTACGACGCGCGCGCGAGTCGGACGATGAGAAATCCTCCTACACACTGAAGACTGAAAAGTTTCGTTGCACGGTGGACGACACTACACAGAGGTGTGTCAAAATGTGTGTCCGTGTTATAATATATATATATATGATATATTATATACAACTAAAATGTAAAATACGCATACTATATGTATATTATAATATACGATTGTTTGCCATTTACATTTCTTACAACACAACGGCAAACTACAAATTAACAGTAATGGAAAAATGTGTTCTACGGAACACAACTGCAGATCAGTCGTTTTTCTATCTTGCGCGTTCAACATACTATCTTAAACGCATTGAAGCATTTAATCCATTTAGACCAAATTTTACAGTTGCGTCACTGATCTACCGGGGCGGCGGATTATGTATACATATGTCTTGTAATTTAACGATCGTATTGTATCATTTATAGAATTTAACGTGTGTGTTCGGGGTTGATCAAACACAACTAACGAATAAAATTTCGATTGGCCAAAAGCAAACACGAGATTCGTTTCGTTATTTTTACTCTAGTTTTTCTTCTTCTTTTTTTTTTTTTTTGTTTTCAATAAATTAACATTATTTCAATGTCCAAAATCATTTAATTTAGCGTATAACGTCATAAATTCTATAACGTCGATTTCAGTATCACACCGTTTCGCAGTTTTACTTCTGCACGCCCAATTATTTTTCAACCGTCTCGGATATGATCCACACAAGATTTTTAACAACGTATTTCAAATAGCGAATAAAATGTTTAAGAAAAAAATATGTCAAGATAAAATATGGTCTTTTTCGTTTTTGTGCGTGTGTGTTTGTGTATCGCTCGCGTATATCCGGGTAATATTAAAATAATACGCTCTACAAATTGATTTATGATACAACGAACAAACATAAAAAAAAAAAAACGGTACTTGCTGATAAGACGAAGTATATACACTGTATAAACAATATATTTGTATATTGTACATACACGTCTAGTCAAACACATAACCGTTGTATATACATGTATATCATATAAAAGTATTAAAAAAAAAAAAAACCTCGTATTTGTTTAGACGTTATTTTTAATATATAAAAAAACCAATATTTTTATAACGTATTACAATAACAATACGATATTTACTAATAAATTGTTTTAATCGCGTGCGAGCAAATGGCAAATCATAGGATTTATCGTTCGTGGATTAGGTCGTTGAACGCATAAAAAACGCATCGACCTACGTAGATTTAAAAAAAAAATATAATAATATATATTTTTCATATAGTAAATAAAACGAGAATTTCGTTGTAGTGAATTTGCAAGACGATTATTTCATTTACTTTTTACCGGATTTAAACGAACCGCGGGTGTCTCCCGCCTGCACACGAATATTATTATTATTATTAGTATTTTAAATTGTATACGGTCGAAACGGGAATAATATGATATAATAATAAACGACGTCTTAATAATAATAATCGTTTTCTCGAATTTGAATACATAGTCGCGCAAACGACCAAAAAAAAAAAAAAGAAACCGTGGCGTTGACAAAAAAGAAACAAAATCGCGTTTTTATCGTTATTTTATTCGAAACGTACGAGTTAGTAGTAAATCACGAGAGAAAAGCACACTGTGCGACGGAGAGTACAGACGAATACGATTGCGCGCGGACACCGAATACATATTATCTCTACGATAATACGAGCTGTTACATTATGATATCATATGATCCGATGATTTGTCGATCGCGTAATATATTTATATATAATAATATGTAGAAGTCTATATTGTCGTATACAAAACCGCCGTCTCGTAAATACGAGTATAAAAAAAAAAAATGCGACTTAATCGCTCTCGAAAGTGTACCTAAGCGCGACGACGATTGCGCGGGCGTCTTCGTATACGTCGTATATACGCATTGCGTATAATACATTGTTATTATAGCGTAGTGTGTCAACGACGAACGACCAAATTAAACAAATTAAACAAAAAAAAATCTCTCGTGTATATCGATAATAATAATAATAATTTAACGTTCCGTAATTTTTATCGCGTCTAATAATGTTGTATATATGTGTTATAGCACTATATATGTGTAATAGTCACTATATGGATAAAGTGTCTGCAGAGCAATTTTCCCGAGAAACGTAAGGTTTACGAAAAGTGAACTAAATGAATAGAAGAAAAACAAATTTATTTATACAAATCCGCATACGCGTTTATTCTCCGGCATATTCGGTCCACCAACTGTTCGTCGATAAAGTGGATGCGCAGGATTTATTTGGAAATCTTCTCGAGAACGCGAACGTTCGTTTTCAGTGTTGAAAACGATTTTCGAAACAGTTGTCAAGCAAAACGATCATCCGATTGATCTTGTACAATACATCGATCAATAGAACGGCCGAGCGGAACACGGAAAATGTACAAAATATTATAGCGGATATTTTGGTGTGTTAAACTAAAATTCTTGTTTTTGAAATAAGTATTATACAATTTTTTTTTTTTACATTCGATTATAATTTAAAAAAAACAATTGACGAGTTTAACGATAAAAAGTAAATAATTTGATTCAAACGCGTTTTCGTTATATAAATTTAATTATTATTATAAGTAACGGGATGTACGCGTACTAATGTATATATAATAAATACGTATACGAATAACGCGTGTCTATAAATTTAAAGGTTTTTTTTTTTACGAAGAAAACGATTATTTACTGTCTGTTGTTTAACTGTTACGCGTATCGTATAAAGTTTTTGTGTTTTATAATTGAACTGAATCAATTATTAATTACATTATTAACTAATACGTCTTATTAATGCAATGCGTATACAAATGATTAGTTACGAGTTTATATTTAAATATCGTTTTGTTAATGCGTCAATAGGAATTAATAGATGATCTTTAATTCGACACGAGTGGAACGGCGGAGAGGGGGCTGTTAAAATATTATTTGCGCGAATTTCGTCGTTATAAATTCAAAATCCGATAGAAACGCATTCATTAGAATAATTTCAATCAGTGTCCTGCACTGCAGGGCACAACGTATGTCTTTAATGCGACCCTGCGGCATATATTATAATACGTAAATAATAATAATAATAATAATAATGTCGTCATATTCGCGTCAGAGGATTTGTTCGTTACACGGGGATTCGCTGGTTGCCGCGCGCTTGTGGTCCACCGCCGCTGCGGTGAATACAATCGTTTCGACAATAATAACACACGGCCAGTGGAGTTTTATGCAAATTCGAATCTATAACGACGACGTGAATTCGGCCCCGACACACAAATACGCACACAACGATTTGTGATAATTCAAATGTCCGGCGTATAAAAGAGAGCGAAAAATAAAACGTACAAGTCCGCCGAATAATATTGTTTTGACCTCGTCCGCGCGGCGATCGTTTTGACTTCACCTGACGACCACAAAAACCCGTCACAACTGAACGTACCAAGACGAATCAACAGACACGGATCGATATTTTTTCTTTTTTTACACTTCGTAACGACCGTGCGCAATATTGTTTTAATTATATATATATATAGGTTTATGTATAATATATCGAGTCTTTATTATTATTATTATTATTATTATTATTATTATTATTGTATGTCGATCAATATAAATTATTTATTATTTCTTTATGTTATGAGTACACGCATTGTAACTGTTATCGGTATACGAGTATATAAATTGTGTTTATAAAGAAGGGAAAAAAAAGAAACGATTGTATATGCGTTGTAATTTTTTTTTTTTATCGATGTCATTTATTTAAACATTAATATAAATATATACATTTATTTCTACGTTTATTAAACGAGATAATTGTACCGAATTGTTCAATCACAGTAATAATAAAAATAATAATAAATAATATTATGCGACTTTATATTTTCCATAATGGCGATCAGAAGATTTTTTTTTTTTTGTTATATACTAGTTTAAAAAAAAAACCGGCTTACGGTGAATTTTATCCTTCAATTCAATTCGAAAATATATTAACAAAAGACTAACAACGACGAGATAATATATTGTTACGGATTCTGTGACATCTGGGCTTATAACGGAAATTATTATAATATACGGACGAATCATATTATATATTATATATATATATGTGTGTGTTTATTTATTATATACCACCATATACGACATAATATTATTGTACGAAATGAAAATATTCGACCGTGACCAAACAAAACGTGTTCTCCGACAACACGTATTATACACGTGGATTATAAAGTTTAATACTTCTTTATTGGTAGATTTTTTTTTTCTATTCGTCGATAAAGGCGTGAAACCTCTAGGAGCACACACGCGCGTAATAACGTACAACCCATAGGTGTTAGCAGAAAATATTTTAGAGTGAAGTGTGAAAGCGTTTAAAATTAGTGCTATATGATAGAGTTAAAAAATTCGTAATTAATTATAATAGTAACACACTAACAGGAGTAATGGATTAAGAGAACTCTCACGAATTAAATATTAACACATAAAAATAAACGAAGCGAATTATTTTCGAAAAATAAATTGTAAACGCGTTGAATGGCTTCCAATGTGATCAACGATTTTAGCGCGAAAATGATCACTTATTATTAATTGACTTATAACGTACACGGATCGAATTTCTTTGTCTATCACAGCCATGTTGTTACCGTTCGCGTCGTATTGAAAAAACCGTTCAACAGTATAAAAGTATTCATTGCAAGGATGGTAAGACTCGTACAATTCACCGTGAATGTCGATGGAAAAATCACGAATAATCGTCTGTTACACAAAATTCCATTGTTTTACATTCCGAGCACTACGAACCTCTCTCTTATTGAAAGTTGCGACAACTGAATTCATCAGCATCGATTCGAGTTTAAAATGTCGTTACGAATCAGATGAGAAACATAAGTGGCGATTTGACGGGGAATTCAGTAAATAATCATTATGTCACCTGCAGCTACGTCCAATTCTAAATTTCAATAAGTTTAAACGTGTTTCGCCTTCTTCGAGAAATTCCGTTTATACGTACTAAAAAAAAAAAAAAAAAAGCCGTTGTTTTTACTATGGGAATTGATTTTAACCGATTACATTCGATTGTACTAAGGCCGTAGTACTAGAGTTTATAAATTGCGTACGACGACGATTGATTTTACCGAAGTGTCCCGTAAACTCGTTTGCATAACACATTGTGCATTTAAATCAAAAGATACTACTGTAACAACATTAATAATAATAATATACCATAAAACGCAAATTCAGCAAAAAAAAAAAAAAATACGATAAAATAGAAAATCATCTTGCGGACGCGTGTGATTCAACTTATTTAGAACAAAACGCGTTATGTCGAAAATTTCATCGACGATTGAGCGTGGGACTCGTGCGGCGGACCGTCGAAATATAAATAATACGTACACACCACCGTAGTCGTCATCAAATATAATAAAAGGCGGTCGGTATAACACACACACGCGGGGACGTGCGCGGTCCCGAGAATTCGTTGCGTTACTATAATATACGCGCCGCTCTCTTCACGACAACCAGACACACAAATCATCAATTGTAAATACGTGTAATTGATATATTTATCGCCGTGATACTACAATTGTAGTATTTTCAACGTTTCATATTATTCAGCATCCCGGTCCCGGGATTCCATTCGTAATGTCGCCCCGCTGGTCTCACGCGCGTCCGCGTCGTCGTCGTCGTCGTCGTACAGAGTTAAAGGGCATTCAAAAGGCCGTGCGCGATGCAACGGAATCATTTTATTATCGTTATTGGGCCCCTCCTCATACCGTTTCGGATGTCATCTCTGCGCAGTGTTTACAAATAAAACACGGTTTTATTAGATGAACGGGCGCGCCGCTGACCGCCGCGACGGTCTCGCGCACTAACACTATATATTATGAACAGCCGATGAGCGATATCATATTAAATATACTGGTGTCAAAAGGGATTCAATGTGTCCGGGATATTGGGTAATCCTTTCGTGTACGACGACATTGATAAATTGATTTCTTAACCCAATCGTGTCGGATGCGCGACGCGCTCGTATTGTATTATATAATCACGGCGAGCGGCGAATACGACGAACGTTTCGAGATTTTCGAACAGTCAATACATTACATAATATATGTATACACTCGTATATAACGGAAGGATAACTGTAGATTTCGAAAAATTCGTCCGGCGCTTGCGCCCAGTGCTCTCGCGTTTCTGCTAACGCGCAGCATCGACGACTCGCACGAAACTATTAATGAATATTGTACACGCGATTTGAAATGGCAATGAATCCACAGTCGCGGATATCGTCGATATTCGTTTAATAACCATCTCGCGGATGCGGTTTCGATAGTTGTTGTTCATCGACTACGCGATATTTGGATTGACTCGTCGTCACCGATACACGGGTACAATGTAAAACGGCCGCCGGTTGTTATTTTTTTTTTCCTTCTCATTCTACATCAATTCTCCTCTCCGTCCCGAACTAATCGAATTCGCGTTCACGGTTCGAAATTACGACGCGGCTGTATTGTGATGGATCCTATTCCTAATTTATTGTGCCGTAGATGATGATGCTGTTTTTTTTCCCCTTCCCCCCACGATATTAACACCTTTCGCGGGCTCGGTGGACGCGTTCGAACAGCCAAAAACGCGCGTTGAACGCCGTAAATTTCCACTACAACGGCGACGGCGGCGGCGCTCGCACGTACACACACCGGCCGGACATAAATTATTACAGGGCCCGACAATGGGATGGATTTGACTACACGCGTGTTCTGCTCCGAGTTTTACATTTATTGTATTTTGCCCCCGATCGTTCGTTGTACGACACCGTTTGCGCGTATAATAATAATAATAATATTAATAATAATATATTATTATTATTATTTCGCGCATTTATTACTTTTGAAAAGAAATGAAAACAAATATCGCCCGGTGAAAAAAAAAAGAAAAATATCTTTCGTACAACGCGTATTAGGCGTTAGAAAATAAGCGAACAAAAAAAAAAAAGGAAAATTTTACCGTCTCGGGAAGAAAACGTTTACGCCATATTACGTTTTATTCAATCTCGTCCACACAAATTCACGTGTAACCGACACTGTAATTTATGTAATTTTTTTTTTCTGTTTTGTTTCTTTTCGCTCTGAACTTTTTCACGATAAATAATTGATTTCAATCGTCCGTCGTGCGAGTGTTATCGTGTACATACGGTTGAGAATAAAAAACGAATTTCACTTAAAGTACGCACATAGTATACGACGTTACGACAGAGGCGCAACCGGGGGGGGTCGTGTGTGTTTGAGGCTTACAACCACCCCCCCGCGAAATTTTTTATTTCTTTACATGTAGAACACAGAAATATTATAGCTCAGATAATAAATATTTTATTCCGTGTATGTAATAATAATCGCGTCTATTGAAAACGTTGAGATAATTGAATTACTGATGGGTGAAAAAAATTGATGAGTGATAGATGAAAAGTCATATTCACTCCGCGAGTCACAAATAATTATACCTATATCGCATATAATTTTTGTCGCGGTCCAAATTTATCGAAATACACGGAGGTATTATGTGTCTATGGTATTTCACTTATAAGTATGGAAAACACTGTCGATGCAGACACAGATAGTTTGTATACCTCCGTGTTTAAGATATAACAGTCGAAATATACAATAAAATATCCTTATAGCGTATTATTATTATTATTTTTTTTTTTGTGGTAACATATTTCTCATAACACATTACTCATATTTACTCACATGTACAGTAAACATTTAAATTTATCCAATAGATCATATAAATGTAATACAAAATTATTATGTAAATTGTAATGTATATGATGTTTGAAGCACATATATTAATATAATATGTAGTATGTTCCTACTATTTAGCATTTATTCATATTATCTAGTGTATAATGTATATATGTATAAATTGTAACCCCCCCCCCGAAAATATTTCCTGGTTGCGCCACTGCGTTACGAAAGTAAATTGACAAAATATTTAATTGTTATTACACCCGGGAAACACTGAAACGACATATTTTAAACAATAATAATAGAACATTATACGCAATTGATATAAGTCCAACGGATATTTTTTTTTTTTTAATATATAAAATATAAAGACATTGTATTATTATATAAATAATACGTATTATTCCGTTAATAGTAAAATAATTGAGATTTGTAAAATGTTAAAACATTATTAACACGACTAGCGTGTAATTTTAAAATAAAATACATTGCGCGCGAAATATAAGTAACATTTGTCTTTTGATTCGAATATTCTTATGAGAAGATTTATGCGATATATATAAATGATTAGATAATATAATAAATTATCGAATCAAATTATTGTTTTATGATTTGTTTGCTTTTTTTTTTTTTTTGTTTTTTTTTTGAAGTATTCACTGTTCGAAAAAGAACTCTGTTTGCTTCGAATAATTCGTGAATTCGAATTGTATATTATTTTAGGAATCAATATTTAACTTCGTTATCTTTCCAACGTAACTTCCGACCCCATAACACTGATATTATCCCGCTAAACCGACGAGCGGATATTTATTTAAACGTTTTTCCAACGGAAATTAACGTTGAAAACTTTTATACTCGTGTTGTATACGCGGATTATATCGAAATTATTACGTTTAAGAAACAATAAAATATCAAAAACTCTCTCGTTCATTACAACCGAAGACGAAAATGATTTACATTGGAAACGCGACGAAACAAATGATTTCGGAACTTTAAGGTGAACATTACTTACTGTGCACACCAAAATGAAATACAATATCCCCGCCGAAATCTATGGACGGCGGATTATTCTGTAACACACCTTTAATATTGAGATTAATATTGAGTTTTCGTGTAAAATTTAATATTAAAAAAAAGTGACGAAGAAATCCTATTATATATTATCGTGGTAATACATCCACAATCAGCTTCGCTATAAAACGTTTAAAAAATAATAATAACGAAAAACCAATGCGCAGTTTTCCAATAAATAAATAAAAAAAAAGTCTTATATATATATATGCACACGCTATGCGCGTACAACCACGTGGGTCCGAGACCAAAAAAAAAAGGGATCTCTGAGAGAGAAACAAAAGGCTTCGGTTTTTTCATCAATGGTCTCCTCTAAATCGCGCAGCTGCCCTCTCATTGACAATTTAATCGCAGATGTTTTTTTTCATTTTTTTTCATACTAGGGCAGGCCGCGTTATTATCCCGCGCACAAAGGGATTCCGGTTACCCCCCTATTTGGATATGAAATATTTCGTCGCGGGCCCGTGCCTTGACGTTTATTGCGAAACACGGCGTTCATAATATTAAACGCTACGCGTGCATCGTGCACGCTTTTTGGTGGTATTAGAAGACGCGCGCCGTGGAAAATTAACGATTCTCATTAGCATATTATTATTATTATTATTATTATTATTATTATTATAACCGAAGGACTAAAATTATAACTAAAAAAACAAAAAAACAAAAACTGACGACGACAACGACGCGTTATTTTGTACGTGTAAATCGTTATACCTTTCTGACAGTGGAAGCAGTGTTCGCGGAGGACAACAAATGCGGTGAAATCACGACGACGCGTTTACAAGTAAATCTGTAAAAAAAAAAAAAAAAAACGATTAAAAAAATTGCGTACACTCATATAATAAGTACGCCATATGTTATTTATTTAACGTATATTTTTACATAAAACAATGATAACGAGGCGACATGAAGTAAAATGAAATATAAATATTATAGACGCGGTGATAGCGGTAGATTAAACGTGTTACTGAGGAGACGACGATAGTTATATTAACTCGCGTTTCGATAATTACGGTCGGACATTCAGTTTTTCTGTGTCCCCCCCCCTCCCCCGTTCGCAACCTAGCTCGCGGCGTTTTATTCGAAAACCACGTGGTTGCGATGATACAGTTTGTGCGAGGAGTGCGGTGGGGTACACCTCATACCGTGGGAAGGATACGGTTAGGTTGCGCAGTGGGCGATAAAAACCGCGGGCGCATCGTCCTGTATATGCCCGCGGGAGTTCTCGTGCTCAGGAAGATATCATTCTAATGCCGCGTCGGCCGGCCCGTGTTTTTTTCCCATAATTTCAAAGAGCCACTTAAACAGCTGTTTTATTAATATTATTATTATTATTATTATTATTATTAATGAAACCGTCGGGGTTGGCCGGCCGCAATGCGCGGGATTGTGATTTATTTCGCGCTCACTCAACGCGGAATTCGCAATTATCGTTGTTATTCGCAAGCAAGACCCGCGTTCAATACGAATTCGAAACGAGACGACAATATTGCGTAACGCGCGCGTCATAATAATAACGCGCACGCCGAGGTTTTTCAGAATTATTAGTTGTATTCACGGTGCAGCACGTGGCGTATTCACACACGAGGAGCTCCTCATTGCCATTTTCCACACGTATCATATTTTCCGCGGTTGACGGCGAGGTTTCGCGCGCCCTGAAGGCAATTAATACACGGGCCGCTTTTGTCCTTTTTGCTCACCGTCCGCCGGACGGAGGAAAAAAACGTTGTCGGTGAGCTTTTCGAAAAATTTCCCCTGAGGCGAAGGGAACCGCTCGCTCTCATTTAAACCCCGCGGCGACTCGAGTGCGGCGCGTATCGCGGTGGCATTGACACTTCACGCGCGCGGCGTACGTGTCGCGGGTGAAAACGACGAACAGGGGAAGAAGATATTGAAGACTATTACTACTAAGGCAAACCGTCGTATTATATTATTATTTATTTTCGTGTGAAAAATCGTTTACAGTGATAACATTGGTAGTTGTTTTTTTCCGCCGTATTCTCAATTCGAAAAATAATATATTAACGAAAATTTCACGACGGATATAATATATTATATGAGTTGAATCCGCGAAATACAAGTAAATAATAATAATAATAATAACAATAATAATAATTACGCGGAAATCGCCGTCGGCTTATGCGCAGAACTTTTCTACGCCACACATAAATCAATGCCTCTCTCTCTATAATATATATCGTCCCTATACACACACGCGTATATAATTCAGTTAACTTTACGATCACCGATTATTTCTAAAGACGTCGTGTTTTCACACAAATTAATTACTACACATACAAATAAAATGTGAAACTCGTGTAAATGAAAAAAAAAAAAAAAAAATCCAAATTAAATATTATTAAAAATGACATATCGTCTTCGCTATTGTATACGTAGATTCGTTGGCATTTATTTTAATCGGTGTTGTCCTTGATTTTTTTTCTTTCTTTCGGAATGATGAAGCGTCTTTGACGATTACCTCGTAAACGCTTTATTATTTTTTTTTTTTTTTTTTAGTAACTATTGAAGAAATACGCTATAACATCGTGGTCGCAATAAATTAAAAAAAAAAAAAACTCGAGTACAATATTTTTTTATTTCACTTAAAAAAAAAAAAATTTACAAATTTTTTCCTTTTTTTTTTTTTTTTTTTTGAATTTCGTGCCGGGGGGGTTTTTTTTCTGGACTTTTGAGCGACTGTGTATTTTGTACTCACGCCGATTGCCGGCTCCGTTTCGTTTATAGGCACGGGGACGCGTCGAACAAGCCGCGAACGTAAAACGTCACTTGCGGAATTCACGGAATAATAAAATATATTTACGTCCATTGTCGGCACAACGGCTTCCGACGTCGGCGGACAAAACGACGATTCTATTTGTTTGTTTTTTCTCATTCCAAGTAATCCGATTACCGGCGGTGGTGCGCATAATGCGTACGCGTATTGGAAAACGGTAATGATCCGATGAGGAGACTTTACGCGACGTAAATCTCTCTCCCACGAGACGACCACCACTTATCATCCGACGGCGGTGACGGCGACAACAACGGTTTTTCTCTTTCTCGCGAACGTCGCGTACAGATTTTTTACACGATATCACAACGTGATTATACAATAAACGCGTACGAATTTCATATGCGCGGACGGGGCATAAGAGAAAGCGCGTGGGACCGCCGCTTTTATAACCGCGGGTGTAAAAACATAATTCGTTTATTACACGTAATTGCTATTAAAACACATCGGGGACGTTGTTGCGCGCGATATGTGTTCCGATATATTATTATTGTGTACACGTATATTTATATTTATTTTTTATTTTTTGACGGTTTTGGAAAACACGTGTTCACCGGGCGGCCCCACACGATAAATGAATTAGCGAAACTGGTTGTTCCGTCCAGTTATTTCTACCGCCGCCGCCGCTATACCGGCGGCTCGCGATATTGCATTATAACAACAATCCCTTAAACGGCGTACGAGAACACGAGTAATAATAATAATAATAATATAAACTCTACGACATAACGTAAGAATAAACCGCTCGTAATCCGACAAGTCGATCAGACGTTCCGTAATAAACGAATACAACAATTATACGTAATTTAAATACATTTTGAATAGAAATAAAAAAAAAGAAAAAAAATATCGTTTTACTCTCTATTTGAAAAAAAAAAAAAACAATTTTAATTTGATTGTTTATAATATATATATATATACGCATATAACGTATACAATATCGTAAATATTTTTCAATTACATTAAGCATTACGCGTTACTTATTATTTTTTTTTTTTTTCGTAACAATCCGTAGGAACGCGCGAGATAATGTGAAAAACAAAAACGTCGTTTAGAACAGCTGTTACAGCGAAAAGACGCCGAATAGTTTATTAGTGATAATGACCACAGAATTACGATATACGAATTCAATACAGCTAAAAATCGTACAAATATTCGTCGCGCTCTCCGTAATATAATACGGAAAGTATCCTCCGTTGCAGATCTCAGATTTCGATATATTCGCAGCATCATTTTTTCTGCCTGACGAACGATTGATGCTATAGTCCACAACGACTAGCTTTCTTGTATGGGGGTTTTACATTTTTCGAGGTTTCGGACGTTTTCGAGCGCATTTCTCAACGTTTTTTTATGGTGATTTATTTAAGAAATCCCGGTAATATTACAAAATAAAAATAAAAGTTCACCAAAAAAATTTTGATATATTGTTTTATACTTATATATATATATATATAACATCAGTTATAAATTGCAGGTGAGTATTGGTTTTTCAATAATACGATTACCGAACAATATTAAATCCTATACGCGCGACACAGACAGCAAACGAATAAACCGATTACATGATATTATTACGAGTGTATTAAACATTTTTCATCGTTTGGGTCGTGCACGTGATCATGCCAATCGTAAATATAAAAAAGTTAATTTTAAATGTTTTGTTTTTTGATATTTTTTTTTTTTTTTTAAAGGCATTAAATTCCGAACACTACACAAGAGTAGATTATAACGTTTTCGCGCTGCAGACGCGGCGGAATTTTCAAAATGTTCGTTGTGTATAAAATCGTGCATTACACCGTATACGTATTGAGCGCAGGCGTGTATGTAACGGTGCCCCCGAGACAGTTTTAACGTATCGAAAAACGGTAATGCCATATGTGTATCAAACACGATAATGTTAATAATAATTATCATACGACGGCGACGCGTTATCCGAATAACTATATACGCATAATATATATTTATACGCTAACAATGATGCGTGCGTGGGCATCTCCTCAGACGTGTACAATCGTTCTTTTTCTTTTTTTTTTCGTTTTCTAGAACACAAAGATCCGCGCGCGCGGTCCTCGTCGTCGTCGTCGTCCGCAATAGGCGCGTATTGTAGGCACACGCCGCTCGGTGAGCCTAAGGCACGGGGATTTATTACTATACGGATTTGTAATTGAATCCAATTTAAATATCGTTAGATTTAATCAACTGATTATCGTCGAGCTGCGCAGTACAATATAACGCGTACGGATACGGTACAATATATAAGTAATGTATTCGTATTGCGTTAATTCGTCGGAATATTATATTATATAGTAGGCCTGGTAGACACGCTAACAACATTACCGTGTACACATATCATCGAAAACATTGAAATCCGTGTAATTATTCCGCGGGCATTTTTCGATTCCCTCTCGCGGAACACGACGAAAAACAATAATAATAATAATAATAATGTTATAGGATGAGTGCTGGTGGTGGTGGTGGTCTACAATGCTATAAAGTCGATGAAATGTTGTATATTTCGCTTTACGGTGTCGATTTAAACTAATTAATGACATTAGGAAAAATCGTCGTACCACACCGGGGGACGTTTAAATCGACGGATTCGAATCGAACGAGCGCCCCCCCCTCCCAATACTTCCCGCAGATTCCTCTACAGGTACGCCCCTAAAACACAACGCGTATTAACGGCCGCCGTCTACGCGTAACAACGAAATTTCTCTCCCTTTTTTTTTTTCGTTCCTTCTTCTCTGATATCTCTTCTCCGATTCCGTAATAGAATACTCGACGACGAGAACAGAAAAAAAATAAAAAAAAATACGACACTCGCCGCGATACGTCTTCCGGATTTCCATGGTCCGCGATCATTTTCGTTATAACGCCGCACCCCACGCGCGCGCACACCGTACGGTAACGCGTACAACAATATCGTATATTATTTTATAAGGTCTTCTCTGCGTGTGCCGTCCGTCCCGTTGTCCGTACGACGCGCACGCGCGTGTGTACACACACACTGTTGGTCATTTCGTACGCATACACACAAATGAAAACAACCGTATAATAATAATAATAATAAGCTATAATATCACACATGCACACCGTAAGTAACATCAGAAGCCATCCTCACCCACCCACCACCCTTCAAAAATAAATAAAAATATAAAAGTCGATTCTCCGCGTAGCCCGTGGTCCGCGACACGTAAAACACACGCGTGCGGCGGTTATATTCCGGGGCGCGTATATACATATAATATACGTGTACGGCGTGTAAAATAACAATACACGCCCCGATGACTCGCAACAATTTACGCGGTAATTGAATATAAATATTGTTTCGGGACGAAAATATTTTAAATGTCTTCGGAACACTATAGCAATACGGTTTTCGAACAATATTATAAAACCTTACCGGTGTTCGGACGACCGCCGGACGTTGTCAAATGTGCACGCGAGACATTTACACGATCGCAAACAATTATTATATTACGAAAAAACAATATATATATATAATACGTATAATTAGCTGTATCGTATTATATATGCGATATAAAATCGTATTATACGTAAAGCGTGCGTTTACCAACCGCGCGGTTTAACAGAACGTGACTTATATATATATATATATAATACGAGTATAATGTATATTGTGCACGCAGAGACGATGACGATATTCACGCGGAAAACTCTGCGAAAAATTTACGGATGACATTTTGTCCGGTTGAAATTCGCGTGTACAAAATATGGGAGAATTTCCAAATACTTTCTCCAACAATTATCAATTACGGAAACCCGTGGCAAAAATCGTATTTACCGAATGCGTTTATTATACACGCGCTACGGGATATTATTAGGGGAACAGAACGGACGAACGGAAAATCCTTTTATGCGTTTTGTACGACGCGTTTTTAAATAGAATCGTCGTCTGTTGTATTATTATTATTATTATTATTATTATTTTTTTTCTTTTTACAGCGAACGAAAAAAACAAACGTTTTCGAAACTGTATACCGAGTTTTTATTCCCAGCATCGGGAAATCAAGATAACACGCGAGAAGAAGGAACAACAAAAAAAAAAAAAATAAATAAATAAAGCTAAAACGGACGAGCTTTCGGCTTTCGGAATACGCGTTACGACCGGCATCTCTCGGGAGAATATTACCGAGGCAGAGGATGATAAAACGTAAAGGGAAATCTGGCTCGCGCTCGTGCGCCGGGACCTTTAAATAACGATTGGAGATCCCATTTCGCGAATAAATCCATTAGTTTTGAATCTCTCAGACCTGTTGCCCGACGACACACACGTACGTCGTAATATATACACACGAATTCCCAAAACGATATTGTATGTAAGCCGTTGTCCAAATAGCGGCCACTCTCTCCAAAAACTACGAATGAAAAGAAAGAGAAAAAAATAAATATTACGTCAAACCTGTTTTTTTCACGCAGGTTTTACAACTATATACGTATAATTTATATGACTACAATACGAAAAGAAAAAAAAAAAAATAATAATAATAATAAAAAGAATTGAACTACGAAATTGTTGTATGTTTTTTTTTTTTTTTAAATTCTTCGTTACGGTCAATTGGATTATCCGATTTTTCTTTTCATATAAAAACTCCGCACGTTGTACTCGGAAAATAGATTTTAGATGTTCCGTTTATATGACCCTATACACAGAGTATATTCCGATTAGATTCAAAAACAAATGTCTCGAAAAGAAATAAATGGGATTTATATATTATATAGATATTTGCTAATACGCGATAAATTCACTCATGTAAGACATATTTATTACTTACACAACAAAATCGTTCGCCGTTTATGAAAGAAACAAAAAAAAAAAATAAAAATATTTATTGAAGAGAAAAAAACTCGATTATTTTTTATATATATATATATTATATATTAACATATAACACCGATTTCCGAGAAAACAACAAGTGTGTTTAAATTTAGCGCTAAAATCGCATATATATTTTTTTTTTTTTTACAAGATAAAAGTATTTTAAATAATAATCTATAATATAAAAATGAATCGCAAAATGTGTTGATAAGCGCATAACTCAACAACGCCTGGACCAATTTGGCCAAATCTTTTTTTCAAATGTTCGTTGAAGTTCAAGGATGGTTTTTACGGCGAGAAAAATTAGAATTATTGCTGGAAAAACCCTAAAAATAGCCCTTTTCTTTTTCCCATACAAATGATTTGTAACTAAAACGTAGTCAATTTGAGCTTTATTGCTATGGTTACAAAAATCGCGTTACCAACAGTGTTTTATTATTTTTAAATAAATAAAACAATTCGTACGGCTTAAAAGGATTTGACTTCAAGTCATATCAAATTTAAAAAAAAAAAGTTGTCTGTTACCTAATCTACTGAGTTTGCTTTTGTCAACTGTTACACGAAACAAATTCGTATATCGTGTTTTGTGCAGAGTGTTTAGTTAGTTAGTGTTTGTTTAGTTCGTGATTAGTGAAAAAATAATTTATATTTGATATGCCTCCTATAAGACGAAGCAATTTAGGTAGAAGAACCAGAAATGCTACAAACCAAGCTAATTACCGATCTAATCGTACTGCACAAGAACGTGACGACGGAAATGAACGTGAAAGAATTCGGATATCACAAACGCGTGAAGCGCGAGCGCGACATTCAACTAATAATCGCGCAAGTTTGAATCGAGCTGCTTTCAGTTACGATGTGTCAATTGACTACAGTAACTACCAATGTGTTGTTATTGGTTCTATGAACTCGGTTTGCTCACACTGTAAGGCATTAAAATACAAAAACGAAGCCAATGGATTGTGTTGCGCAAATGGTAAAGTGACATTGATACCATTGGATCCACCACCAGAACCATTGTACTCATTGGTTTCAGGAATAGGAACAGATTCTATACACTTTTTGACAAATATCCAACAATATAACAATTGCTTTCAAATGACTTCATTTGGGGCAACAAATGTAGTTCGGGAAAATTTTATGCCAACTTTCAAGGTATGTATTATAGCAGTTACTCATAATTATTTTAGCGAACAAAATTTTCTGTCACCAAAGTTAAGATGTGTCACTAATCTTCAATTTCTTAATCATTACGAAATATATCACTTATATTATAAGTTATTATCACTTATATTATTATTATCATATTATATGGTGTTTCAGTTTCAGTGACACTTTTATTATATTTTATATTTGATAGATATTAGTTAAAACTAAATATATACTTTTTAAGATCAAATATTATTTAAGTTTGATCACCGACAATCCATTAATTTATACCACACCATAATATTTTTTTTTACAGATACAAGGGCAAATATATCACAGAGCAGGTTCACTGTTACCAGTGTCAGATAGCGACAACAAATTCCTGCAAATTTATTTTATGGGCAATTCACCACAAGAAATTGATCTGCGTTGTGCACATAACAATTTAGTAAAGAGGTCTATTGTAGAACAATTACAAACTTTATTTCATCAACACAATCAATTGATTATATTGTTTAAAACTGCCCTGGATCTGATGCCATCCGATAATCACAAAATTGTAATCAGAGCTGATAAAACACCTGCAGGTCAACATACAAGACGTTTTAATGCACCAACTATTGATGAAGTTGCTATCGTTGTAGTTGGAGAAAACTTGGAATCCCGTGATATTGTTTTACATCGTCGGAATGATCAATTACAACGTATAAAGGAAACACACCGCTCATATGATGCACTGCAATATCCCATTATATTTTGGCAAGGTGAAGATGGCTACGATTTCTCAATAAAAATGATAAATCCCATTACAGATAACTAAAATATTAGTTTAGCTATGGCGATAATATCTCAGTCATTATATTATGTATTTTAATTTTATATTTGAATGTTATTAAAACAAAATCTATTTACAGGTTCTGAAACCAACAAAAAAGTCAGTTCAATGAACTATTATTCATACCGCCTAATGATTCGGGAAAATGAAGATAATCACATATTGAAATGTCGGCGATTATATCACAAATATGGTGTTGACATGTATGTTAAAATTGAAACGGAGAGATTAAAATTCATCAGGTTGAATCAAACCAAACTCCGATCTGAAGAGTATATTCACCTTCGAGATGCGATTAATACTGATGGAAATGCACAGAATGTCGGTCGGATGACTATTCCTCCAGCAACATACATCGGAAGCCCTCGGCATATGCACGAATATGCTCAAGATGCCATGTCGTATGTTCGTCATTATGGTACAGCAGATTTGTTCATCACATTTACATGCAATCCGCAATGGATAGAAATCAAGCAGGAGTTATTCTCTGGGCAATCACCCATTGATCGTCATGATATTACAGCCAGAGTCTTTAGACAAAAGTTGAAATCTTTAATGGATTTCATCGTAAAACATAATGTGTTTGGTGAGACACGCTGCTGGATGTATTCTGTGGAGTGGCAGAAACGAGGATTGCCACATGCACACATTTTGATTTGGTTGGTTGAAAAGATAAGGCCAAATGAAGTTGATGCAGTGATATCAGCTGAAATCCCTAATGTACAAGTAGATCCTGGATTGCATGAGGTAGTTATCAAAAACATGATACATGGTCCCTGTGGAACTCTTAATCAATATTCACCGTGTATGATGGATGGTAAATGTTCAAAACGATATCCACGGACATTAATATCGGAAACAATTACTGGTAATGACGGTTATCCATTGTATCGTCGCAGATCGACAGCAGACAATGGAAAATCAACAATTGTCAAATTAAATCAACAAGATATTGAAATAGATAATCGTTGGATTGTTCCATATTCACCCATTTTATCAAAGACATTCAAAGCACACATCAACGTTGAATCTTGCCATTCAGTGAAATCTATTAAATACATTTGCAAATATGTAACCAAAGGGAGTGATATGGCTGTGATTGGAATTGGTGCAGAGAATTCCAATGATGAAGTTACCCAATACCAAATGGGCCGCTATGTCAGTAGTAATGAAGCAGTTTGAATATTTTCTTTTCCTATTCATGAGAGACACCCTTCTGTTGTTCACTTAGCTGTGCATTTAGAAAATGGACAAAGAGTGTATTTTACAGCACAGAACGCAGTACAAAGAGCTGCTCAGCCACCATCTACTACATTAACCAGTTTTTTGAGACATGCCAAAACGATGATTTCGCACAAACATTGCTATATTCTGAAATGCCAAAATATTATACCTGGAATCAATCCTCAAGGAGATTTATACGACGGAAACAAGGAAAACCAGTTCCAGGATATACAGATGTATATTCCACCGATGCGATTGGCCGGATTTATTCAGTACATCCAAGCAATGATGAATGTTTTTACTTACGACTGCTATTAGTCAATGTACGTGGCCCAACATCATTCCAACAATTACGAACTGTTGATGGTGAATTGTGTGGATCCTACAGAGAAGCCTGTCAACGTTTGCAATTGCTTGAAAATGACGCTCATTGGGATCAAACTCTCAATGATGCTGTAATATCATCACACGCTCATCAAATACGAACATTGTTTTCTATAATCATATCTACATGCTTCCCATCAAACCCAATTGATTTGTGGATCAAGTACAAAGATTATATGTGTGATGATATTTTGTATCAAATACAGAATAGAATGGGAAATCCAAATATACAAATCAGTGAAGAAATTTACAATGAAGCATTGATTTCAATTGAGGACATGTGCTTGATAATGTCAAACAAACTATTAATTCAATTAGGCCTGACCGCGCCCAATCGTCCAATGCATGACGCTTTTAACCAAGAGTTGCATCGAGAAAGACTGTATGATCTCAACGCTTTGAAAGAATTAATTCAAACAAATCTTCCACTGTTAAATGAACAACAGAAGTATGTATTTGAAACTCTTATGAAAGTAACAAATGATGAAACTGGAGGATTTACTTCTTAGATGCACCTGGTGGTACAGGAAAAACTTTTGATTTCATTAATATTAGCAACAATTCGCTCACAAAATAAAATTGCACTTGCACTCGCTTCGTCGGGAATCGCAGCAACTTTGCTTGAAGGTGGTCGAACAGCCCATTCAGCACTAAAATTGCCATTAAATATGCAAAGCAATGAAACTCCAACCTGCAACGTTTCGAAGAACTCTGCAATGGCAAAGGTTTTGCAGCAATGTAAATTGATTGTTTGGGATGAATGCACGATGGCACATAAAAAATCTTTGGAGGCTTTGGACAGAACCTTAAAAGATCTACGGAGCAATAATAACCGATTTGGTGGTGCAATGATTTTATTAGCAGGAGATTTTCGTCAAACATTGCCGGTGATTCCACGATCAACGCCAGCTGATGAACTCAATGCATGTCTAAAGTCCTCCAGTTTGTGGAAACATGTCAAAGTACTTCATTTAAGCAAGAATATGCGTGTCGAGTTGCAAAACTGTACACGGGCGAAGCCGGGTAATTCAGCTGTAATAAAAAATACAAATCTTTGGCACGGGCAACGCCGGGCAGGACAGCTAGTAATAATAATAATGAATTCGTTCTTTTTTTTCTTCGCAATTTTATAAGACTTATATATATATATATACCCGAATATTTTATTTATATTAAAAAAAAAAACAGAACCACCTCCGATTGCAAAGCGCAGCTTTTGTTTTAAAAATGTCTCGTAAATATAAACACGTTGAAAATGAGAAAAATGCTGAGAAAACGTTTGTCCTACTCCTCGCCATCCACCCGACCAAAAACAGTAAGTTACCTATACCTGCAGAACCGCTCGTGGGACAACAAAGCGATATATTATTCCAACTTTATTGTACCCCTTTCTTCTTCACCACTTCAGCATCGTCTGCATAATAGTAATCCGTTATAAATTACCGCTATCGTCTTGTATTCTCGGTATATATATATATATAATAAAAAGAATAATAATGAAAAAAAAAAACAAAAATAAGAAAGAGAAAAAGAAAAGTTAATAAAATGTAGATTTCACTTGGCCTCGGGGGGGACCTGCGCACTCCTGGCGGCATATAACGATTGAAATCCATTATTCAAATGTCTACCATTCATGTTGCATATAAGTAAATGCCTTTTTAACAAAAAAACAAAAAAAAATTTCCCCCGACATATACACCACCACCACCACCACGATCGATACATATATATATATATATATATATAATACATTTTTTTTTTTTTTGTGCATCTGTTGTCTGGCAAAGTTAACCTGCTCGGTTACTTTTCTCCAATATATACCATCTCGGGAGAGGAGAGAAAAAAAAACGCAAAATATTCTCCGGATCCTATCCGTCGTGTTTGAAACAGAGAGAGAGAGAGAAGTAAATTTATCGCGCGTCTTTGTACCATGCGAGTCGCGCGTACATGCGTTATTCAGGATCGACAAAAGTCACACGCGGCCGGGTGCTTGGAAAAAGTTTCTGCGAAGTTCCGAGAGCAGTTATTCTTTTTCTCGAAAAATAAAATAAAGAGAAACCGCGCGAGTTTTAACCCGCCGCAAATTGTTTCCTTTGGATAACGTCCAAAAACCATATATAATACACACCGCACGAGACGGACGGCCAATCGGGGAGGCGTGTTTGTATATATTTACACTTTTACACTCTGGCACAGCCACTCGGACGCAATGTGTACAATATATAATATATAGTTTTCTCTTGCGCGGTAAAAATTGTTTCCTCGTGCATTACGACAATAATAAGTGTA
Source organism: Chaetogeoica ovagalla (assembly GCA_032441825.1). NCBI lineage: Eukaryota > Metazoa > Arthropoda > Insecta > Hemiptera > Aphididae > Chaetogeoica > Chaetogeoica ovagalla. The sequence continues at coordinate 9,406,536 of CM063723.1, forward strand.
CGGCCGCCGATCGTTACCACCTACTTGTAGCATGATCGGCGGCTATTCTCGGACGATATTCATCTCCATATCGTATACATTATGTACAGTCGACTGTCGACAATTCCAAAACCTTCGGCGGTTCGAAGTGAATGCTCGGTGGTCCCTAGAAAATCACGCGGTACAATTCGAATGAAAACAACGCATTTTGAGTACGCCAGGTAATTCGAAGTTTCATCCGTTCAACGCTCGTAATTCGAAGTACCGAACCCATTCCCATACGCATACTGATATTTCCGTTTAATAATATTCACTACACACGATCGTGTAGAAATTTAAATGATTATTTTACGATAACTGTAGGAATTATTATCGTAAGAACTTTATTTCTTAATCGTCCACTCATCGTGATTTAACTCGTCGATAACCGAATGTAGTTTTATTTTAGTTTCGTTTGGATAGTGGTAAAGTGAAGTTCTTGTGATGAATGCGTTTAATTTAATAAAAGAAAAAAATACACGTCTTTGACACGATTTCGGGGGAAAAAAAACAATTGATCGAAGCGTTTGAAAGAAGTGATAAAAAAAAAAAAAACCGATGTGACCAAGACATTTGATGTTCCTTTAATTACACTGTACTCTTTATTATGTACAATAATAATAAAAAAAACAAAATTTTTTTGTTAACTCTCGGCAATTTGAATTTTTTTCTTTTTTTTTTTTTTTTGCTCTCTCGATATTTCGAACTACTCAGCAATTTGAACACTCTGGATAATTCGAAATTTTTCAACAGTCCTACAGCCGATTCCGAATTATCGAGAGTAGTCGACTGTATACGGAAAAATACATAGCCGCGCCGCACAAATAACTGCGAGTTTTTTTTACACCGGATTTTCTCGTTTTAAACCTCGTGCGCGCACGTTGTGTAATATTTCATTTTTATTTTCCTACATAAACGCAAAAGCTCCTCTCCCCCACACACCGAGGCAGCACGTAAAAATATACGTTTTGTAAGCCCTCGGCCGAGCGGACTAGTGCGCGCGATTCCCAAGTGAATACACACAACCCCGCGGCGGCGGCTGCTGCTGCCGTCGCACATGTGCCCACAACTGTTATAATATTATATACGGTATTATAGTGTATTACAATATTTGAACGGCGAGCCAGAATTATTATTTCTCGGACTTATTATTATTATTATTATTATTGTAATATAAGCCACGAGTGTTAATCAATTATGTATAACGCGGGACGTTTTCCCGTTACTGCCGCGCATATCTCGTTATATAATAATTAAATAATAATAATAATAATATTAAGGGAATATTTAAATATCACACGCTATTTCGAATCCTTTGGTCGTCGTAAGGAACAAAATCGATACACCACCACCGCCACATTGATAATATTATATTAGCTGGGTTTTGAAAGACTATATATAATAAATGGCTGCTTATATATATTTTTATTCATATATACAGAATTCGTCCGCAGCCGACGCGTGTGTTTATAGCAAAACCGGACAGCGTTCGTTTGTCGAATGTCGAACGAATTTATAAAAAAAAAAATCTTTTTTTTCTTTTTTCGTGTTCCTTCCGTTGGGATTACGAAAACGTATTTTGTCTGCGTACATCGGACACACGGTCAATTCGCGTTATTCCGAACGGAGTTATGTTTTTCAATATTACACGCGTTGACTCGTACTGCGCACGTTCTCTCCACGCGTGTGCCCGTCGTTTCGCGCGTATCGTACGCATTAACAATTTTTTTTTATTGAAAAAAATAGATCGCGCGTATATTATCGTTTCGTATGATACACGATTGTTGGAAAATGACTCGGATATTGAACATACGAAAATGTTTTCATGACGATGATGATACGCGGGTTTCGCTCGGTCTCGTCAGTTTTTTTTCATTAAAAAAATAATCTTGAAAATTCAACCGCCGCGGTTGAGCGTATACAGATTTTCAATAATAATAATAATAATAATCCGAGTGAACGCATAATTTGTTACTGTTGTTTTCAACCAGACGCGGTACAGTATTAATTGCCACGATAATATTGTGTGCAAAATAACCTAACCGCGTTCGAACACCGCGGGGGCCAGTGTTACTCGAACGAATAATAATTTTTCTTGCCGCGAGTATAATGTTACTACGCGTTAAGGTACGTACACTCGTAAATCCTCGAGTATAAATCCTCCGGGGTCCCCGGCCTCAAGGAAAGGCCTCGTCCGTCACACGTCCGGGATGTACTCGAGGATTTTGTCCGTATCAGTGTACGTGATAAACCACCAATGTGGCAAACGTTGTATAACAAAAATAAAAAAAAATTAACACATTTAATGACGATAATAATAATAATAATATGATAATGAATTGTCAAGGCAGGCCTCACAGTGCGCCTCCCTCGACGCGTGCGACTTTGAACCGTACAGTTCGTGTAGTTCGCGCGGTTTTTCCTTTCGGAATTTCGGAAGGCACTCTCGGATTGTGCAGGCCGACGTATTATATTCGTCAAGGCCCTACGCACGCGAAGGAGATTTCCTCAGGAACTGAACTGCGCAGGTGGAAACCTCGAGGATTTCCTCTACGCGTGTACGTACACCTCCTCTATACGATACGTACGCGCGGCGATTCGAAGCGTATAGTATCGTCGTTGCGCCGCCGACACGGCGTTTCTCGCCGGCCAAACGCGAAACGCGAATAATCAACACGACGACGAGGTATATCCGACGATTTCAGCGGGCGATCGATCGAGGCACACCGCCGGCAATTTTTCGCGATAAACGCGCGCACACGCCATCGCGAAAATCAACAGATCACTGTGCGCGCGTATTTTATTTACAACGCGTAACGTTTATCGGGAAACGCAGTATAAAACGCGCGCCGGGGCTGCCTGCAGATACAACAACCGCGACCCGGTCTCCCCCAAGAAGCGCGTACGGGGCGGCGTTTATTTTGTCCGCGCGCGCGTTATTTCCTACATTTGTTTGATTACTCCCCGCGTCCGGCTGACTGTCCCCGTCCCCGCGCACAAAAACACCCACCCTCGTGTGTCGTGCGCAGAGCACCGCGGGGACGACGGCCACTGTGTACACTCCTTGGTACCGTACACGGCGTATTATAATAGAATATATGGGCAGTACCCATTGTGCGGTGGCCGCCACGTGATCCCCCCCCCCACACACATCTCCTCCTCTCCCGGACTCCTTCGCAACTCGCGCAGTCGTCCACTCCCATCGCGCCCGCGCGGGGAAAGGGTCTTTTAGACGGCGGCCACCGCCAGCACCTTTCACGCTCGGCACAAGCTAATTTCACTACATCCCCCGTACGTACGGCATACGCGCTACGCGTGACGAACGCTTTTCGTTGGGGCCACCCGCTGTTTTTACAGAGCACCGTCAATATGTAATACACGAAGGGTTCGAAACACATTTTTTTTTTAGAAAAAATTATATCGAATAAAACGAAATGAAGAAAAGAAGAAGAAAAAAATCCATACACGGCTGCGGTATTGTACGCGCGCGCGCGCACGAAAAACGACTACGTAGACGAAATATCGTTTGTACCGTACTATGTAATGTCGCGCCCGTCCGCGTGATTAGATTTTTCGGTTTCGCGTTAAGGAGATTTTGTGTTTTTCGCATTCTGAACGGACCGTGAAGGAGATGATAATGTATTGGTTTTTCTTTTTCGTGCGTCCTCCTCCCCCCCAGTTACCCTGCGAAAATTCCATCGGCGAAGATCCCGTCCGTACAGTCATATCGCCGCCGGACGACTATCGTTCGGTGACAAATCGCATTTAGTACGTACACTTTAAACAACAGGTCGCGCGCGTTCGTCGATTGTCTCAATACCATTTTTTTCAAGCGTTAGCAAAAAAAAAAAAAACTACCGAAAAACTGTAAAAACGCGTTTTCGTCAAAATCGATTATCGTCGATCATTCGTAAATTTCACAAACTGTGCTAATGGTCGTAAAAATCTGAAGTATTCGTCAAAATGAAAAAAAAATAAAAAAAAATAAATAAATTCTTTTTTTATTTACGACGATTTATACGGCAATTATTGTAGACCGCGTTGAAATACTTAATTCGTATAAAAGAGGTGAATTTTCGGTTTTTTTCAGGTTTAAAAATTCAGTACGCGGTACTTCAGAAATTTTTAGTCAATTTTTTTTTTCTTTATACGTATAACCGTGTAACGTTTCTCGACAAAACGTATTAATATTGTTTTGATGGAAATGACAATTGAAATATCACAAACACCGTTTGATTTATTTTAAGGAGTATTATTTTTAAATATATATACTATAAATAATATACAATCACATCGAATCGGAATCGTTTTTTATACAGCGTAATGATTCGCGCAACGATCGCCTTTCAAATGTTGTACACTGTGTATCATAAATGTACAGCAATGACGTCTTTATTTCAAATAATCCACTAATCTTATGTGGATTACTTTTACATCGCGGATCTTTCCCCCCCACCCCCCCGGTTTTTTTTTTAAGGAGTTTACAATACCTATTAAACGTATATAAAATACCGTATGGGCTACGCACACGAGTATATAATATATGCACAGCAGTTGGAACGGTTCTTTAATCAGAATACGTCATTAGGACAAACGACGACAAACTCGTTACCACTGCAGCGCGTAATATGACAACCGCAGAAGAACACGTGTTACGCCTCATTCGCGCGGGTTAATATAAACGCGTCGACGAATCCGGCACGCGGTTGCGGCAATAAGACGGGCTGCGCGAAGTACACGTAAACACTCGGTTTTGCATTCGGTGTGTAAACATTACACATCCCGTCGTCGTCGTCGTCCGAACGTAAGGCGATGATATTGTACCGGATTCGATTTCAGCTCGGGCCGACAAACGAGTGTGATCACTCTCGTATATCGTTAGCCCAATTTGTTTTCAATCCAAACATTGGCTGCGAACAAATTTATTCGACGCAACGCCGTGGCTCCGTGGTCACCCTCTCGTTCTCGCCCAGCTTCCTGCGCGACGTGATTCATGTACGCCTCATTGTTTCGGCTAATGCGCGCACCTCTTTGTTCTTGGTGTCTTCCTCCTTATCGCGTCCCTTCTATCATCCCTTCGGTTATTTAAACCGCAGAATTCGTCACTTGCATGTCACTATCATCCGCCATCTCCTCTTTTTTAGTACACGTATCATCAATATGTTCGATTTTTTTCTTCTATTGTCCTTAACCCGCCCTCTTTTGTTCTTCTTTCGGTCCAATTCAATCTCACTCCACCAACACCTGAACGTTTCTACAGAGCCTCCAGCATTGAATCGTTTTTATTATTATTTATTATTATTCATGTCTCGCGCGTGATCATTAACGCCACACTACAAAAATACGTTTTTTGTTAACTTTTTTTCAGTATTTATGTTCATACATTTCAGTAATTTCTTCTTTTCGTGGTAGATATTTTTCGCTTGACCTATTCTGCTTCTCTTTTGCGGGATTTTCCATCATATCTTATAATGCTACCTAAGTACTTGTAACGGTCAACTCGGACGATTTCTTATACAGCAGCGTTATATTTATGGATGGTATATTTTTCTTGTAGCTTACTCGGATTTTTGTCTTGGCTACATATTTTATTTTCTTTATTTCAAATCTATTCCCATGTATTTTATCTAAGTTCATTTTATATATATATATAAATCAATTCGTGTAAAGTTTCTGTTATAAAGTATCGTTTGTATATGATGCATAAATTATTATAGTAGTTTCGTCCAAAAAATTAATTAGTAATCAGTGGAAACAATAAAGAATTCAAGTGTTTACGGAGATTATACATAAGTTATAATTAAAACGCACGCAGTTTTCAATAAACCGACGCGCGTAACATTAAAGAGTTACAGCGATAAATATCGTTTGTGTAGATAAAAAAATATCAAACCGAATTGTCTCGTAATAAAAAAAATGCGCATTTTCAGATTACGAGCATGCGCGGAGCGTACTTTGATATTTTAATAATAACGCGTTTTAAGATCCTTAGGCATTTTTACGATTGTATTTTATGAGTCGTTAAAACACATTTTAGAAACGTTATAATTATATATTTTTTTTACACTTCAAAATAATAATAAATTATTACTAGTACTGTAGACGATAAGATAAACTAGTTATAGGACCAGTGTAATATGAGATGGATTGTGTGTGTGTGTATAATCGAACAATTCAAAATATAGACGACATATTTAATTCAAAAATTTTCCGCATTTTCGAATCCAGTCATCATAACTACATTTTATGAACAAAGAATACGACTCAAAATGCAGAAATTATTATACATATACGTACATATATACGAAATCGGCTACTACGAATACGAGTCGCAATAACCGATAAGCAATCATAAAGCCAACAACGTCTATGTACCCGTTTCCAACGACAATGTATATTAAAATATATTATACAAACAACCGACTTCATATACCGAATTTATCGTGTAGGCTTAAAGCGCGATTTGATGTTCGTTTTCTGCGTGCACTCTTGAACATATAGACAGTGTTGAATTCAGACATTTTTTCTAGGGGGGGGGCTCCCGTTTTTTAGTCGACTTTTTTTAGTGCAATTCATATACTTCGATTTCGGCAAAATATACGATTATATAGGTATTTATGAGGTGTTTTAATGTAAAATGGATAAATTGTATGATATGCATTATTGAAGATAATAAAATCGTAACGAGTATTAGATATTTTATAAATATATTTTTTTCACATTAAAATTATCAGGGGGGGGCAAATAAAATTCCAGGGGGGGGGAGCAAATGCCCCCCTGAAATATACCTGGATTCAACACTGCATGTAGAAGAACATCAACAGCAAATATACCGAGTGCGCAGAAATCCGAGTTCGATCACCAAAATATGATAGTGTGCACCGAACGCGCACCGCGTTCACAAACGATGACAGGGCTCCGATAGGCACCTCTATAGGCAGAAGCAGGTTGGCTGTTTGCACGCGTCTATACCGATGGTCCATCATCCATCGATTAATGACTGGCGTACATGTTTTGACATCTGGGCGTATACCTCGTCGCGTTACACCGGGACTTCACCGATCTCACTTAATAACAATATCAAAATTGATAAATATACGCGCATACTACTATGCGTACGTTGTTTCTACATGAAGACGTCGGCTGTCTGGAATGTCCGATGATTAATATATACTGCTATAATACACAATATCCATTATTTCAATATCTCTTCGCGATTGCGCCCTGCGATGCAACGTGTTTGTTTGGTTTAGCCCGCCGCCGAGCAATAGACATATATATTATTTGATTAATTTAGATAATTCGTAAATAAATTTCCAAACTCGTATCGTGCACGATCGTGTATTATTATTATTATAAACATTTTAAAAACCACCGTTAATACATTATTTACGATATATATATATGTGATATTTTACGCGCTTATCTCGCATCAGACACACTAAAAAAAAAAAAATTATAATACGCGGCGTATAAATATTATACGTTATTCCGAATAATATAACAATATAATTACACATATTATCGAAAACAACATGTACGAGATGATAACGGTTATTGGAAAAAAAAAAAATATATATATATAAAATAACGATCGTTAAAATAAACCACTAAATCATTTAACACGCGATATATGTATATAAGACTAGATCAAATTATTATACAATAATAACAGTAACGACGACGATTCGTTTGAAATGTTTTCAAATATTACACAACGTTTCTGTTTAATAATTATTATATGTATAAAAAAAAAATTAATCGTAATTGCCCCCCGCGGTTTTGATAAATCGTATTAAAGTAAGTAAAAGCCAAATACAATCACGATGGATAATATGTGACGTTTTAAAATATTGCACATAATCTCCCCACACCATCAACAACACTATATATGATGACTAAGTATTTATATGGATTAAAAAAATTATTATTTACGACTTTATATTACGATTGTACAAAACGCGCGTAACGAAAACTGATTGAGATTTAACTATATTTATATAATGGTGGTTATATTACAGGAAATCAAAATGTATTCTTGAAAAAAAAAAAAAAAGAATGAAATGAGAACTGATACGTAACCACCCGGTACGTGTTGTCGTTTGAGTAAGTCATACGTACACGTTATAGGTTAGGCTATTACGTATATTTTATATTGCGCAGTAAAAATAATTCTTTATTTGGGCGGAAAAAATAAGAAATACGCATATATTATAAAAAACAATATAAAACAAAAAGAAAGATTACGCTTGGAGTATTTAAAAAAAAAAAAAAAACAAAAAAACTTCGCTTTTGGATTCCAGATTGAAAATATGTCACGATAAGATTATCGCGTTAAAATTGCGGACCGTGTGTCGTTTCGATGTTATTTATTATTATAAGTGTTTCAAAGACTCAGTGTGTTTTAATAGCGTATTTTTTAATCGAAGTGATCATTGAGAGGGAGCGATCGACGGATTCATGAGGACGCGACCTACACGGGCAAACGAAACCGTGCGAAGCCCGAGAGAACCCGGCGCTGCCTTTGGGCGTACCGCGATAGTGCGGAAAACGTTTGAAAAACGCGTTTACGACAAAAACCGTTTTACAGATGAAACGTTTCACGGGGGGAGGCCACTGCGAGTGCATTGAATGACACCGAGAATTCACACACAAAAACGAACTACGATATCATCAATACGACGCGATAACGGAGGTGGCATGGAACGTTTCGTGATCCCAAACAAGTTATAATATTAACAATTTTTTTTCAAAGCTTTAACGCGTCGTATTCATTTGTTGTATTCTACGTAAAAACGTATTCGGTGTTGTTTTTCCGGCGAAGCGTTTTTTCAACGAAAAACATCAACGGACTCGACTAATTTATAAACCGCCACTGATTCACGATAGAAACCCGACTGGATTTGAACTATACAATTACGCGTACGAGTAGAACGGAAAAAATCATGCGTTTTCTCTCCGTGTTCAAATCGTCGTCGGTAGAAGAAGAAAAACCACTTCTCCTCCATCGGTAACATCCGATAATGGAACTTCTTCGCGTCTTCCCGCGTACCCGCCGCGCTCCCATATATTATAATATATAAATATAAAAAAACAAATTAATCCCCCACCCCCCGTTTGATGTAAATTCGCAGTACTCACGAAAACAAAAAAAAAAAAACCAAATTAATAATATCGCGCCTCTCACCCTCCCCCCCAGCTGGATACGACGACGGATGATCGTGTGATTTCTCCTCCGGTCCACCGCGCGCCCGCCTGTCGCACATACAATAGCCGTTTCGGACGACGCGCGCCGCTTATATCCGGTCGTCGGAGAGAGAGAGAGAGAGAAAAAAATATACCCAATAATAATAACGAAACGGGATAATAATATATCACATTAGCTGTATACGTATTATAGTTACACACACCCGAAATTTCGTTCGATACGCGCGCCCGTCGTCCATCCAATTCCCACGCAGCGGCGAATGGTGTCCGGATGACTTGCCGATTCCTCCCGCGTTAATTATATTTATTACTGCCGTCGATACAGTATACGCGTGGTGCGCGCCGGGCAGAATATTGCGATTCGAACGCGTTGTGGGGTGGAAATCGTTCGGATAAAAGTATTCCCGCGGCGAGCGCGATCGCGTAAAGAGACGTGTAAAAGCAGCGGCGCGCGTTAAACGGTTTTGTTTTAGCTCCTCGCCCGCGGTACATCGCACTCGTTACGCGCGCACGGTGGCGTCGCGGGAAATGGAACTGCCGGATATACGTATATATTGTATGGGACGTTAACGGCGGTAATGAAAGACAATTGTTATTTATTTTATATATATATGTATATTTAAGGACGTAATATTATTATAAATATGATGTGGAAAGCGGCAGAATCAGACAAAATATAACTGCTATTGGAAAATGTTTTAAAACCGATTCCCAGTCGTTGTTGGCGGTAGCTTGCAGAGGGAAGCTTTAAAAGGGTTCAACCCACAGACTCCCCCTAGTCTCTGATTTAGCACCTCTCCCCAAGAGGCCACCCGACTGCATTAAGACAATGTACGGCGTTTTCTGCAAAACTGCGCTCAAGTCAGAAAGTTGAATTGTTGTAAACGTTTAATTCCAGTGAAGACCGTCAAAGTCAAAGACTTCGTCGAGGAACCGGCGCATTCCATAAGATTGTACAAGACGCTACATTTGGCGTTATACATTTACCTATTATCAGCAGCGTGTGACGCGACGCGAATGGTCGTTTTCGGCGATGCGTCGCATCCGCGATTGTAACAACGTCTCGCAGGATTTAGATTTACTAAATTGTCGTCTATTTCGTGTATTGGACGAGAGTCATCGAATATAATAAAATCAATACGGCAAATACCGTGATTTGTAGACGCATTTGCTGAAAACGATCTCGTAAACTCAAATTATAAAATTTATATATCATGATCTCTATATTATTTATAAAATGTTATTTTCTGATACGCGCCTACATGAGCGCGTGTGTGTGTGGGGGGGGGGTATGTTATAAGAAAAAAAACCACTGAGGCTCTAGCCCCCACCCCCACTCCTAGTTCAGAGGCCTGATTCCGCCTATGATTCAACTGCCTCTCCTCTCCCCCTCTGCTTGACCTCTTTTATTATATAGTCATAATAAGCAATAATAATATAATATCTTATTGATTTCTGTTACGTTATTGTTCAACAATTAATAATTTCTACTTTATTTGACAATCGAATATTTCAGTATTTGAAATTTAATAATAATAACAACAACAAAGCGTAAATGAAACATAATTATTATCTGTTTCGTTTGTTTTTTCGACTTCGCCCGTCGATTTACCGGTGATGGTAGTGATTAGACTAAAACCGAAAATAACGCCTTGCTCGTATATCATTTTATTACACCGCCCCCCACATGACGCCGCCACAATTCTCGCGCATCTTTTACTGTTTACTTTTAACACGGTGAAACGTGGACAGACGCATTAAATACCTGACCTAATCGACGATCAGATATTATCAAATATATTCAGTGCCGTTCAATTTATATTTGTTCTATGATATTACCACTCGGAAATCTTTGGAGTTAAAACGGACAAAATACAAAAAAAAAAAAAAATTGTTATTAAATATGTAAAAATAAATATTTGAAAAATGAACTGAATTACACCGTATAAGTGTACTGGGAAATACGTTAACGGAATCTAAACAGGAACTGAAATAATATTACCGCAATGAATAGCGGTAAAAGAAAAAAATATATATAACTAACTTCTTCAATATTTTTTTGTAAACTAAATATATTGACGTTTCTTTTTCTCATTTATCCGACTTGTCGTCGAATGAAATCGCCGATATTTTCTTAAATATTATCTCAATATTATGGCGTGGAAAAAAAACATCACTTTTTACAAAATAATAAATATGTATATATATTTTAAATATGCGCGAAAACAACAAAATGAAGAAATATACATTTTAAATTGTCGTTTTTTTTTATGTTGTATAAGAACGGATTTCTAGTTAAATCTGCTATAATCTAGAAGAGCATATTCATCATTTTTCGTCTTGTCAAAGTATAATGTGTATTGTGAGTTTGATATATTAGTTAGTTATATCGCATTTATTCAATAACCCCGTTTCCTCCTCACTTGACTAATTTCTGACCACGCCACGGGTTCCAAACGAATCACACTGCACAACACAATACGTTCACAGATAATAGCGATTTATGACAATCGAAAATACTAACGAAATACAGAGTTATTATGTACGAAAACTGGTGTGTTAATTTTTTTAGATTTCCAAAACGACGAAAATATAAAATGTCGACGATTTTTTTGATTCGTATAGTATGAACAACACCCACCGTTGGATTCTATAGTATAAATTCAATAATAATTAGGGGGGTGTTTTTTTACTACAGAGTACAGGAGATAAATAAACGCCTCGTTGAAGGCGGTATATCAATACTTGTTTTTGATGATATATATGTATATAAAATATAAAACGATTCTCGAGAAAAGAGAGATTTTTAACGTAATTTAGAATCATAGCATCGTAAAACACCTGACTACAAACAATTCTACGCTAAACTATACGGAAAAGTGATATACGAAAACATGAAATATATATTTTCAATAGTTACTCAAAAGGCGACTACTATATACATTTTTCTCCTCGTCGCGTCTTACATAAGCAATATTATTATTAGACCGCAGTGGTACCGGGGCGTGTGCATCTTGTCAATCTTCGGTCGGTTCCTCTCTCACTCTATCTCCCTCTATCTCTTGTCGTTACACACAACAAATACCCCGGCGATGATATGCGTTCAACATACCCGACGCGCTCGCGTATAAACAATATTAATATGTACAGGGACGAACGATAAAAAGGGCGGAAAAAAAAAAAAGAAGAAAATTGTAACAAACTCGCACACTGCTGCAATGGTTATCTCTTCCAGTTTAAAATGAAAATAACGTTTTTCAGTGAAACGTAAACACATCGCACTCCCTTCGGACGGCGACGAGTAAATATAGTCTGTTTCTATTCAACGGATTACTACCACTACTACTACGACGGGATACGTTATCTGGTCTATATACCGATGTGTGTGTGTGTGTGTGTTAACAAACGCGGTAACTAACGAATGTTTAATGAGAAACCAGGAACCTCCGGTATAAGCGTTTCTCGGTTTCGTATAATACATATCGTTATAATATTATGACAACAGTAAGGGAATAATAATAATAATACGGAGGAGGAGGAAAACAACGACGACGACACTCGTCAACGAAACGCGGAATTACACGCAACATCTGCACAAATCCTTATTGTTTATCGCCGATGAGTTTTACGATTCGTGAGTTGTGCACGTCGTGAGTGGATTTAAAGTCGTAAATTCTTATTGGGAAACGTTCGAAAAGTGTGTGGTGCTCGAAAAGCACAACTGCGCAGTTAAAATCGTAAAACGAGAGGAAATATAAATTGGAGTGATACTGCGCGGTTATAATAAAATATATCAAGGTGTACGGAGGAGAAGACGACCGTTTAATGGAAGGGATTTTTTTTTTACATAAAATAAATAAACATACGTCCGATATTTACTGGTTTTGTATAAAACGTCCCCCGTCTCCTAGTATATGCGCGCAGATAATAATAATAATAATAATAATTTTATCGCTCGTGCCTTCCCCCGTCGTATAATAGTCGTTTTTAAAACGCCGCTACAGCAGCTACACCAGTTCCAATCCACAATCGACTACATTGTACGAAATGAATAATCGCGTTAATCAGATAAAACGGTGATTTACGATTTACGTGTTATAGAAAATATGTTTTGTCCGAAAACCTCGGCAAGTGGTTTTTTTTTCCCCGTATAACTCGCAAACACAAATCGCGTGTTAGGCATTAGTTATAAAAACCGATTCGTTAGTTCATAAACGGACAACGACCACCGCGGGTACGACGTGGGCCAAACGGTTTTTTTATTATATTAATTTGGACGAAAGTCGAACGATTTTTTAAAATTTTTTTTTTTTACACGTCGTGAGAGTTTGTCCGCGTTAGTTCAAATGCGTATACGAAATTCAAACCCAACGCTATCAATCAGAAAACTATGTGGGGGGTGAGCGATATATACACGGTCAAATAAATATTGTATAATTTTTGATTGACAACGACGGCAGGGCAATTTTTTCCGTTTATTACGGATAACATTTCATTTACATCGCTTTCTTATTATAAACAACGATAAGTCAATATAGCTATATAAGAATAATATTATTCCTGCGGTCAATTACGCCGGCGCATACAATATATATATATAGTTTTGTGTGTATTCTCGAACATTCTCTCGTGTATTTCTTTTCCGTTTCGTCGGAATAGAAACGCGCGCACCCTGTAATTTGTAATAATTAAAAACCGTCGCCATCAGCTCTTCGTGTACGGGGAAAAACTATCGAAAATATCAATTTTTTTTTTTTTCTTTTCTTCTTTTCATCCGTAATAGTTCGGCGATCGTTTTAACTGGAACGACAAATACCACCGCTATGTAAGTGCTACACAAACCGCAGTTGTTTTCTCATCGGCAATACTATGCGCGGAGCGTCGCGACGTTCGTTAGTCGCTCTCCGGGCCACTGTTTTGGGGGGGCCGGTCGATGATATCGCGTTTTGAGCTGTACGGAATAATAGGCGTAGTGCGGCGACGAAGGGACTTCGCGTGCGCGAATAATATTTTACTTTCGACTTCAACTGCTCGTAAATGAAATATATGTCGTTGACATTACGACGAAGACAAAGAAATCACAGTTAAACGCGAGATCAAAAGAGTGCTCTTCTTGTATACGCGCATTTCAATCGTACGAGAGAAAAACGAGGTTATAAAAAAAAAAATGAGCTATTTTCGTTCAAAAAACCGCACACGGGCGGATAGAAATATAATATATAAAATGGTACCTCCTCCCTCCGTCTCTTATATAACGTTTTATTTACACACACACACACACACACATTTCGTACGAGTTTATTAAAATAAATAATAAACGTTATAATACGCAATCCAAATAAGAGGTAAGGGCCGACGCGATATAAATATTGACCGAATATTACGCGCTTTTTTTATAATGTTAAGATTTGTGTTGCGTCGAGGTAGTTGTGCACACACACACACACACACACATTTCCGACGTTAAAAAATATTGTGTACGCCAGTAAAAGAATTTTACGATCGTGTGTCGTAAAACAAAAAAAAAAAAAAACAGTCCGAGACGCGAGGTATATATATATATATATAAAGAAAAAATGTGGTTTACTATAAAACAATAGGTCAGCAGCATACGTACGCATATATTTATACAAAACGCGGGCGCGCGCCCCGCCGCCGCCGTTATTCGAAACGCGCGTTTTCCCATATTTTTTTGGTACGTTTCCAGTGTTTTTCTTACACGAGTCCTAAGGAACTCATCAATCATCCGGGCTAATTAAGAGTGAGAGTGTGTGTGTGTCTATCTCGCTCCGGCACCGCACGGCAACGGCCCAGTCACGCCCGACAAACGCGCGCGTACACGCAGTGATTTGTATTTCAGACATGCGCGACCGACTATTGCCCGAAATAGCAGCACAGCCGCCGTTACTGCTATCCGTCCAACCGACGACACTCTGACGTGCGCACCCGTGTGTGATTTTCAGCGGACAAATTGTTCGCCCCCGACGACGACGACGACGACGACGTATACGACCGCCGTAATTTTATTTCGATACGGCGTGTGACCTGCGCGTCCGTCACGAAAAACTATCACAGGACACGAGCAATGGCACAGAACGTATTTTTGCCGTTCGAACACGACATACGAACGCGGCGCGCGGCGAACGTCGTTTTCTCGCGATTGGCCGACGGGCGCAGGTCGTCAGAAACACGCGACAATCGATCGAGATATTATCACTTTGACACACGGTGCGCCGGCGTGTTTAGTAAATCAATTTACGGATCATCGCGGTCCGCGAAATTCCGGTTCCGCGTTCGGAACGAACCCGTCGTAATATCGCCGCGCGGCAGAAAAAAAGAAAACGAATAAAAGAAAACGCGTCGATTTCCATGAGCAACCGTTTCTCTAACAATAGATAAGACGCGGTGAGCTCGGGAGGCGAAATCACGCGGACTTCAACGACACGGGTTCGACGATTTTCAACGCGCGACGACCACCACCCGGTTCCGACGGCGGCGGCACGGAAATAATTCTGCCGCGGTTACGACGTCGTCGCGGGTCAAATAAACACGCACGCAGCAGCACAAGTTAACGTAATATTGTATTATTGTCGCTATTACAACAACACACGGTTCGCGCATAATAATATGATAACGTACGACGAATGGACTCGTAGTAACGCGCCGTGAAACACGCACACGATTGATTCCAGATGGAAAAACAAAAAGGGAAAAAAAATAAAATAAATAAATAGAATAAAATGCTTACTATACACAGACGTCAAGTAAAAAAAAAAAAAAAAAAAAAACACACACACACGTCGTCTATTGTTTTTTTGGTCGACATTTCGACTAGTGGATAGATTATATAGAAACAGCTGCGGCGAGTTGACTCTTTACCCCGAACCGACTACTCCGGCATAATCGGAATTATAATAATGATAATAAACCGAGATTCGTCGAGGAGGTTTTTTTTTCTTCTCTCTCCTCGTTTCTCTTCCACCAAATACAGCGGGTAGAGAATGCATTATGCCGTCGTATATATATATTATATTTTGTGTTTATCTCGGCCATTGGAATTTCGTGGACGATACAGTTGTGTAAAGCCGTTGTGCGCGGGTGGGTGGGGTGGTGGAGATTCGACGCGAGAAACACTAATAAAATCAACTATAACATTTCTATTCCGATAAATGTGTGTGTGTGTGTGTGTGTACTGACTTTTATTATCGCATATTGGTGGAGGAGTTCGTCGTCTCTCAAACAACACAAATATTGGCTCAACGTTCCGACGAGTTTCCCCCTCGCGTCAAAGGCGTCAGACGGTAAACATAAAATTTTCCTCTCCGACGCGGCAAAGACGCGCGATAAGCTGGCGTGCGAGTAGTATAACATATACATAATACGCAATACGTTCGTGAAGGGACGACCCCCACACGAGGAAACAAACGCTTATAACGTGTGATCGTCGTTATTATTATTATTATTATTATTATAATATACGCGATATTTATGTAATTGTTTTCAATAAATTTCGAGGAGACTACGACGACGACGGTCTCTAATATTATAATAATTATCGTACGCGCCGGTTTTATTATTATTATTATTATAAATACGTTATTCATTCGCGCGGCGGCAACGAAAGAACGTCCACCACCGGATCTTCCGAGTTTAAAACAATAGTTGTATACGCTCGCGCAATTGAACGTTTTTAAGTAATAATTATTTTGAATTTATGTGTGTATATATATTATGTATAAGAGAGCGAGAGCGTTAGACAAAAAACAAAACGTACACAAACCGTCGTCAAGTGATGGTGGTGGTGGTGGTGGTGGACGACGGTTTTTTAAAATGACAACGCGTGTACACTTATTAAAGAAGACGACACACCGGCGTAATCGTCGCAATTGAAATAAGCGAAAAAAATAAAAAGCATATTTGTAAAACGCGTAATATAACTGCGGGTCTTCTGGGCATCGGGGGGAAGGCTGTTCGTCACGTATAACGGACATGCGAATGTTTTCTTAATCGCACTAATAAATTTAATAATCGCCTTAATATATTATTCCCGCGACCCGGTCGACAATAATGACGAGTTTTATTATTCGAGACTACGTCGTCGGATTAATATGACGCACGAATAGTTTTAGCGAATTGTGATTTCCGACTCCGGTATTATCATCCGGCTTTATCCGCAGTGTTTATTATTTATTTTTTTCTGTATACAAGTAATCAAACGTACGACCACAAAACAATACGCTTTTAAAATTGTCATTTCGCGTAGGAATAATAATAATAATAATACGCGTATAAAAATATTGTACCGGATCTCGACGAGTTGTAATAACGTATGCGGTGACAGGCGTTTTACAAAACCGATCTGTGTATAATATTCTATACGTATCCCAACGCTGTTTGAAATATTTATGAAAACGATTGATAACGCGCGCGTCTATCGTTTTCAAAATTCCTCCTCAAAAAAAAAAAAAAAAAAAAAAAACAACTAATTATTTAGTAAAAAATCCTTATGATTTCATACTGTTATTATTATTATTATTTTCTTTATGCCGTTAAACGAATGTGTATACACGTAAATATCGAAAAGTATTACTAATTCAACATAACCTAACCGCTATGGGAACCGCGGGGACGTGTGTATAGTGGAATTTAACGCTGGTACACATATGCAGATAGATTCCGAGTATACCGAATGTTGCGGCGATATTAAAATAATAGAAATTCGTCGAAAACGAACCGATGATATTATGATACGAGTTAAAATTATAAAACAAGAGTGACTCGGTCGTCCTCCACACATGTGATCGCAATATAATAATAAAAACTACAATAATTATTGTGCGTCACGAAAAGAAAAACAATGTATGTGCCACGGCACATTTCCATTGTACCATTATCGTAATTATCGTATTTCAACTGGGCCACGCCTGAAAATGTAACTAAATACGAATGCGATATAATACAGGAAATTTGGTGGTCGTCTTTGTCGAAAACCAAAAGAGTCAACAACGACTGACGTTGTGTGCCGTAATGTTCGATAACGACCGTGTCGTTGACACTTCGGTCATTTTATCTCGCATTCCCGAATCATTTGGTCGGCCGAAATATCATTTGCTTAGGGTCATACAATGTACACAACAAGTAGTGGCGGTTGTACACGATGTCCCATAAGGAGGGAATGAAAACGGAGCCAACCCCACCTCCCTTTTGCCAATGAAATATCCACGTCGAGACGAATAACAACCGAGAATAAGAAAGATCTATTGTACGCGAGATGTGGAATAAGGAAAAACTAAGTGCGTGGTACATGAACGGAACAACAATAAAAAGGGAAAAGAATGTAATCGTGTATAAATAGCGGTTCGAGACCAGTGGATTGCGTAGTGTAGTCGCGGCGGACCACGCGATTGTGACACACACACACACACACAAAAGAAGTTTCTCCGGCATTACGTAGATAGATGTTCAATAACCATTAAAAATTATTGCGGACTTCTCTCGCACCGCATTCCGAATCATATCACATCAGTGGCGGTTATAAATGGGGCAATAGGCGGCATCGCCCTATACCCTTGAGATTTGATATTTTTAAATTTACTACACTTCTAATCCCCAACAGCACCGACTTGTAAGTCGGTTACATTTACATCCCCCGTCCTTGATCCATCTTGCATAAGGCTGGAATTAGTGATCGTTCGACGATCAGCGCATACGGTAAACGTCGATCGTCGTTCGTAATCGAGCGTTTAGTGCATAGCTGACGACAAACTCGGTCGATCGAGTAAACGTTGAATAAACAGTAAACGTGTATTTCATTTCATTGAAATAGGCGAAATAATAATAATAATATTATTATTATTATAGGGCTCGGAAGTTGACGAATTTCGCATTTTTTTTTTTTTTTTGGAACTTCGTAGACGATGCTTCCTTAGTTGAAAATTTGTTTCGCGATAGCATGCGAATCTGAATAACTAATTTTTATTTCGCATTCGTTGGCTTTTTTTTACTTTTTAAAAGTCATTTTTCGTTTTTATTAGGTCATTTTTACTCATTTCCCACTAGTTTAAAGAAAAACAAACGAGTTTATTGAAAAAACCCACTATTAAATTATATCTTAAATCGTATCATTCGTCAAATAATATATATTTTGTTATTGCATTCTCACTAATTTCCAATCGCTTCACTTCTTATCGTTTCTTGTCGACCATTAGCCCGATAACATAAACCTTGGAAGTGTCAAATCAGTCACAAATTAGTATCCGATTTTATCTCGTCGATTACAATTATTGTTGTCGTGTTGTAGTGAATATACGCATGTTTTATTGTTTTTTTCATTATATTTTCGAAATGTCGAAAATTAAAACGTCGACAAGTGCTGCTCGTCTGCGCGCTTTATAATTTTTATAAATGTAAAAAAAAAAATTATTTTTATTAATTTTAAATATTTTTTTAATTTCATATATTTTTATTATTCGTAATTTTTTAAGGTAATTTTTGTCATTTTTATGTCATATTTGCATTTTTTTTTGGATCCTTTTTTAACTGTTTTTAGGTCATCAACTACCGAGCCCTAAATGTATTAATAATGAATACAACGTACATATGATCAATCGCTCGGGCAGCGTCAAACCAAACACCCGCGTACACCGACATAGCGCGTCAGTCGACCGTAATAAAAGGGGAAAAATTTAAATTGTCACCAGATGGCGCTACGACACAACAGAGAAGGGATAAGCACGCAGAAAAACACATATAAATAGCGGTCCGTAACTAACAGAACGTTCAGTGTAGTCACGGCGGGCAAACGGGAATAACGTTGTTCGCGTTTGCTCACCATGGCTACACTGAGAGGTCCCCATTGGTCTCGGTCCGCTATTTATAGTGCTTTTCTGCGTGGCCACGCCCTCTTTGTACTGTCGTAGCGCTATCTGGTGGTGACTACTTGCTCCCTCATTTATTGTGGTCGGCTGACGCGCTATATCGCGTGTGTTTAGTTTGACGCCGACCGAGCAATTGATCATATTTATTATTTCGCTTATTTCAGTGAAATGAAATAAACGTTAGAATTCATCATTCCTCGTTCTACACTCGTTTACTCGTTTGATATTTACTTTTACTGGTTAACTCACATTTAAACGTTTACTCGAACGACCAGGATTTCCGTCAACTAAGCACTAATTTTGCTCGATCACGACCGATGAGCAGCGCGTACCGTATGCGCTGATCGTCGGTCGCACACTTATTCCAGCCTTTTACACGATGTTCAAAGGGGTGGAGTGCTGTGAAAATGGAACATAACCGTAAGATAAATGGACCAACTTACAAGTCGGTGCTGTTTTGGGTCGGAGATATAATTTTCAAAATTATCAAATCCCAAAAGGGAGGGGGCATCCACTTATCGCCTTCCTCCCTTATAACTGCCACTCACAACAAGTCACTGATCCGGTATCGAAATTATTGATTTGTTGTCAAAAAAAAAAAAAAAAAAATATAACTAATAATAATGTTCGAAATACGTCCATCTTATATCATTTTTACACAGATCGATTATATAAATAGTATATTAATATTATCGTTGCACGCGAATAGTAATGTTATTTTATTTAGGTTTATTTGGATAGATACGTATACGTTATTTTATTCGAAATTTCATTTTTATATGTGCTCACAACGCAAACGTAACCGGCGAAAACGTCGTATTTATAGACTCATTTTTTATATAACAAAGGAAAGCCATTTTTTCATTTCAATTTTATTTCAATTCGTCGTCGACCATACGCTACAACGACGACTACCTGCGCGTCTTGATTATGACGCGCTTCCCTCTCTAACAACGACAAAACAGTCTCTCCATTCGTACACAAAGCTTCGTCTGATCGGATTTTAATATGAGAAAAGAAAGCTCTTTTCCAATATCGGAGCTCCTGACGAGTTTTTATACGTGCTTTAGTTAAAAAAAATTGTTTTTTATTAAACCCTTTGACTACGTAATATTACGTTTTACGTACCAGGGACGGGTGTGTGTATATACATGAAGTTATTTCGTTGCGCAATAACGCGTTGCGAAACAATCTTCTTGTTCTTATTAAAAAACGGTCACATTTGAGTTTTTATTTTTTGATTTTGAAAAGAGGCATATGATGAATGGTACGCGTATGATATTACGGTTATCACGACGATTGGATAAGAACTATCTGTTCCCTAATGTCTGCATAATAATAATTAACAAACAAATAAATAGAATATTATATTTTCACTTGCTTGTAAACGGTTGTCTGAAGTGTTATTCGGATTTGGAATCGATTGACGAACGCAACACAAATTGAACGAGAGAAGGAAAGAAAACTAAGCAGATCTGCACTGACGGCTAATATTCCTCGGCGAACTGCGGTGTTTGACGTTTGACGCGCTTAAGGGAAACACGCGTATAATAGGGATGTCAATCCAATAGCTTTATTTTCAATGAGACCGATCACGTTTCCCGACTAAAACAAATACAATGTTTTCTTCTAGTATCCGCGGAATAAATATCATTATTATTGTTATTTTATTCCGAGAGGAGAAATTTAATATCGACGACGAAAACGTATATAATAATGACGTATACGTTTTTTTTTTTTTTTTGTACTAGAGCGCATATATTTAAAAGCCGTCATCCGTAGTGTATACCAATAAAAATATATGTGTACACGTAATCATAATACGAGTACCGTCACGTCCGGACATATCCACAACACAGCGTTTTTGTCCGATGTTAGTTTTTTAAATTGCCTGTTTATAATTTGTTGTGCTTATTACCAGTTTTCGAAAAAATATTTCCTATTGATCGCGATGGACTTTCGACGTCGATATAACGCGTGTCAAGGCAAACGACGATTACAAATAGATTTATTATTGAGTAGTAAACGTGTTGTTGTAGTGATATATATATATTGCCTACTGGAAAACAGTTCTTGTAATCGGAATTTTCGAATGGGCAATTATATTTAAGCGCTACACTATTATTACACGCGTACGTATCTCGTTTGAAGAATATAAACGACTTTATTAGAAAATACGATATTTCGTAAAAATACAACAAGGTATTTTAGATAGTCGAACTTTTAAACCGTGTACAAACACCCCTCGCCACGATGATGTTTTATGAGATCGTCGTCGTTGAATTTCTCGCAATTGACCAAATCACGATTTATAATAGAAACGTTTTAGTTTTCATTTTTTCATCGACCACTTCGATGAACGTGTATCCATAATAATTATTGATGATCATATTTATGTGTCTAAGTATAATCGTATAAGCGATTGAATGTAATACATAAAATCATAATAATTTTCGCGACATATTAATATATGAATATAATTAACGCGAAAATTAAATCTTCGGTTTCGGTTAATACGCGAGTATTACACAAGTAAAAACTCGACAATATTTTAGAATATTCAAATGTATAACGACGAGTAAATAGTATTACGGTTTCGCATTGATATCGATTAATTGCCGTGTTATTATTTATGTGATGGATAGAATATTCTTTTTAAAATCGTGAACGAAACCCAAGTGGAAACAAATATTACTGCGGTGATAAAATATAATAATTATATTATACTCAATAAATCACGAAGACCGTTGTGTGTCAAATAAGAACGTCACTGCAGCTTCTATAACATGTAATTCGTTCCGTAAACAAAACGCACCTATATATTGCCGTCGAATGAGCAGAATTGTTTCGGAAACGTAATAATTTTCAAGAAGAATGATTCGATAATTAACAAAAGCAAAAACGTAACGAGTAAAAAATAAAAATAATCGAACAATTCGCTTCGCGAATCGGAATTTACAGAAACGGTTTTTGCTTTTTTTTTCATAGTAATAAAAAATGTAAATAAAAATTTAAAAAGCCACGGGTGTCATTTGAGTTCAATTATTACTTGAATACTTAAGGGTTTTGATATTATAATACATTCGAATGCAATTTGATTAATAAATCGTTCGGAATCGAGACAAAACGATTCTGACCGGAGCCCACAGTGTTATTATATTATTTATTAAAATATCTTTACAATATATGACGCATTATTGTACATGTTATATTATAACTTATGGTGTTAGAATTGTCTTTGAATTAAAACCAAAAATTAACTTTTTTATAACATAATATATATATATATATATTTATATGAAGTTTTCTTTTGGGAAATTTTTCAAGATCCCGGGTAAAATTGCTTTTGGAATTGCGGAGAAATTATTTTTACCCAATTCTTTGGTAGTTTTTTTTGTGTTGAGTTTTTGGAGAAAATCGAAAAACGTAACTGAAGCACGCCGAACGGATAAAATTTACTAGGTACGGGGGAAAACGCAGATTAAGCACACTTCTGGTAGAATTTCCGATTACAAACATAAAAAAAAAACTAGAAAAAAACACCCCATATCGTTGTGAAACAGACGCATTCTTCCTCGCTTTGCTCAGAATCTGAATATAAAATTCGACGTAGTACAGATTTTCGATGTTCGCAGATTTCAAGGGCGGGCAAAAAAAAAAAAAAAAAAAAAAAATGAATGCAATACGCGTCATCTCCAAATTACGGTCGGTGGCGTATAATGAGCTGGTACTCGGAGGACTCCAAAGGGATGTTCTCCTGTATTTGTTAAAAATTTGAAATTTGTTTCGAAATTCACGTCATTACACCGTTACGGTGACTTATAATTGTGAAAAATAAATATGTTGTCTACTTAATAATAGATCGTATTAAATTTGATACGCGAACGGAGAACGTGCATTTTTAGCAACGACGAATTGACGAACGTTTCTTCTTCGGCAGTGCGTAATAGTAGTAGACGTGCTGTACCGTAACCCGGGATCTTCAAATTCATATACGGTCACGCCGCCGAATGAGGTGGACAAAAGTAAAACGAAAAAAAAAAAAAACCTTTACTCGATTCTTTCCTCGTGTTTTCGTTTTTCTCTTTTTGTTCGTAAATTATCACGAACGATACGATGCGAGCGAATACGACGGCCGTTAATGCGTCGGTTACATTGAGCGAGTTTACAAGCCGCTATAGTTGGCTATTTTAGAAGCGGACTAGTGCGATTGTAATGATTGCACGCAAAACGTTCTATATTCGTTCAGCAGACAACTAGCTAGCGAGTAAAAACCACGTGCTACACCCACCGACGCATTTGGACATTTTGTAGACACCGAAAACAAACGGCCAGCGAGTAGCGAATAAAGTAGCTCGGCTTTCAACTTTATTCGCGCAGACAGTTTATAATCTGCTAGTTGGCTAGTGTAAACTGGACGAGTTTACCGGCGGGTAGTGAATTCGCCAACTAGCAGGCCCAGGGACGGATAGGCTAAATTAATGTTACCGGGAAATGTATGGAAAGGGCCCGATGAAAATAAATAAATGAAATACATTTTTACCATGCGTGTATAATAAATTTTTATATTTATAATTTGTAAATGTAATCGTTAATCAATATTAAATAAAATAGTCAAACGTTTATGATCCCGTATTTATAAATCTACAAGTCAGAATTTATGAACTACAAATAATTAATAATAAATACTATTCAATATTGAAGCACTTTTTTAAGGAGATCACTCTTGGTTGAAATTGTGTTTATCATTGTTAGAATGTATTTTTTTCCATACACATTAACACGAGTGTTTCAAGGTTCCGTTGACTTGAAGCACTACGAACTGATGTTTTCACGTGTTTTAATTTAGAAAAGGTTCCGGTAACAAAACAATAGATTAAATGTAAAATGATTTGTAACGCGGTCGAATGATATTATTGACGACGTCAGATTAGGTCTCGACCACCACACACCGATTCTAGAATGTACTAATGTAAACACACGTGCGCCATTATTGTTATTTTTAGTATTTAGTTTAATTTTCATTATCCTATAAAATTATTATTATTTATTAGGAAATATTACATATCGGTACAAGCCTGTATATATTTTTGTACGTATTGAGTAGGGACTAGTGAACACTGTATATATATATATATATTAAAAAAAAAGCCTACAGAGATCAGGGCCTACCGGGATTTGTCCGGTATCCCGGTGGGCCTATCCGCCCTTGCTAGCAGCTTCTAAACTCGCTCAATGTAATCGAGACTTAATGTACGATGTACTAGTGCAGGACGCGGTGCGCGGTAATGACGGTGAAAAATATAAACGGCCGTATTCGACGGTTACACCGGTCGTCAAATCAATATTGTCGATGATTATTATTATTATTATTATTGATTTTTAATTCTTTTTTCTTTTTTTTTTTTAATTTAATCCGCGATTCTTTTCCTCGCATTGTTCTTCCCCGCTCTACCCACTGCCACCCGGTGAATATTACACGTTTGTTACTTCAGACGAATTCATTTGGAATTGCGCGCACGCAACGGCGATTGCCGAATAAAAATCATCGACGACGGAACCGAGCGGAGGTAAAACAACAACAATAATAATAATAAAAAAAAGAATATCCGAAACGCTCGGCGGTGCCCGGACAATATATAATAGAAACGTTAATAACTACGAAACGTCTTTTTGATAAACCATAAAAATTCATGAAGCACACACACACACGCATAGGAACACACCGGCGACGGCATTAAATATTAATTTTTATTACTACTCATTCCAGTGTATGAAATATCGCGATGTGCGGTTATACGGAAAAACGAAAAAAAAAAAAAAAATTATATTATTTCGTTTCTATTGGTTTTAACGCGAACAACACGCGCGCACACTAAAACGTCACTTTCGTCATTTCGCCCGTTTTGATTCCCCCGTCAAAGACTTCGTGAAAAAAAAAAACAATCCGTTTTCCCCCGAAGACGACGACGACAACGGTTAATCGGGTTCGTCGACGTGCCCGAAATAACGTTTAAATATCGCCCGTTATTTTATTATTATAATTATTATTATTAATATTTTTACCGCGTTCTTACTCACGTTTCGCGTTTTTCGACAACCGCTGCTTCGACAACCGCCTCGACTCGACTCGGTTGTAATGGTAAAAAAAAAAACCCCGACGAAATATCGTACAGAGTCGCGCACGCGACGGGGACCGCCGACGAATCGTTTCAGTTCGATTCGCGAGAAAATAGAAAAGAAAAAATAAATAAATCACCGCGAAAACGATTACGGATCCCCGTTTGGGAGTGCGACGGAGAGGAAAAACGACTTCTTCTAACAGCGCGGAGTACTACTACGAAAAACCGACAAAAAATTAAATAAACAATCGTTTGTGCGGCGCAAACACGCGACCGTCGAGCGCACGACGTTCAACACGGACTGACGGTCGGTTCCGCGCGCGCCGGGACGCCGCCCTGACGGTACGCACACCATATGCTTCGGCGGCGGTCTCGCACGGCCGACACTTGGGGGCGTTGCCGGTCAACCGTTAGTGGACATTTTGTACGGCGACGGCGGCGCACATATCGCGTTAAATAATCGAATAGACACTGCAACGGTTATTTCTCTTAGCCACCCCCCCCCCCATTACCGCCGCTCGTACAAACCGATATTGAAATAAAATTCGAAATGAATTCCGCGCTGTGTTTCTTTCAGACACTTTTTCTCCGGGGGGCCTCAGCTCCCCCGGAGAAAATTTGAAGAATCGTAAAGAAATACCAAATAATAGACGAATTCGTCTGTGGCGTATTTACGGGGGTTAAAACCCCCATCAGAACCAAAAAAAAAAAGCTATACAAAAATTTTTTGTGTATTTAATAATTTTGTTCGCAATAATAATAATAATAATAATAACAGACAAAGGTAATATTTTATTACCAAAAAAATGCATTTTTCTCGATGTAATATAAATGACCCCCGATTTTTTCAAATGCCCCTCCCCCGGAGAAACACTGATTCCGCCGCGGTCGGCATTTTTTTTCGCTAATCCGTTTTTGTTATTTTTTTAATTACGTTACGAACTCGATAGTTTTTTTTCGATTATATTGTTGTCCGTGATAACGGACGATATAAATTTGTTTTACGATAGTATTTTGTATCGCGGCACTGCACGTGGAAATTATTGAAAGAAAAACGTGTAATACACTCACGAGCGATAGGAATCGCGACTCGTACCGCAAAAGCACTCTAGGCACTGCAGAAACTAAAACTTGTAGTACACCGTTTTCTATTTTTAAAATCCAATAAAGTCTCTGTTTTAGTTTTGAGAAAACATTTCAAAAACCAAGGCGGCTTTGAACTCGAAGATTTCAAAATCGAAAACGGGATTTTAACATTTTATCGCCGGAGATATTTAAAAACGCGCTTGCGGTGTGCGTCGAGTAAAATTGCTCACGAGTGTATAAACACACCACTGGTATATTATGCGGGGAATTATTCGAAACCGCTGCACAGGAGGACATTTAACACTAACCGTTTATCCCGGCGGTTTCCATAATATGAACTAGTAGTGTTCTAATTTTATAATACGAGATTTTGGTGTGATTCACTCGAATGACAATGTAAATTCATCCGTTAGAATAGTCCTCTATAATTATATATACATGCACATTATACAAATTTTGTTCACGGCGGTCATCGAAAATTCGATAACTCGATTTTCACAACGAGCCGAATTAATTTCTAATAAATATTAGAAAAAAAAACAACGGAACGCCATATTATATTACATTGACCCGCTGATCATCATCAATCATGGAAATACGAAGAAGAAGAAGAAATAAACGACATTTATCTGATCTATATGGAAAACGAATTAAATACGTATAAGTGGAATGTTTTATTCGAACACACGAATATACAAAGACGTAACATTAATCGCGTGTCTACGCATACATTATAATATTGTATTCGTTATTATTCTATAATCGATCTATCCACATAAACATAATAATATTAATAATAATAATGTCCAATTAAACGATTAATATTATTATAATTATTGCTATATCAACAGAATGGTACTAACGTTGTGTAATATAACATTAAACGGTATTAAACCTCAATGTAATTTTATACTTTTTTAATTTTTTTTTTTTTTTTTTGTACGAGTACTGTGATGAAATTTTATCAATATCACATTTCTATACACTATATCAGGCGATATGTGTTCTATGTGTTTTGAACAAAACAGTGATTGTAATAATAATAATAATATAATATACACACATAAAATTATCTTGTTAAAAAAAAAAAAATCAAAATTTGTCAGTAAAATTATTGTTATTCTTTTATTTCCATTGAATATCTTATAAGCATGATCGATCCTGTAATATTTATTTAAAGGAAACTCGTCTAATTTTAGAACAATCACTTCGATATTGTAGTAATGACTACAAATACTTGCAGGATATATAATTACGACTAATTTTATCTACATTTACAGTGGAAACTAAATGAATAATAATTATTAAAAATATTCGAGTATGATAATTCAAACATTGGAATTTATTATTGCGAATAAATATATTGTCCTGTACCTATACCTCAGAGGAAACCAGAGATTCGTAATTTTGAAAATGTGCATTCAATAAAAATAATTTAATATAAAATACAAACAAAATATCAACCGAATAAAACATCACACACCAGCTAATAATATATATATATATATATATATATATATATATATATATATACACACATATATATATATTATATACATTAAACTAAAAAACATATTTGATAATTACTTAGAACACGGATTGACGACTAATATTTAACTCGTTTGATAAGTAAATAATACGAAACTTGTAGACATATTCGTATAATTAACATCGACGAGTACGTCGTTAGATCGAAAACTAATACGAATACGCGTGTAAGAAAAAACGATATTTATTGTATCGATTATACCGTGCACGGATATCGATCGCATAAACATTGTTCGTTCACGCAATTTTAGAACAGAAAATTCTTGCAGACAAAGTGCATGGCAAGCCTCCAAGCATTTTACGATTAAGAGATAAATATATACGATATGTTATAATGTATACGTTTTAAATAAACCCATAATCATCCATTGTCTTCTAATATTTATACGTTAAATACAAACGCGTTTTATTTAAACATTTAGTTAACCTATAAACAAAAATGAATAACATAATTGATATAAAAACGAAATCCCGTCGTGCATACGCGATTTTCATAAATACTCATCAGAAATGGACTAATAATAAATCGATATTTTATAATATACTTAATGCACTGCGCACCTACGCTGTTTGATTTTATGATATGGTACGAGGCGGATAAAACGTACCGCTGAATGGAAAACGTCGGCTTTGAAGTGCGGAGCGGAACGCGGTGAAAACATCGGAATGAAAAATAAAAGGCATTCAACGGCGCGGTTTCCTTTATGTATGCGAAAATCCGGCCGTTTTGCTAAGTTTTCCATAATGGTTGAACGATTTTGTGCGTTAAAAAGTGTATACCACGGTAAAAAGCACACTGCCACCTTCCCTATTTTCTGTGTGTATGCGTGCGCAGATAAATGTATACCTATAATATAGTTTTATATACAGAGTGTTCTAAAATGTGAGTTTAAAAAAAAATACGCACACACATATATATTATAGATGTTAACAAACTGTTTCTATTTTCCAACCGAACTAATCCATAAAGTAGTTCGGTACCAATATCGATAACTTTGAAAAACGAAATTCAAACTGAATTTATTGAAAAAATAAATTTTTTTTAAAGTTAAAGTAATTTTTCCCTTTATAATCCGTTGTAAAACGAGTTTACCGAAAATAGTTTTTCTATTAAAATTTGTTATTTTCTATTAATAATTGGTAAATTAATTGCGATAAATTTGTAAAATTGTAACGTATAAAATATGCAACAGTGATGTTTCCATCGGATTTCTGTGATGAGTACAGTTTTAGCAATTTCAATGAAATAGATTAAAGCGTTAAAAAAAAAAAAAAAATCCCGTATGTATTATTAATTGTATTGTTATTATAACTTTGGTTTAACACGAGTAGAGTGTTGATGCGATAATAAACAAATTTTCATTTTTCCGTTTTTTATTCATTTCCAAAAATATTATGCATATATATATATATTAAACATATTTGATAAATAATTGTTTAACTAACTAAAACCATTCCTACGCATATTATTATTCGATTATAAATTAGAAATATTTTATTCGATTCGTAAGGATAAAATTAAAAGCAGGGACAATATGTTTTTTTTTTCTACTCCCCCATCCTACAATTTGGTTTGGCCCTCACCCTAAAGAATTCATCTGACTACACGGGCCTGATGTCATTGTATATACGGCGAACTGAGTGGCGTTTTCGTATTATTTTCACGATTGCATAACGACAGTCGTGTGCTGCTGGACTGCAGCAGAGGCAATTCATTCGTGAACGATTCATAGGAGTCCATACTGAGTTCATATGGAAATAGTTGTAATTTTTTTTTTTTTTTTAAATAGCGTTTTTTTTTTTTTTTTTAGCCAATTTATAAAAAATACGTTTTTTGTTTTCTGAAACCCCCTGTATATGTATATATATATATATATACATACGCGCATTTCGTAACCGATGGGATCGAACGGCGTAAAGGATGGGTGGGTGCGTCGTAATAATATGGCAGAAAAGTGACTGCGTATATAGCAATAGGATTACGACGATGGTGCACAGGGGTGGTAGGTCTAAACAGCTGTGTGGTCTCGGCGATTGAGCGTGTGTGTGTGAGAGAAAGAGAGAGAGAGAGAGAGAGGTTTTCGCGATAAAAATGTATCAAAGGCTGCCTTTAAAACCGGCATTTGACAGCGGTCCCTGGCACTGGCATTCGTTGCTCGCGCACAAAACATATATACTCACGAGCCACGCACGCGTTATAAACTCGCGGTGGTACGTAGACCGCGCGCGCGCATTCTTAACGGTCGATTAGCCGAATGCGACAATTCAGCAACGAATTTGCTGGTGGTCGCCGTATCGTACACTCCATATCCGTTCGAACGCGATAGTAGGACTAGCGGAAACCAGACGATTTTATTAGGACAGGTCTATTGATAAATATGAAAAAAAAAAGAGAGAAAAAAAATTCTAATCTCAACTCTATATACGGGAATTTGATATATATATATTAGGGTGTTCCTTAGCTATATATGATGGAAAAAAAAATCAAAATTTTTTTGGGTCTCACCCCCTAAAAACGTGTGTATATATATAAAAATGAACTAAAAAAAGTTTTGAGTCAATTAGATAAAGTTAACCCGTGCCGAATTTAACTTGAAGTTTGAACTTTTTACATATTTCAATATTTTTGGAAATGTTTGCCATTTTCATATATATCTCGTAAACTATTAGGAAAATCGAAATTTTTCATATTATTTATTTTAAAGTCTTTTAAATTGTCTATAACTTTTATAAATACATATTTTACAATATCTCTTACCGTTCATAAGATATATTGACTTGACTGGAAGAAATCACGGTTTTCACCAAAATTGTTAATAATAGTTTAGGCTATAATGATTTTCATAAAATTGTTGTATAATTTTTCCCTATCTACTCACTTTTAATGCTCACATAGGAGGTACTGTAGATAATATAATAATCTTCTATATATATATTATAATGTTTACAATAATATAATTATTCTAATCTCTTTTATTTAATCCTTTCTTCATAAAAATAATAACCATGAAAAAATAGTAATATATTATATAATAATAAGATAGTATTCATATTATAAGATGTAGATATTAAAGTGGTTGTATCGTGAGGATATCCTTACTCGATAACAGTATAAGTCCACTGCTTGTCTTGTTTTAATTATTAGTAAATTTAGTTTGTTTGTGATATCTGTTTAAGTAGTGCATACGAATTAAAATTTTCGCATTTGTTGTTAATTTAAATAATAAAAATGTCAAAAAAATTGAGAAGTGAAAATCAAATATTTTTAATTGGATCTGAAATAACACAAATTCAAGACTCGAAACTTCCATCAAACGGGCAAGTACTTTCGGTATTTTTCTATAATATGAGAACCGTTAATCTTAATACTAGAGAAAGTGCGGCATCAGCTGTACGTGAGTGTTTCATCTATTGAGAAAAAGCTAGAATTCCTATTCGAGCTGTTCAACATTATATTAATAAATAAATTAATTTATATGATGAATAGCACAATCTCCAAAAAATTGCTCAAAAAATAGATGAGTCATATCGATTAAAAGAAAATGATTTTAAGAATAAATTAAATTTGTTATTTGATATTGCTCATTCCGATGCGTTAAAATTGATAAAAATCGATGTTGATAGACAGTTTTAATAAATCAGCGTTTGCCTGGGCATCCTGGATATCTTGGAGGTATAGATATTAAAGGTACAATAAAATAAAATAGAAATATTCAACGGAAGTTAAATGAATGAAAAAGGAAAGATAGTTATAATATGAATTGTCCCTCAACTTCGGCATTAAGCTTTATACAATTTGATGAAAGTTCAGAAAATGAGAGTCTATAAAGTAGCGATTTATCAAAATTAGATACAAACACTCCAATAGAAATAGAATCCCCTCAAAAAAAAAAATGCCAAGGAAAAATTAATTTTATTATATCAAAACTTGCAGGAGCTTTAGATAGGTGTCAGTGAAGTAATATGGGATTTTGTATATGTTCTACTAGCTACTTTATAAGTATTAAATTATAATGTTGATGAATACATAATAAATCAAACATCTATACATAGATGTCGAGAAATATATCGCCGCGAACGCAGTGAACTAATAAAATTAGTATTTCGAGAATCTCCAACTAATTACGCGGTTGTATATTGGGACGAAAAATATTGCCAAACACCAAACACTAAAGTCAAATATACAACTATCGAACGACTACCAATTGTGAAAACAAGTTAAAATATAGAGCAAATTTTAGACGTTCCACAACGAGCGATCAACAGGGACAATAATCAATGATACTGCAGAAAGGGCCATGAAATTGATGGAAAATTATAATGCAACATTAACACTGGATGAAGATCAAAAACAGTTCATATTACAATGTGTGCAAGAATAACGAAAAATTTACACAGATTGTAAAAAATGTACACTACTAAAGCAATATTAATTTTTATAGTATATTATAAGTATTAAACATTATAATATTTATTGTTTTATTTACAAAAATTGTTTTGATGAGGAATATTAATAAAAAGTACCTATACTATTGTTTATAAATTATAATTAGCCATTCATTATTAATAAATTACACAGATCATTGTGTTTTTTCCAGTCAAGTCAATATATCTTATAAACGGTAAGAGATATTGTAAAATATGTATTTATAAAAGTTATAGACAATTTAAAAGACTTTAAAATAAATAATATGAAAAATTTCGATTTTCTTAATAGTTTACGAGATATATATGAAAATGGCAATCATTTCCAAAAATATTGAAATATGTAAAAAGTTCAAACTTCAAGTTAAATTCGGCACGGGTTAACTTTATCTGATTGACTCAAAACTTTTTTTAGTTCATTTTTATATACATACACACGTTTTTAGGGGGTGAGAGCGAAAAAATTTTAAAGTTGAAAATTAAGGAACACCCTAATATATATATATATTTATTATTTTTTTAATGTAATGCGAATTTCTTTACAAGTTAAATATTTAATATTAAATAAAAAATAAATATTAATAACAATATAAGTAAGTTCATAAATAATTAATGACGATCGGAATGGTATCGATTTCTATTATGAGTGGTACTACCCATGACATTACGTATATATATATATATATTATTATATTTATCATATTTCCAAATCAAATCTGATTAATTTGCGTTATCACAGTTATGCACATTATATTATATTATCGACGAAAAGTTAGAAAAGCGTTGGAGTGATTGTATCGCACTTAAACGTGATTACATATGTTGATGAATAAAAATGAATTTTGCGAAACAAATGTTGTTTTCTTAGTTAGTCCCGGGATTTATTGAACGCAGGGCCGGATTTAGGTGTGTGGTGGCCTATGGGTGAAATTAACAAACAGGACAGTACATGTTTTGCTTATTGAATAACATTTGATAAAATATTAGTGTGACTTAAATTAAACATAAAAATAATAATACGTATAAATATAACGGTCGACATTAAAATTCCCGCAACTTTTCATGATTTTATTCATGCAAAATCTCTTATTAAATTTTGAGAATCGAGTTTTCTTAAAATATCATCAGCTGAGCGCCTAATAAATAATAATACACATATCAATTTTCGATTATCAATAACTGTAAAATAATTACAAAACTGTAAGGGCCCCAAATTTGTGGGGTGCCCCTGGGCTGCAGCTCATTCAGCCTCTTGAATCCGGCCCTGATTGAACGATGTGTTATATGTTATATTATATTAATTAATCCACGTTGTTTGTAATTAAGCAGGTATTCTGTTATCACATATCAGTCACGATTCGCATTATCCAGGTCGAAAATAAAACACAATGATTTTGAATATTTTATTCACAATTTTCGTAACGGTCAAGAACGCAATATTTTCTGAGATTTCTGTAAAATAAAGATGTATATACATATATATTTTTTTCTTTTGAAATAACGTAACTTGATTGCAAAAGATATTTTTTTAAATGGTAACGTTAGCATTTAATGGAGTGCAGAACCCGCACTGTATAATTGTCTTCTGAAAAAAAGATTCCAATATATGAGATTCCAATAATAAAATCTCGTTCTTTAAAAAGATTATACTATATTTAATAAACCGCGAAAGGAATGTCAGAGCAGGAAATTGAAATCTGCAGTTATGAGATTCCCTAAAAAGAATCTCGTGGCACACAAGCAACTGAGCTGTGTCAAGACATTCGTTTAGACCCTGTGTAGACGCTGATTGAATTTTTTTATTTTTATTTTTTATCGACTTTAACGATTTAACGGCGAATTTCATATAAATAATTATACATACGTTCTATAAATTATAATTGAATCGCATTAAAATAAACATAAGTCAATCTTTTATTTTTTATTTTATTTAACGCCACGAATTTTACTCTAATAATTTAAAGATCAAACATTAAATTTGACATCATAATTGTACATTAATTAATATCAAAATATCTAATATTTTGTATACGTTTGTTTCCACATTTTTCGACGACGAATTTATCAATATTATATCATTACTCTTAACAGTTTTGATTATATTAATAATATATATTTATATAGTACGGATAATGATTATATGTCGTTTGACCTAGACTTTTGACAATTTCTTATTATTATTATTATTTTTTTTTTTACACCGAAACTGAGCATTCGTCTCCGCAAGATTATGCGAATATGGTCGAATAATTTCTAACGCATTCCAATGAACTTGTTCGATCGAGTATGCGTGCACAAAAAAAAAAAACGATTATGATTTTATATAAATAAACTTGTTTTTCTTTCTTCTTTCCTTTTTTTTTTTTGTTTGCTTGAACTTACTTTACGTAAATTCTAGACACAGTATTTATATAACTGTAGTGCTTATAATGTTGAACACAGCCATACATTAAAGTTTTTAATGTACAACCAGTTGACGCGATCGACGGTCGTCATCATCGTGACTAGGTTCATGATTATAGAACCTGATTCGTAATAATTGCACATTATATAATAATTATAGACGCTGATCGTATATTCGTAATTCATGACGACGACGACAGAGTCGTTTAATTTTATTGCGGCGATGTGTGATGATTTTAACATACATACCTAGTTATTATATGTACAGGAAGTCTCTCGCACGGAGCTCTCAAGAAAGAAAAAGTCAATGATTTTTGTAATAATTCAATATGTTTAATTTTTATTTTTAGAACAATAAACTAGAACTGTGAGCTACGGGATTGTTGCGTAATGATAACAAGTTATCTCTTTGACAAATTAACGCGATATTGAGTATCTGTTAATACTGTAGTATTGATTAGCAAGTAAAATATTTAAATATTTACATTACTATAAAAATAGTTTAAAAATTACGACGTGTAACGTAAGTAAAACGTTTAAAAATCAAAAATATTTCTATAAAATATATATTTCGTAATTCGCTGATTTATGATTGTTATTTAAACAAAAATACGATGCGATTTCAATTTTGAAATCTTTTATGTTTATAATAGCGCAAAACTGTTAAAATTTTTGGAAAAAAATAAAAAAAAACTTTAAAATGTTAAAAAGAACGAATGTTACAGTATTCGTCGGTTCTTCGAGGCGAGACATTCGTACGTATAAACACGTATTTACATGTGAAATATTACAGACCGGCGTAAAAACAATGTTAATGTGTCTATAGGAATTCACTCCGCGTTATTCGTCTAATCCGTATACAACCGACATAATCATACGAGTTGAACAATTAAATCGATTTTAATTAATGATGTCGAGAAATGCTCGATTTTCCAACCGAGCCAGAACGAAACCGTGGCGTTTCAATATAGAACTTCAAAAAACAAAATTCAGTGAATACTCGTGAATAAAATCGAGTTTGTTTTAATTTTTATTTTTTTTGATAGAAAATAATTGATTTTCCCCCGATATCCGTAGTAAAACAAATTTACAAAAATTATTATCGATCCGGATGATTGTTTTCAATGTCAGAGTGCATGGGCTACTCGCGGAAAATTCGAAATTTACATATACCATTATTCATAGACGTTAATATTCGTTCCGTAGCATTCAGAAATAAATTGATTTATCATTTTTTTCGTTATTATATTTTTTCAAATACCCAGTGGCAGATATTAGTTGAAAATTTGTCAAATTGTAACTTTTTAAATCTATATTGAGTGTAGAGTATATTTAAAGTTTAAAACATTTTGAAAATTAATTTAAAATTTAAACATTTTTTTTTTTTTTTTTTTTTTAAAAGTTCGCCGATTCGTGTTCGGTTTGAACACGAAGATTTTCGACTCGTAACATCACTATAATTTTTACTTAAACCGTTTGAACGCTACGCGTTATAGAGGGGGTTTATGTTCCGCGTCATTTGAACGGTAAACGTTTAAAATAAAATCGTACATTTTACACCGGTCGTAAATCGTAAGGGAACACGTATAAAGCCGATATTGTACTGTTATACATACGCATATTGTGTTGCAAAAAAAAAAAAGAAAACAAAAAGTTTATTTGGAAAAATTAAAAAAAATCATATAAAACGTTTTTGATCGTTCGCTTTACTCTCCGGATCTCGCGTCGAGTGGCTACCGCCGCCTTTTCTCGCGTTTAAAAAAAAATAAACCCCCAACGGGTTTCCGTGCGCAATGAGGGGTTAATCCAGACGGCAGTAATACTTCGTCGTTTCGGAAAATTGACGCGTTCTCCTTTCAGCGAGTGTTGCGAAAATCCAATAACGGGCATGACGATTGTGTGTATCGAGGTTGAAGGCGGTTGCGTAGAAAACTAGTCTGAAACACAGTTTGTTTGTATACCGCGAAAAGACGTTTTTCAACGTTTTCTCCCCCCCCCCCCGATGTCGGGAAATTCGATTTTTTTTTTTGTGATGTCGCCCGTGTTCGAAACACGCGAGAGCCGTGATTTCTGTTACACGAAACGGGCAAAAAATGAAAAATATCGAAATTATCGCAACGACGACGACCATTCGTTTTACTACACGTCCCACCGAGCGCGCCGAAGTGTGTATTACTACGAAATATTTGCGCGACGCGTGTAAGTATACAGTGTGCGCGTCGCCGCGAGGAGGGCCGTATTATTGTAATTCCACAGGTCTCGCGCTCGAACGTAAAGAAATTTCAACTGCTGTTGCCGTTTGCACACAAAGAGAAAGACAGGGAGCCCCAAAAAAAAAAAACGTTAGAAAAAAATAATAAAATAAATCATATCGTCCGAGTAATAAATTTAAAAAAAATGAAAAGAAAAATAAAAGCGGCATTTACGTACGTATTTACTACCGCAACAGCAGGGGTGAGCGCGCTCGTTTTCAATCTCCTCGTCCCCGCACTGCGTAGGCACACGTCGCAGGAGTTCGCGTACGCGTAAATATCTCTTTCATTTTTTTTCCTTAATGTTAAATTATTTTGGGGTTTTTTTCGCCGTTTTCGCGCGAACGA
Organism: Chaetogeoica ovagalla; assembly: GCA_032441825.1. Lineage (NCBI taxonomy): Eukaryota > Metazoa > Arthropoda > Insecta > Hemiptera > Aphididae > Chaetogeoica > Chaetogeoica ovagalla. The sequence goes on from CM063723.1 coordinate 9,444,822, forward strand.
AATTCAATACGATTGAACGCGCGCAATATTCATAGCGGAACGAGGAGAGGGAGAGGACGGTGCTATTATTTCCAGTAATCGTGAGTCAGGGACGTATACTTGTGTATGTACCTATATCTACCGACAACTAAAATTAATCGAACTAAAACTAAAATGTAATAAAACATTTTTTTTTTATTTAAAACTTATTATTTTCATATAATTTTTCGATAATTCTAAGTCGGCAACAGATTCGACGGGCCGTCTTTCTTCTCGCACCCCCCCCCCTAAGGGATGAAGTAAATACGCCCCTGTTCTAAGTGGAAACAGCGCGCAGCCCTTAAAATAAGAAAGTTGTAAAAATTTCAACAAAGTCCTAAGATTTTACTCATAATAATAATTCAATATTATTTGTCACGTTTATTGATTATTTTGATCGAATTACAACGCGTTACAATAATGTGTACACATTAGTTGTTTTTAATGTTAAAAAAAAAAAGAATTTCTACAAAATAAGTCGTTTTATTTATTTATGTTTTAAACATATTGATCTGAACACAACATACTATATCCTTCTGTTTTCGTAGACGTGAAAGGAAAGTGGAAGACTTACGTCAAGAAGATCAATCATGGTGTTGGTGTGGTGGCTGATAGGGGTTGATGGTGATAAGTCATAGTGGACGGAAGAGAAAGAATTGTGGTGAAGGGATGAAGGGGAGGAGTTGAGGTAAGAGAGGATTTCAAGTCATGAAAAAAAAAAGATTTGTAAACGGCCGTTTCCGACGCGTTTGTAAAATAATATCTGGACATTGAACTACGCGCTGCTACCGTTTATTTTAATATTGCACGTTTAATTTTTATCACATTTTCTTTGGTAACATTGTAATATTACACACTGGTGAACGGTAATATAATATATGATGTGTACAACGTCCGGGCAGAAATCGTTACCAGCGATTTATAAAAAAGAGAAAAAAACGGAATCGACTCCGTTCGAATTCTACGGAAATTATGCGGAAATTCTCGCATATTTAACACATCTTGCGAATATTATTAATACGCCGGCGAGCAGAGCGAATAAATATCACAATAAACGAATTTTAGCGTGTACACTTTGTGCAGTATACGTCGCAGTTTGAACGAGAACGCGCACAATCTGTAATGGCTGCGGGTACGATACGGTCGAGAAAAAGTTGATCTTTTGTAAAATTCGAAATTAATATTGTATTTACGTACGCGAATATAACTACAACAGCGGTCCTGCGATGAGGAGGATGAGGAGGAGGCAAATTCAAACAGAAAGCGGAATAAATTTATATATATACATTATAACGTTTTATAAGAAATTTAATACCTTTTATATTATAGAACGGTATAGACGAGTAGTCAATTCCGACAAACGTTTATTTTATACATTTTAAAAAATACGCTTTGTTTTATAATAATTTTCTTTTTCTTTCTCTCTTCGTTTAAAACTCGAATTTCTCTTAGATATCTTCTTGTTTTATTACATATGTCATTTTTTTTTCAACGAATATTGTATTTTGTACGATAAATATTATTTATTATATATATTATATCGTAAGTACGAACGCGGTTTTCACTAAAAACCGAAATAAATATATACGACGTAAGTTCTTTTTTTTCCTTTTCATAATCCGAGGAATCCACTAGTCTTACTATAATGTTTGTCTATATTTTCTACGATTAAATTTTCGACTAAGATAGAATGCTCCGATAATTTTCTCATGCGTTACGTTCCCGTATAGCGAATCGTATCTAATTGTTGCTTAATTTGAAACGTATTTCTATTCTCTCAAATTCACAGTTGTTTATTTACGAGCAATTCAAAGCAATCGGAAAATTGGCGGGGAGAGACTATTTTCTCGATTTTTGCCAAATGCGTACAAAAAACTACACAAATAATAGAGCTTTAGAGTTTTGAAGTTCACACAAAATACGTAAATTTGCATTTAACACGCGTAAAAAAAAAAAATGTTATTAAATGATTTCTTCTTATTTTAGGCTGTTTACAGTAATCATTAGATATCGTGCTGCTATTTTACTCATTATAAGGGATCTAATTTTTGGATTAAAGGGTTGAACAAAATACGTCCTATATTGTTTTAACTGTATTTAAAAATCTTCAAAAAGTGTTTCGACGAAACTCCGCTCAGATTCGCATTTTATCGATTACAACGATTTACCGAACTGCTTTCAGTAATAAATGAAGCTCTAAAACTGTAATCTAATTAAATCGTTTAAACGACATCCACAACACCCGCGGTTTGCTATCATTTTTAATATTAATAAGTATACACAATTATATTTATTTATTTTTATACTTATTTTTTTATTTATTTGTTTACATATTTGTTTGCTTGAAATTTTTTTCTTTTTTTTACTTTATTTTTTACGTATGCTTTATATTATTTTTTTATTTATTCGTTTACTTATTCGTAAACTTTTTTGATTACTACTTTGTTTACCTTTTTTCTTGTTTCGCAGTCTCAAAAGTGTGTTTTTAATTATATTTTATTAGGATATTTTTCGGAGTGTATTTATGTTAAAAACATATTTTTTTAAAAGGATTTGTTTGTTGTGAATAGGGTATTAAAATATCCGAGTCTTGAACATATTTATTCAATAAACTATATTAAAATACGTTAATCTGAGTGTTATATTATACTGTACATAATATACACGAACAAATATTAAACGCGAAACGGTTCGGGAGTGATAAATTAAAATAATAATTGTATATTAGTTACTCGTTTATATATATATATTTTTTTTCGTATAAATAAATAAAAACGCGGACGCAAAAAAGATAAAACAACAAAACGGAATATTTTACCCGATAAATCTATAGGTAATATACGCGCGTAGGATATTTTTATGTTATTCCAAGTCTGTGAGTGACCACTCGAAAATTTTAAAACTTACGTTAACAAGTGGTCTATTCAATATTCCCAGTGTTACGCAAAATAAAATAATTTCATTCCGCTGACGTGTCCACTCGTGTGTCTCGTACACTCACCTACATAATTCCAAACATTTGACTAACACGTAAAATACGGCGCGTATACACAACAAGAAATATTTTCTCGTATTACATACGTTCTATAGCTACGCGGTAACAGTTAAATAATAATAATAATACGTACCACCGACTCAAATAAGCGGACTTCGTTCCGTGAATATCATCTACTCGATGCGACGGGCCTAAACGAGTCGTTGAGATTGTTAGTGCCGAAAAGGACTGGTTCAAATGTTTAGTCTCGAAAAAGACTGTGTTTGTGATTATTCGCCGGTGGTGGACAAATCGCTTGGCTCCCTCAAACGGATTGCCGCGCTCGTAGAAATTCGGTGTCCCGTCGTCAGCTGCTTCGGCATACCCGCTTCGTGTCGGAACGGTCGCGAGTTGACTTGTGCACTGGCGGCCCGCCAGTAATAAACGAACTATATTACGACGACAAGAATCGTAAAATTTTTTCGCTTCAAATCAATCAAAAATATATTTAAAGCATTATCCACAGACCAGTCCACAATGCACCGTAATAATTTATTTCGTTATCGCGACACATTAGCCCAGAGGTATTCAAACTTTCTCATCCCACGGCTCCTTTTCGTCTTCGCAATATATTGACGGCTCCCAAATTAGCAATGACAAAAATGTTACGCATGTAAACTATTATAATGTATTAATATTTGTTTGTTTATCATACGACTGTATAAATCGATTTACAAATAAATAGGTAACATGGAAAAAATGAAATTAAATATTTTACGCTTAATGGATACAAATTAATAAAAATATAAATTAAAATTTAGTGAGAAGGATGAGATTGTTTACGTTTCGTAATATGTTCAAATCTTGGTTCTAGTTTGGAAATAGCCACTCTCATCTCCTTCTCAACGTTCACTTTTGACCGATATTTAGTTTTAATTACAGCCAACGCAGAAAATCCGGTCTCACATAGGTATGAAGTAGCAAGAGGTATTACATTTTTCAAAGCTTTGTTGGCAAATATGACATACGCACTGAGAATTCAACGACGGACATTTGACGGTATATAAACTATATTTATATTTATACACGTTCAACTGGCCGTGTGTGTTTCGTTATCGCTTCAATAATCGCTCAAATGATTATAAACTAAAACAAAGTCAAAAATGTTCATAAATACAAAATATTGTGTTTATGCGTGTTCCCCTCAGAGTTCAGAACTCTGGGCTATTGGATCCATCCCCTTAATCGCGTCACTGAGTTCGTAATTCCTTTGTGGATTGTACATCGGACGGTACAGTCCACAATACCAACGGTAACCTATGGATGTGAAATATGGTACACGACTATACAATTAAAAAAAAAAACACAAAATTTTTGAAAATGAAATACTGAGGAAGATTTGTGGTCCAGTGTTCGATAGTTAGTGAACTAAACATATGGCGCAAAAGGAAAAATATTGAACTAAGGGAAATCACTGAAGTCCCGCTGTTAACAAGCTACATTAAGTGTCAAAGACTTGAGTGGCTCGGTCATATTATGCGAAAAACAGAAACCATTAGTACAAGAGCAGCAATGGAATGGCAACCAACGGGAAAAAGATCAAGAGGAAGGCCTAGAAAGCGATGGATGGAATAAGAAAGGATTTAGAAACCCTCGTAATGACGGATTGGGAAAATAGAGTGCAAAATCGTGATGATTGGAGAATCGTGACGGTGGCGGCCAAAATTTTTACAGAATTGTAAAGCCAGTTAGTAGTAGTAGTAGTAGTAATTGTGGATTGTACGCGTACTATACCTAATAAAAATATAATAACTGTGCGAAAATTTCGTCAGATTTTCATTCCGGTAATTGGTCTACTATAACGAATATCATTCGTGTATACTTCTAATGCTGCGGAGTCTTTTTATAAAGATAAGGTCGACTTCGGCGGCGGCAGAAAAAGTGATGTTGCGACAATGTGACACACGCGTGCGACGATTACGCGATACAGTGTGCACGGACCGGTGCCACGTCCTACGCGCGTTTCTCCAGATAATAACGACGTCTTCAAATCGACTGTGTAATGTGCGTAGTCGTACTGCTGATTGAACTGGTAGATATGCAAAAAAGTATAACAAACCGAAAAATTAACTAAACGAAAACATTCGTGGACAAACAATTTATTTAGGTTAAGATACTGCGCTGCCGAAGGCAGACGAAACCGTTCGACGGCCGAGAGGACGCGCTATTAGCAGCAGTCAATTGTGAAAACACGGAAAATTTTGAAAAATTGATATGTGTTTACGACGAAACCGTTTCACCGAGGGGAAATGAATTATGAAAGCTACAGTTGTGTGGCTTTCAGAATTTGGTGGCTTTAGACACCAAATGTTTGCACAAAATAAATTGCAATATTATCCATGCGCGATAACGGAGCTGTTTGTTAAATATATTTAATTTTTTAAGATGTTATAAGATTAAAAAAAAAAAATAGTAAAAAGTGAATGTTTAAAACGTCTTATAATGCTTTGTAATATTTGTTCTATTTTGTGTAAAAATTCGGTGTCTAAAGTATGGGTGTATGCCTTCAAAGTTCTTTTTACGCGTGGTGAAATTATTTCGATGGAAATCAATGCGTCCATAAGCCACTTAATTTCGGCGTAGAACGTTAAGATCTTATAAAAAGGCGTTTAATTTTATTTTGTAAAATCGCATTCCGATTTTTCTCTATCAGTGTTCTTAACATTCTCCATCGAATCGGTCGATGCGTACCGTTCCGGGGTAATAGTGACTTATGATTATGAAAGTACGATGGAAATTGCCAAAAAAAAAAACAAAAAAAGATAGGAGGAAATGATAAATAAAGTTGTGTATTATACTTCCGTGAGATTGAAAGAAACCGTATAAAAGTATTGAGTAAAAATATAAAATATATTACGATATTATGGGAGCATGTACAGTGACACATAACGAAGGTCTATGCGATAAGTTGCGTACACTCGTTCAACACATATTTTCAATTAGATTTATCACGTCTGAAGAACAGAATAAAAGAATAGTCGAAAAACGTAATGAAAAGTCTCCTTCTTGCGCGGCAAATGGAAAGACAAAGAGAGTATTGGGATATTGTACAACGAAGGACGTATGGGGTCAGTGTACCAGTCCAGCGGCAGATGAAAGTCAAATATACTCGCGTCAGATAGTTTTGGCTCTTGACCGGATCGTAAGTCGAGAAACAAGAACAATAGGTACTTTGCCTGCGAGCAGTGCTTTATAATAATTGGTGAAAAATATTCGGTGAAGAGGCGCACTCAAATTGCGTAATATAACACATTATCATTATTGGAATAGCTCGTAATAGTATACGCGTGAAAACAAAGAAAAAAAACAGAAGGAGTGCGTGTTATGGACTGTTATGTTCTGTCCACCCACTGTAACATTTCAAACGTTACACGTTACGACGTTACGCGAGCGATGAAATTCATTCGAACGAAAAAGTATAACACGTTTAAAACGATTCGCGGGTAATACTTTATTTATTTATTTATTTTTTTTGTTTTCGAGTAGAGAAATTTAATTTTTACGATGACGACGAAGACGACATCAGACGTCGCAGTTAAATTCGCATACGTCTCGATGAAAATATACGCTGTAAATGGCGTGTCGAGTTATAGCTACAAACGGCTGAATTGTCCGTATTGGCGTGTGTAGTGTTATGATTATTATTATTATAATTTTTTTTTTTTATATATATATAACCGTTTAGACGACAACCGACGGCCGTGCGGTGAAATCTCATCGTATATTTATGCCGTATGCGTCTTTACCATTATTGTTTATTAAAAATAAATGGACACGACGAGTCGTTCTGCGAAGAAAAAACGAACGAAGAAGAAATAATCGCTTATGATTTATATTCCAATAAGCCCTCCACTATAAACCGGCGACATGGTCGTATTTTTGATCATATATATATATATATGTATATTGAACATTACGACTATGGCATACGCACGCGTTTCTATACGTTATTGTCTCTATATCCTTTTGAATTCGTTTGATTCCCTTTTTTACGCGGGTAATGTATGGATTAGAATGTTGTCTTCATATACAGATATAAAGCGAATTACTGATATCAACACATACATTTTGATGACGATCGTACTAATAACAATAATAATAATAATAATAATAATAATAATTATAAATAATAATTGCATCTATTGTTATTTTAATACACTATCTCAACGCTAAATACGTGCAGAGCACACATCAAATACGAAGAAACTAACAAACGTCATCGTATGATAACACCTATACATTCTTAAAAATCGAATTTTTTTTTTTTAACTTCATTCCTATATGAATTATTTTCTTCCGGAAAACGCATCACTTGAGAAAGAACTCTGAACAGTACATTGAAATTGCCGATTCTTTTTCTTCTTCCGATAGAAATTTTAACTCTCGAAATCTAGGATCTAATGCAGATGCTTTTGCCAATATTAAACCCATCATTTCTCTTCTATAGCCCTCTTCTCCGAGCCCCGATTAATCACCCCGATATCGCTATATTTTCGATAATTATTTTTAGATATCGATATTGAAATTATCAAGAAAATACCCACGATATCGATATCGTATCGAATTATCGATATCGTTGTCCAACACTAATTATTATTATTATTATTATTGGAATTTATTAAATAATATGAATTATTGAGTTACCTTAAAACAATTTTAATGAAATTAATTTTTAAGCAGACGATTAATCACGCAGCACACGACCACGGGTTCCGCGTGTCATAGGAATCTGCACCTAAATATTTGTGTTATTTTTTTACTATTTTTACATGCAGGTTATAATTTTTGTAATCTCCTATAGTATATGGCAAAATAAAAAATTCAACAAAATGTAATAATAATAAAGCGCAGCATTTCTAATAATTTAAAAAAAAAAAACTATTGATTAAAACAAAAGTCATCGCATTTGTCATATTTCTTCGTGAGATACTATATAATATGTGTTACACATTACGAGTATTTCTATTTAAAATGTAGACGCGGATGGTAAGTGATTATTATACTATCTATCTCTCCCCGAGCCTCGAACGTTTGCCCGTGTAGAGATGTATAAATTAGATTTTTTTCCGCGTTATACGAAAATTAAAAGCGATTTTTTTATTAAAAAAAAAATTCGTAAGATTAATGATAATAATAATACTAATAATAATAATAATTATTATACGATTTTAGTGCACATCTCGTTCTGCCGTACGTGTACGATAATTTTTATTGGCACGTCATTTTTCTATCGTCGCGTTTTCTCCGCTGTATTTTTTTTTTTATTTTCGTGCACTTGACGCCGCTTTCCAAAGCATTCGAAAACTTGTTAAACATTTACGAAATAATTTTCAAACCGTGTTTCCCGTCTCCTACGCGCTCCGGGAAACGATATTAATTTTTCACGATGAAATTCGCGCAAGAATATTGAATTTCTGAGCGATTCCGTCGTTATTCGCGCTACAAATAATGTCATGCCAGACGAGAATTCGTACACATACTTTTGTTTAAATAAATTATAAGGAATTATACTGCACGAACGGAAATAACAATTGGTGTAGTAGGTAACCATTTTCCGTTGGTATACGGATGCGAATATGTATTGTTGTTCCGTGATTTTGCACGAACAAGTTTTGAAAATTTATTTTATTTTGATATGGAAAATTGGAAATTAACAATAATAAGGGTTGTTGTTTTTAAGGCATATGTTATTCTAATATTTGTAAAATTATTTACAATAAAAAAAAAATAATAATATGAGATAATGAGCCGCTCGTGTCGTGGACGTTGCTCAATGAATTTGTAGACGGATATACTTGTAGCGTATTTTAATGTCGGGCCGTTTTCACTTCACAATTCATTGGATTATTCGACAGTGCAACTTTAATATTTCTTGCTTTCTTCATCGTCAATAAGAATTCGTTAGTAACCTTACTTCTTCTGACGATTATTCATTTTTCGCTCTTTAAGCAACGCACGTTGCTATAAAGAATAATTAAAATTATGTTCTCAGTAACTTAATATTTAATACAACGCTTTACAAGTACTTTTCTAGCGACTTCCTTTGCTTTCCTTATCTCTCGAAAGTCCTGGAAAGTTTCCGTTATGGTCGGCTTTCTTCTCGGTCCGACGGTCGCATAATATTTTTCACATGCTTCTCTTGTTAATTCTCCTCGAACAATCGAAGGTATTTTCGCGACACTTTCAGTACACCGCTATTATTTAGAAAAAAATAATATTTCATGTTCTCGTAGGAATAAATATATATATTCATCATGTATTCGTAAAATTCATACAAATTAATAAAAATCAAATTAGTAAAAAAAAAATCACACAAATGGATTTAATGTCTATAATTGCCATTAAACTAATTAGAAATCAAATATATATCTGCGGATTTATGCTTAAAATTTAAATTATTTTTATTATAAAAATCCTTTTTGTAATTATCTGTTTCACATTTTTAGTAAATGAAATTGAAGGCCGAACCTTATCCTTTGATGTTTTTTTCAACATTGATGATACTAATGGTGGTGCAGGCGAATGTTGAACAACAGGATTTACTTCTGGTGCTACATCGACATGCTGAACTGAACTTCCTATAAAACACAATTTATTTCCTCAGCTTGTGAAATATTTCTATTTTTATATATATGTATTGAAATTAACAATAATTCATGTTGAGGTTGTGCAACATTTTTTAAATAAAAATGTTTAACAAAATAACTTTCCAATTAAACAGTACAACGAAATACCGAGAACACAAGTTATGTGGAATACGAAAATAACATTAATCTGAATATTAGAATAGATATATTTGAGAACGCAATTTATCACAGATAACGGTAGCTTAGAACATGCAAAAATGTTAAATTTACGCATATAATTAAAATTAAGAGAATCAAAACAAATCTCCAACTGTAAATCTTATGTGGTTCTTCTTTTTGACATGATGCGACATACGACTGGAGCTTAGCTCTTTTATAGTCGACATTTCAAGTGCATTTAAATAGATTTTTATCTTAGTTTTATTAAGGTCTATTAATGACGGATGCCGGGAATGCAAAATATCGACTGCTCCGCCGACATCATCATCTTTGGAACACAAACGTTTTAATAAAAAATAAATTAGAATAAATAAATACCTGATAAATTTGTCAACTGTTGTTTCAGTCGAAACTCATCGTCAGAAGACATAGGTTTATCACATTGGTTCATCGGCGCACTATTATCTTCAACAGACAAATATTTCTTCGTATCTAAATTATTCACTTCGTTTTTTTTATTCCGTTTCTCGAGGTTACTTTCATCTGTACTTCTTTCTAGTTCTTGCGTTCTTTTAAATGATGCAAAAAAAATTGTTAAAAATAATTATAGTTTGTACAAAAATGTTTTATATGAATCATACTTCGTCTCAAATGCATGTCGTGGCCTCTTATTCTTTGCACAAAATGATGTTACCATTTTTGGTCCTATACTATCCGACGAAACTATTGTAACGGAATCGGCCTTCCTTTTTACGCTGATATTATACATTATGTTTCTTTTTCTTTTAATTTATTTATTTATTGCTATTTTCCGTATTAAAACATTCGTTGTGAAAACCGCGTTCGTTTAAAATATACTTTTTGTTAACGTTTCGCACGAGGGGGATGAGATGGACGAAGTGTACTTGAGCAGGTATTTTCTTCCGGGTCGTTCAACCCTGTTGTTCGGGATGCGGGACGATCCAGAGGACAGAGACGTACTCAAGACCAGTGCGAGTCCGAGTCCTACTCAATCGAATCGATCACGTTTTTTTTCCAACGCATCAACACAACAAGAACATGGTCATAGTCATGACTCTCGTCCTCCGACCAATAAACGGTCCTTCTCCCGCGCCCTGCGCGTTTGATCAGCATTCGCGTATTATTATTATTTATTATTATTATTATTATTATTATTATTATTATTATTATTATTATTATTATGCTTACGACTACTACTCTCTGCCACAGCCGTCATTACATAATAATGACGCGACCACCGCGAACAGCCGAATTTATTAGTATGTGCCACGCGTGTTATTACTGCGTGTTTCGGAAATAATATTTCGTTAGCTTGACGTTACAGCGTGTGCGAGGCCCTCTTAAATGGTGGGCAAGGGGGAAACGAGCGGTGGCGGTGACAAAGCCCGTCTCGGGCCGGACGTGGTTCCGTCTGAAAACCTGTGGCGTCCGTCCGTCGGTCGGCTTTGAAATTTCGATTTAACTCAAAAATTTGAATTCGAATATACGTAGCTACGATTCGCCCGTAGTGTATTAGAATATATTTAAATTATATAATATTATATATGAGTTAGATTAAGAAAAAATGTGTTGGTTCGCTATTTTATTTATTACACTTGATAATCTTTGGACGCAGAGACTCAATGGAGGCGCAACCAGAGTTGAAAACTTTTAGAAATTAAATGAACGATTTTTTTATTAAAAATGTGTGGTATATGTATATGCGGAGGGCCCAAGGTCCGGGGGATCGTGTTCGAATTGTTTTGATTAATAGTCACATGGGAATCACGCATTATGTATTCGCTATGAAACGTACGCGAAGACATTTTGGACATTTAGACTCTTTCGACGAAGAAAAAAATAGTAGAAGTTTACCTAAGCAGTGAACACTACGTCGGAATATCAATTTATTCGCTTTTTTCCCTGCGTAATTTACGGGCCACTACGTCCTGTTTATGAATTATATATTAAAAGTATTCGTTGACGCTCTGCAGTGTTTCTCTATAAATATTGTAGTATCACAATAATAAAACATCGGATCACCCCAGAGAGTATAATAACGTATTCTATCTTAACTTAAAACATATCTGAGGGGAAAAATGTACGAGTCTAATATTTATCTTGAAATGAAAAAAATGTAAAAATAAATATATATATATGTATATAATGTGTTATGGTATTTATATTTATTTTAAATAATATATTAATATATTAAAGAAATAATATTTTATACCGATACATAAATAACATCTATAACGTGCCATAGTTGTGGTATTTTATCAATTTAATTTAATTATTTGTTAATTACTTATATTATCTTTTAAACTGTATAATATCATTTTATTGTGTCATTCATATGTAGTTTTCTCTATGCAATTTTGCGTTCATTTTTATTTTTATTTTTCGTTTAATACTTGATCGTTGCTTTTTTTGTCAAAAACTGGTAAGTTGTTGTAAATTTGCTAATCCCATATATTTCTCAATTTTTTTTTCAAAATATTTGATAAATACATATACACAAATTTATTTTTTACGGGTGTTGATTATTTACAATTTTTTTTTATTTCTAATTCTTCTTTCCGCGATATTCTTTCTATTTTTTTATTCGTTTTTATTCGTTGTTTTTTGTTTTCACTAGTTCATAATTTTTTTTTCCAGTTCCATATACCAAAATTATAACTCAATTTCATTGTTCTTAAATTATTATTGAATAAATTATTTGTAGTTACATATTTTACCGTACACTTCATTTTATTGGAATATTTTGCGGAACTACACGTAGTCGTTATGACTGAAGAATAGTCGGCCTGAACGACGAGCACCGATCAATAGTGGAAGAAAAGTAAATTTATTTTACAAACGAATTAAAATTAATACATTTTTTTTTCTCGTTATTTTTCTCTCTCTCTCACCCCCCTGCCACAACACGGTTTGAACTATACGTCACGTTTCCTAAATTTTTTTTCAAATTATAAAAATAAATATCACGAAATGGCAATGGAACTATTGCCGTTTTTAAAGTCTCGCGGTGTAATATCGTGTGCCGGACCATTGTTACGCGCGTATGCGTTTCGAATTGGAAAAATTGTCCGCGTCGTAAGCGTCGATAAACGTAGGCGGCGAATATTATTATCAACAGATGCGCGGGAAAAACGTAAATAATAATATTATTGTCCCGTTTTCCTGCAGGACGGCACGACAATGGATTTTTTTTCTTTTTTTTTTTGCCGTTCGTGTACTCCGATAACAAACGGAACGCAATTGAACAATTATTACGGCATACACCAAACACGATTTACCCGCGTTATTTCGACGCTAATGTTAACTAATTGTCAGCCGCGCATCTGTGTCATTTTAGTTAAAATCTGTTGATTTTAACTAAAAGTATCGTTTTCAACAGTTCGTGTCAGAAGTTCTCGTGTCGGCGACGACGAACCGGCGGCGCTGTGATATTACGCTGCGCCGCGCGAATGGTCTCCTCGACAACGGCGTCCAGTGTAAATATTCAATATATCATAGGGGACGATCGCAGAAAAAGTAAACGCACAAATTTCGAAAAAAAGAATTTGGCTTTTCTCGTGTTTATTTTTCTCCGCCGGAACGGCAAAGAACAACTGCATAACTGCGTATCAAACGAATTCGAAAACGCTCTGTGTTTTTTTTTATTATTATTAGTATTTTTTTTTTCTACTCACTATCGATACAAAGTGGAATCGGATCATCAAAACCGGGACCGAACGAGCATTTGATCTCACCGTCATGGGGTGGTTTTTTTCGCGGATCACTAAAAAAAAGAAAACTTTCGCATACGTCTACTACGGATCGTTTGACGTAGTTATTAGATTTTTTTATGATGATTTCGAACGAAATTGAGACAGAGGCTCGAACCAGTGTCGATCGTTAAATTATTAACGATTTTCCCGGCGGTTATAAATATCAATTTTACAATATTGTAAACGAGGACAACCGAATGTTATGACTTGTATTCATGATTTCTGATTTTTTTTTTTTTTTTTATATAAAACTATTAGTGTTATATTATTTTGAAATTGTATTTTTAATAAGAACTATTTGAATGTAGCCTGTATGGTGAAAAGTTGAAACGAAAAAGTAATTATAAAACATTTGCCCCAAGTTTAAATTGCGCGCGACGATATCAAGGGACAATGAGAGAGAGGTATAGCGAATAGTCGCGAGTATGCGCGTATTAAGTGTGAAACTTTTTTTCGGGGTTGTGCCCGGAGTTGATGGAATCACACAAAAAATTGAATTCTATTCGAAAGCAAAAAAAAAAAAAGTTTATTACTTATATTCGTTCAATTCCGTTTGATAGACATCACAAACGATTTCGGTAGGCACGACATATAATATTATGGTAATTAAAATGATAAGTTCTTCACCGAACAGAATCAAAAAATTCATCGTGTAAATAAATCGTTTCTGACTTGTGGAGTCATCGATTTATATTGTTTATACGAACAAGTCGATCGCCTTATACGGCGTAAGGAATACGTTCGACAACTTTTAGCGATAGTACGTATATTTTGGCGCGAATATTTGTACAATGTACTATTCACACTATGAGAAGTGTCGTCTGTATACGTTGAGATAGTCTGCATCCCTATAAAGCGTTATTTTCAAAATAGTAGTACTCCCGGCATTCGATTTAACCACGGCCGTGATTTGGGATCTTCGTATAATTATACTCTATGTATATTCAAATTAACTACGTCATACAGGAATTGAGCGTTATAAAGGAATAAAGGCGTTAGAAAAACATTTAAAAACCACGTTTTCACACGTCACAAACCATGTGATATATATCATTATTATTTTTTTATGTATACCTGAAATTCAATCATTTTAGAATACATTTCAATTCGATGGTAATATTCAATGAAAACACTCACACCACCTTCACACAGCAGTGTAATAATATGGTATCGTGACGGTAATTCTTTTTCCGCATAGTTGTTTTAATTCAACAAATAGTAAATGGATTGATATGAAATATACCAGAGTCGTCGTAATATAAAAAACGTTTCGGCACTGCGCCGTGTGAACTGACACGCGTTTCATATATGAATTCATTAAGTCGCGCGTGATATACGGAAACATTCGTTTGCGGACAAATTCGTTTTTTTTTTTACTACGAATTATTTACAACACCTCATTTTATATATTATATATATATATATTATATATATATGTACGAGAGACCGAGGAATTAAATTTACGTATCAAGGTAGACAATTTTTTAATTTTTTTTTTTTTTTTTTTTGTGATCACTTGAACTTCTTCGTGTTTAAATCATCATTTTTATATGGCGATGAAATCAAACAATCGTTGGACACAAAACAAATATATTTCAATTATTATTAAATTATTCATAGTAATAATAAAAATTCACTTTATTCAAGTTAATCAACACATCAACATGTGTATGATGAACCATTTTTATATTTTATATAACCGTAAGGAATTATTTAAAAATTCTTATTATAAATTGTTTATAAATGTTCATTTGACAATCATAAAAATACAGTTTTTTTTTCACGCAAGCGTACGTATATATTATATGATGTCGATCATGTGTCGTGATGATTTGCTCGCGTGTAATGCGAATGAATCGTTATAAATACGCACATTTTATGCGTATGTAAAACGTTGCGAATTTATTTATATGAATGTGATCAGGCCCATTCGGAATTAATGTAATATCCCATAGGCCAGTTAGGTTAGATAATTAAAAAGATTTAATTAGTTATATCGTCTAAAAAAAATATTTTATTGTCGTGCGAGTGTTTTTTCCTACTCCGATTATATTCATTTACCGATTAAATAAAATTTATATTTACCATTTTATTGGAAAGAATTCCACATGATGGATTATTATTATTATTATTATTATTAAATGAAATATTATCTCGTGAGATTTTCAGTTCATATATAGTTCGGAGTAATTTTTTTTTTTTTTTTTAAAAAAGAATTACGTAAATGAAAAGAAAACGAAATGCTTTAAGTGAAAAACTGTTTGGTTATCAAATATTTACCGCGTGTACTCGACGGATTAGTAAATCTCCTAATAAGTGAATATAATTATTATCTTTTTAGATACGGTATTTGCGTATTATTATTTCACTACACGTACTAAAAAAAATAATAACAATAATTTATACGTAATATGACGGCATTAAATTGTATTTGACCAACTATAATTATATATATATATATATATAATATGTGTGTAGGTTGTTGTATGTGAAAGTACCGGCTAAACGTGATACAGATTTTCACGATAACAATATTGTTGTGTTAGAACTGTTGGAACGTAATATATAAGCAATTAAAATACCACGTAAGTAATCCCTGACTTGTATAAAATAAAGATCTTTGCTACGATAATAACAGAATTTCCCGTTTGCCGATCATACGCGCGTACGATAGAGTCTATTGCGATTGTTTGAGCAATATATAATAACAATCGATACACGGGGCGATTTATTGTTTAATTTATGAATCTATCACGATTCTTAGAACGTTAACTATCTCAGAAATGTGATCGCCAGGACATTTGGCCGAATCATAACCATAAAGTCGATTGAGTATACGGCGTAATTGTCTGTACACATTATATTATCAGGCGCATGAGGACGTATTGTCTTGTAGTACAGTAGTGATGAGTAAATGCTATCGTATTTATAGAATATTGCTAATTGTTATGATTTATTATAATATATAATGATCGTGTAATACGTCTAGGAAAAAAATCATAAACATGTTTAAAGAGTAACTCGTTTTCGTTTTCAGTTTTACTTGCGCCGAACGATAGATTTCGTCGTTTTCGCATTACCGTAATAGCAAAATAACGTATAAACACTTAATTTTGTTTTATTATTTTATTTAATTTTACGGCGACATGGTAAGACTACTTCAATAATACAAGTAATAACTTTTACATTCAATATAAGACGTAGAAAAAAAAACTAAACAAATTTTACTAAATAATTATTTGTTTTTAATTACATAATATATTTGTTAAAACGTTGTGCGTCACGTATTACATTTATTTTGTGTATGACAAAAATACATTACATTATTGATTATTATAAAATTCAATTACTTTTTTGAAAAAAATATCAATTACACATTTGTATACCTATATGCGTCTGGTGCGAAGCCAAACCATTTAAGAGGAAATTTAAATAAATTATGATATACAAATGAAATTCGTAAATAGTGTCGAAAAATCTTTATCCACCAGTTGATAACCACGCAGTTGTTTCTCCGCAGCGACACCGCAATTTTAATCTAACTCGTTTAACGCATTTTTTTCAATCGTATAACAGATTACACAGATGTATACATGATGTTTAAATAATGATTAAAAGAATCGATATCATCACGTTTTGGTTTTCCACAATAAAACTGTTAAAATGGTGTGTGTATAAATCACGAATTGTTCTCGTTTCCGAAATTCGGCTGAATTTACCAGAAGTGTGTTTAAATATTGCTTGTGTAGGCTCAAATGAATTTAATAAATTCTTGCAAAACAAAAAAAAAAAATTTCTTCGTAATATATAAACGAACGGTCATAGAAATTTGAAATATTCACCAAATATGTAATTTTATACGCTGTATAAATGAAAAAAAAAAAATGTTCAAAAAACGTCTTTAATTTCGGATTATTTATAGCAATTATACGCATTGATGTATTTAATTAACGAAACAGATAATTATTGGGTTATGAGCTTGAAAATGTAATAATACCTTATCGGACGTACGAATTACTTTAATTGTATTGAAATAAAGTCCCCGATGAAAACCATCACTCACAATTTTCTTTTATAAACAATTCGACAATGTGCGTTATTTTGATTGAAAATGATGAATAAACTTTTTCAGTCGCTCGCCGTTTTATCGCAGGAAATTATGATAAAACGTGATATTGTTCCGTTGGGCCAATCGTACTCCGTACCACATTATCGTATTATTAAAATATAACGTCTATACGAGAGCGAAATTCCACTCGGAATCATACGTTACATCGGATACAACGATTTATCGACGATTCCTTTCAATTTTATAACAAAATTCTAAAATGTTTAATCCGAGTAAATTCCACTGGAGCGACACCCGGATTTCGAATTACAAAACAACGTTCGCGTACAAAACGCGTCTCCCCATATTGTACGAAATATAATATAAATATTTCGCGTTATTATTAATTTCCTATTGCCATGCATAACGGTTCAACCGTATACACACGTGAATCGCGCAACACAAGTATTTCATTTCCATTTCGTCGTCGTCATTGGAAGACGCGCATATATTATTATTATTATTATAATAATAATATTCTCCGTTGACTTTTCCCCGTTGTACGTATCCATTTTTTCTTGATTCGTCTGCAATACAATATCGGCCGGTGAAACGCGCACAATGCGGAGGTTTTTGTTACGGAACGGAGCCCCCGTATCAACAAACGAATATAATAAACCGATTCTCATCCGTCCGCCCCATACGCGCTCATACGTATTTTTACTTTTTTCTTTCTCCTATCGCGACTCCTTTGTACCTTTCATATATTTTTCTGTTGTTTTCTGTACGCGTAATGGCTCCGGGAGGGGTTCGTCCGTCCGTTCGTGCCGCATTCACCTGCTCTCGCGCGCATTCACATTTTTTTCGACTTCTGGGTTCCTGTATAAATACTATCGCTAATCTCTCTCTCCTCCCCAGGGCACGCGGCGCGCGGCGCGCGGTCCCGTCGTCGACGTCGATATAAATACAAATTATTATCGATCCCGAACGACGACGGTGTGGGGAGAGAGTAGTAACGACGGAAAAAAAAAAAATAGCTTTTTTTTTTTTTTCCTCCGATTTTCGCCCGGTCATAGCGAAACGGTACGCCGCGCACATACGACGGGAGAAACTCTTTTATTATTATTTTTACCCTCTATTATTCGTACACCCCGGCCATGACGAAAGATACCTCAATTTAATTCGTCGAAATCACGTACAGGGACTAAATGGAGATTAATGCGCATCCATCCGCTCTTGCGCCCGCCGAGTGTATAAAAAAAAATTTTTTTTTTTTAACTGTCGCGGCCACAATGAAATCCGCGCAACGGGCCTACGGTACAATTATCTCACCGGTAATTTGTTTGGCGGGACGAAAGAGAGAGAAAAAAAAATGGAATCGTCGAGTTTATTCTGATAAACACATTCGACGCCTTTTCGTTGAACACGAACGCACGCGTACTTACCCATATTGCCCCGGCCTCTTCCGTTTTATTATTAATATATTTTTTATAACTATCAGTTACTGTTACCGCAAAAAATTATTCTCACTATTGAAACGTCAAACTGATGACCACCTAACCCGTTTGTCGGCCAAATGCAAACAGAGCCCCCGGTCACGGAAAACCGTTCCTCCTCCCGTGCGTTCAAACAACGAAAATATTCGACAATTCGACTTTTATTCTCGTATTGTTTATTATTATTTTCCGTTTTTCTGCAACAGGAAACTCCGCCCGTCTGACGGAGAACTCACTTCAGCCAAATGTGACGTCAGAAATTCAGTACACGGGATATATATGCGAGTCGCAGCTGGCGGACGTTTTTTATGATTAAAAATCCGCCGGCTCTCGGCCCGCGTGCGCAGCTCGTACAATGAGCGACGCACAGAATCGGTGTGATGGGGTGTACACCGCACGTTGGAGTACAACGCTGTGTATTATACAGCGGGGAGGACGAGGACAAAAAAAAAAAAGAAGAAAAAAAAGAACCGTTCTCTCTTTTTACCCTCTCGTGAATGTCTAAATACCTCAGGAAGTTTTTGGGGTGGTAATCCTCTTCTTTTTTTTTTTTTTTAATCGCGGACTCCCCGCCACCGACACTGAGTCATGTTTTCTTGTCGTCGGATTATATTTATACGCGCCATAGCTGTGTACGGAGGGCGGCTCGCACATACGTTTATTTATATATATATACGATACGCTAAAAATTACCTTCGATAAATCGTATTGAGAATGTTTAAGAGAGCAGAATCCGTTTTTTAATCGCGCGATTCCCGCGTTATTTTCACTCGGTTTTCCAATTAAAAACAGTTTCTTTTAATGCGCTCGGGGGGGTTTTTTTCGTCTTTGTCACACAAATTTTATCGTTCTCCGTGCGTGTTTACGCTGTACACGTGCCGTGTGGTTCAACTCGCGGTCCGGCGACTGTATTGAATGTATATTTTCTTTAAAAAGCGAGAAACTCGATGACTTACGAACTGTGTTTACGCGTGAGACGTATTTAACGCGGTCATCTGGACAATAGACTCCCGCGTACAGCGCGGGAAATTCTCGATTGCGAGAAAACTCGGCGGCGCGCGCGTTTTATTAGTTTTCTCTTTTTTTTCCTCTTGGACCGATTCCGTTTTAAAAACGTTTCAACGACACCGATTTCACAGCGTGATTAACGTTTTGTTAATTCGGTGTTTTATAACAAATAAACCACACGAGTTATATAAACAACGTATTGCGATAATGGCTCATTATTATTATAAATGACACAACGTGACATAAAATACTTGTAGTGCAAAAAGAAAAAATGTACACTGTACAGGCGACAAGTATTATTTTTTATTCTAATAAAACCCTGTTTTTATAATACCGCGTTGTACAACGCGTATCGTGCGCATTGCGTGCAGAATACATTAATGAGTTTTCGGACACAATATTGTAAATCTATATACAATGTGCACACTACTCGATTTATTTATCCGTTTATCTATATTGGATATTAGTAATAATCACATTATTTTGGATAATCTGAGAAAACCAATATTAATAATAATAATAATAATAATAATAAAAAATGTTCGTTTATTATAAAATTGATGTGTTCAACAGTATCGATTGGCGAAGAATATCGTTACTGTTTTATGCGCACTTCAATGTTATCGAATTAAATTCGATTGGTAATAACTGCGAATTTTCCTTTAATATTTTTGCATACAAATTAAGTCATCATTCCCAATAACGATTAATTGAGTATATTGTCAGTCATCGTTACACAAATAATATACGCTACAATTACTATAATTATAATATAATAACAATACTACTACTACTACTACTATTATTACTAATTATAACAATAATATATTACTGAAAATCGATGTAGTCGAATAGCTTTTTTTTTTTAGAATTTCGTGATTGCAAAATATAAATGATACACGAAACCAAATTCAAACAATAAAGTATTTAATTTCAATAAATAGTGCAGTAAATATATATATATATTATAATTTTCGCGAAAAATATGTTTTAAAAACTATTTAAATAATTCTATCCACAAAAATCGCTCTCTTTAAAGCTGACGACGTTACGATTTGCGAAGCTCCGATGCATAGTTTTTGTTTGCCTTTCACTTTATATTTTTGTTGGTTATTTAAATATTGAAATTTCTATTTATTTATATCTCGTTGTTTTATTTAAGACTTTACATAATCTAAAATTCTTTTTTTTTTTTAACGCGATTATTGTAGGCAGCTCGATTAGAGGTTTCTTGAGAAATCATATTTATTAGGCACAGTTTTTGATAATTCGATAGGTCCCGAATCTTCTGTCTCACTCAACAAATATTTAGATAACAAATATATTGATAACAATATACAGTATATTTTATTCATTAATTCATGGAACAAAAAATATATTATTATACGTATAATAATGGTGTATGATAATATTTTATTGGTTTCATTCGATGATTGTAGAAAACACTTTTCCATTTGCGTTGCTTATAGTTATATAAAATCATCGTATAGCAATTTTATAATGGCATAAGTTTCGGCATGTAATTTTTAGAGTATATTATTATAATTATTATTCTGGGTAAAAATCACTTAAAAATGTTTATAAAATATTACTGTCACATTTGAAACTGTACGGATATATAGTTATATTTTTTCAATATTGAACACGCGGCACAAAAGAACTATGTGCCGAAATAATAGTCGTAGATTATTGAAACATATTCCCCCGAAAATTGGCACTGTATACACGTAGAGAAAAAAAACTCTGAAATAATAATATCTTTCGATTTAGGGCTATTTATAACAGTTATTGGATGTCGAACTATTTGAGTCGTAATAGAGTAATAATATTTGGTTTTAAAGGATGACGATTTTAAACGACTTCGATTCTACGACGTCACTTCAACTTTATTCAGAACAAAAAAAAAAAAAAAAAATCTCAACAAATCAAATAAGTCGCAATTTTATTCCGTAATTGTTTTCAAATTTACAAGTGACATAACATGAATGTAAAATTTTATCCAAATAATTATTCACTTATTATAACGACAACCGCCCCCCCCACCCCCATGGCCGCTAACCTCTTTTTCATTGTGGACTTTATCGTTAATTTTTTGTTTCTCGCTCATACCCAATATCGTAATGACGATCGCGGTCGATAAATCTTCGTCGTCGTTATCAGAACGATTAAGAAAAAAAAAAAAAATCTTCTAAAACCCATAAAAATGGACTTTTAATTTTTATCCATTGTAGGAAAACCCGAAAGCGATATCGTTGGCTATTTGAGATTTCAGTTGCCGTCATACGCGCGCGTAACAAACGACTTACTCGTGAATGTATAACGTTTAAAAATATGAAATCGCTCCGCCTTCATTATTCATACGCGTTTAACGCGCGCGCCGTGTATAAAGTTATTTTTATACCATATACTATTATATAATAATAATAATACGCTGTATACACGCGTGCGTGTGTGACAAAGTGTCATAATGTTTTGAGTTTTGGTTCGTTTTTCACCATTATTTTACGCGCGATATGCGAGTATAAATAATACTAATTTTAGATCCGTACCGTGGCCACGTGTATTTAGCCACAGAACGTGTTTCGTGTTCCAAACATTCCCCCCCCGCGCCTTGTTAAACTCTTCTTATTCACGTGACCGCTCTGTCACGTGTGTAAATATCAACGACACTAATGCCGCCGCACCGACTGTACCAAAAGAGTCGCGTAAAATGCGATTTAAATAATAATAATAATAATAAAAAAAAGCATTTCGCATACCTACGTTTGTTTTGAAATACCAAAAAAAAATGGGTAACCGTAGCGTGGGGGAGTAACGCGGCCAGGATTTTTTCAAGGGGGGGGGGTCCAAAAAACTACATTATGAAAAACAAAACTTTTAATAGATAATCCGTGTCTATATAACACTCGACACTCAATATCACACAATATAGAAAAACAGTGTTGCACTTATTATAACAATATAATGTAATCAATAAATTGTTAACACCTGGTGTTATCTATATCGTATGCGAAATTTTAACAGAAAAATATGAAAGTTGTATCAGAATTTGGATTTTCATCTATAAACGTAATACTATTGCACTAGTCAAGGGGGGGATTCGGACCCGGAGTCCATCCCCTTGGGTGCGCCACTGGCGTGGGGCGTTGTGGATGACGTTCAAATGAATTACTTCGGTAATGAACTGTTTTTTTTTTTTTTTATTACTATAAATTTGAATGTTACGACGAATCATATAAAACGAACCCAAGCGTAGCCAAGAAATGTGTAACACGTAATTTAAACCGGAAATTACCTCGTTTATGAATCGAGTGTCTCAAAATCTACGATTGTAAAAAATTACTCAAAATTAACAAAAAAAATTTTTCAAAAAAAAAAAATCCTTTCGTTACAATTACCATATTTTATGGATATATTTCGGGTTTCTATGGCCATTAGCGGCGAAATTACGAAAAAAAAAAACCGACGGTAATGGATTTTGACGAAATCGCGTTTTTACCGTTTTTATATGGATTGCGGTGGTTTTTGATGGCGATTACGAAAAAAGAAAAAAAAATATCGAGAAAATCGAAAAATGACTCGTTTTAACTCGATGTAATTCTCAACTGGATAATAGTGCTACACGTAATGATTAAAACACTCCTTGTCTAGTACAATTTTTGGGTACAACAAACGTGAAAAAACACATATCATTGTAAAACCAATACATTCCTCGTCTCGCACATTAATCTAAAAACAATACAAACGACAATTATTGTATACTCGTAATATTATATAATTATTTACTCGTACCGGAATCGATCGCGTCCGACGCGATATACAGGGAAAAATGACGTAAGATTGTTTAACTGTCGTCGATGACAGTGATAAGGCGGCGTTAAATAGAGTAGTTTTAGAAACGTTTGATTTCTTAAGACTTCAGAGCGTGTACACACATTTTGAAATTCGCCATTTTCGACACGATCGCGTTGTGCGCTGCCTGTGTGTTTACGGTACCTTAGAGCTGCAGGTTTCTCGATTTAACAACGGCCGCGGGGCACTTTAATAAAAACGGCCTGAAATGTTATAATTTTCCATAATATTGTTACTTCATCAAATATATGCTGATGGCACGCACTCATACAGCTGTTACACACGCGTTGACAAAACGTTGCAAAATGATTGCAGAATTGTCAAAACTCGTTTTCTTGTCGTTGTTATCGTATAAGATATGATTATTTACTCATCTGTTTCATTTCAGAGAGGAACAAAAAATCCGCGGACAACATCATGCGGTAGGTATGAGGGAGCGGCGAGTTTTCTTAATCCAAGCAAATATTCAATAAAATAAAAATAAAGTTTTATTTGTTTTCAATATTCAGTTATTATCACATACGGACGTTATAAACAACAATAACTACAACAGCCGTTGCATGTACTGAATTTAATAAACGTCTTACACATTTTAATCACGAGCGTCCGTTCATACCTTATATACCCGTAGATAAAAAAGTTTATTTAGTTATATTTATTTCAAAAAAGATTAATATATCTTTTACAACTAAAACAAATTACTCGTGTACACTATAATATGATATATACATACGAGCATTGAATTTGAATACTTATTATTTATTTGTATACAATATTTCTATAATGCCTGTGTGTGTGTGTGTCGAAATATGAAAATTCGAAAATGTCGCAGCGCAACATTAGAAAGTGATTATAATTAAAAGTCATACATTGCTTTTGAATTAAACATTTAAAAAGTGGCACAACTGTGATGTACGAGGAGTAAATTTAATTTCTTTTTATTACGGTTCGACAAAGATTTCCTTATTAATATGCAGAAGGGCTAATCCGCTACAACGATATCCTCTTAACCCATATATAAATATATAAAGTTTTCTTCCTAAACCTTAGGTATGTCGTATACACAAATATCAGCTCGTAATATAATGCGTGTATACTGTTATAGTGAATGTAACGTCAACGCGGTATACTGCGAGATTATTGATTTCTGAGCTGACGAACGGAGAAGCAAGAAAATATAAATATTTAAAACATGGTGCTGTAAATGTCGCTTCAGTGAATTAATCAAGTAAAGGTTTAGGATTTTGTTAATACTATAAATCGGAAAGCAATTTGATAAATCATTGCATTGAATGGAGCGATTTTGAGCGTAGTACAATTTATCAGAAAATTTAAAGTAGAACAAACGACTTATGATTTTCATTTTTTTTTTTTAATATCGTCAAATTATAATGTTTAGGGCTAAAGTTTTATAAAATTTTCATCCATCAAAATCAAAATTTACACTTTTTCTAAATAAATCAGCTCAACA
This sequence comes from Chaetogeoica ovagalla, assembly GCA_032441825.1. NCBI lineage: Eukaryota > Metazoa > Arthropoda > Insecta > Hemiptera > Aphididae > Chaetogeoica > Chaetogeoica ovagalla. The sequence continues at coordinate 9,470,268 of CM063723.1, forward strand.
ATTGAAAGACATATTTTCGGAGTTTTTTTTACGTGCAAAATTACACATTCGGTTGGAATTTCAAAACTCTATTGACATTATTTCGACAGTTCTTTTTTTTTTTAAAAAAAAAAAAAACTTTAAGAACTAATGAAAGAATAATTTTTTTCGTGTATCTTTGGGGCGTTTTAAATTACGCATAAGGAAACTTATACTAAGGGAATCGATAAACTTTTCAAATAAAGTATGCTGACTAGATACAATTTGTTATCGAAACGTAAAGCGTGAAGAATTCATCCGAACATTCTTCCTATAGTCGAATATTTGTACCCAGAAAAATAAATATAAATTATCATTGTAAAACCAACGCGCTAAGAATTTAAAAGAATTTTAATTTCCTATTAAATTTATAAAATTCGAAACTCGTACATATATATGTAATTTATACGTGATTAGTGGAAAAGTTTAATTTTTTTAGATTCCGAACGGAGTGAGAAGGCATGTATTGATTTTACAATGTTTTTTTTTTTTTTGCCTTTACCCAAATATTCTACAGAATGAGGACTCAGATCTTTAGAGTTATTTTAGTGTGTTTTGGGTAGCTAATTGTATCTAGTTAATACTTTAGAGTGCTCATTTTTTGAGTTTCATAAAAGCGCCTAGAAAATAAACAAAAAAAAATATCGAAAAATGACGTAAAAATGGGTTTCGCCTAAATCGATTATCGTTATTTCTTCCCAATAATTTGAAACTAATGGTCAGAGAAACCTGAAATAATCATTAAATATGTAACCTTTACATTATATACTAGGGAAAATGTTATCGAAGAAATTTCTTTCAATTTTAGGCAGATGGGTTATTTATAGTAATTTTAAGTATTCATGTTTTCGTTCATAAAAGACGTAATTTTTGGTTTTAACGGGGGGTTTTATTTTTAAAAATTCAATTCAAGACGTACGCGTTGTTTTAAATTTATGTTCAAAAAAAAAAAGTCTTAAAAATAATTTATCACATTGTCTTTCACAGATTCATTCGAAATTTTCGTTAAAGCGTATAGGCAATAGTTATTGTTGACTACAATTGCGTTTGCTCGAAATCAACGGTCCTGGAGTCTTGAAATTTTTACCAAACAATTTTAAACTACATATCAAATATTTATTTATTTATTTTTTTTCGAAAATTATTATCTATACTTCTAGGTTTATTATAAGAAGTTACATATTAAAACACGACGTATACTTCAGTAGTAGTATGGGTTAGTTGTAAATTATGCACAACTATATTATATTAACAATAAATAATATTAAACGGCCCCGATAATTCGTTCAGAATCGTTTTTAATCGAATGCTGTAATGATTCATGTCGAATTGTTTTGTCAAATTTATGAGAAAACTCTAAGATGTCTTAGATTCCGCCGCTAAGAGCACAACGCGCCCGTGGCTCACCGTTTATTTCATCGAGTGTTCATCCACAACCAGGATACGCGTATTCATGCACTCGTTTCCTTTGAAGAACAAATGATGCGATAAACAAGAATCCCCCAGAGCAAACATCCACACAACGGATGTGTGCGAATTTTGCAGAACGTTTGGGAAATCGCGCGTTATTCGTCATTTATAATTTGTGAACGAAAAGAAAATTGTATCCGCTTTTCTCTTTTAATTTGATTTATGCGCGCTACGTATGTACGCATTAAGTGGGCATAAAAAAAAATGTTTATGTTCGCATACAAACGTATAATATTATAAAATATACGAATACAAAATAATATATTATACGCGCCGCGATATGTTCGCCAGAAGCGGATAAGCCCCGTCGGTCGTCCGCTTATAATAATAATCAAAATAATAATAATAATAATAATAATAATAATAATAATAATAATAATAATAATAATAATAATAATAATAATAATAAAATGCGTGTGTAAGTGTATCAAAGCGAGATCGTATGAAAATATTTTATAGAACGCGCCTCGTCTCGTACATTCGGCGGCGGGTAGGTCTGCACGCGTGAATTATGCGGTTTCGTCGCCGTAAATCAGTCGACACGACCGCCGCGTCATGGACGACGAATCCCTACCGGTGTGCTGGAAATATCAATGCGACGAGCCGGCCACGAAAGAAATATTATTATTATTATTATTACTATAAAATATTATTATTATTTATTTATAAAGTCTTCACCTTAGCCGTTGTCACCTACACGGAGCAGCACAAACACACACACACACACACCGGTGCGCCCGTGGTCCACCGGCAAAAAGAGATCGAACGGGTTCTAAAAATAAACAAGCCCCGACTGGGAGTACGATTTTTTTTTTCTCTTCCCAAAAATTATATTTTTTTCCATCTCCCCCGTCCGTTCACAGCCAGTCGTCGTTACCCGTCGTTGACGGAGTTTCGTTTTGTTTTGGAACAAATCCACCGGCAATTATCTCGTATGCGCGCGCGTGTGAAAAAAAAAAAAATAAAATAACAAAACGACGTGAAAAAAAAAACCGGAAGAATAGCCGGCGCGCTGGAGGATTCACCGTCCATTTAAGAAAAGTGACGTCGTGTAGCCACTACAACACTCTAGTGAACCAACCGCCGAGCTGTGAGAGAGGAGGAAGTTAGGAAAAAAAATACGGCTATTTTTAATATTTTATTTTTACAAATCAAACGCAATATTATTAATTTCACGTTAATTAATAATATTTATATAGTATTGACGAAAAAAAATAAATACTTTTAGACACTCTAATTATTATTAATTTCATAATTAAAACAATAATAATAATGACACTGCGCGTAATAATTAATCAACGTTAATTTACACGCAGTTGTAATTTTTTATTTTTCGGTCGAAATCCAATGACGATTCTCGTATATTTCGTTTTCCACTCCGTTTGGACCCAAACGCCAGGCGTAAGTCGGGTTTGAATGTCCGATTACGCACATTCTATTGGCCTTGTGGATATTTATTGGATATTCAGTTTACTTCTTTTTGCTGTGAAAAAATTCTAGGGGAAGGAGGCGACGATCGGTTTTAAAGCGTCAACCACTCGTTTTGCCACTCTCTCGTTGCCACGGGCCTGACTACAACACAATGCGCCTACACATAATATATACGTATAGAAACACGCGATTTTTGAGAGAGAGACGAGATATTGTCGTATTGTGGAAAAAGCCAATTCGATTCATGAAAGTGTAGGAGAAATACGTTTTTGTAGCTCGTCTGTTATACGTATATATAAATATATAAATCACTATTCCATGAATTTTTTATATATCACACACATCACAATCGGTATTGTTCGGCAGGGCTAGCGGTATTTTGTGTATCCGGACGCGACTAAAAAAGAATAATATTAAATGCGTGTATATTATAGAAAAATGATAGAATTGTGCCCGTTTAGCCAAAAAAAAAAAAAAATAATAATAATAATACTTAAATAAGTAAATAAATGACGCTTTTGATATTACAATAGGAAAAATAACGTTGTAAATAAATACGATAATATAAACGATAACTAATTAATTATATGCAAATACGCCATACGGAATAACGAAAATTACAACTAGTATAAGTGCAGAATATTATCACTATGTGTTGATTACTGTGGCATTATGATTTTTTTCTATAAAATAACCTGACATGCCTGCATAAGAAATTCTAATAAAACCAAACTATTTAAAAAAAAAAAATAATAATAATAAAAATCAATAAATACTCATACACAGTAATACGCACAGGCTTCACTGATCAGCCGCTCATCTGAACTGAAAGATTAATAAATATATATATATAACAAAATACGGTATTAATTGAAAAAGGTATTAAATATTATAATCAATCGTAATACGAATATTTCAATTTGCACAATTACGATTGATACACTTTATAATAATAATAATAATAATAATAATGGTAAAAGAATTTTTCGCTTTTAGAGTTGTGTATAAATTATAATTTATACAAGAAAACGAAATATAATGGCTATTTACAGCCGCGATTCACCCAATACATAAATGCTTGTTATATAGAAGAACTCTGGTATGAATGACTACTCTTTAGTAGTGTCAACGTTCATGTACAAAACACGTATACACGATTAGTGCGCCAGTATACATTTCACGTATTATTTTTTTACAATATTATTTTAAACGACGCGAGTGACGTTTGTACGCATTCAACGTTTGAAAAATATTAACAATTTTCTTTTTTCCTTGATTTAGTACGATGATTTTTGAACATACAATAATAATATTATGGGGAGTGCAACAATAGCTACCAATGGTACACTATTTAAGCGTTAAAAAATACATTATTATATGAATAAATCGGAGTTTTTGGCAAACAAAAAAAAAAAAAAATAGCGACGGAAAGAGAAATCGTTTCGTATATTTTCGATGACGGATATAAAAACGAACGCGGTGGAAAATGAATGTGCGACCAATTAGTTCTGGTCGTAGTGGCACGCGCGGTTTCCACGCGGCAATTATTATATTAAATATACGCAGCACACCGCTTTCCGAGACCCGCCGCAAAGGCGTTTCGGATTTGTATTTATTTTTTTGCCTTTTTTTTTGTTTTATAATACGACCGACTATTAATCAACTGCGTTTTTAGAATGTAAAAATATTGCACACGCCCCCCCCGTTCGTACGGGACAGTCGGCGGCGCGTTCCGAGAGTCGTCAGTTTTATAATTGACTCGTAATTGAACACAGCCGAGTTCACACTTTTTATTATTATTATTTATTCTTGTCCACAGTTTCAGCGGGTATGTTGTGTGTTTGACACTTCGGTGTACGTGTGTGCCAATGCGGTTTTTCAGTTGACATAATATTTAATAATAATAATAAATAATAAATAATCTGTTACTATTATAAACAAAACGTGTATTGAAATAAAATATTTATTTCAAACTTGGATATGTTTGGTATTAATTATTGTGAATTTGACAAACAAAAAAAATATATATATTCTTTTTATTCCACAATCGTAATTCGGGATGCCGCCGTAAGAGTCGTCTGTCGGTGTTTGATATCATTACCGCGGCGCAGTATGTTAACTGTAATTGAAATATTGCAAGAATCAAACATTATTTACGTATATGATTCGTTTCACAAAATGTACAATTTATTTATTTAAAATCGAAATCGCGTAGAAACGCGTATACAAATCCGATATGACACGATGAACACGTATCATCTGTTGATGATTTGATTTGCTCCGTCGGAAGTTTTAAACTTATTCCGATAGGATTATACAAAATCGATAGTTACTACTATATTATAGTGTAGTAATAATATAGTTATTATTACTACTGTTTATATGAGCGTGTTTACTGTGCGTTTTTTTTTCATACACTTTTATTATATTTTTGTCTTTTAGAAAAGTGATACCAATATAGTTATTTAGACGACCGACTATAAGTTTTGAAACAATATGTGTTTATTCCGAACGATTTAACCACGCACGGGTTGTTCAACCTTTGATCAACGTGATTTATTTTTTAAACAGTACGAGTGTGTTGTTTAGCTTCATTCGACCGAAAATTCGGACAAATGTCGAAAAGCAGTTTTTTGTTTTTACTCCATTTCACCTTTGGTAAGGTGGAGAGCGAACAATGTGGAAAAAAAACGTAGGAATATTTCTTAATACGGAGCGTACTTGAAAAACGAAATATGTAAGTTACTATTACATTTATTTATTTTCTTTCTTGAAGCTCTAAGTAACATTAAATACGAATTGGACGACGAAACCAAAAGATTTAATTTATCAAATCTGACAACTGTATTGTGTATGTTTAATATTATGTATAGAAAATTCTGGAAAGAATTTAATTGCGTATTCCTGTCCATATAAAATAATTCGGTGTATTTTATTGCAATCGATGAATCCGTATACAGTGTGCAGGCGGCGTATTAACAATATGTTTCGATCGACTTTTTACGAGGCCATAAATAATTTAAATAAAAAATCCTAGGCTGATGAATAATTGAAAAAAAATATTTTTCATTTTTCTTATTATACTCTAACACGAACGTCGATATATTTCGTTAAATAATGCGTCTAAAATTCGTTACTATAATATATATATATATGTAAATCGGAATATAATGCAAATAACGGAGCAATTAAAGTGTTATTATTTATATTATTCGTGCTGTTATACAATTACACGAGAACTGAATTATTATTATTATTTAAGTAAATTTATAAATAGTTTTTACATTTTTATTACTAAAGTTCTGCTAGCGGCAATGAATATTATATTATTCGAAAGTTTAAATTAAAATATTATACGCGAGTGTATTAAAGCAATTAAAACGTTTTTCCCCTCTAAAATCTTAAATATTCACTGTTTGTTTGTCGATCTATATACTTTATAGTGATCATATTATATTGATGACAATGTACGTATGCATAGCAACAGACGAACAGCTGTTGTTGGATATGAAAATGTAAAACACACACACGTCAGTAGCGCGAAGACAGATTTTGCGTGGGCCCAGTATGACCTGTATGCGTTGAATGGAACGTATTTCGAACACGAATAATGATTAATCATATTTTCGGTTTTTGAAAAATCTCTCTTATTCGATTCGTTGCGCGGACGAGTTAATTATAAAACGTAATAGGTGTCTAATTTATTCGCTATATAAATCATACGAGCCGCCGAATGATGACAGCAGAGAGCAAACGTTATATTTATGTAAATTGTTCGTGTTAAGGTATTACGAGTCAATTATTACTCTTGGTACATACACATATATATTTATTTGTAAACGTATAACGCAAACGTCTCGTGGATTGTTTTACCGCGCCTATACCGCGGTCGGGGACTGTAAGTTTATATATCGTTTTACACCGAATTCGAATTAAACGTTCGTCTTACCGTACGCGACTTGACTATTAAACAATATTATTTATCGTCAAACGAATGTCAAACATTTAAATTTAACCGCTGACGTCGTCGTTGTTCAAAACGAAATGAAAATTAAAAAAAAATAAAATGTTGATTATGTAGGCAGTTGCATGTTTATACGTTCGATTTGTCAAACGAATTGAACATTGTGCGTAAACGCACTTTAAATAGAGAATTTATTTGAGAATGCCAAATCGATTGGTTGATACGTTAATTTCGACTTGGTGCCCGTGTAAGTATATACGTGATTGACTTGGCAATATTTGTATTTTGCAATTGAGAAAAAAAGTAATTTTTATGTTTCGTTTTGTAATCAACCAAAATAATTAATTGAAATGACATTACGGCGAGAATTCAATAATAATCGACGAGGAAAGTGTATTATTATTATTGTATTTGAAGATTTATTTGTTGTTATTCTACTACATATAATAATTTTGTACTGAGACTCCGCTAATAATTATAATTGAACGGATATCTCTCGTTCAATGTCTTTGTGGAAAAAAAAATTATTTATTAAATAATTTACACCGAATACACGACAGTCATCAACCGAGCGAATTAAATATTAAAATTACGTGTATAAATAATTATGGTATTCGTATTGGATTACAAAATGTGTAATCTAGTCGAATAATTATTGTAATTGCCTGCGAAGGCTGTTGTATTGTATACGTTAAAAATTAATTTTTACGTGGTATTTATATACATACAAATAATAATAACGATTTATTATATTTTATCATTGGACGATATTAATAATATTTTATTTGTTACCACACGACTTAATTAAACATCACTTTATCTGTAAAAAAAAATATTAAAAAAAACCTGTTATATTCAAAACAATTATTAAATATTTATAATGACAATCGTAAATAATTGACAGACTATTATGTCATTTAAAACGACGATTTTAATAATTGCCACGATTCCGTGTCATATATGTAGTGGAAATTTAAATACACACACTGCGTTTCAAACAGAATACGTGAAGAAATTTTTAAATATTGAACAATGTAAATATTAAGCTATTAGAACTCCAATCTAAACAAATACGAGACACGAGTAAAAATTCATAGCCAATAACGTTATGTTCTCGGAAATATTATATTTTCTAGTTTTTGTACATTCACGTAGAGAGAAAAAAAATTATATTTCATTTTTTTTCTCTATAGAAATGTAAACAAAACAGAAAAAAAAATTCGCAACGTAGCAATAATTGTGTCTATTAAGTGTTTTTTTTCTTCTTATCGACGTTTATATATACTATACTATAAAGTAAATAACTGATTTCTTCAAAAAAAAAAAATATATAAAATATATATATATATAATATGTAGAGGTCTCACGAATGTCAATACATTCATAGTAGTATGAATAGTGCGCACACGCGATTGCCCGCGGTGACATCATGTGAAAAAAAATATTTATACGCAATACTATTAATAATAATATGTAAACAATGGTTTTGAGATGTATTATGCATATAAATGTAATATATAATATATAATGCTTATGTAATATATAAGCAAATAAATTAATATACGCCGATGACGGGCGATTTCTTATTTAGTAACTATATTATACATTATAATAATATCTTACTCATTCATAATACGTAGTAGTAAAAATAGTAATAAAGAATTGCGTGCAGTGTGTATCGTAAATGTCGCTTTAGTAAATTATTTAACAGATAAAGTTTTAGAGTTTTGTTATTAATATGAAATTTGAAAGCAATTCGATAAATTATTGCACACGATAAAACGATAATGAACGGAGCTTCGGCAGTGCGTAATACACATTTCCGAAAATGTAAAGTGGTAATAACGAAAAAAAAAAAAATGTGATTTGTTAAGACCTGTTTTGAATGTAGTTGAAGTTGCGTTGGATCCGTGGTGGTCAAAAAAAACGTTAAGTCTCTTTTACCAAAAAAAAAAAAAAAAATAATAATAAATAAAAATTACTTCTTTTATTGCCAAAATAGCTGGACATCGAATAATTGCTGTAAATAGCTCGAAATTAGATGACATTTTTTTTCGTTCTTTAATTTCTTCGGAAAAATCGTTAAATGGAGTTTTTCTGTAATACCGAATTACCCGTCTAATAAAATATCGTATGCCCAACAATTAGTACACGTACGAGTTTATTTACTTCTTTTCCGTCTGGTAACGATTTACTACGATACGATACCGTACTATATCAAACGTGAACGTCATATAATTGTGAATACCCGCGAATCGTGATGAGATTTTCCAATCGCGCGTTTGGTCATTGTCGTCGGCCCAAGACGATTCTTCGATTTTATTCAATTGAAATATACGAGATTCCTATGAAGAACCGTCCAAGCCTATCCATTTCACCATCATTCCCGTTCGACCGTACTCTGTTCAGTTTAAGATTATACCGGGGAGAGATGAGGGGGCAGCGGACGAAAAATCGGTACTCGTTAGCACAGCCGAGGTTCAATCGGTGTCGGAAAACGTCGAGAGTGCCGATGACGGCTATTGATACAGCTCCTTGTGTCGTTCCGGTTTTCACTCGTCGTCGTCCCCGCGTTCCGGTATAATCTCAAACCGAATGGAGTCTGTGCCAGTGAAATCGTCGCGCTGTGGTGTAACTTGCAGGTGGTAACGTACGTGTGACACGCGTACGCGAACGTCCGGCTCGGACGTCTCCAGGGACCACGGGGGCCCCGGGAACCGTGACTGCTGATTTTTTTCCCTCGTCTTGTGCGCGCAAATGGAAAAAACGGTTTTATGAAATCGACGACGCTAATTTCCGAACGACCTCCGGGCCCTGAAACGTATCCGCGTTTAACTTTGACGAGGTGAACAATAGGAATATTCGGAACGCGGCCGACGGCCGGTGCACACATACCGTGCGGAATAAAAGCGGGTCTCGTGGGATTTTCGAGAATCCCGTCTCGCCCGGCCCTTGCGCCCGGTATTCCGCAGGGATCGCGCGGGCTGAAAAGCAAACAACCGTAATTAGATCGCGTGTACAATATAAACGGTGCGCCGCTGCCGCGTCCGACCGCCAGACCGGGTACACAACAACAGTCGTCCGCGGAGGGATCGCGAAAATCCTCTCTTTGCACGAAACAGGGACACGATGAAAAGACGAATGGGGCGGAGGGGAGGGGCCCTCGTGATGCCGTCGCTACACGGGACTGCAGAGTGACGACATTTCGCTTCCAAAGTACAACAATAACAAACCTAGTGCCCGGATGTTAAAGCCTATAACGTAAAGAAAAGCCTAGAAAAATTCCTAGAAAAACCTACAAAAATGCCGGGGAAACAGTTTAATTTATAAGCAAAAAGCGCGGGAAAACAAAAAAATTGTCGAAATTAATTAAATTTTTATTTTATTTCAGTTATTGTTTTATTAATTACGATTGATTGACGTGCGTGATGATCTGCAACTAATGCGATGAAATCGACTACCTTCTAACGGTGTATACATTTTGTAAAACTAAATTCAGATTTTTAATTATAAGTGAAAAAAAAATTACGTAAAATAATTATATTATAATAAAAAATAAATTTTCCGAGGGATGTCCTATGAGTTCAATCGTCTAGACCAGTGATTCCTAACTAGTGGTCCAAGGTCTATCAATGGTGAACTTACTTCAGACGGTCCGCAGTATCAAAGATTTTTTTTTATTTACATCATGTTTTTGACTTAAAAGAAAATATTAACTTTGAAAATTATAGAATAAACAATATGCCGTTGTATGTGACAAGCGTTACTTAGCAAACTTCTATGCCAAGAATACCAAAACTAGTCATAGGAGTACAAATCTAACAATTGTCGCGTTGATTACGTATAAGTATCCAAGTGACGTTCTAGAAATGACAATGAATACGTTATATGTTTTTAATAATTTTCGTCGATATTTATTGCAGTATTTCTCCGATTCAATTATCTATTTCCTATATTTATTTATTCTTGGTATACTCGAGTATATATATATATATATATTCTTGGTTTTGGCCGTATTTAGGATTTCGCATTTCCGTGCAAACGAATTCGGCCGTCCCGATTTCAGTTTTATTCAATAACGTTTGTTCATCTTTTTGTTCAATAAACAACGTTTACAAACGAGTATAGCTGATATATTTATATATAAAACAAGTCTAGGAGCCAGAATTTAAAATAATCTAAAGAAGAAAAACATATTATGTTAGTAAATTTTTTGTTATCGGTATTTAAAGCTTGGATCGTAAATTCTCATTCAACCATAATTGTACAAAAATACATTGAAACGATCAAATCGAATTTGAAACAATTAATCATCAACACATTTTTTCTGTATATTTTTATCGAAGCGAATTCTACCATACTGCTGCACAATCGATTTTTGAATACTGTTCTCATTTCACGGTGAAATAGACGCGTCTAGAGGTTTCTAAGATTTTACACACTGGTTAATTCGAGTACATAACAGCGATGGCCATTCGGTTTCGATATTTTGTGTAATTGTATTGTCGATTCGCGCTGAACGATTATCGTCATAAAACACAAATAAGAAATAGCAAAACAATAAGTCAGTTTGACTGAAAACACTGCTAAAATACTGCCCGGGGGGAGAGGGGGGGGGCTACGATCCATGAACACTATTTTCGGGACCATCGCCACCACAGGGCGCAATCGCGCACGTCGTTTGGGAGTGCTCTGAACGCGGACCTGGACTCGAATCCGTCTGGTCCAAACACTCGTACTCGTTAAAACGTATTATTTTTTTTTAAATGCGAATTATTTTCCCCACACACCAATCGATTCCACTACACCCGCCGGGAAAATAATAAACGTGATTTCACGCACCGCAATGTATGATTGTTATTCGCGCGGGCATTAATAGTTTCCTCCGGGGGGGAACGCTGTCGAAACAATTTCCAAAAGTATTCGCGATGAGAAACGCCCGCGGCTCGGGCAATTCGTTATGACACCACTGCAGCACGCACGCATTGCGCGGGTCGGCAGCAGTTGGGAATACTTTAAACGCGTTTGCCGAGACGACGCCGTACGGTTTTTCGACGAGCGCGCGCGCGCAAAGACGCAAACCGCACATTTCTGTTATACTTCCCTCAACACGAGCGTGTGTTATGGTTTTCGGGGCTTTCGGCTCCGCTCGCGGTTATGCGTCCGCGACAGTGGCGTATTTAGGATTTTGTCAAGGGGGGGGGGAGGGATATATTTTATTGACCTGAAAAGTAATTAATAGTAATTAAAAGTAATAAGTGTAATTACGACTAATAACGCTCAAGGGGGGAGATCTATGCCCCCGTAAATACGCCACTGGTCCGCGAAACGCATGTAGGGACGCGCGGAGGAGATTCGGTTTTTTGCTCTCCGTATATAAAATCGTCATTCGACAACTCAGTCACACGTCATATTAACAATTAATATATAATTACTAATAATTTATTTTAATACTGTATTGTTCGCGTGCACATATTATATTGACAGTTTTATATTCCGGTACGACGAACGTGTTGGTCGTAGTAAAATTATGTGGTTTTTTTTAATCTTTTTGGTTAACCGTCGGAAAAAAACCACCAGAAAACGGTAAACACGGGATTTCGTCAAAATCGATTATCGTTATTCTTTCGTAATATTTCGATACTAACGAGAAACCCGAACGTTTTCATCGAATACGTAACGTTCGACTGTATTTATTGACGACGCACGTTTTGAGGTGTTTAATTCGTAAAAAAAAAAAAATAATATTTTTCATTTTAAGGTTTAAAACCACGTTGAAAAAAATCCTTGAAAATCGTTAAATCGTAATTTTTTTTTTTTCTAGAATCATTTCAAATTTTTTTCGACAAAGTGTATTACACCGAAGCTCCACTAAGGAATCGTTTTATCGGATGCAATAATGTTTATCGTCGCATTCCCCTATTTTTTGTGATAAAAAAAAAAAATTCTAAAAATCATTATCCGAGTAATTATTATCTTAAACGTCATCCACAACGCCCCGCGGATCGTTACCTGTTTTTTTTTTTTTAACGTCTGTACTCGAAAATTCTACAAGGATCTTCATATCCGGTTTCCGGTAGAAAATTCCATTTGTTTCGCACTTTAGATTTTCTAAAAAACAAAAAAAAAAAATTCAAAATCTACTAAGAAATTACGAGTAGAAACGTAGCGAGCCTCGGAGTCTTGCGGATGTTGCTTAAATGATTTACTTGAATAACGATTTTAGAGTTTTGTTATAAAGTCGAAAGCAATACGATAATGAATCTTTGCATCCGATTGGCGCTTCATCGGCCGTCCAACATTTTTCATTATTAAAAGGTGGTGTGTACAGAGTACTTAACGATTAACCTTACAGTATTAATATAATTTCCTACAATAAACATGTGTAACTAAACAAATTTTTTTTGAAAATTATTGTTGTTAATGTAGTACGAAGTTACATAATTTTATAAAAGTTACAATACTCTAAAACAATTTGTCTCGGAAAAACGTAATTTTCATTAAAATATAACATACACTTTGTCAAAAAATTTGAAATATTTATTAAGAACGATAATGACGAACTATTTTCATTGTTTTTTTAAATATATATATATATATATACATATATATATATTTGAAGCGACGATATTCTTTTAAATTTTTAATCATTAAAACCAAAAGTTTGCTTCTTTTATGGATCCAATACTTCAAAATCTATAATCGTTATGAAGAGCGCAATATTGAATGACATTTTTTGAAAATACTTATTTTTTCCTTTATAATATGAAGTTATATATATATATATGATGAATATTTTAAATTGCTATAACAATTTGTTTCAATATTACGAAGAAATAGCGATAATCGATTTTGACGATATCGTTTTTGAGTTTGTTTTTTAGGCGCTTTTAAGATAATCGAAAAATAACCACTCTACGTAAAACACTAGATGCAATTTGATAGCGGAAACAAACTATGACTGTAACGATCTGAACATTCATTCTGGTAGAGTTTTCGGGTAGATAGAGGTATATAAAAAAAAAAAGAACACATCATTTTAAAACCAATGTATACACATTCTTCGATCCGCTCAGAATCTAAACGGTAAAAACGCGATTTTTTCGATATCCGTTATCGTTATTTCTTTGTAATTTTGAAACTAATGGTTATAGAAATTTGAAATGTTCACCAAATATGTGTGACTTTACATTATATCAGAGAAAAACAAATATTATAATAAATAATATTACACCGAAACTCCGTTCAGACCCGTTTTATCGTATGCAATGTTGTATCAAATTGCTTTTTAATTTATAACAAAACTCTAAAATCTTTATCCGAGTGATTCAATACTATACGACATTTTACAACATTCAAGTATCGCTAAATACCTTCTTTTGTTAAAAAAAAAAATTGCAATACTAAGTTGTGGCCAATATTAAAACGTAATGTATAATGCGCCTTGTCAGAAAAGAAATTTTCTTATCATTTTTCTTATTTTAATCAACGAGTATTATTTAAAGTATTCTTTAAATATAATTGATACAACGTGTTTTTTTTCTCTTTTGTTTTCAAATTTTAAAGCAAATATATACGTTACGTGCACATTGAAAAAAAAAATCAAATATAATTTAAATAATTTCGATTCGAATGTTTAATGATGACGAACGTATTTATATGGAAGTCTTTGAGCACAAACGATGAATCTATTTCCGTTGTCGAAAAACCGAATACCGTGTGTTTTTCTAATAATAATTGTTATTTTATGGATTATTATTTTTAGGATTTTTATCCACACCTCCCCGTACATGACACAATCTAGCGTGCCACAGTGATTATATTATGAAAAAGAAAACTCGGTTCCAAACAAATTACTGTACAAAATTGGTGTAGCCCTCTTTAACGAAAAATAATTCTGGGCGAGGTACTATTACTGTAGCACGTTGTAGAAATAATAAGACGCATGATCTTATTATAAAAAAATAAACAAAAGCAACCCGTCGCAACGAATGTTAAACGAAATCGTTTAAAAATTTGATTTTCTATAATTTCGTAATTATTTTTCTTCGTCCGAACAACGTATTTATTATAAATTGCAAAGCACACATAAGTTATACGTTGTGTTGTGTATACGTATACAAGACGTAAATATTAAAACGAAAACGATGTTTATTATTATTATCATCATTAACTCGTCCGTTATTATTAATAATACGTATTATTTGTTCAGACTACACGTGTACACGGGGCGTGTATTCAATAACGCGCGTATTTCTTTTAATTAAAATAAAAGTAATTCTATTTCGATTTATGTTTGAAAACCGCGCGCACCTGTATAATATATACACGTAATACAGATAATTACACGTTTATTAACGTGTGTATTTGCGCAGATAATCGTTAAAAAAAAAAACGATATTAAATCAATTTTTTCAATATTATAAATATTTATATATCGAACGGAACTACAATATTTCGGTTAATTTACAAAAATAACGGGACTATAATTAAATATATATATATATATTACGAGACTATTATATATTTTACGTTATTCTCTATTCGACAATATGAACAATATTATCAAATTATATTTAATTCTCACGTTTATTGAACCCGTAATATTGATAGATTATTTTGAATGAAATAATCAGGAGATACGTATATGACTTTATTTTACTTTACCCCAAAAATACTATAAATAATTTATTGACAACACACGATATGATATAATTCGAATATATTTATTCGAAACAATTTCAAGTGATAATTACGTTTTTATTTTAATATTATATGGTAAAGAAGTGTGTACAGTAATTTTCAATGAGGAGGGTAGGGGTTATGTAAAATATATATATATATTACTTATAAAAAAAGATTTTTATAAATGATATATAATATTATTATTCTACAATTTCCGATTTCTTCGGTTTTTGTCCTAACGATCCCTTCGGCTGTTAAATAAATACCACGGTGCATATTATCGACCATACGATTAGTTCGTTCAATGTGTCCAGTGTTAATACCTATATAATTTTGAATTTGAAGACAGAATAAAAACATATTGTTTACTTCACACATTGTATTTCTAAATTGTGTTTTATATTCTTTTCATGATCGAAAACGTGATTTATGAGATAACTGTTGTTATTGGTACTGTACGTAATGTTTTTAAAACGCATGAATACCCCGGGAAAATGATTGGATAATATAGCGTTAATACATGCACAAATTCCATTTTTCTGATGTTTTCACATTCAGACGAACAAGTTATAGTTTTCACATACAGTTGGTTTAATTTTAACGATCGCAGTGCTACAGATCCCAAATTAGACCTCTCCTCAAACAGTCTTATTGCGTATTTTACCGGAATTACTATGCTATTGATAAAGACAAAGATATTATATGAATAGTATACACATATAACAATAACACTAGTTACAATTAAATTTTTATTCTGCACATAAATTATTAGTTAACCGTTTTAAACTATGATCATTTTCGCGTTTTTAATATGTATATTATATAAGTCGTGAAAATGAAAAAAGAGTTCAATCGGTAGGGAGGTTTGAACACCCGACCACCACTGTCGTAGTATTTTATTATACTTGGATTGTCGTCGAAATTATTATTTAACTGCCTATTATATTATATAATAATAATAATAATAATAATAATAATAATAATAATAATAATAATATATAAACTTTTCAACGCTTTACGCCGCGGTTTTCTATATAAATATCCGTTTGATTATTGTAACGATTAAATAATAATAATAATAATAATAAAATAATGACAATAACGTAGTTTTATGACTTTAAGCGTTATGATATTATTTCGTATAAAGAAAATCGTATATTTACTCGATATCAACAATTCTTTTATTAATATAACGTTTTATATGCTCCAGATGGGAGGTTAAACACAATAAAACTTTCAACAGTAAATATTAATAAATTCAATAAGTATTAAATTGTAATTTTCATTTTCAGTCTCGTTTTCAACGTACGCGATAAAAATAATATTTTACCGTTACCGATTTAATTCGAATTGAGTTTCAAACTTTCATGGAATATCGTCAAAGTTCTAATTGTGTATAATATTTGTATAATAACAAACAAAATGTATATTTTAGAGAAGAGAAAAATTGTTTTTTTTTTTTTTTTTTAATTCGAGTTCAGCGAATTAATTAATATATTTGATATTCGAAAGTTTTATACATACATATATATATATATATATATATATATATATATCAAACTAATTAAAATTAAAATGTCGGAATTTATGTATATATAAATCGATTGAAGTGATGCAAAAAACAAAAACGGTACACTCCGGTATTTTATGAAATTAAAATAAGAATTTCTATTTTAAATACTAACTTTGTTTTATGTACCTTGTGTGTCATATCCCTGGCTATGAGTCAGAATATTCCGCACCAAAGATATTCTTCTTTCATTAAAATATTATATATATATATATATATATTTAGGGATTTTTTTTATGGTCTTGTGTATTTCTATAATTGCGGCTATGTTGATTTAGAGATAATGAGACAAATTTCTGCCAAAATATCACACATTTCACGGCGTTTGAAGATTTACAAATTATACTTGACAATATACATATATATATATATATATATACATATATAATTATATTAGAGTAGTATAAGTGTTAATGTTTTTTTAAACGTGTGCTCTTCACACATATTTTATTAAAATATACCCGTTTTGTATACGCGAAACGTTAATAAAATCTTATTATTAAGTAAACATATTAATTTTTATAATCCAGACATGAGTAAAATAATTTTTTAAAAATATTCGAAATACATACTCCGAATACTTCGACAAAATATTCAAAATCCTTTCATACTAATGTTAATGTTAAATATTGAAATATTTACATGACAAATAATAATATATGATGTCATAAATATTTCGCATTCGGCATTAGAATAGCACTCATTTATATTTTTTTTTGCCATGTACGTCTACAAAAATATTTTGAACAATAACATGCGAAGTTATGTGATGTTCTACATTTTGACGGTAAAGAAACTGCTGATTTGCATGTTTGCGACGACAGAATGATGATGCTACAATAAAAGACTCAATGGACAAATGATTTCATTTTCTTACCTTTGTAGCACCGGAAAAAAATAAAATTGGCAAAATGTATCGTCCAACTTTTCCGAATACGGAAACTAAAGGAATTCTATTAGCCATTTACTTCGAGTTTTTTTTTAAATTCCAAATCAAATTATAAGAATCTTGTAAAATTGGCATTAATCAAAAACATATGTTTTTCTTTATCAGTACGTTTTTTTGTGAGTATATAAGCCAATAGCGTACGATCGTATGAAGTCGTACTGGTATGAAGTGCCAAGGTTTTCATAAGATTCCGTTTTTAAAAAATTTTAGTACAAATTAATTTTATCAATAGTCTTAATTGCATCGATCACGATTTCTCTAAGACAATTGTTTTTATTTGATTCGTGTCATGATGATATTTAATACAATAACATGGTACGTTTTGACTTTTGTCAATTCTTGTTTTTTTTTGTATTACCCACTGATTCACGATGGTAAATTATACAGAAGTAAAATGTATTTTATGTTTTAAAATTTGAAAAAAAATATTTCTGCTTGTGTATGTAATTAAATAAAATTATTTTTTAACAGAATTAATATCAAGTCATCACACGTTATAGCTATTAAAGCCATTGATGGATGAAACAAGTTTTTCTAATACTCGAAAACGATAACATTTAATTATTGGATATTCGAAAACATTTCACTGATAATAATTTTACACAATAAAACGCGTACATCAAATAAAACGTACACGCAGTTCGAGCAGAGAGAGTGTCACGTTACGCGTGACGACGGCAGAAATTACTGAAAACGATTACCCTCATCTTAAAATTGTGTAGCTATTAATTATTACTCACGTACATTGTTCCATGTTAATCGTTACCGGGGTTCGGATTTTACAGCACTAAATAGTACTGAAATATAGCATGACCGGAAAAAAGTCTATAGAACATGCTCTAAAAACAATAAATAGAAAAAAGAATAATGAATAAAAAAATGAAATTGTTTTATTTATAAATTATGTAGTAAAGGTTCGCGTACACTGTACGCTGATGTCACGACGATTTGATAATAATTAAACGTAGATTAATATGAGAAATATTTAATGAAATTATGAGTAATTTTTTTCGCCGCCTGCTTAAATAGATTAGAAGATTTGCGATCAGCGCAAAATATAAATGTAATTTTATGAATGTGAGTAAAAAAAAAAAAAAAAAATAGTACCGAGATTGGACAAATAGCGGAAAAAATATCAAAAACGCTTTAAATATGCAATATATAAAAAGTTCTGCTTGGAATAAGACAAATCTGTAGGTTATAATTCTTCATTTTTTTTTTTTGCTATCCGTATTCAATGATATTTTAATAATATTATCATAAGAGTTTTGTTAATTCGGACGAACCATATTTTGAGGAACGGGGGGAGGGAAACAAGAACGAAAAAATTTCGGGGTTGCGTGTATCAAATATACACACCCTCCTACTCCGGTTAATACGTCATTGGTTCTGTTCCCCAAAACCACTTGCTCACATCATGCATGATCAAGTACGCAGCCATACTGACGACATCGAAACGCATTGGATATTATATAAACGTTTGATAATAGATTTCGATATGGTGTACGACGACGGTCGCGATGTGCGCGAATGGTTAGCAATTGAAAAATGTAGGAGTTTGACGTTCGCACGGGGGGATCTATTGAAATCCGTACCATGCATCAACAAAACGCGTATTGAACGTGACGGTCGTGGCGACCGGCTAAACGCACGACGTCAATTCGTTAAATATAAATCCGAACGACGGGCGTTTATAAATTAAAAATATATATCAATATGATAAACGAATATTGGCTTCTTAAAATCGTCGTTTTCAATCCAATCGCGACAATACATTACGGCGAATTATAATATATTATTATTCGAAATTTTCCGCGTTTTCGTCCCATTGAACGCTGCACCACACTTCGATGATATCCGCACGTGAAATCGCATATATACGTATATATATACGTACGCCGTTTTCGTTTTTCTCTCTTTTGTACACACACCCATACGCTTAATGTATTGTATACGATATTTCACCCTTCAGCCCTTTGATATTTATGATTTTTAACCCTTTTATATTACCATAACGTTCTTAATGGGATATTCTCACCACCAGATCTGCTAATGGTAAAATCTATTTATTTTTTTTCATTTTTATATGTGCACGCACACACTCGTATACACACGTATTCATACGCGTAATCGATGCATCTTAAAGCGTATATTATAATATAATCTGAAGCTGAACACGCGGATCGCCAAACGGTAGTTGTATAATATATTTCAAAATCATATTAAAACTCATTCCGGTGTATATTTATACGGTTTGAAGATAAATATAAAAAAAAACACATTGTTCACCACACCACACCGAGCCCGAACCGGAATTAGAATGGCAGCAGTGCTATAGCGGTTTTTGTGACCAAATACTATTTGTAATCTTGTAAATATGTGTAATTTTTCCTATCTCTAAATTTCCAAAATCGGATAACTATTTCGTTTTATTATTATAATTTTTTTTTTGTTGAAAATCGCACGTTGATTATATTCCATTAAATTACGTTTAGGTACGTTTTGTTGGTATACACACAACTCGTGTTTATCGATGAAAGCTATTCGTTTATGTTGACTTTACACGTATCGAATAATCGATTAGGTAATTTTAATTTTATTATTTATAGCAGACGAAAAGCCAATTCCAAGTAATTGCAATTGTTGTTCTACGATTATTTGCGGAAATTTGAATTTTATTTCAATTTGATAAAGATATAGATTACGTTTTTGAAATAAATTATTTCTTTTACTTATCAGACATTTCTATATTTGCAGACATATACCGTTTTACATATTTTATCCTCACAGATAAAAATATAAAACTTAATTTCTTGACGTGTTATTGTTTACGTATGAATATTATAAATTAGGAAGCACAATATTGAAATGCATACAGTAAACACATTAGCAAAGTTTCGAATTTCGCGACGGTGATTTTATTTTATTACTTGACTCGGTTCATATTTATTTTTAATAATCGCACGAATAAAGGTAAATTATACGGAAAATAATAATAGGCTAAGTAGGTTTTAATTTTAAACTATTAATTGCTCATTTTTATCACAGTGTTAAGTTTGTTTCAAAAAATTGATTACATTTATACTTTATAGAGTTCTGCCATATTTATTGGGAATAGTAAATCAGTTTACACACGTAGGCACAATGTAATATTGATACATTGTGCGATACCAATGCTCTGAAAATATCTATGAAAATGCAGAGCCGTTTATAATTCATTTGTCTTAAATACAAAAATCTAATTTGAACTTTACTACTTTTTTCTCGATAATTTTATGGTTTCTAAACAGCCGATAAATCGAATGAATTTGTTCGTTTTTTTTTTTTTACCTTATACTCGTACACCGTTTTTACCTAGATCCAAAGAAATTAGATATTCAGTATATAATATGTAAAAAGTATAAATTCGTCGTGTCGAACGGTTGCAGATAAAATTTAAATAACCTGTTTTTCATCATGCAACTAAATGTTTATGTATCGTTCTCCGATATATCCGAGGATGTTTGTCCGGTACGCGAATTACAATATAATTTATACACATATTACTTTTTGATGTTAGCTCATATTTTGACGAAGATCAACGCATAAAGTATTATTCGAATACGCGTATTGTAAATACTTAGCAGTATCGACAAATGGCAATACAATAATTAAATATAATATTAATATAATTGTACGCCAAAAAAATCAAGCCAAGAAAATTTAGAATTCTAGAAAATGTGTAATATTTTAATGAATGATATTCGTGTAGTAGATTTTAAAATTATGCCAAATATATGTTTTGTTCCTGTGTACAATACTGGTCTTTATAATGACAAAAACGAATAAAAAAGAAGGCAAAAAATAACCTTTTATATTTCATTCTCCTGAAATGTATATCAGTTAACCTACAACAAGGAAATAGAAAAGAGAAAGAAAAATCAAAAATGTTTAAAATGATGTCTAAATTAATATAAATGTAACACGTCAATATATAACATAATATTCGATACAATGGACCTAAGTTTATAATCTATAAGTAATCACAATAATGACAACCTACGAACTATGTAATCATTTATATTTTATGGATACGTTATATTACGTGTACTTACGGAGTTTTTAAAAAAATTAAAGATTTCGCAAAATCGCAATAATACAATATTTAAAATTTATACAATTGACCTCATTCATCATGTAACCAGCGCCCAAGCGGAATTCTCAACTGGCGACATCTTTTCAATCTAAATATCTTAGGCGGTTGGGGGGGGTAGTATGTATACATTATCAGTCCACCTTAAATCGATGGTATTGCAATGGTTTTCTTCAAGTTGTGCCGTTGGCGTTTTCTCGCGGCGCATAGAAAAAATAACAAACGTCGGGATTTATCTAACAACAACAACCAACAGACTTGCTGGAATTGTTTCTTTAAAAACTGCGTTGACTTGCGCGGCTAACTCCACGGACGTGCAAAATCCCACTATAGCTATGGGCCCGTGAAAACATGCGAAACGAAAATTGTTTAAAAAAAGAATTTAACTCCAATCGGCTAATAATATTAGCGCTACGGTACGTGTCGAATAATCACCGGACGTGATGTGTACCGTTATTTTATACCTAATGTGCATGTAACGTATACATACGGCCATATATCGGCGATTTATCTCAATTTAGGGGAATATAATCCGTAAAACGTAATATTTTCCTTGCCCGGTAACCACCACTACCACCGCAGCAGCAACAGCCACGTTCATCACCGATGCTGAAGATCGATCAATCATCCGAAGCCTTTTGTGTTGGACGTGTATAATATTTTACACGCCAAACGCGTATATTATTATTATCATTATTATTATCATTATTATTATTATCATTATTATTATTATTATTATTATTATTATTATTATTATTATTATTATTATTATTATTATTATTATTATTATTATTATTATTATTATTATTATTATTATTATTATTATATTGTATTATGTGGTAACGTTATTAAGAAATTGCGTTATACGTTAGTGTGATGGTGAATGTATTCAGCCATTTTACTCTCTTCGTCATCGTTGTCGTTCCATCAAACATTATCGCCTGCTATTATACACAATATCAGTTGCGTTATTTATGGGAGGAGCATTTAGCCCTCCTCGGTAACAGTGGGTCGGTGTCGAGCTAGCGTGGACCGCCGACATGATTCGTGCTAGAATCATGCAAGTGTGTATAAATATGTTCTTCTGGTCTGTAATAATAACTAAAAAACAAATCGCGTGACAGCAAATGGTGGGCATCGAATAATATTGAAATTGTACGGACGTTACACCGAAAGTGCGCGGGTCGTAATCACGACATACCGCGGTATCGGAATTTTTCGAAAACCATGGTTATCGCATTTGAATCGTAACGTTAATTCGAGGAATATACGTATATGTACGTTTGACGATTGACGTACCGCCACGCCATTCTATTCAGTCGTTGTTTAACGTTTCATGCGTATGTTTTATGCTTATATAATTCGTGACTGGTAAGTATGTACAAAATAAAACAAAAAAAAAAAAAAACGATCGAAGTTAAAGGCTGAGAGAGAGAGAGGAAAAAAACGAATGTCGAATAAGTTGCACAGAGCTGGTGACAAAACCTGTGTGCGCACGACGTCGAAATTTGAAAATCAGGTAATACTTGTACGTGCTAATCGTTTATGATGATAGATTATTATCATGGGTTACAAAGTACCTAATGAATGAATCGTAAGAAAAAAAAATATATATTTATAATATATCGGGCGATTCGTGCGCGTTTGTGATGGCGAAAACGACAAAATGACGTTTAATGGAAATTGTATTGAGCCGAATGTAAGCGGAAAACAGTTTAAACGCTCTGATTTTAAATCTATCGCTTTCCCCCATTTCGAGAACCGAAATGACGACACCACGCATAAATATAATTACGTTCCCTCCTCGCACCGATCGGCTATAATGCTATAATCCTATCGCCCGCCCGCGACAATTCCAATGTGTTTAATATACAATATTGTGCGTATAATGTCTTGTCGCGTATATTATATTTTTATTTCGTATAAATACCGTTCGTATTTTGACGGCGGCGGCACGTTTTTGACGCACGCGTTTCATCCCCCGGGAGGACGACGCGTGGTCCATCACGTTTAACAATGCGCGCCACGAGACAAAGGACGGCGCGGTGTAACGGAACAGATCTTTCATTGTCCGTTCATCACCCCCCTCCCTTATACGTATGCGCGCGTGTTCGGGGGCAACAGCGGAATCCCTGTGATTGGCGTCGGCCGGCTGGGCAACTCGCTGTAATCGTTAATAAAACCGTATTGTTATATTCGCGATGGACCAAAAACGCAATAATATTTTTATGTTTACGCCGGACGACGTGGGAGAGACTTTTATTTTTTTTTTCGCGCACACTGTGCAATAGACGCGTAGGTATTATTGTTATTCACTGTGCGGGACGTGGTTTGCTTTTCGGTTATTCGTGCACAGGCTGATATATTATAAGAAGTTAAAACCGTAATAATTGCGAGTGAATCAGAAGTCGGAATAAAAATGTCGAGTGAATTATCGATAAGTTATCATTATAAATGATTTACGAGGAAAAAAGGAGAAGAAGAAATCGATACGTTATACGCGAAATTATATATAGCTATTATGCGATATTTATAGATACATAAAAGAATTTAAAACGGTGAGAATTGCAATAAACTTTACACACGTTCTTTTTAATAACGAACGAGGTGATAAAAGAAGATACGCAGAGTGACGTTTATATAGTGTCCGTATGAGAAAACATAGGAAAATTGAATGAAAAGCATCGAGTGGAGGGTAGCGCTTGATGCGGAAGGAGTAAGAACTTGGTAAGAGTAAAACAATGACAGTTGTACGTGATTTTGAAGCGAATCATTAGAGAATTGATAGGGCATGACGCGTAATGATGATGAGTGATGGGCCTAACTAGATTTTCAATTGTCGAAGGTTGAGGAGAGGGGTTAAACCGTTTTAAAATATCGAACAATAATAAATTCTACACCCGTGGATCCTGATGCTTAAAATAATCAAATAAAATATATTTTTGTGTATACCATTAACACTTAACGATTTATTATTACATAGGCATTTATTGTGGAGCAAACGAAGGAGAATATATCGACATTAACCGTCGCCTGTCGTGGCTGGCGTGGCCGAAGGATGTAATAATTCACGAATAGTTGCCGCCATCCCGCGAGAAACGTCCTGTGGACAATTACCGCGAGAAAGGCTCGATCAGTGTATTGAAAATAAAACTCCACTTAAGCGATATATAATTTAATCGATATAAAATAAAATTTACGAAAAAAAATAAATATATTTGCCGATATAATATGACTGGATTTAGTTTTGACAAATCGGGGAGTTTTTTCTACCCGTACACCAAACGACGGCCACGTATCGCGTGGAACATAATGCAATCGAACAATCCAATATTGTATAGCTCTGAGACGTGCCTCGGGAAATCGTAGTTTTCGTGTTTGATTTATTGAATTTTTTTTTCCTTCTCGTAATTCCCGCAAAGGTTTGCGACGATCGTTCGAGAAGATCCACGAACGCGACGCTATTGTTGTGTGTGCATTCGCCGCCACAATACGAGTACAATAATACGATCTGTGTACTGTATAATGACAGTACACACGAACTGGACCCGAAACGTCGTCGTGTAGAGTGTACGCAGGCCCGCGCGATTCTCGCTTGCCGTTACGCGCACAACAAAACGCGTTTCAACTTTTTCAAAACCATTTGTCCCCCGCGTCTATCGGCCAACAGCCGTGTGTGTGTGTCGCACCACGCGATTGCAGAAACAATAACGTTTTTTCTAATGTCACACCGTATACACAATGTCGCCTAGTTAGTGTCCCGGTTTTGTTCGTATAGTTTGCGACGTGTACAACGTAAACGCTTATACGCGATCGTGCGTAGCTCGGTTATGCGAACGAATATAATATAATACGTCACATTATATATTGTATTATATCGAGCGGGTTAGTGATTTAAGAAGCCGCGCGAGTTCAGAGAAACGATATCGCTTCGTAACAATTCTATCTGGCGGATCGAGAGAAAACGCGTTTGTTTGTATATTATAAATATATTTCATACGGGTACACTTGTACACGGCGGTCGTCGCAGCGAATATTATTTTGCGATTATAATATATACACGGTTTACGTATTATACGTAGTGTTTCATAGGCTATAGTGTACGATTCTCGTCCAATCCATTCTTTCAAAATCTCTGCTGGATTTTCTCTTCGAGCAATCCGTCACGATACGCTTCAATAATATTGGTCGTATTGTATACAAACTGGATTTATGTGTTTGAAGTTCTACGAAAAAAAAAAAGAAAAAAAATGGTTTTACGCTTTATGATTTCGCGAAAATAATCATGCACATGCATGTTCTTTTTTAAATAGAGAAAAAACAAAAGCAACAGTTTATAAAAATTATAAAATAGTTAAATAAATCCTTATCATCAAAAAAACGAAATTAATTAAGCGGCTAAAATTAGTTTAGACTTGGTGACATACATTGTCTAGGTATAATATTTATTACTAATATTGTTTAAGTAAATATTATGAGATAAAAGTAATATCCAGTGTTATGAGTTGAGAAAAATAATTTGTAAAAAAAAAAATATATATATATTATATATACATTAATTTACCAAATATATTTACGAAATTGATGTATTGCATTCATGTTGAATGCTCAAATTCACTCGATCTAATTATGGCGTCCGATGGTTAGTGACTGACGGATGTCACGATTTTCTTTGCATTTCTTTTCATAAAACACTATATTTTTTTGAGAAACGTTCGAATTGACCAACAATATATCACTAAAATATATCATTTTGCACAAAATATTCTCTAACCTATAAATATTCTGTTTTATGCGTTAAAATGTTTTTTATGTCAGTTCATTGTAAAAACGAATCGTCGAGAAAGTTTTCATCCAATTGGAGTTGCGTGTTCTCAGTAAAAATATGTAAAAAAACAAAGTCTGTAGTAAATCGTGTATCCCTTTTTAGGTGGTATGCATCTCAAAATTTTCTCGTATAGAAAATAACATCACCATCAGGCTTCTTGCTGCTGTTAGTATAAGACGGACCTGGAAGAACGTGCGAACGAAAGGTGACGCGGTCCTATAGCTATAATGCGAACGATCTGTCACGTCTAGTTGTTCCGTCGATTTTAACACGTAAACGATAATAATTGTTTGATAGGAAAATATTATTTAAAAACGCATAGAATTTCGAGCACAAACGCCGCATGATATTATGAGTTATTAAATTATAAAAATATTGGTAGGTATAAATAAGGAACTGAAATACTGTTATTTATTTAAAGTCATTGATGTATGTAGATGCGATGTAGGATATTTATAGTAAAAAAAAAAAAAAAAAAAAATCGTTATTACTCGTACTGTTTCATAATAAAATACGTATGAAATATTTATTTTTAAATGAATATAATACTATAGTATAATGGTTTTTTTTTTTTTTTTTTGACACCAGAGACCTCGAGAAATATATTTGCATCCTCGAACGACATCAATCCAAACTCAATTGGCTTCGTCTAATGTTCCACGCCGGTTGGTTGTGCCGTCATACAATGACCAATCGTCGCAATGACCATATCATGTTTTTTTTTTTTTTTTTTTTTTTACGATTCAAAATGTCACTTTTTATTATAAATGTCGTCCGTCGTTGTATTAATATTGAAAAATTATTCTCGGAGATTACCACCGCGTTAACGTCGACGGATTAGCGAAGTTTTCTGCCCGTGTTGCTGCAGTGTGCACAGAGCATACTATAATAATATACGAACACAAGGGAAACACTCAGCGGCCACCGCTGTGTTCTTGTGCGCGCGCGTGAACGTGCCAAACGAACTAATATCAAACATTTGCGTTGTTTCTCCTCGACACCGTCGCGTACACCACTGGCGTTTACACCCCGAGAGATGAGACAATATATTCGTCGCGGCGTGTATTGCAAACTTTTGTTTTCTCCGCAGCGTATACGGAATATATTATGTACATACACTTGATACGCTTATTCATTATTTGACTAGGCGGGCGCGTTGGCCTTCTATACGGTTTAAAATGGTACGTGTGCGCATAGGGTATTTCGTCATTATTATTATTAAATATAATTTATATTAAAATTCAAACTGTAAAATAAAATATATATACATGTACGAATCGCGCGCATAAGTATATCTGTTGATTTTGATAAAAAAATAAAACAATGTTTTTTCTGCATTTCGTGTGTTTTGTTACATATGGAGCGGAGACTCGGACGATCCGAAAAACCGACGAGTGCGAATTCTTCGTTTTTGATAGGGAAATTCTGAGAAGAATTTTCGGACCCGTCAAGGACAGTATAATCAACGATTGGAGGATTGGGAAAAATCGAGAATTGTAATCACTATTCCGAAAACCGAACATTGTTGAATCAATTAGAAATAAGAGACTTCAATGGGCGGGGAACGTTTGGAGAAACCAAAACCCTGTACTCCGTACGGTATTAGTAAAGAACCCAACAGGAAAAAGACCCATTGGAAGACCGAGAATGAGATGGGAAGGTGTAGTGAAGGATGATGTGGAAGAACTAGGAGGAGAAACAGATTGGAAGGTACGATCAACTGACCGGGAGGTATGGAAGGCTAGATGTATGAATGGATGGTCGTAGAGACCGCTAATACCCCCCAAAAAAAAAAGAAGAGATTTAATATGACCAGGAGTTGACATTTAATCCGCGCCAAAAAAGAAAAAAAAACAAAAATATGCGATAAAGAGTTAAAATATGCTATGGCGAAAAATGTGTAGAAATTTTTATTATAATCGAAATGGATTTTTATTTTTAAAGTATAAAAAAACAAAAAATTTAACCAATTATATAATATGATAGTTCTTGGACCACTGCAATCGCAGTTCAAGCGATATCACACAATCGTCGTGCAAACAGTGTTAATTCGAAAACAGCGAACGCAAGACATAAAAAAAACTATAGTAAAACAATTATTCGTTACCATATAAATTTATTTGAATATTATTTTTTATATTTCATTCCAATTCTCTACATTAATTAAAGAATGTGTTTAAGACGAAGTTTACATTCGATCTCACAAAAGCGTATACAGTGACCGTCTGCAAGAAATTGTAAAGACATCCTCCAAAAACTTCTTCATTAGATGTATCAATATAGTTAGTATTTTAATAAATGAAAATAAATTTAATTTCAACGTGTTTGTTATTACAATATGCTTACAGTTGGCGGAAAAAAGGGCAATAAAACCAGAAAAAGTTTTCTTTGAACACTTCAATAGACATATTTTGAAATTTATATTACATTTTTCTGAATTATAATAAATATATCGAAATAATCGGGTTATCGATTACTCTACGGGTAATTTATTACTATTTAATTTATAACAAAATGTACTGTATATATATAGGTATTTGTATTTTTTAATTTATTACAAAAAAATATTATATACAATCGTTTATAATGGTGTTGGGAGAGAGGGAAATGAAGTTTATATGTTTTATTTTAAATCCATCGCAGAGAAATTGAAAGTACGCCACTGCCTGCAGTTATCCTATATACGCATAATATAATAGTCACTATACATGGGTATATATCGCGTACATGAGACAGTGTATACAGACGATAAAAGTCGACCGCGTCGTCGGAATGAAACTAATAAAAAATGCGGTTTGATGGGGTGAAGACAGATATCATCATCGAGTACCGTTGAACGATAGTGAGGGAATGAAAAAAAAGCGGAAAAAAAGTAATTCGAATCGTTTGTGATGTGGTGATGTCCAGGAGAAAAATAAAAATAACACTATATAGCGGTGTCCGATTGTCACACTGTATACGTTTGAATCTGATTAACATCTCGGGCGTATATTTAAAATAATAAAATAACCGTAAAACGTGCGGAGGATATTCCGTAACACAGGATCACACGCGTTAGGTCCAAATGACGAAAATCAATCGACATATTGTTATTATATCCAACACACATTCTTACACTTTTACGTCATCGATTTTAGTCAAGTTTTTTTTCTTTTTATTCGTATATTCGTTTATGGGTAATCGGTTAATTTTACGACGACGCCGCGCTGTGGTTATTAGAGCGTATATACAGTACTCGTATAAAAAAAAATAATCAAAAATTTGACTAAACCGAAAATGTATCGGAGGACGAGATGAACTCGGCGACATCAAAATTATGAACTATATTTTATTCGTGAATGAAACTATCAAGTTTATATTGTATATTTCGGAAATATCCAACGTTATCATTGCTTTTTTTTTTCAAAAACAAAATTAATTTCGAAACGAACATGCGCCAGCTCGTAATATTGTAAAATATTTGATACTAATGTATCAAATAAAATGTATGATTTATCGTATGCGTACCCGCAGGCTTTCTTGGCAATGAACGCGGTGACTTTTTTAAATTTTAATACTTAATGTTACTAATCCCGAAGTATGCACTATACGGTTCGAGACCCGATTTTTATTTCTTTTTTTAAAAAAAAATAAATAAATTATTCGTCATTGATTGAATCACAAAAATATCACAACCTATTATAGAACCCGACACGATGTTTTTATTGAAAAAAAAACTCTGAATTAAAAAAATTCGAACATAATAAAACTACACACGACTTACGATCGAGTTCTAGTCGAGACCCTGACAACTATTTATGTTAGATAGTTGAAGAAAAAATATATGGTCAACGATTGCGATATTTAATTTAAAAAACGTTAAATTCTGATTAAAAATTACACTCCTCACTAACCGTTGGGGGAAAGAACTACGTACTCCAATTATTGTAATAATATTTAATATTAATAATGTTTATTAGTTAATTAATCGAATAAAAGTATAACGTTATTATCTGAATAATAACACAAACATTTAGTGCCATTTTAACACTTAAAACGAACATTATTATAGTTTTATATAGCGCGTCATTCGACATTTGTATAGGATTTAAAAACCATTACATCGTTGTCTACACAATCTTCATTATCTCTCAACCGTATTTGTAGAAATAATTTCTAATTATTATAAATTCAAATTATTATTATTCACTTAGTTTGAAGTAATATTGAATATTAATAATAATGTTTTTACACGAACATATACGGTGACAATGATTAAACGGAGGAATATGTTGATTGAAAGAATGAAAAATAAAACAATTGCATGGCCAGGAGGTGTATATTTGTCAACTGTAACCGAAATTCAGAAATGTACCGTTTAAATTACTTAAAGTTCCGTTCAAATGTTATTTAAAGCCGTTAAAATTAATGGCGTTTTTTCTCTCGCTATATAATATTTACAAAAAAACAAACTGGTTTTGTACGTACGGTCACGGCGAAATTATTATTTGAGTTTAGCTCGTATATTGATAAGAACGCGTGTAAGTCTAGACGTAACCAAAGTCATAATATTATATACTGCTATATGCGATGTGTACGTGCTCAATAGAAGTTTTCAGATTCATCTGTTCCGTTAAGAAACAACATAAAATTAATGTTTACGAGAAACTTCGTTGTTTACAACAAATTAGACCAAACAGTAGAAATTATTTTAAGAAAGAAAACAAAAACGGGCATTTATAATAAATAGTTTTTATAGTTTTGTTTTTTGAGTACAACACAATATTTATACGCACCCATATAGTTTCATTCGAAGTTTTTGTACAACACGGAAAACATTTAATCATAAGAAAATACGATTGTTAATAATTATTTCAATAATCAAATAATCGTGAAAGTTATTATGATATAATAATAATAATAATATCAATAATAGTTTTAACGATGGTTTAGGATTAATTAAAAAATTGAATAGTTTATTCGCGGTGTAATTGTTATTTTCGTGTGAAAAAAAAATCAATGACGTGTAAGTTATAAGGTACTTATGTAATATCTGAACACCTTTATATCTTTAACACCGATCTTATTCTTCTTTAAAAATTATAGGAGTAGGAATGGGAAATACTCCCAGTACCATATACTTTATTTTTTCAAATTATTTTCCACGAAAATTCTTGCCAAAATACGGTTAAAAACTTAAAATGCTAGCCGTCACATTATTGTTTTATACTCCAGGCTATACGGATGGGCAATGATTGAATTAGGAAAAAAAAATGAAATTTGCGTCTCTAAAAATTTTATTGTCTTGAAAGTTAGCGAGGGCATTACCCCTTCGCTCCACCACAATCATCACTATTAGTTAAATAAATCTATATTGCATTTGTGATATAAACGTCAAATCTTTATTATTTCAACGTTTATAACAACATTTAAAGACAATTTCAATTATTTTCATTAATTCAATAATACTCTAAAAAGAATCTTGGCCGTTTCATTCCATTCTCAGCGTCGCATTATGAAGAATTAGAAAGGGTATGCTAAAATATTTTTGAAAAAAGAAAAGGTACTCATTTTCCCTGCGTCTTTCCCAATTAAAGCACTGCATATGGGTCATGATTTACTACCCAATCATGCGTTTTATGTAGGACTCAATAACAGTCACTCTTGTACCCTTCCCAACTGCTGGTAACGAATACTGCGATTTTCGTCACCTGTTAATTAAATATCCATCCTTAATAACCCAGCAGAAACGTATTAAAAATAAATCCTTTTTTTTCTTTATATATCAACTTCTCCTGCAAAAACTCCATCTTCCAACTACTCCACTACTATCTCCACTCAATAAATCTGTTTTAAATTTTATCCATTAAAATGGACATTTAACATTTAACCACCATATATGGCCCATGGGTTTAATATTTTCTACTTTAGTTGTCAGGCATTACGTACTGTTCGGTGTTAATTTCTGTCAAAATATTTTATTAATGTTATTTTTCTGCGTGAGTAATTGGTTTTCGTTTTGCATTCTTCATCATAAGGAGTTAAGAAAAAATTCTATTATACAATATTGAAAGATAATACTGAAACTTAAGATGTTAAAATACATATTATGTCGTATATTTTGTTCGTAACTTAATATTACAAAATTTAGTTTGTTAACACGTGCGTATTTGGGACAATGTGTTTTATAATTTTATAATCAATAAAATAATTGCGAGTATTTTAATAATTATTTATTTTGATGGACATCGGGAAACAAATCTAATTATTAAATTTTTACTAAAAAATTCCTTCGAGAGCATTTGAAAATTCGGATAAATAAAATAAAAGACAAAAAAATAAAAAAAATTCTGTGTAAAAGACAAAATATGCATTTTGTTCGAGGTATAGCAACGATATATGAACGCGTAATTATCGGTTCATTTTAAACACTTATAGTTTTTAAACAATATCGTGAAAAACATTATTTAGTATAATTTTTAACGAATTTAAATTTAAAATTTTCCAATTCAGCTACTGTTAAGATTTTCATTTGATAATGTTTTACATTTCTACGGATTACGGTGAGAGATTTATAATACCTTCTCAATAAGTATTAATTTTAATAATTTATTTGTGTAATCGAAGGAGCTCGGTAACTAAATACACCGTGATAAATCCAAATTACACCGAGACACGGCAAAAGTTCATAATTTATAGTTATTTAATGCAGTCATTATTTATACGTTAGACAACTCTCTGAATCGTAAATGTTTAGTAATATATTTATACACGAATTTTAATCACTAAAAATAATTTGTCTGGCTTGTCGAAAAATTGTAATACTTTCTGTGGTACGTTTCAGAAGTGAAATGACGTCACTCTGTTCATACGAGTAAATCGAAAATTCAATTATAATAAGTAATGAAAAGAAAAAGAAAACCTTAGTCGTCAAGCCCATGTATATATCTAATAAAACGTAAAACGTTTTACAACTACTCGTATAGGTATAATATTCTGGTTTAGAGTGTGCCGTCATGTTCGTCTCGTTTCCACCAAAGTTTTATTAAATGCTGTATTAAATTCCTCGTTTAGTCGAATAATGAAGAATCATTTACATAATATTTTGATTTATCGTTGTAATACAATAATTATGATTTATACCTTTTTTTTCTTTCAATTCTATGGTCTTGACATTCGTACCGTCAAGTTTTTATAGAAACGAAAACCGAGGTATCCAGTTGCTTTTTTGTACGCGTAAATGTGTAAAAGTGATTTTTTTTCTTATGGATGTTAGTGGTGTTCGAATTTAGATGAAAGAATCAGGTTTTCTCTTACAAATATGCGTTCAAAATCATTTAAAATTCGATACTGAATCAATATTATAAAATATATTATGTTTATTCGAGTAAAAGTAAAACTCGTATTTAGATGCTTTTTGTCGTAATGTTTAACGTTATGAAATTTACTACTCTGAAGTATTGTTACAGTTAAAATATGTTAACACTTAGTGTTTTCATTTTTTCCATTTTAGTCTTTAATCGATTTGATTGAACGATAAGGAAATACGCAATAGTAGTAAAAAAGTGTTCACGAAAACAAAGTGTAGAAAAATAACTGAATACGACGCGATAAAAAAGAAGATCAAAAAATATTTTCGAGTACGATTATTAATTTTTATTTTAAATACTTTCTTCTTCACTCTAAAGGAAAAACGTATGATCAAATTATTATCCATTAATATTCGTTTCGTTAAAGGGTTTTCTTTGTTTTAGTATTTTAATAAAATAAAAATGTGTTATTATTTTCTTGATATTTCTTTCTGCCATCAATACGAATGTATCATAATGATTATACGAATGATATACTTGCATACGTATATCGCACGACTGCGACACAAAAATTTATAATAAATAATCGAAAAACAAAAAAAATGAAAATGTTTAGAAACTCTTAACGAAAATTTATATACATTCGTATTTTTATTTTTTTTTTTTTATCCGTACGACGTTCCTTAAAATAATATTCACGTTTTTGAAAAGTACACGTGCGTTGCAGCACCGCGCCCAACAGCAGTTTCCTGTGAATATTATACGATTTTAAAACTCGAAGCTGAACGCTGAGACTGGAAACAAAACAAAATAACATTACGACAAATTTTAAATTGTTTTTTTTTTTTTGTTGTTGTTACATTTTTAAATGACTTCATAATATTATTCGTAATTGCGCAATTATCGGTTTCGTGTGAAAACGAAAAGGAACACGCCTAAACGCGGCGGCTGTTTCACACTATTACTCATAATGTATCATTTCTCATACATGAGCTGTACACTAACAGCCGGCGGCCGCGAAGTGTGCAGTTGAACTTTTTTCCTCAATGAGTACATCTCTAGACACATACCATTCAGATAAAAAAGATACACGATGACTAGGAACGAGATTTTTGTTTTTTACACATTTTTTTTTTTTTATTAAGATTTTGTGAGTCCAACCGGATGAGAGTTTTTTCGACGATTGATTTTCCTACGAACCGATATACAAAAAATGTTAGCGCATAAAAAAAACATATTTCAAGGTTAGAAAATATTTTACGCAAAATAATATATTATAGAAATATTATATTGTGGTTTAATTTGAACATTTCACAAAAAACGTAATGGTTTATGAAAAAAACGTAAAAAAAAAACCTTCAGTTTCTACTTTCTGGACGCTATATCGGATAAAGTTCAACGCCATTCAAGTTGAACGCGATATATCAAAATTATTTAGTAAATTAATATATACATTTTTTCTCGTGAACATATTATTATTATTATTTTCAGCTCATAATACTGAATATTACTTTTATTGAATATAATATTATGTATACATTTTTTATACGGATTAGTTATCGCTTGTTAAGTAATTTATTTAACTAATACGAATAATTTAAGTATCTCATAAGTTTTACGAATTGTCACTTTTATTTGTTTTTTTTTTTCAATATTTAATACTCTTTTATGAAACATCATATATTTCCAAAAACGAATATTCACGCCCATATGAAATATTATTTTGATGAAATTAAAGCGCGTAAAAATAAAAATGATATTTTCAGGTTTTTAAACTCGGTCTCTAACAATGACTATTGTTAGAAAAATAATTATTTTGTTTTAATTTTAAGATAACTATAAATAAATTCCGAGATAACTTGTTACAAAGGCCTTTGTGATGCTATTGCTCACAGCACGTTTGACGTCTTTTAGAATTTTCAAAATCAATTGTGTACACGATTAATGATATATTTCAGCCATTATAGTCGTCTCTCTGTCTTTCTCGATTCCTCTCTATCCTTTTTTTTTTTTTTGCAAATTGCGCCTGCTTGCTACTTTTTTGTGACGGCAGGGACCTTATCCCACGCACGATTCGAAAGTGGTGCGCGTATATCGCTCGCGCAGTATAGAGAATAGACTTCGTGTGTGTAACACGGAAATGAAAGGGCAAACCCTTCGCGTGGCACGACGCAATGTTGGGAAACCGACGGCCCTATACGGACGACCGCATAAAAGCGCGTTTACGCCACACTGGATCTTTTAACGCGAGTTTGATGTCCTTATTCCGGTATCGTCATGGCCGCAAACAAGGATTTCAAAGCTCGTTCTTCTTCTTCTTCTTCAACAGCTTAACGGTCCGCTTACGACCTACTCTGGCACTAATAACTTTCACCACCTCTCTGTTTATTGAACGTTGCATTTTATTTTATCAGCCTCTCATATCCTTTCCTACCGTGGCTTGTGGTTGTCTCCCGTCTATCTGTTCTGTCAAAATTTCCCTTCATACATTCTCCACATTCGCCCTTCGAACGCGCCCCGAGAATTCCAATCGTTTGCAACGTACATATGTAGGATATTGTGAGATATCCATACAGGAGATACAGTTTCTCGTTATG
This sequence comes from Chaetogeoica ovagalla, assembly GCA_032441825.1. NCBI lineage: Eukaryota > Metazoa > Arthropoda > Insecta > Hemiptera > Aphididae > Chaetogeoica > Chaetogeoica ovagalla. The sequence continues at coordinate 9,507,201 of CM063723.1, forward strand.
TCTCTTTTTGAACACATTCCTGGATGTTACTCTTATATATATATATATATTGGACCAAATATGATTCTTAGAATTTTTTTTTAACCGCATTTATAGGAAATGTGATGAAGTCGTTTGTATATCTATACACGTTTTTGGTATTACATTCACGTTCGTCTCGGATGTGTTCAGAGAAAATTGGTTGACGAATAATACATTTAAATAATGTGGATTCATATAAATAGGTACAGATAAGGAAAGAATAACAAAATTCGTCGAGTCAACACGAGAGAAAATAAGTTTATAATTATAAGGGCGAGTTGAAAAGTGAATTTAATTTTTATTTTTCTCAATTATAGAAAATTGATATTAAATCGGCAGTGATATTAATATCCAACAAATCATCTGTGTGATGGTAAATATTGTTTTAACATAATTTTAAATACTTTGTAGGTATTACATTATAAAATATCAGCAATGTATAATTAAATAACTAATTCTTTTATTCAGAAAAAAATAGATTTCCTAAAAATCTTTTCAAAATCTGTCATAAATTGTTTTGTTAATTTTTCTTTTTAATCAATCAATCAAGAATATGTACAGACTATACTTGAAAGGAAGAAGGTTGATCAGATGACGAACGAGTGCGTATTGGAGAAAGAGGTGAATGGTTGGAAGTCCATGTGTCTAATGCTTTCATCTCGCTCTTTTTTACAATATTTAAAACAAATGTGTATTAGTATATTAATCTCCAATACTTTTTAAATGTATATTTTACAAAACACCGATCTTCGTATAGTCCGAAATTTCAAAGTGCTGCTGGACGGCGCATATAGAGCTGTATATGTATATAAATATTTAATATTGCAGCAGTATGGTGTATGGCGCGACGAACTGACTTCGTTTACATGTTTTGGTCTCATGATCTCACCGTGTGTTTAAGTTATTGGGGGTATTACATTATCATGCACATGTAAGCATAATATTATTGTGTATTGATAATTCAATACTGCAAGATGTGTTTCATACACTTACGTATACAAAATTTATGTACATATTAAATGCTAATATGTATATACACAATATACGTTTGTTATTCACATACTTATGTAGCATATTTAAGCAATGTCTCCGATCCGTATGCGTTAAGACATACGTACAACGATATTTGTAAAATGTCATTAAAATTATTTTAAAACGAATGGTCGGACTCATATTTTTCCCGTTTTACTCTAGTAGTATCTTGAAAGTGTAACTTTTAATATTATACATTATATAACATGTTATGGCGAAGGACGATAATTTTGAAATTGACCAAAAAAAAAAGTCTAGAAATATTGGAAAATGTTCGTAAAATAATATTGTAAATATATAATGTTAGTCTTTGAACAGTTTATCGTTATGTCAATGCCTCCGATATTTGATCAAATATGATAATATTATAATAATAATAAAATTACATAATAATAAGCTACATATTAATTTTAATTTTCGAAATTATATCACCATTGTTGTAGATGTAATAACTTACATTATCATCATTTGTAAAATTACCCATATGTTCTGTTTAAAATCTCAATGAAATATGACTAAAATCTTATGCAAACTTATCGAGTGCTCCGGTAAAATTACTTAGTTTTTTTTTTCACTTTTTTACGACGTAGTCTAAGTAAATTGTTTTGTAATAATTGGAAAAAAAATATATATCTTATAACCGTTATATTCGAAATCACTTTAGTAAATATACATTTTAACATAACAATTAAATTTATCATCCTACATTACTAAAACCATTATGTTTATTAATATGATCAGTTAATGTTATGTGTACTACATATTCAACATGAACCTTGACTAACGGACGACGCTTCCGCATGTCCAATAAATCTGCTGGTCCAAATAATCTGTTGATTTATCATATGGCACTGTGTAACATTCAAACATATAATCTATTAGACTGATCACAAGGTTCGGAAATACTGTGTTCCAAATGTTGAAAATTATAATCACGTCTTCCAGCTTCGGGGACTATTAAATCACTACTATTATGCCGAGGGTTAAGATTACATATTATTTTTCCAAAAAATTGTCCAAATCGAGCCACGGTTTGCCGATCGATCACGGAACTATAACCACCTAATTGTGCTGTACATGCAGTTACGGTTAAGGGGATTGGAAGCGAGTGTTTTCCTTCATTGTCTTGCACATATAAATCATAGTGAAATAATCGTTTCGTACTTCCGACGTACCTACGGACCTAGTGATGTGATAAATGTTCTGAGAACAGATTTGAATTCTCAGTGAATTTTACATTAAAATGATTTTCCTAATAATAATAAATATAAAGAATATTTTTCGTAATAATACGTATTTCCGTTATATATTATTTCGTCGTCACGGAAACGGCACGCCACAACTCGTTTTCCGCGGACTAATCGACTGTACGACGGGCCGCGGGAATTGATATTTATTATTATTATTATTATTATTATTATTATTATTATTATTATTATTATTATTATTATTATAATTATTATTATTATTATTATTATTATTATTATTATTATTATTATTATTATTATTATTATTATTATTATTATTATTATTATTATTATTATTATTATTATTATTATTATTATTATTATTATTATTATTATATTATAGGAAAATATAGAGAGAAATAAACGCGTAGTGTTGTGAACGTCATTCAGATGAATTAGTCGGATAAAGTTTTTGAATTTCGTTAATATTACTATATAAATTTGATAAATCATTGCGTTCATTAAAATGCGATTCTGAGTTTATCTGAGCTACCAGAGTAACACGTTTTGTCGGTAAATCATGACTCATAATTTTTTTAAGATTTATTTTTCAAATTTAGATGATATAACGTTGGACCTATGTCGTACACAATTTCTAACACTTGAAACTAACGAAGCAACGAGTATTTTTGTGTCTCAGGGTGTCAATGATTTTAGGCCCGCTTTTCTTTTCACATTTTACTCGTGGAGTAGATTTTTCTTATATATGATATAATATAAATAATAAGTTATATATTATATATATATATATACAAAGAATTTTTAGAAAATCTTTGTTAATTATATGTATACCAACATAATTGATTATAAATTATGTAAAATATATAATTATATTCTTTGTTTTATCGCTTATCTTTATCACATGTCGTAATTGTTAATTCATCAACTATGTATATTCAAAAATTTTAAATTTTTTCAATTCACCTTACTGTTAATGTATACACGGAAAATGAATTTTATAGAATTTTTAATTTACAAAATTAACTCCTTAAGATAATATTTGAGGTCTTATTGACAAGGCTCCGACCTGTTCGTTCCCAGTAATTTTAACACTGAGTGGGGACGTTATTATCGCTATAGTTGTTTTTTTTTTACGTAAACAATTTTTATTTAAAACCTCTTGAATTTCAACTCGTTCGCATTTTATAACTACGCTATATCGTGTAATAACACACAACGGACAACAGTCACATTTTTGTTTAACTAAAATCGTTAAGTTCGTATAAAATACAATGTTCAATAAGAAGAAAAAACAATCGGTATAGTCCTCAGTACAGTCTCTGTTCAGTCGACGATTTAAAGCTTTTTTCAGTCCCTTATTATTCAACGGTAAACTGCTAGGGAATCGTATAATAATCGTACCCGGTTAGCCGTATACATTATTATCTAATACGTGGTAATTGATATACACCGATTAAGACCTCTGAATAATGCGCTGTACACCAAAATTAGAGCGCCCAAATTCCAGTTATGCTACCTCTCTCACTCTCTATGGTTTCAATCCGTGGATTGATTTGCAGCCGTCTTCCATTCTTCTCTATTACCTGCTTTCCATTTCGTTTTTACACGTGAATCACATCTTCGGTCCTTTACTATTGGTTGTATGTCTTGGTCATCCCTTACGGTTATTTCCTACTATAATCAGTTTTAATAATCCTTCGCGTCTCATTACGTGGCCTATCCATTCGTTTCGTCTTCTAACTACATTTTTCCAAAGTAACATTCCTTCTGATATTCTTTATATCAGAATATCTCTGATATAATTCTTTTTATCGGATTCTTCGTTATCACTATATTGTAATATTTGTGTATTCACATGAATGCGTCGTTATTGTCATTCGCATCACAGATATATATATATTATTATTATTATACCGTTTCTCGGATCTAGCTAGGCGGAGTGTCACAAATAATTTTGCTTGTGGTAAAAAAAAAAATAATAATAATAATAATAATGACATACGGATCATTTGAACGGAACAAAGTGTACAATAATAATATAACGTATACTGTGTATTTATGTACCGCGGTGCGCAGTCGGCAATAAAATAAATCAACACGTTTTTGCTGACAATTTTTTTTCGCAATGTTTGTCCCGCTCGCCCACACCATCCAATTTTCTGGTACTTAATTTCACAAAATGCCGTCGTACACACGTCACCCCACTCATTAGCGAGAACTCGCGTGTACAATATACACATATTTACTAGGCTTCCCCCACGAATTGTTACGCTGTTTTATTTATGTTTAAATCATTATGGGTGTATAATTTGTATTTATTAATGGTCGCCGTCCGCTACACGAGAACGTCCGGATTAAGATGCTTACAATACAGATAATTCTAAGTCAACACTCAATTATCGTTTTTCGAACGTATCTTTACGGCATAGGTGTCTTTTTTTTTATACGATCGAATCGTATTATAGGCAGGGTTGGAAGAAACACGTTTTTTTTTAAAAAAAACAAAAAAAACGTTTAAAACGTTTAAAACATTAAAAACGGCGTTTAAAACGTTTTTTTAAAGTGTTTTTTTTTATGTGTTTTAAACATGTTTTTTTTGTTTAAAACATGTTTTTTTTTATTTAAACAAGTTTTAAAAATACCTATTACTTTTAAACAAACTTTTTTGTTGAAGGTTTATAAGACTATAATAGATAATTTTGGTTTGAAATTTTGAAAATCGAAGAACGATATTATAATATATTTCATATTAACACTAATAGCCACAGAATATGTTGTGTATTACTTAACTAAAAACTAAAAAAAAATGAGCAAGACCATTGATAACCTAATCTAAGTCCGAGTATTAAATAATTGTGTCATGGTACCCATGGAGGTAATATATTACATGGCTAAATAATAGGTTATTTAGCCATGATATATTATATACCTCCATGAATATAAATTATTTCCAATGTTTTCAGTAATCACTTTTCTGTTATCATATTTTCACGAGTTCACAACCACGACTATTTATAGCTGTGACCACGACTGACGAGTGACGACATTAAAAACAAAATCATTTTACGATTACATTAATATTATTCATGTTCATTTGTATTTTATAATATCAATTATTAAATAATTAAATAACTGCTCGATTAATAATAATTATTATAATGTTTACGGGAATCGGAAGAAAAAAAGATATTATTTGGAATTATTTCTCAGAAGTAAAGACAAATTCCAAATCAAACAGAGCAAAATGTAACAACTGTGACGCCGAAATGTCGGCCTTAGTTTCCAGAATGAAAACGCATATATACGAAAGATGTGCAGGAGCTGGAAGTTCAAATAATATTGATAATCCAACGTCTTCAAGTAATTATAACAATAAAAAAAATTACCTAAATAATTTTATTAAAACTGTCTCGATATGGGGTGGACAACCCAATATTATACCAAAAATTGTTTAAAATCGGAAAATAATAATTACTAAAAGTGTTTTGTACCTAAATTTTAATTGCATAATATAACGTGTGAGAATGTGGGATGTACACAGGGTACTTGGTACAGTCTATAAGTGTATATTATTATTATTATTATTATTATTTCAAAAGTGACTCGGGTTTGTCCCGGTGTTCACCACCTGTATCGGGTCTAGGCCAAGATACAGGCTTTGACATATGTGTCTATTTGGCATTCGTTCACGTTGTCTTTTGTCATTTCTTGTATATAAATGTAATACTAATATTGTATTAACAATTATGTTATATCTATTAGTAAATATATTAAAACATAAAATATAATTTTAATTAATTTTATTTTTGTAGATATTGACAGTTTACCAATTAAAAATGAAAATTCAGTCCAAGATATTTCAGAGATCACGACTTCCACATATGAAAATAATGTTTCTTCGGGAAATTCAAATACAACGATCCAATTAAATAAAAAGAAAAAGACTACTCATCTGTCACCATCATTAAATACATTTATTGTGCGAACAACAGAAGCTGATAAACATAATTTGGATACCCAAGTTATAGAATTTGGATAAAACATAATGAAAAATACAAAACAAATAATAATAATAATAATAATACTCAATATTTTGTGTATTTAGTTTTCCTATTCAAAACTAATACAAAAAAACAAACAATTGAATATTTTGTTTATATTAGATTTGAATATTTTTTATAATATAAATTTTTTAATTTTAAATTTACTAAAATTGTTGTTTTAAACGCTGTTTTTTATGTATGTTTAAAACAAGTGTTTTAAACGTTTTAAACAACATCAATATGTTTTTTTTTCAGACGTTTTAAACGTGTTTAAAACACATGTTTTAAACAAAATGTTTTAAACACAACAACCCTGATTATAGGTAACAAAAACTCTCACGACAATCAATGATGTGTTATCACGGAAATCGTACATTCATAATATATTGCTCCTGATGACTGACCGAAGAATGTCAAAATGCACGCCGTGATTTTATTTCATCGATGTCTTTCGGAAAAATCGTATTGTCTGTTTCGAAAACAAAATTATAAACAGGTAGTTGGCGCGGGTGAACTGTAGAGAATTTTCCAAACAACGTCAACGTTTTCCTGAGCGTGACGCTTACACTCACGCTTAATTCGTTTTCAAAACACATTTTGTGCACATGTCGAAATTATTGTTAACGTTGAAAACTAGTGAAAAATTTTCGGCCGTATTGTAATCGATAATTATTTATTATCACGTGTGATAATTTTGCGGCTTTCACCGCACCGCGAGGACATTTTTCAAACTGTGCCTAAAACGAATTACTCCACGAGTAAAATACAAACCGTGTCCTCGATATATGTTCCATATAGTTTTTGCACGATGCGCGCCCAGACACAAAAGGAACTGAGATTTTGTTTATACGAGTATAAATTAATTGTAAACTTCGCCTTTTTCCAATGCAACGGTAAATAATAATTATAAAACAAACCGCAACATTTGTCGTATTTACGAGTGTATTGTATTTTTTTTTTTTTTTTTTACATTAAAATAAATATAATTTGAAATTTTATCGCAGAAAATAATTGATTTTTTAAAATTTTTAATTTAAGAAAATTTAATTTCTAATTTTTTAATATTTTTTTGATATTATTGAAAAAATATAAAAATTAACGCGAAATAAATAAAGAAGAATATTTTAAATTTCGTTTTTTTTCGACGCCTAATCTAACATTACCGATTAAATTATACATTTTCAATTTATTCATTTTATCGGCGTTTTAGGGACGTAGTAAAAAAATATATATAAGTATTTTTTTATTTAACATTTATATAAGAGTGTACGTACTCTTCGAGGTCCGCATCTGGCATGCAAGTCGCTACTAATACCGTTTGCGGTAACCTAACCGCAGGAGTTCACAGGTTGTGGTAATGGAGGAAAGGAATGACTTATTGATTTTAAGTATTACACAATTTTATAAATACCATTTACGGATATATTTCAAACGAAGGAATTAAATATGAATAAAACAAAAAAATTACGTTTAAAAAAACCCCGTACATAGGTTTTCAGCATGACAGGACACGTATATAAAATTTGTGAATTTTTTATTTTTATTTTTTGTAAATTATAAAATGTATATAGATATATATTTCTGTAAAGTATATGTTTCCCAAATTCGGGTACGTAAAGTATCGTAAAAAAAAAAAAATAAAACGATTCACTTTGTACAAGTGTAGGAATTTCGTCACAAATATTTAACGGTTAATTTTTTACGCGTAAAATAAATCAGTCATGAAATTAATGGATAATTTCACCGCTGTTTTTAACACAATCAATTATTATTATTATTCGTTGTCAGGAGTGGATTTAGATTTGAAAAATGGAGTAAACTCAACACGAATTAAATTTAGGCACGTGCATTTCATTCTGTGGTACCAATCATCGTCTAAGAAGACTGTACGCAAAATGGATTTAATAATTATTCCTGTATTGCTCTTCCTTGTTTTATTTGGGAATTGAAAATTTATTAAATATTGTAATATTAAGTACCTAAATTTGGTAATTATCGTTAATTATTTATTTTATATAATCAGTGGTATGTACTACGAACAAACGCATTTTTCGTAAACGGCGAAGTTTTGAAAAAGAAAAACATCGTTGATCATTTCAATTAAAATAAAATATAGAGTTATTCTTTTTCATTTGAAAAACTCAGAAAATTTAGTAAGTGCTTAACCGTAGATTGCATTATTCTGTAACTATAATTTTTTTTTTTTTTAAAGAAATTGATAAATTTGAATGAAATAATTTATTTTATTCAAAATGACGGCGTTGTTTTTCTTTCATAAAGGAATTAATAATTTATCTACGAATAAATAATATTATAATAACGAAATGTATAAATAAATAAAGTTTCGTTTTACGAATCTTTTTTACAAAATTCTTTTTGAAAATACGTATTGATGGAAAATCATGATCGAATCGATCATATTGGTTGTTTTTCTGTATTCAAATTTCATTAATTGATATATCTATAAGTAGGTTATTTATTTTTTATTTTTTTTAAGACATGTATTTTTACTAAATATGTATTTCATTACTATCTTAACATAAATAAATATTCACTAAATTTTTTTTCCAATTTTGAAGTGTGTATTGAAGTCAAGATTATGATATTTTTATGAAATACAAATGTTAACTTATATTTTAATATATTATATACCCTATACATACTATAGTATTATATAATATTAATAATAAAGAATATTACACCGATGATCCGCTCAGAAACGTTTTATTTGAATGCAACGATTTATCATTGCTTTCAAATATCCATTCTAATAACAAAACTCAAAAATCTTTATCGAAGTAATTTATTTAAGCGTTTTTTACATAAACCAACGGCTCGCTCTACCCTTTTTTTTGTTTTCGTTTCGAATAAGCTATATGAATCATTCAATGTCAATAATAATATTCCCATTCGCAAATACCTTCATCTATATAACGAGAATTGGTCTTCAGCCAACGGGAGAGCTGATTTTAATAATATAATATATCAATCCATGAAATTGCAGTTGTTAAAACTTTTGAATCGGAAAAATAAGAATATATAAAAGTAATAATAATAGTACGCATTTAATTGAATCAAGTTGACTATAAAAATCAATATAAAATTAGTTATTATTGATATATATATATTTTTAATAATAGTAACGCAGTGTTCTTCGAAGCGCGAATTTTACGATAAGATTTTTTTATTAAATGGTTAAGTGGACACGGGAATAAAAAGATGTATTGTAGAAAATTGTTTCGTTTTAGCGTAAACGTTGCGGTTTTGATAATAATATACGAATTATCAATAATAATATAATAATATTCTTTGCGTTATTTTTGTTTTTCGCACAATAATAATTAAATTATTGTTTCGAAGAGTTTGATTTCTTTTATTTATTTATTTTTTTTTTTGAGAATAAACGAGATATAAAATGCTTTTTATATAAAACACATTTAATACACAATATAAAATCGATCATCGACAGTAAAAAGAACGTTGGAACATTATCAGGATACGAATTTTTTTTTTTTTTTTAGTTACATTTCGAGTTAGAAAAGTTAACATTCAACGACGTGCGCGATTGATAAACATTTTGAAATAATTAACGGTCCCGCGCGTTAAACGGATCGCCCCGTCGCATCTATAGAAATATCCTTTACCGCCTCTCGAGTTATGTTTGAACGAGATAATTTCGACTATAAACTCCTCCACGTTAAGCTAATGCATTCAATTCAAAACTGATTACATTAAACGCTAATGGTATAATTGACTTTAAACTTTACTCTAATAATTATTAATGTCTCGTTTTGTTTATACGCCCGATTGGATGGCTGCGCGAAGCTTTTGATACGCGCTTTTGTATTTTATTAAATCCGTCGATCCAATTACCGAAATCGACACGTTCGTTCATTATACGAAAAACTGACGACTGAACGCGTTATGTAGTAATTTATATTCTAGTATTTCGTCGGTGTGGATTTTTCGAACAAAATCGTTTACATCCGATGGTCCGTTACAATTCTTCTTCTTCTTTATCAGCTTAGCGGTCCATTCAGGACCATCGCTGCCATCAAAATCTCTCTCCATCTGTCTCTCTGATATGCTGTCTCAAAAGTTGCGTTCTGGTTTATCATTACTATATCTTTGGCAACTACGTCAATCCATCGGGTTTTGGGTCGTCCTAGGGGTCTCGTTTTATTTATTTTTTTGATTATTACATTTTTAATTAACTGTCCATCTGCTCTCCATGCATGTCCGAACCATTCTAATCGTTTTTTCCTAATAAAAGAGAGTATGTTTGGCTTATTATAAAGGGACTTAACATTTTCGTTACTTCTTCTTTCGTATGTCTGTGTTTCTGGATTAAAGATTGATCCATAAATGGTTCGTAACACTTTCCTTTCCAACGTTATAAGTCTTCTGCTATCACCTTTAGTCAACGACCAGGTTTCACAGGCGTATGTTATCACAGGTCGAAGGTAGCTATGGTATAGTAGTATCTTTGATCCTCTAGACAACAGCTTAGATCTCAGGAGTTTGATAATACTGAAATAACATCTATTTCCACTAGTGATTCTTTCATTTATTTCTATATGCATATCATTTTTGTTGTTGATGTTCACACCCAAGTACTTAAAGTTATCAACTTTTTCAAATTTATAATTATCTACTTCTATGGAATCTATATTTGGTGGTCTTCTCGATACGACCATGTACTTAGTTTTTCCCTCGTTTACATGTAACCCTATTCCTTTACTTGCATTTATGAGTTTCGATGTTGAGTTGATGATTTCCTCTTTGGTTTCACCCATTACCACAATGTCATCTGCATAAGCTAACATAACTTGTTCATTGCATATCTCCATCCTTCTGTCGTCGTTTGTGTCTCTTATTATTTTTTCGAGGGCTAGGTTGAATAATGCAGGTGACAACGCGTCCCCTTGTTTTAGACCAGATTTAACTTCAAAAGGATCTGAGATGCCTTGCAAATAACGCACTCTACATAATGTTTTTTCGTAGCATGCTTTTATTAGGTTCACATATTTTTTGGGTATTCCTAAAATTACCAGTGCTTTCCAAAGCTCTTCTCTATCCACACTATCATACGCCTGCTTGTAATCCACAAAGACTAGATGCAGATCCTTTCCAAATTCGTAATATTTTGACATTATCTGTCTTAGTGCGAAGACATGGTCGGTTGTGGATTTTCCTCTCCTAAATCCGCATTGGTAACTCCCAACTATTTCTTCAACATACGGATTTATTCTTTCTAATATCAGTGTTGTCAGAATTTTATAGCATGTGTCCAGCAATGAAATCCCTCTATAGTTCTCAGTTTTAGTGGGATTTCCCTTTTTAAATATTGGGCATACAATTGCGGTTTTCCATTCTTCTGGGATAGTCTCAGTTTTCCATATTGTCTTAATAACTTCTGTAATTTGGCTCACCAACATTGTACCACCTTTTTTAAGTAATTCCGCCACTATGCTGTTCTCTCCTGGGGCTTTGTTGTTTTTAAGCCTCTTAATTAAATTCTCAATTTCTTCATATTTGGGTGTGTCTATTACTATTTCTGCTGTTTGGCAGTCCTCATTTGGATTTAAATTATGCCCTGTTGTGGGTCGGTTCAGGAGGTCTTCAAAATGCTCCTTGAATTGGCTAATGACTTGTTTTTCTTCTGTGATCATAGTTCCTGCACTGTCCACTAAGATCCTTGTTTGTGGCTTAAAGCCTACTTTTACTTCCCCGGTCATTTTGAAAAACTTTTTTGCGTTATATCTATTAATTTCTATTTCTTCTATTTTCTTCTTTTCGTGTAGACGTTTTTCTTTCCTTAACGTTTTATTTGTTAATTTTCTTTGATCTTCATATTCTCTTATGCACTTATCTGATGTATCTTGTAGTGCTTTTTTCCTCAATTCGTTTCTTCTAATTATTGCATTCTTACATATATCGTTGAACCAGTTTTTATTACTTTCTTTTGGTTTCATTCCTAAAATCTCTGTTGCACTATTAACCACCGCTTCCTTTGTTCTATTCCAAATCGTATCAGTTTCTGTGCTATAGCTTATTTGATTTATATTAATATTTTGTAATTTGTGTGCAATTTTCTCAACGTAATTATCATTTATTTCAATATCATTTAATTTTTGTATGTCGTACTTTACTGTAGGTTTCTTTTTTTTCAGGTTCCATTTTGTTGCCAGTCTCAAGTTAAATTTTGCATATACTAGATAGTGATCTGAGTCTGCATCAGCTCCTCTATAGGTCCTCACATTCCTTATGCATCCACTAAATCTCCTGTTTATAAGTATGTGGTCAATTTGATTAAATGTCCCTCCATCAGGGGATTTCCAAGTGAATTTGTGTATATTTTTTCTGGGGAAGTATGTACTACTTATTATACAATTTTTGGAGTGTGCAAAATTTACCAGTCTAGTCCCATTTCCGTTACTAATTTCATGCAAACTGTTAGGTCCTATAACCGGCCTATACATATTTTCTCTTCCAACCTTCGCGTTCATGTCACCTACTACTATCTTTATACAGTGCAACGGTAAAGTGTCATATACACTTTCTAGTTCTTCATAGAATTTGTCCTTTATGTCTTCATCTTTTTCTTCTGTTGGAGCATAGCAGTTTATGATAATTAAGTCAAGTATCTTTCCTGCTATATGGATATAGCAAATTCTATCATTAAAGGCTGAGAAAGTCTTTACATTTGGTAGTATCTTGTCGTGTATCATGAAACCTACTCCATTTTCATGTTTTCCATTAGAAGTGCCACTATAGAATAGTGTTATATTGCCTTTTTTTAGGTTTCCATTATTTGGCCACCTTATTTCTTGTACTGCTAATATGTCAATTGTATAGTTATTATAAGCATCGAGTACATATTGCAAAGCTCCAGGTTTATTTAGTGTTCTGACGTTCCAAGTTCCTATACGTAGCCCATTTTCCGATTCCAATTGTTTGCCATTTTCAATCCAATTCCGAGGCTTTTTTGATGGTTTCTTAACTGAGTGCTTTTTGCGAGGACGGGTTGTTAGCCCGACGCTCAACCCCCAAAATTGGAGGGCCATTCCACACCAACTACTTAAAGTCAGCGTGGGGCTATTGCAATACACTTTGCAGTGTATTGGGCGATGGGAGCGCCACTTTCCCTACGCCAATGACTGGGATCCGCGGGGTTGTCACACCCGTTACCAATTAAGGTACCCCATGCGGTAGTCCGTTACAATTACGATAATATTATATTGTCAATGTATTAATAAAATATGATGTAAACAGTAGAAAGCGATAAAATTGTCGTATTCAAGCCGTTATTCGTTACTCAAATACGGTTAAATTCCTTTTCAATGGCATTTGTATAAAATTATTATGATACGATCATCACTAAAACCAAGCCACTTTTCGAACTATCCACTTATTGACACGTACGTGAAGTCGGCCCTTCCATTTTGTCCGATTGACTCCAAACAAATTTTAAACAATTGTAAATAATTTGTAAATCCATTTTTAGAATTTGTATATCATTAGAAAACCTACAAAATAACAAACAAGAATCGGGGGGGCGGGGGGAGCAGGTTCACGCATCACTCCCACTCTGTTCGATCGACTACGGACAAATTGTAAACAAGTGTAAATTAATAATAATTAATTAGTAAAAAAATTAGTAATAATTTTACTACCGATATATTATTATAGTAAAATAATATTTATTATAATATTATGTTTTTTCTTATATATGATTATATTTTTTGTATCGATCGACGTTATTATTGCACCCAAAATGTTTCGTGTTCTCATTTATACACGTGTAGTAGGTATACGTATTTCAAATATAACGTTTTACACTTCTCGCGTGTATTAACAATATGTTGTTCCGCCGCGACAGCATATGGATCGAATTTATTTTTTGGTTTTTAACGTTTTTGGTCTTAACGTTTATACGCACCACCCGCATCTCGTTACCTTATTTATTTTTATATTATATTTAAGCACATAACGACTCTTAAACACGAATGACCGTAACGGTAGTGAGAGTATTCCGTTTTATTGCAGTCGTTAAACAAATCGAGCACATTGGATACAATTCACGTTTAATATAAATCGACTGTGTCGCGTTTTAATCGTTGAGAATTGAAATTACTCATTGCATACTTAACCCATGTTTACGGGTCATGATTAACAATATTTATAATGAATATCAATGATTTTTAATTCGATCACGCTGTACAAAACCGCTGCGCTTTTAGTGTGTAAAATACGTATAAAAACGTGCTCTGATGAATGGTACACGAAATTCCGGAATAACCGAATACTCGTGTTCTTGCAGGAGTTCAGTTGGGGTTGGAAACTCCGTTGTGACTCGTTTGCAATTGTATAAACATGTATATATTTTTTTCTTTGTATACACGAAATCCGGCGTAGGACTAAAAGACATTCGCCAGACATTTTTTTTTTTGGAAGCGATAGCGATAAATTGTATGACCTACGACAACGTAACGTTCGTTGTGCTCGACTTTGGAAGAGTAAAATAGGGGGAAAAAAATCGATTTTAAATTATATCAACTGTTTTTTTTCGAAAGAGAGAGAGAGAGAGTTCTATTAAATAGTATATCGCGCGTTGTAAAGGGTTGTAAAGAAGACGAAAAAAATCCCACGGTGATTTTGATTTTCCGCTCGTCCCTATTTATAACGTGTACCGCAATCGATTTCTCGCCGTCGGGCGGTCGCATGAGGGATAGGGGGGGGTCGTCCCTTTTCCGTCGATTCTATTTGCTCGTAGAACAATTCTGTACCGCGCGCAATATCCCGACGTTATTTTTTTTTTTCTTTCTCAGCCGGACGGACGGACACTCGGATTAATCGATTTTTCACGGTTTCTCCGCCGTCGGTCCCTGGTGACGCGTGTGGTGCGCGCGCGTTATTTTTTCCCCCGTCCCCGGTGCCTTTTTATTCGAAAACGCACAACGTATGACCTGAACGAAACCTGTACCGCGCCATCGCCGGGCCCGATGAATACCACCGATCGGATTTGTTCGTTCGACGTATCCCTCCCCCCCCCCCCGTTTCAGTGCGTCGTGTCATCGCCGCGGGCGGCCGGCATTCGTCCCTTCGGCACAGAAGTCCGCGGCAAACGCGACGATGCGCGCTCCGTCACCACCGCACGCAGTGCAGGATCGGTGAAAAGCAAAAAAAAATAGTAATTCGAAGGCGGCGGGAGATAAAAATAAGTAAATACGGTTACGCCATCCTCGGGCGGTGATCTGCGCGTAATTTTTATTTTATTGTTATGCACAGAACGCGCGTTACGAATTGCGTTCAGACGGTGAGTGAGAGAGAGAGAGAAAACGTTTTTTTTTGCCGGGGGTTTTTTTTTTAACGAAATGTACCACACACGAAACGACATTAATCGCTGCGTACTGAATACACCACGTACGTTATTGCCCCGCGTAAGTTATTTATTTTTTTCCTCCTATTTTTTTTTTCTTTCTTTTATTCACCGTTTTTATAGGGTTTGCGCGGCGTGCGGCCCGCGGTGCGCACTGTACGAACACGCCATTTATCCGGGGATTACGTGCCGGACGAACGCGCGTAGCTGCACGTCCTCCTCCCACGAAGACGTTTTTTTCGTAACGTTCGATTTCTCGGAAGACGCGCGCGTTCGACTGCGCGTTTTTATTTATTTGTTTTTTTTTTTTTTTTTTATACGGTACGCGCGAGTTGCTCACCGCGGGGTCGAGGGATACGGGGGAAAAAAAATGTGAGAAGTAACACTCAAATAGGTAAAGGCGCAAAAAAAAAAAAAAAAATCGTATTTCCAACCGTCGATAATACGTTAAAACGGTGCTCAGAATAGAAAAAAAAAATTATGATTTTTTTTTTTTTGTTTCTCAATAAGACGGTGTCGGACTCGCGTACCGTCGAGAGAAAATCTAAATCTAACCATCGTGCACACGTATATTATTCGCAATATTTACAACTTTATGTACAAAACGTCCGTCACCATATTAATATATAGTTCGGTTTTTCGCTCCGGTTGAAATGTCCACCGTGTTGTTGGTTGAGTTCTTGTTGGTTCCTCATCGGTTTCCGACGCCGTTCCATTAGGATATTGTTGTGGATGCGATCGGAATGTTCTACGGTTACTAATACGTCCGTCTTTGAGAATCAATTTAGAGAAACAATTAAACTTTAGAGAAATCATTCCATCGTGGATGCTGCTACTCTGACGAGAAAATATAGCTCGTTTGACGTATAACGTGGTAATGGTTGTCATCGGACTGACGCAAAGGTATACTGCGACTATTGTGACGTACCACTGAAATAACTAGTCTGACGAACACCTGGACCATTTAAATGTCCGTTGTGTGGCATTACAATAGATCACTATTGGAGTGAGTATGCTGTACGTAGTTATTAAGCCACTATGATATGACCATCCTTGAGGATAGCTGTTGTCATAACTAACATATGCAGTTAACGAGTTTCCGTCTGAAAATTCTCAGACGTTTAAATAAACACGCTTCTTGGATACTTGTTCTAAAATTACTGAATTTTCAATACGCAATGGATTAATAATAAACTTTTTGTCAATCACCACATTATCCAATAATTATTAAATTCTTTATACAATAATTATGAAGATGAATGCTTAAAACTACATTTTGGAACAAATTTCAAACTCTTCCTAATAATGATACAAAATTTTTTTTTTTTTTTTTAGTACAATTATTTATAATTTTTTTTTTTTCATAATTATATATAAATTATTTTCATTTTTTTTTTTTTTTTGTTTCAAATACACATTGTTAATGTTTTATTTATCTATAATATAAAAAAATAATAATTAATTATTAATTTGTAAAGTTCACAAAAATTTGAAAATTTCTAAAAACGAGTGGTATCCGTTATGGATTTTTGAGTACATTCGGACCAGAATAAAACAATTATACAATATTACTGGGGCCGCGTGGGGTGCACAAGATTTTTTCGATGAATAAAATAAAAGAAAAAAAATGTTCATTGTACAAGTTTCGCACGTACTGAGCTAATTTTCTTTTAAAACTAGTTGCTTTAATACTGCTAACATTTATAATTTTCGGCGTAAATATTCGGCGCACATATTTTTTACCGGTGTGAACGTGGCTTTGTAATTTTATTAAATCACGGTGGTAATAAAAACGAGGGTGTGGTATGCTCTACACACACGAGCGCCCAGCACATTTTCGCGTTCAAACTCAACGTGTTTAAATTATATTTCAAAATAAATTTTTCATTAGTTTTTTATTATTATAATGTAATACAATAATTAAATCTAAAAGAAGAATCCTATTATATTTGTAAATTTCATTTGTAAATAATTTCGAGCCGGATTCAAAATTGTTATGCATAGTAACGAATGTAGATCGCTACAATTTAATTAATAAATAAAACACAAGTGAAAGTGTTTAAAAGGTTGTTAGTATTATTTGGGCAATATATTTTATAACTACGACAAGGTACATTGTTTGATAAAATTGTTTTTTTTTTCTACGCATTACTTTTAGAGTTACCGTTTGTTATTTAGGAATTAGTATCAACAACCAGTGGCGGTTTTTAAGTAATCTTTTTAGACAATCGGTGTGGGGTGTAGGGCTTAAATTTTTCCGCAACACAAAATAAGTATTACAATAATAACATCAAATAAATATACGTTTTTTTTTTTTTTTTTAAATTCGTGTTATTTGTTCTCTTTTTCTGTCATTTGATTTGATTGTTTCGGCATTAACATAATATCTATACGTCACATAGTACTAGGCTTTTTGTCGATTTTTTTTATGTCTTTATAGACATAAATATAAAAGAAAAATATGGTTTCTATCTACAATCGACAACCCTATAGTCACGTTTTGACCGCTTCTACTAATCAACGTGCTACGTGTTTTTTATTATTATTAACTGATTTTGTCATTTTATCCGTCGTTTTTATTTCGTATTATCAAATTAATCGATTTTGAATTCAAATCCAGAGTAGACTGTATAATATTGCTGATTGCTTTGCAAATAGCGAACAAAGATATATATTGTTCTTTATAATATATTTTTAAAAATTATTTACACTTCAAACTTTTCAAAATTCGCAGTACTTACGAAAATTAACTATTAAATTAAAAAAAAAAAAAAACGATTGAATATATAAAATTAAATAAAAAATTAATTGTTTATTATAACAAAAATTAAGTCTATATTGAAAAACACTGGTACATAAACAAATAGCGTGATTATAGTGGTCACAGTAAATTCGGTTTACACGATTTTCTGGAAAAAAAAAAAGTAATTACAATTGTTGCCTTTTTAACATTTTAACTATAGGTAAAAACGATGTACATATTATGATTCGGCTGACTCGAGGTGCGGGGAAACGTTTTAAGTCGCCTCCCTTCACGTTCAGTCGAAACCACTATTGCATTCAACGGCGATAATATTACAATAATAATATTTTTATAAATATTTTTCGTTTCTTTGTGCGGCGGCCCGCGTATGAGCGTTGACGATAAAAAAAATCTTTTGCAGCTGTGACGCTTGGCGACGACATCAAAGACCCGGCGGCGGCGACTGTCGTCCAGTCACTCTGTTTACGTCTACGTACGTTATGCGCACGGATACTGATATAATTTATGGTAATAACGAAAAGCTTCCGAGCAGTTCCTTGTGTGTGTGAAATTCGATTATTGTTTATATTATATGTGGTATATGTTCGAGGTAAGGTTATGTGTGCACGAGAATTCAGGGACCGATTAAGAAGGGGCGGGAAGGAGCGCATTCGCTTTGAGCGGCAATCTTTATGAAACTGCACACCGATCATTGACATTTGGAATCTCTTATTATTTATATAATTATATTTTACGTATTTATACATTTAGTGGGTTCCGCTTGGGATAAGATTGCGGGTGGGACCAGATACGTTTGTCTACGTAAAGCGGTTGTCCGTTAATATCAAAATCAATAATAATAATAAAAAAGAAAAAAATTGTTCAATTATATTTATAATACTACATGTATGCATACAAATTATTATAAAATTGGTATTATGATTATTGATCAGGCGTAGAAGTTATATAATATGAGTTAATAGTGCGTGATCGAAGCTCTTTAATATGAAACCGATTTAACAAAAGTATGATTCAAGTTTATCACACGAATTCTTCGACGAATCACACGAATCACTTTCTTGCGTTATGAACTTTCGCAACGGTTTTGACGCATTATTATTAGTCTCCCGAATTGTGTTCAGTTTCACTATCCAAATCGATGTTTTCTTCTTCAATGTAATCCAAATTCCTTTTTTTTTTTTTAGTACTTTTTATACTATAACATCGCGAACATCTTCATCGTCAACAAAACGAGGAACATTCTTATGAATATTCTGGAACTCGTGGTGGTTTTCAACTTTTGAAAAACGTTTATTTAACATCGAATTCGTCGATTTGAAACCATTAAGATTGAAAATCCACAACGAGAATAACAATTCGTCACACACACCGAAAAAAATATCAATGGTAATACTAATGATATGACATTGTTAATAGTCGACAACAATAATATTTTAATTTGAATAATAACTTTTGTATAAAACAAGATATTTTGTAAAAAAAAAAAAACATTTTTTAAATATTGTATCATTACTGTTGAAATAATAGTAAAACGTGTTTTATTAAAGTTTTTAATTGTCTTGTTATTAACAATACAAATGCAATAATAATATTATTATCAAGTTAAAAATAATATTTTCCAAATAATAATAATAATAATAATATATATCATATTACAAGAAAACGCTTGTTGTGACTATAGGAATTTTCGAGTCATATATCGGCCGTTGCGATATTATTATTATTAAATTAGGTTGAGATCTAAGTGATTATAAAGTGTTTAATATTCAACAAAATATACTTTTATGAAATATATTGTAAATACATTACATCATGATTATCTAAGTCATGTACTTGTGTGATCATGTTGATTTGTATTTTATTACAGAATAATTACAATATTGCTGTTGTGAAGTTAAATTTTGCCTGATGTCCAATACAAATTTCATGGTTCAAGAAATGCTTATTTTCCCGCTTATTTTATTTACAGTAGGGAATGGATCAAAACGTTTTAAATCTTAAACTTTAATAATACAAAAACTGACGACGTTAATCGAACCGAGTGTTCAAATTAGGCATGTTGCGTAGAATTCGATGAAATGGACTGTACAAATCATAATAATGAAAAAATTAAAAATCGAAAGAAAAACCTCACGACTAATTCCGGATTAACAAAATTTAAGTACATAGGAAATGACAAAATAACAGTTTAACGCGCCGGCCAGCACAAGGACATGAAATAGTAAAATATAATAACAAATGACAGAAAACAATAAAATAAATACAACTGTTGTGATGTTGTTTGGTGGACGACAACAACGATAACGACGGTAAAACGGCGGTACAACGATTGTGATCGACCATGGTCATGAAAATAGACGAATAGCGGTAAAGATGATAAGTGACGGTAATAAACAAAAAAAAACAAAAAAACAACAATAAGAAAAAGTAAGAAAATAACGATAAAAACAAAAAAACCATATAGGGATACGGTGCGCGCACGAAGACGACTCGCCGAAGACAAATCGAGCGAGGGAAAAATGACGGTTAAACGATTAAATACAATATCATATAAATTGTTATCGGGTAATCCTCCGATATTGTACGGCTTGCATAAAAAAAGGAGATTTGAAATCTTGTTTACATAATATATTGGAATCGGGACCGGCCCTTTATGGCAATGTTAAGTAGTTCGCCACATTAAGCGGAATCCATAGTATATATAATTTAAAATATTTTCGATCGTTTTTGTACGTGATTATTGCTTTATACGATTCAACTACTACAACAGCGAGTGAGTTCTAAGTAATTTGAAATAGTAAGTAGTTTGAGTATTTAAGTAGTTTGAAATAGTAATTGGACATAATGCATAACCGAATAATCGCGATTGTTGCGACAATGGTGTTTAATGTTCAACTAAAGTATTTTAAAAAACCAAATGTATAATAAATAAATATGATATGTGATATAATACTTTTGAATGGTGTCGTAATAAAAATAATAGTTAACCCCAGTAGTTTTCCTCTCTTGTGTGTACCATTATGTAACATTTAAGGAATTCTCGTCTGTAGTGTAACTATGGGGATAGCAAAATATATTTGCTCTCTCGCCCATACGCCGAACTGTAATGCGCCTTTGCGAGAATGTCACGTTCAATTGCCGCGACCGCGGTTCCGGTCTGCACTTGGCGGACGCCGATATAATACAAGAAAAAAGAAATTCGAAATATCGTTTTTGCGTAGACGTCCGTGTTTGGGTGCGGTGAGTGGGCTGAGAAATAATTTATCGTACTCAGTTACACGATATGTCCGGTAAGACTCGAACGAATTGTTTCTCTTCAATATTCTCCTTATTATTTGCTTCGCATTATTGTTTCCAATCATTTGCGAAGATTTTCCATTGCATTGTAATAATATATTCGAGCGGGACATTCGCGTGACGATTAAAACGCGTATAAATAATAATAATAATAATAATAATAATAATAATAATAATAATAATAATAATAATAATAATAATAATAATAATAATAATAATAATAATAATAATAATAATAATAATAATAATAATAATAGTAGAACGTTTGTGTGATGGGCATATAAAAGTAAACAAAGAAACCACCGCTCCGGTAAAAAGTCAATCGTTATGAACATGTAATAATAATACTTCGATGGGTCGTCACTAGGTGTATTAACGTTCGTTTTAGTCCGAATTAATTGCTTGTCTGCAGTCATGTCTCCATTGAATAGAACAATTTTTTTTCCATATTTTTTTTTTTTATCAATATTATGTATTCAGAGATTTTCGGTGAATCTATTAAGAAAAACGAGTGGGTAAAATCTAACGTAATTATCGTTTCGTATATGTCATATAAATAATATGTGCTGTTGGAAAACCTACGCGGTGGTCGGTTGAATCGTTTAAATGTGCTTCGGCAGTAACATTGGATGATGCACACAAAAGTTGTATTCACAATATTCAATGTTTCAATCGGCGGTCGTTCAGGAAAATTTGAAAAGTATACGGCATACCTGTATTACATATAACATATACAAAGAAAATGAAAAACATTTTTAATTTAAAATAAATTAAATTATCGATTAAAAAGATGCACATAAATGTATTTGTAAATTATATGTTACTTTACTGTTCCTCGTATAATACGCGGTATAAATAATTTAATGTATATACACGGTTTTAATTACATTAATAAATTTCGATGAATTTAAATGCATTATATGATAATTTCTTAACGAAATTAAACTTTCTACAGTAACTCTGTCATTTTGAATAACAACTCGTCAAGTTATTGATTTTGAAAAATTATAACCCTGTAATAATATATTAACTTTTCAATTTTTCACTTCTTAACGGCTAACTATACTATTAAATACATTCCGGAAAAATAATGTCACGAACTATTAACGAAGAGAGAATTAGTACCGAATATGAAATAAAAAAACGTTCTGTAACGGTATTATACACACTTGTATGAAAATGAAATGGAAAATATTGAAATTTGTTGGTGATCATAATAAAATGATAATAAATGCGTTTATTCTAAAAAAATTATATAACATTTATTAGTTATAAATAAATCTATAACTGTTCAATATTTAATTTTATACGAATATATATTTGAAAAAGACGTTTGTACTTGTATAGGTAAATAACAAGTTAATAATAATTAAAGCGTGTGACACAGAAATACTGAAAGGATTCGCAAAGAAAACACTATTGTATATTATAATATCGTCGTATTCCGTCCGTTCCGGCAGTTGAATTATTTAATAACGCAATTTTATATAGCCTGTATGAATTCTCTTTGGACATTTATTGAAGAATTTAAAGGGATTTCCGGTACTATATTATATAGTGTTCTTGTTTTGATTTACGACGGGTTGTAAAATATGTTATTTTAAAATATAAAATTGCGCTACGTGGAATGCACGAGAAATGTTATATTCATTTTATTATTATTTTATGTAAATATAAAATATGTGTAATAAAATATGTAATTGAATCTATACATATGCGATGGTATATAAGTTGCTGGAATTTATTAAAAATCTATTATTTTTTATTTATTTTTTTTTAACTTAAAAATATACTGTAATTCGAGACATTATTAAAACGTCTATATTTTTACATGTCATTAAAATTTTTTTTATAAATCGACACATTTTTTATTATTATTATTTTAATTATTATCATTATTATAACACGGTTTGTTTAAATAAATACGGAGTAAAATTTCATTTGTTTAAGTTAATGTAGAATCGTATTATTTTATTTGCACGCTAGGGTTCGCTAGTTTTTTAATATGATTTTAGATTTTGAGCGAAGCCATGATGTTTAATTTATTTGTTTTCTCTTTACAACATTCTGATTAAAAGAAATTTAATTCGTTTTTATGTTTAATGTCGTTTTTCGATTTTTTCAATAGATTTCAAATGCGGCGCAGTAACTATTAAACATTTTTGTTAAAAACAGCAGAAACGCGATTTTGTCAGAATTTTTTACTGTACTTCTTTGGAATTTTGAAAATAATAGTCTTAGGGTCTTAAAATTTACACTGAACACATATATTTACACTATATACGTATATATCTATATATACACTATATACGTATCTTACTATACGTAAGAATTCTCCAAAAATGACATCTTATTTTGGACTGTTTATAGTAATTTTTAGATAGTGAGCTATTTAAATCATAAATAAAGCGTAATTTTTGATTTTAAGGGCTAAAACATTATAAAGCATATGTCCTGCGTTATTTCAACTAAACTTAAAACATCTTGGAAAAGTCTTAGTCACAATTTCTTTTTTCTCATTTAAATTTTTTGTTTTTTTTTCCAAAAAATAAACGATGGTGAACCATTGCCCGAAGGACTGCTTAACGGCTTTCCGGGTAGTGAGTGTATTGCCGATTTTAAAACAAAAAAAAAAAGGTAAGCGCCAACAGAAGTCCGGTGCACTGGTGGACCAATGACTTAGACGGATCCACAGCGAATGTCTCAGAGCAAGGAGGAATTACCAAAGGAAGAGACGGATACTCGGCGACGCAGCGTGCCAACAATACGGAAACGATTGGAAAGAATGCAGAAAATCTCTGGTAATAGCAATCAAGGCTGTCAAAGATAAAACATGGTCAGTCTCATAGCCACGGTCGACAAAGACCCATGGGGTAAACCATATAAGGTGGTGATGAAACGCCTCCAAAGTACAAGGCCTATCCTCGGCATCCACCTTCCAGGGAGACTAGAGATCATCGTTGACAAATTGTTCCCCACGGTGCAAACCACCAGGGAAACGACACCCTCGAACGGGCCAGCCGGCGCCGTCGTCTCAAAAATGGAGATACTAAATGCCGTCAGGTCGCTGCCCAACGGTAAAGTCCCAGGGCCTAACGGCATAACAAATGAGTTGTTGAAGGTGGCCGTATTCAGCAATCCTGATGCGTTCCAGCGCCTTTTCGCTAGATGCTTCTTAGACGGCCGCTTCCCGGTCAGTTGGAAACGGGGAAAGCTCGTGCTGATACCAAAGCCTGGGAAACCTCTTGAAAATCCGTCGTCGTATAGGTCGATCTGTTTGCTAGACGGCCGCGGCAAACTCCTGGAGAAAGTCGTAGTGTCAAGGCTCAGGGAACATCTACATAGCAACTGTGTCATGGCCGATAACCAGTACGGTTTTAGGCAGGGCAGGTCCACTCTCGACGCATTGGGGGGACTTCAGCGAGTCATCCAGAGTTCAACGTCCGGCCATGTGTATCACCACAAGCTGGTCGGCATGTTGACCCTAGACGTGAGGAATGCCTTTAACTCGGCACCGTGGGAAGCTATGCTGGTCGCAGCTAGAGCAAAAAAGGTGCCAAACCATCTGATAAGGCATCTCGAAGCCTACCTTTCGGAAAGGTCGATTGCGGCGTCAAATCAATCCGGTAGCACCAGCTTGACGAGGTCGATGTCGTGTGGAGTGCCGCAGGGTTCGGTCCTCGGCCCAGACCTGTGGAACCTCCTGTACGACGACCTCCTCAGGCTGGCCATGCCCACCGACGTCGAACTCATAGCTTACTCCGACAACGTGGCCATAGTGAGCAGCGCACAGATCTCGTTCCAGCTTGAGGAGAGGCTTGAGGAAGCCTTCGGTCTGGTCAGCAGGTGGATGACCACCCACGGTTTTGAACTGGCAGCAGAGAAGTCGGAGTGTATCGTATTCACAAGAAAGAGAGTTAGAAATGAAATCATAGTACAATGCGGAGACCACTCCGTTCAGTCCTTGCCGAACCTAAGGTACCTCGGAGTACAATTGGATAAAAAACTCAACTTTGCCGAACAAGCTGAGATTGTGTCAAAAAGGGCTGCGGAGGCCGCAAGGCAGTTGAAATTTTTGATCCTAATCTTGGAGGACCAAGGCAAAGGTGCAGACGACTTCTTTCTTCCGTGGTAACCTCAAGGCTCTTACATGCTGCGCCAATCTGGACACCGACAATGTCGAGCAAGGGTTGGGCTAAACTGGTGACTGTATACAGGCGCTCTCAACTAAGAGTCGCTTGCTGCTACAGCACCGTCTCTTACGCGGCTGCAGCAGTCGTGTCAGGGATCCCTCCCATTAAGCTGCTCGCGAACGAGAGACTAGCCATCCACCATGGAGATAGCAAAGCAGTAGCATCGTCTGCCCTGATCGCGGACTGGTAGCGCGAGTGGAACGCTTCGGAAAACGGCAGGTGGACCCATCGGTTAATAAGCGACATTTGTGCGTGGTGCTCACGCAGCTTTGGAGAAGTGACGTTTCATCTAACTCAGATACTAACAGGACATGGATGTTTTGGTTTTTACCTGCACCATTTCCATCTGCAAGAATCGGATAGCTGTGCGCAGTGCGGCACTTCCCCCGACACTGCCGAACACGCCTTCTTCAAGTGCGACGCTTGAGAACACTGGAGAAGACAAACCTGCGCCGAAACAGGAGCTGAACAACTGACACCAGAGAACATGGTGTCCACAATGTTGCGGTCGAGAACAAACTGGACCGCGATATCCAGGCTCGCCTCCAGGATCATGTCAACAAGGGAAAAGGAGGAGAGAGCTAGACAAGGCCAGCCAGAATAATCAGAAATTATTTGTAGTTAAGAGAACTCAATGTAGGCCGAAGGCCAAACCAGGGGAGTTAGAAGCCCCTCCCGCCCATATTAATGTATAGTATTTTTTATTGCTCTTTGTTTATTTGCATATTGTAAATTGTTATTTGTAACATCTCATTGTTTTACCAATAAACGATGGCGGCACCTTTGACCCCTGAAGTAATTCCAGCGGAAAGTTCCGGGGGTCGTTGGTGAGTATTGCCGATTAAAAAAAAAAAAAAGATATGAAATAAAAAACTGTTGGTTATTTACTATAGTTCGGATAAAACGTACTTTTAATTTATTTCTATTTAGGTTATTTAGGCTAAATCTAGCCTGTAATTGTGTATTTTATTACCATATTAAGACGATAAAAACTTTTGGTCTTTTCAATTTTGAGTTGTTTAGAGAAGTTATAGTTTTTGATATTTTTAGTCCATAAAAATGGTAATTTTAGGATTTGCAAGTACTTGTAATAAAAGATTAATCATAAATTATATACACTATACGTACTATATATATATATGTAATAAATAATATTACACTGTGGGTCCGCACCGAATCATTTTATTGAATGCAATGATTTATCATTGCTTTCAAATGTATAGTAATAACAAAACTCCAAAGTCTTTATCTGAGTAATTCTTTTAAACGATATCCGCATTATAACCGCGGTTCGTTACTCTTTTTTTATGATTGGATGCGATTATTATAATGAGAAATGAAAATAACCATGAACTAAAAAACGTACGGTTTAAAATAAAATTGTGAAGAAAAAAAAAGGAGTTGTATACCAACTAATACATTTGATTACATTCAGTGATGTATGTGCACACAGAATGGATTGCCACTGGAACTTAAGTGCTGTCAAATTATCTATATCGTGTCTGTAATATAATATTATTATGTTAAAACATAATAATTTGCATGTTACACACAAAAAAACCTAACTTAAATAATAATAAATGATTCACTATATTCGTATACGTGTGTATTGTGTTCCGGGAAAAATATTTTAAGTTTCGGTAATGCTACAAAACTTTGTCTATATGTTTATAGATGATAAACGATAAGAATAATAATTCGTTAGGTTATGCATCTTCCATAATTTTTATATAATAAAAAAAAATATCTAACGAATTAAAAATACTTAAATGTTTGTATTAATCATTGAAAAGTAGTTCTGTTTCAGTATGATTATACATTTTTTCATTTATTCACGATATCCATAAAATAAAAAACACTGTTTTCCGGCAACAAGTTATTTCGAATCTCATTTTTCGTAGGATTTTACAATATGAAGAGAAGAATTTGATTTTTGTCTTGGTATTCTTATTTGTTTGATAATACTACTCAATAATGTTTAATACACAAACGAAAGATTAAGAAAAGAAATTGAATATTTATATAAGAATAACTCGAACTGAATTAATGATAGATAAAAATTAAAACGCTGTATTATCGATAAAGTTTAATAGAAAAAATTTGATAATCCTATTAAAATTTGTAGAAACTGCTCAAACTATGAGTTTTTTTCATATTTACGCACAAATTACCGGTGGTGTGGCATCGTCGTAATATTAAATTTTTCTAGTCAAGTAATATGCGACATCAGTAATCATTTACATTTCCGCGCCTCAAAATAATATTTTCGTTGTACAACTTAACTGTGATTTTATAATTTTATCAATTTTATCTAAATATAACGTTCATTTTTAGTTTTCAATTAAACGCGTTTTTACAATAATACATCGGAAACGGGCAGTAGAAGCTAGTTGCCCTAGTGGGCGGGACGGCCTTATTGTTGCTGTGTTAATATCGTATACAAATATCAATGGAAATTAATGTGATAGAAAAAAGAAGCGTAAGTAAGGCCGTCCTCCCTCCCACTAGGGCGACGCGATTTTAAATAAATATCGCGTGATAATCGTTTGTTTTATAAAACACGGATATTTATATACCGGGGACACGATAACAACTAATCGCGCGCGACTAGTGCTGTCGGTCGCTTGATGAATAGTTACATCACTCCAATATTATACTCGCGTATATCTCATTATATTTTATTATTAATATAATATAATATTCATATAGATACAACTATAATATTGTAAAATTATGTCGAAAACGCAGTGTGTGTTAACTATGAACTTAGTCGAGGCTGTGGAAAAATATCCGTGTTTATATAATTACAAATTGGGGTATGGACGTACCCAATATCTCCTTTTCCGTTCATCTTCAGAGGACGACGCGTTTGCAACCGACCCCAATTCCAGTTGCTGAAACAACTGTCTATACTGTCTATGGTGTGCAGAACTCACGAAATCAGATCGTACGATTTTTTGCTAGGCAACTATTTTTTTTTTTTTTAGTCGCGTCAACGTCGTGTCGTGTCGCGTTGCCGCCTAGTGGGAGGACGACCTTACACGATATACAAAAAAAAAATGACAGATTTCCGTGTCGAACCTGTTTTTGTAAATTTCATTGGTCCGCGAACCGCGGCGTTTCGATAAAAGTGTCCTCTTCGCAGGGGCGTGTTTACTTCATCCCCTAGGGGGGGGGGCGAGTAGAAAAACGGCCCGTCGAATCTGTTGCTAACTTAGAATTATCAAAAAATTATATGAAAATAATAAGTTTTAAATAAAAAAATGTTTTATTACATTTTAGTTTTAGTTCGGTTAATTTTGGTTGTCAGTAGATATAGGTACATACACAAGTATCTAGGGGGGGGACGATCGCCCCATCGCCCCCCCCCTTGTATACGCCCCTGCCTCCTCGTAGATTTTCGCGTGACGTCCGTCACAACGGAAAAAGAGGTTTCTCTGTATCGCGTTTTAGTTTTCCGTGTCGTCCCGTGTGTCGGAGAGGCTATAGTCCGCCGAGCACAATGCGTCAACGAGTCGAGCCAACGGATTCCCACCCACGGGTGGCTGTTTAAAACCGCGCGCGTCGCGGCCCTGCTCGTCTTACTAATAGAACGGAAAACGCGCGAGTGTTAACTGCCGTCGTTTCGAAAAAAAAAAACGTAATGAAAACGGGCGAGAAATTGAAAAACCGCGGGGTCGCCGTGAAACACGAAATACAAGGTGGTTATTGAAAAGAATCGAGGCGGGCACCGTTTTTTTTTTTTTTTTTCCATACCGCCGCGACGTGATTCGAATCATTGTAATTTATGATTTAATAAAAAGACGCGTTGAGCACGCGCGCGTAAGCGAAAAAAGCGTTATTAAAAAAAAAATAAAAGAAAAGTGAATATTTTTTTTTTTTTTTGAAGAAGAAGAAATATAAATAATAATAATTGCGCAGGCTTCGTGGCCGGCGGTTTTCCGTTATTATCGTAATATTTTATTATCAAAGCGTGTTGGTCGTCGTGAGATATTTATGTCCGCGGTGTCGTCGGCCGCGCGCACAAAGGCGAAAATTATTATCGTAGTATCGAATGAGATTTCGGTGAGCGCGCCGCCCGCCGCCGCCGGTCCGCCACCTAACCGCCGGTCGACATCAAACGAACGCGGGTGGAAAATCGATTTGTATAATAATAATTCGTATAACGTGACACGTTATACGGAGAAATTATTATTATTATTATTATTACTTTTTTCTCGATAATTATATACAATCTGTACACGTACGTGTACAATATGCATAAGCGAGTAGTGAACATTGAAAAAACAATATTAACAATATAACCTTTACAAATGTCCGTGCACACATAGTCGGTCCATAATATTATTTGTAATTGATAATACTCGAAACGGAGAGTTTCTGTTTTTTTCATATATATATATATAATTTAGTTTTATACCAGCTAACCAGCTTATTCGTCAACTAGAAAATCTCTGAACATTTTGTAATATTAGGAGTTTCAGGACGGTTCAGAAATGTCGGAGTGGTCGTCAGTGAAATTTTTTGTAATATTGTTTTATAACTTCTCGGCGTTAAAGTACGATTGCGAACGTTTTTTTACCTTTTTGGCCGAACGGCAAGAACGAATTTACGTGCAACGTTGCCGTATCGTTTATTTCGGTATATACAATAAAATAAATACACAAAAAATACGCTCGATAAAATGAAAATATATATATATATACACACTCGTAAATAAATAAAATAAAATCAGTTTGGTTATAATATGATATTTCTATGCCCGGATAGCGTAAGCCATCATATTCTACACATTTGATAAGATTTACAGAATTTTTATTCTCCACATACCTACCGCATATAATTATTATTAATGCCTAGTAATTTTTCTTTTTTCTATTTTCGACAATTCTTTTCTTTTACCCCGTCGTTCTATCGTAGCCATTTTTCAAAACCGTTCCTGATAAATATCGACAACGTTAGAAAAATACGATCTATCGAACGTTCTCAATCGTAATACCAAAAATACCGTTCACAATCTTTCGATGATAGATGATTTTTTTATGTTTTGTAAAATTAAACATATTTTTATTTATACGAAAATATATGTGAATAAACGTTATTTAATATTATAGTTATACTGGTATATATATACTTCGATCCTTCGAAGATTTTCTTATTTTTATTTTATTTTTAATATCATTCATCATTTTAGATCATTTTTGATATTTATGTTCGTACATAGAATTGTCTAATTCATTAGTCAAAAAAGTACTTTCGAAACAATATATAACCATAATTGTTATTGGTGAGAAGTTTGAAAATTAATGTTTAAGAGAACATTAAAATTAAAATTTTAAATGACGAAAAAAATATTAATGTTTAATGCTTTATTAGAAGAGAATGCATTTTGAACTCTGACATACTTTTCTATCTGTGAATCTGAGTAAATGTGCAAATATTATGTTTTTTCTTATCATTGGTTTCTCATATAATATATTTACAAAAAAGTTTTCAGCTCATTTTGTTCACAAACACAGATACATCTCTAGTTAATTTGCTTCTTGAATTTTGCACACATAATCCCTTAATTTTGTGTAATACTGTACCGGATTTACATACATGATATAGCGTTTTATCAATAATAAATTTTCGTTTTCTAAATCGTCGGTAATTTATATATAATTGTTATATTATATAGTAGATACTATACAATTTTTATTAAATTGTTCAATATATTATATAGCAATAACTAATATCGATAGGATATTTAAACTAATTGTAAATAGCTAATTTACGTTTTACAATGTAAATAAATGCACGCAATAATTAATAGTTATAGGTACTCTGACTGTTGTTGTTTAGTATGTATTGTTTTTATCATAACAGAGATGATATTATAGCAAGTAGTCATCACCTGAAAATATTTTAATTATCATAATAAATTGTTATAATTGGTAATAATAATATTATTATATACGTACACTTGCAAATAATTGTAGGTTGAAAATTTTTTTAGGCGTAGCTTTCAACGTATACGTAATTTGATTGGCATCGTTCAATCGCATCACTAATAATAATAACTTTTTGAATTTCAAATCCATCGCTGTCCAATTGCTGGAATATATTCCAAAGTTAACCGCTTCCCTCTATATATAAATTAAAATAAACATAATTAGATATTATTTACGATATATGTATATAATAAGAAATACGTTAATAATTTTAAAATCTTTATTATTGTTTATGTTGTTTACATTAGTGTTTATATTGTCCAATAAATACGCGAATGTAAATAGCTGTAAAGAGAGGACAATGGCTGTCGAGAAGAAATTAACTGCAATGACGACAGAATACGTTCCTGGTGATAATGTTATCTATATTAACAAAGTAAATTCAACTGTTTTTAGAATATGATGTAGAATCAAAAAATTTAGAAAATAAAAATCATGAAAATAAAAAATGTAACGTATTAAGAATACAATATAACTAGCAGAAAAATCTACAGTTTTTGTTGTTTGAAAATAAGTTTAAAATGTACAGTTTTATTTTACATTTGTATTTGACTTCTTACCGCAATGCATGAATACGTTAAGGATATGACAATGCATGATGTCATGCTAAAATATATAATCATAATTGGCCGAATAACGAAATTAAATGATTTCAATTTCCTAAAAATAAATAAGCACGTATGTAAAGTATATTATATTATTGTATGGTAACTATGGACCAATCGATTTAACGTCAAATACTGTTCGAAATTCAATATTGCACGCTCATAATAGAAATAATAATTTTTTTTGAAGTAAATCCAGTAAATAATTTATTCAATATACTCGTATATAAATCAATTTTTATTTTGAATAATCACGTATATTATAATTTATATTTTATTTTAATTGAAAAATTATTATATATATATATATATATATATATATATATATATATATATATATATATACAGTCAACTCACGATATAACAAATTTCAAGGGATCGAGGAAAAAGTTCGTTACATCTAAATTTGTCATATTAGGAGCATAAACAAACAAAATACGTTTTAATAAGGTTTTAAAGATAATTCAAAATTTAAATGATTTATTATTTAATATATTATTTATTGTTCATATTATACATCTTAATTTTTTTAAAAAAATTTTTTTTTTTTGTGTAATGGCTTGCGCTTGCTTGGTCAATAACGTCCAAATTAAAAATTTTTCACGAAATTCCGAGTGCGTGATCGCTTTTAACACAACAACGAAATTAAACGATAGCGTTGTAAAGTCATACATTTATCGACATGAATTTTATCTTATCGCGTGATAATCGCTAAGCTATTTATTTTTATTTTATATTTTTCTTAATTATTATACACCATCAGATGTGTATTTTATATTAATAAAAATAAAAATTTCGTAGTATCGAGTTCCAAAATTGTATAAATTTATTACAACGTGAGAACTTTGGATAAAAAAACCTTGTTATATCAAGAAGAAAAAATATATTAAATTTTTTGTTATATCACGAGATTTTCAAGGGAACGATTGTCTCGTTTGTTATACCGAGGTTTGTTCTATCGTGAGTTCACTACAATATAATAATACTACTAATTTGTTTAATCTGATGTTTCGCGTTTAAAAAAAAAAAATATTCTATGGAAATAATTAAACCATGATATTATATATGAGTACCTATACCTATATTTATATGGCCTGGTAATATTTGAAATTGGCCTGCTTGAAACATTGCACGAAAATAAAGTACTAAAATGACGGCTCTGATTTTCAATATCTTAATTTTTCAATAAAATTTTTCTTATATCTATTCTGAGAGTTGTCTTGCAATCGAAAAATGAAATGAATATGATTGTAGTATATAAGTGAATGGCGAAAAATTTTATATCTTTGTAATTTTTTTTACAATATTTATTAACAACACTTCATATTGTCCTGCAATCGCTCAAGAATTCCTTTTAATAAGGATTTAAGAAATTATGTGTAATTGCTTCAAAAATCGCAATAACACTATTAAACACAAGTTAGAATTTAGGTTTAATACGAGCATTTATTATATTTTGTTTAAAATTAACTTTTACTCTAAACTCTATAATTGTTTCCACATAAGTGTACATAATTGAATTGCATGACACAGTAAAGTATGAAGAAATACTTACATCAAGAATTTTGTTTGATCGTAAATAATTGATTTAAAATCTTCATAATGTTCTGTAATCAATAAAAATTACATTTTTAATGTATAGATATTAAAAGCCGATGGAATATCCAACCGAGCACGAAAATTGAGCTTATAATTGGAAATATTCAAGTTAAATTATACACAAAATTATTCTATTCCAATATCGAATCCTTAGATCGTAAACTTCAAACAGAAATTGTTGCGAGAAATAAATTCAATAAAAGTTGTGATGTAAAGTTTATTTTTCTATTAGTCTATTTTTAAGAAGGAAAGTAACACCCCTCTAATCCGCAGTTTCAATATTTTAAAACGATATGAGGGGATTGGAAGCAGGTATATATCTTTTTTGCTTTGTACCAGGGATCAGAACGTAACCTAAAGTAATAGATTCCAGAACTTCATAAAAGTATCTTGGTTAAGTCGATTACCTGTTATAGTAAATATTGCGAATATTCCAGTAATATTTTGTATTTAACTTATAACAAACATAAAGTTATAAATAAATAAATTTTATTTTTAGTGGTTCTCATTGAAAATTGGCAATTAAAAATAATAATGACACTAAAAAAAATGGGTTATGTTAATTGACGCATTTCTAGGAAATTATGAAAGATACGGAAATATAATTTTTATGATATTGTAGGATTTTTCTTTCTGTAGATAATTAAAATAAAAAAAGATACCTAGTTATTTGGACGTTTTTTTATCGTTAAACGCGATTTACTTTCAAAAATATTACTTTTTTTATTCAATAAAAATCCTTTATGAATTTTTAGTCTAATTATGTAAGTTTATTTGATAGTATAATACAAGTAAAATAGCTTAAAAATAAAAAAAAATTATATTAAAAAGTTAAATATTTTTGAAGATACATAAAAAAGTGTAGAGTAGATTCAGTTTAATTAAAAAAAAATTAAATTACAAAAAAAAAAAAACTTAAAGAGTTAGACACCTCTTTTAAATGTTTTTTCTCAATAAATTTAGGTATAGTGTCATATGACGCCACCTGGTTACTTCACACGGGACACATTGTGTATATATATATATATATATATATATGTGTGTGTTGTGAAGTATTTAAAAATATATAATAAAAATATGTTCATATTAGAAATTATAAAGTTTATTCAAGCAATCAATCAATTATTTAATATCTTTATTTGACGGAATCCTTTTGGAAAAGATTTCAAGAAGCTATTGTACAAAAATAATATTGAAAGTACAAAAAAATAATTCTATTAATATTATATAATATTTATTTGATCTTACTGATATAAAAGGTTTGCTACTTTCACAAACACCACGTAAAATTTTTAAATTGATGAGTAACAAATTATATTCGACAACTAGAAAAATACATATAATATATATTTATTATTTTGGTATGTTTAATAATAATATATATACGTATATATATATTTACAAATAATGTATGTATAAATTATTCGTATATACTATTTAGCAAGTAATATATTTTGCCAGCCGAAAACCTGGCTGCCATTAAATCAGCTGACTTCAACATTTCTGACGGTCATCATGTAAAGTTCTTTATCTATTGAAAATAAATAGTATATTGAAATCTGTGGGTATATTATAAGTTATTAGGAATTATCTATGGACTATAGTTTATAAAATATTATCTATACATAGATACAATATAAATGTATCCATATTATTTGTTCCTAAGTACAAGTACTTAGGTGTTTTCAATATTTTAAAAATGTATGCTTCTTTTGAAGTTTGGATCGGGTTGGATATTTTAATTAAATACTTTAGTTATGAATTCTAGTTTCGAAATACTACTATTAATGTACCTTCCCAATAAATTGTATAATGTTTTTTTTCTTACCCAATTGGGGTTTGTTTTCGTATCCCACTTCAGCGAACGAATTGGCCAGTATTTTCTGTTTGAAGGACATTACAGAACAAAAAGTCACGATGAACATGTCGATTGTGATTAGGGTATACATTACGAACACTCCAAGAAATAATTCTATCAAGTAAAAAAAAACGTAATATTCGTTGAATGTATTAACGGTGACGGGATACCGAAAATTTGCGACGTTTTCTTTACGATGAATTTGTGATGAGTGATCTTCGAACGCATTAAGCACCATAGGCTTTATTAGCCATGGGATACATACCATCAATTCGAGAACCATTAAGCGAGTAGTGGTCTTTTTCGTTTTTTCTCGAAAATCTTGCATCATATTTCTATTTTTGCGACATATTTTACTCGTCAAGAAATCACGTTGCGCCACGTCAAACAAATTCCAGATTATGTCTCTTCTATACAGGAATAAGACCATCTTAATCAGAGCAAAATTTATAACAATCAACAAGCCGAAGGTCATTATTAAATCGATGTCGTTGAACCCGTCGCGCGTGATGAAGAAAATTCCTAGGTGTGCGTATAGAAGCAGACTTAAATAAATTGTCATGACGACGATGCCGAAAATCTGGTAAACGATTCGATTGAATATCATAGTGCTGTTCGGATCAAATATTTGGTAGAAACACCAAAGTTTCATCAAACTTAAGTCAATGTCTAACTCGTCGTTCACTTTTACTTCTGCCATAGCGCACGGCAGTCAAGTGAAATCTGTATAATATTATATAAATAAACGCAATTATCAGATTTGGATAAAATAATTTTTAAAAGTATTTGAGAAATATATTTTGAAAAACTTATTCATAATTTGTTTTCAAATATTTAATGAAAATAGTGTTTCCCAAATATACTAAATATTTTTAAAATTTATTCCAAAAATGTATAGTATATATGAGTATATATATATTTCTTTTACTAATTATTAGTAAGGCGAAAATCGAATATAATAATTATACATGAAAATATATAATTATTGAATTTAAACAGTCATCAATATATATTTTGGATGGTTTTACAATTTTTTTTATTATTTTTTTATAAATTAACACAATAAATAGACTTGGATAATATTCCGAATACAATATTTAGAGTCCGCTTAATTTTTAAGGATCAATCATATTTTAAACGATACCTACATGAAAATAATAATTTTTTACTTAAATGTAAAAATAATTATTTCGGAAAAAAAATTAATAACAGAGGTAGACATTTAAAACATCATCTACTATTTTATTAATAATCTTGCTAAATTTTGTGTTAGAACCCTAAAACGTTAATTAAATAATTAATTATATTTGTTATTTGATTATATCCTGTTTTTATAATTGTAATATATTATAAATAATTGGTATTATTAATTTACTTATTAGTTATTGTGTTAATTTATAAACACATACCTATATGTGAAATTTAAAAAAAGAGTATTAAATACAATTTTATGACTATATTCGATTAAATAATAATATAATTACTAAATTTGATATTCGTATTACTTTAAACTAATAATAAAAGTATTATTCTATATACTTTAAGTATTTAGAAAACTTTTGATGATTTATTCAATATTCTTAGGGAATACTATTACTATAACCTAGGTATTCCAAATTATATTCTGAATAATTTTTTTCAAAAGAATTTGGTGCTATTCAATAACTGAACTTTAAAATATATTCGAAATAATTTATTCAGAATATATTTTATAATTAATTAAAACCCTATATTGAATAATTTCGAATAAATTGTTTAAAAATTATTTTGAATACAGTATATTGAAAATTTTATTTGGAATACTACTAAATGATACCGCTAAATCTATCCGTTATCAACTACTGTTGTACTTTCGTATTCACATCAGCAATAGCAGATGTATTTTGTGTTCTGTAAATCAGACGTGTTTGGAATCAGAATTTTGATACACCCATAGTTATAACCTTATTAGAGAACATAATATAATTTACTGAAAGTCGCTGTGAATTGCTTTCCGTCCGGATTAATAATGGAATTAGCACAGAACTTTAAAAATTACTACAGAATTGTATTGAAATAAAGTTGAAGAGCAAAAAGAATTCCCTTCATTCATGCGAAAAAAATATTAAAAATAATTGTAGTATAAAATGTCTATTAAAATATAAGTCGTTGAATTTCAAGTTCATAAATATCGATTTCGTTCATTAAAATATTATGATATATACTCGTATTATACGTAAGTTATCTTAATCGCGTCCGAATGGACAAATGAACCTAGTCGCTTAGACTCATTCTTTACTCTCCTTTCTCATAACTTAATTAATATATACAATATGTTTCAAAATTATTTAAAATAAATTTGGTCTTATACATTTTTTAGATAGCCATATATACACAAGGTTTTATGTATATATTATGATGTATAGTATTACGAGTGAAATATAATATAGTTGTTGAGAATGAATTGCTCTTTGCAATTATATTTTTGAAATTACAAGAAAGAATAAAAATTGGCAATTATATGAGTTCTCTTTAATTTCGCCATAATTTGCCCAGGACGTTGGGAAACTATTATATACATCGTTATATAAAAATAAATCATTGTATAATAAATAATGTATCTCAATATTTGTCATGTATATATATATAATTTTATGTACGTGGTTAGAATAGAATTCAGCAAATTAAATTTGTCCATAGAAATAATTCACAGACAAATATATTAAAACGTAAACATTATTTAAAAATTTATAAATTCTTTATTGTTTTTACATGTAATAAATATGTAATTTTAAACGCATTATACATCATAAT
Organism: Chaetogeoica ovagalla; assembly: GCA_032441825.1. NCBI lineage: Eukaryota > Metazoa > Arthropoda > Insecta > Hemiptera > Aphididae > Chaetogeoica > Chaetogeoica ovagalla. The sequence continues at coordinate 9,545,989 of CM063723.1, forward strand.
CTTAAAGCGAAAATGCCCATAACTCTTATAAAACTCTATGTAATTCATTTTTTTTTTAATTCGAAACAATAAGTACGCACCTTATTCTTAGTGCCTGAATAGCTGAGTGTGATGGAAACTTTGAATGCTCGTTGCCTTGACTCTTTGAAAATATGTCAAAAACTGCACTTGTTTTGAAATACAATCCATATATATATAGGTACATTTTTGATGAATAATAAATGTTTGTTTCCGCTTATACGAACAAACCAATAGTGGTACCCATTTTAATAATTTGTGTTATTAATGATTTATTCATTTAATTAATTCGTTGCGAAACTATTACCTATAAGAAGACCTCCTTTGTCACGCATACGTTATCGTATATTTCTTATAACTTGTAATACCTTAAAGAACAACGAACCGATTCAAAATAAATAATAAAAAGCAGTCTTGACCCCACGTAATGAAAAAAATATAAAATAATAGACACATAATGTCAGGTAGATTTGCGGAAATATGAAACCTAACATTATCAGATAAAAAATTCTGAACTATCATATCATACTCTTGTTATACCTTCTATACTAAAAATGTTTCGATACACGAATAGCAAAAAAAAAATTCATATAATAATATAGTGTATTGTTTATAATATACTACTAAATATAACGTGCACTTATTATTGTATGGATGGGTGTGGTATATGTAGGCTAATGGTTACCTATTATAATATATGGGTTTCGTGTAAAAGTGGTCGATTCCGATTTCTGCTTTTAATGCGATTTTATTATGTTATAATATTTTTAAAAAAAAAATAAGGCAATGCGCTTGTGGCGTATGCAGTACGGAGTATCTGAAGAAGTTAGCTAAGAGCTGTGGGTTTCGTGTGAATCACGATTTATGCGTTATATTATTTGAAATTCGAAAGCAATCGTTGTATTCGGTAAATGATTCGAAGCGATCATAGTAAATACAGAGTAGTCGCATTAATTTGAACCAGTAAGCCAATGTAAACACCCAAATTGTCATTAAAAATGTAATGTACACACCTATATTTAGAATTATTGATATAAAAACAATTAAAAAAACAAAAAATAAACAATGAAAACTGAAAACAAATAGTTTTATATTAAATATCGACATACAATTATAGATTACTCAATCATATTTATCATAAATTATCTGAATTATACGGTATTGCCGTGAACCATTAAATTATTTAATATATGACGAAAACGTCGTCGTTTATTCATAGAAACCTTCTAAAATGCGTGGAGTTTTTCGCTTAGGTACGATCGGAAAAAATAAATAATTAATTGCTGAAATGATATAAAGCATATGCAAGTTGTATTTATATAAGTCGTAAGAACAAAAAAATTTGTCAAAAAATTCACAAAGATAGTTTATCAGACTTGAGTCCGATAATCGTAAATATTAACTCTATTAATTTTATTTACTTAGTAATAGATAAAAAACCGTATTTATTAATAATTATATATTACATTGTTATTAAACATTAAAGAAAAAATGACGTATAAAAACAAAAGTATTATATAAATAAAAATAAAATGTTTCCAAACAATATTTGTATTAAAAATTATTTAGTCGTATAAAGTACGATATGCTCTGCTCATATAACTTATAGTAGCGTGACAGCTGGAAGGTGCAACTTTAATTAAATTAATTTTCAACAAATTTAGTATGAATTTCGTTTTCCAAGTTTTAATATTCGGATTAATTTCTTTTGCGCAGAGTTGGATTCGAAAATATTTTACTGGACAGTAAAAAAATATAAAAAATATTTTAAAACGTGATATTCAATAGTACAAAACAGTAAGCAATAATATATTAGTAATATATAAGAGTTGTTTGAATCCTTTAACCCGCCTCCTTTTCCTCGTGGCTACGCCACTGCGTATATCTTTTTATTATAATTATATTTCTAATATGAAATTCATATTGAAATCCGCACGTTTAACCGATTCTTTCAGCACTCGACGAGTGTGTGTTAAATAATTACATAGGTATTTCGAGTAGTAAAATATCAACGCAATAGTTGTATTCCAATTGCGTGCGTGCCGCTATTTAAGTGTATATGGTATTCAGTACTCGCCGTTACGACCATATAATATATCGTTATGTGGTGCCTGCAGTATATAATTCAACGTTTACTTTAATCGCGATTACGCTTGGGTGAAATCCTGGTCGTAAGTCGTATAATTTTCGATTCGAAAACATTATCTCTACGGTTGTGTACAGCGCTATATGATTTAGTCGAATTTGTCGAGGTCATATGAACAATCCGCATTTCCTCGTATCACATTTATCACACTCGAATCGGTGGGATGTATTATCTCTGTAATAAACAGCCAATATAAATGTCAATATTATTATTGTATCGGCGCATCCTGGTCACCGACCTTTACTTCTACAAACGCTAATTCAATATTACGATTTCCTGCAGTGTGATTTCAAACATTTCCTTTTTTATAATTTGCTTTATTCTTAATAGTATATACACTGCACAAGTTAAATGTCTACCAGAATAAAACGTACATCAAGTGAAGTTAATTATTGTTTTTTAACGTCGTGGTCATATAACTGTCGACTATAATTAATACGGGATCGGGGCGAGGAATATGTTGGTCTTACAATGATGTGTTCTTTTTTATGTCTGTACCCAACAATTATACAAGAAGTTTTCTGATTATCATCAGCTTCCCAGATGCTTCCATTGATTGATTTACTCCAGAATAAATCCTATTCATTCAATACGGAATATAAAGAACAATTTAATCGTATAAGACAGACTCTGAGAAATCAAGTACTCGTTTAACCAGATTTTGCACAGCCTTTTTGTATTCAAACTGATGCATCGAAGATAGGTCTTGGAGCCGAGCTTTTCCTAGTTGAAAACGGTCGAACAATAGCTTTTGCAAGTCGCGTATTAAACCTAGCAGGACGTAACTATTCTATTACAGAACTCGAATTTTTTCAATCGTTTTTCCATGTCAAACATTTCGTGTTTTCGTTTTAGATCACAAATTTATCATTCATACGAATCACCAAACTCTTGTTTTCTTGTACCGGTGTCGTCTATGTAACAATCGATTAACCAGATGAACCTTATTGTTACAATAATATGATTTTCATATTCAACATTATCCCGGGAAGGATAATATCATCGACGTTTTATCAAGATATCCAGCTAGTCGAAATGAGATTGACCCCATACAATATGGCTTCTATTCTTCGTTTGAAAATGGAAGTCCCACCTCAATTCTCAACATTCAATGGAGTACATTGATAGTATATAGTAACTATAGCGTTTATTGAAATTTGAAATATTCATCAAACGTGTAATTTAATAATATTACGTAATATTTAATAATATTCCGTACTATTTATAACGATTATGTTTTTCAGAGATATTTAATTCGTAAACAGGGTGAGTTTTTGTTATGTATCGAAAATATTGCACGGAATGGTTCCGCTCCTCAGAATCGTTTTATCAAATGCAACGATTTGTCATTGATTTGAAATGTATAGTGATAACAATACATTCTAAAATCGTTGTCCGAGTAGAATTCACTTAAGCGACATTCACAATACCCCGCGGAGTGCTGTTTTTTTTTTTTTTTAAATAAAACATGTTAGATAGGTAGTACAAATTATTCGTAGGCATAACACTGAATTTCAAAATGCAATATTCGTTTAAATGACTATTTTATTTTCGAATAACTCAGTATAAATCAGTTTTGTAGAGCAAATGTTGCAGAATCAGTGGCGCACGCAAGGGGATGGACCCCGGGTCCTGACCCCCCCCCCTTGACTAGTGCAATAGTATTACATTTATGGATGAAAACCCAAATTCTGATCAACTTTCATATTTTTCCGTTAAAATTTCGCATACGATATAGATAACACCAGGTGCTAACAATTTATTGATTATATTATATTGTTATAATAAGTGCAACACTGTTTTTCTACATTGTGTGATATAAAGATGCGGGGATTATATAGATAAAGATTATGATTGTACACAATATACATTGACGGTTGGTTTTTATTTTATTTTTTCTATTTTCGGCATTCGTGTCTTTAGTTGTTTTCTTTTCATTGTGATTCTCGATTTAACAGATTATAATTTGTAGTTTACTCGTCGTATTTGTGCTATTCATAGGCGTGCGCACGGGGGGGGGCAGGGTGGGCAGCTGCCCCTCCTGCGGGCTAAAGTTTTCTTCCAAATATAGTTTTAAAAAAATAATATAATATAATTTTATATAATGAACAATATGTAAACATAGAGTCTAGATAGAGTTAGATTTGTCTTTTTGTAAATTTTAAAGAATGTATTTATTTTCTTTATTTATTTATATTAATATATTATTAATAAACTTTGAAGTTTCAATTACTATATTAAATTTGTAGTTAAATTAATGATATATACAATTAAAATACTCCCATCTCTAATATTAATTGAACTAACTATAATAACCAAAATAACATTAAATTATATATTATATAATACATACATGATTAAATTCTGCCCCCCCCCCTGCCAGCAAGGTCTGCGCACGCCTATGGTGCTATTGATATTATTCAGCCACGAAACGTTTCATTTTTCATAATGTAGTTTTTTGGACCCCCCTCCCCGTTGAAAAAAATCCTGGGTGCGCCACTGTGCAGAATACACGATGTCTACGCGTACGTAGAGTTTTCGGTGTTGTATCGTAATTTTTAAAAATATTAAAAAAAAAAAACGTTTACTCTTTTGAAAACCACACACACACACACACACTATACGCATCGGAGCAACGATATGTGCCGCCGCCCCACTACCGCGGTTTACGCGCGCGTATTGATTTGGAACGCGCGGGGACGACATTGTACAATAATAATTATTGTCGTTACAGCCCTCGTGTTGCGGCGGTATGAATAGTTAGTGTACGTAATTTCGGCATGTCTCAGGTGTTCGAACGGTAAGCCCGGGCGATTACACGAGCCTACAAAACGGCACCCCGTCGCCGACACCGACTCCTCGACCGCGTGGTCTCCTCGGCTCTGGCGACCGCCGCCGTCGACCCTCGCCGTCGACACACCACCGTCGCGCGCCGTCGTGGCGTCACTTTGCACGCGCACAAAAGTCTTTCTAATCGATAAAACAACGGGGCCGTTTACACTTTCTACTGTTTGTTAGTACATACATTGCATCGATCACCCTTCACCGACTCGTTCACCTAACCGCCAACGGGTCGATATTATTATTGTTATTATTATTATTATTATTATTATTATTATTATTGTTATTATTATTATAATACGTCATCTCATTGCCTGTTTTTTTTTTCTATTAATTACATAGTTTTGAGTACGACTGATTGTACGCGAACTCGTGGAGGATTCGATCGCTTCTCACCGTTGCCGGCACGAGTAATTCACCGTTTTTTTTTTTTTTGAAACATAATATTCTTCGAAATGTGTACATTTTTTTACTTGAAAAATAACTCGAGATGGGGGGGGACTTATGGATGATACTGTCAATTTGAATGAAAACGATCACACGCAACGCGGTCATCAACAACGTAATGAAATTTATTTATAAATTATTCTTTCCACACAGTCCGTTAACATCGTTATTCCAATAAGTTATTAAAACAGCGGCTATGATAAATTTAATTTTCGCGAACAATAACGAAATCTTAATATTTGTATTTTAAGCCGGTGTCGAACAATTCCACAGATTCCATAGTGTAATATAAAAACGGTTTTTTTCTTCTTCTGAATTATACGCTTCATTGTAATATTTTTCAATTATTACCGCGATCCACGAATGAAATCAGTCATCAAATCTCACCAAATATTGTAAGACTAAGAAAATAAAATTGCAAATTTTATTCCACTATCTGTTAACAATTCAATCTGTTTGTTATCAATATTTACCGTCTCGATTTGGCTTGAGATAATTTATAACTTCGCACTGTACACGTAATTGATTTCGTATTATAAACCAAAGTAGGCACCGGCGTCTCGTCTCTACAGTATTGACATTGTGGTTTTTTTTTATTTAATCTCGTAAAATTATAAAAATATTTAGTCTGTTCTTTCAAACATATATTATATATATATATATACGTATACGTATATTATAATAAGTTCGCAAAAGAACGAACAATATTCATTGAATATTTAAAAACTGGACTTTTAAACTTCATTTAAAGTCATCCGCGAAACGGGGTGCTTCGAACGCCGATTATTTTTAGTGTAAATTCAAAATTCAAAATTAAGTAATCGTAATTTTATAAGTAAAACTCGCATCGTTTAATTCGTGTGCGATTTCAGGGACGGACCCAGGGGGGAAGGGGGGTTTGGGAGGTCAGCTGATCCACAGTTTTTTTTTTCGGGAAAATGTTGCCCCTTAAAATGTTAAATTACATAACGTATTTTTATTCGAAAAAAATATGTACTATGCCACATTAATCAATCACAAAACAATATTAAATAATAAAAATGTATAAAATGTGCAAAGGCTCAAGAATGTTTTTATAAAAATAACGATTAATTAATAATGCCTAAAGTTTGTAGGTATAAGTCTAAAATTTTACTTAAAAAACATATCACCACTCATTTTGATTTACTTTAACTCTGGTTTTTATTTTCAATATTTTTCTTCAAAAAAATCATGTTCTGACTCCAGAATAAGAAATTTTCGATCTGATTATTTTTTCCTGTTATACATTAAAACATAATTCACTTTTTTTCTTTCTTTTATTTTGTTTTTTAATGAAAAAACTTTATTATAATTGTTTTTTAATATATCTGTGTATGTATTCTCTGACTCTTTAAAAAGAAAAACTGTAAGTTTTCATTTTACATATATTTTTCATATAATATGCAACAATTTAATTTTCATTTTTGGATTCTCGTTTAATATTATTCGATAACATTGATAAAAATTTTAATTAAAAAAAAATTTGTTGCTCATTTTTTTTACTTTAAAGTGTTTGGCAAAAACAGAATTTATTACTGAAATCATTAGTTTATGAGTTGTGAATTAAAGAAAACAAATAGAAAAATTACGCAAATACACAATGCTTCAGTGCCAAAATGAAATGGCAACGGGAGGTAGCCGAATGCCCAAGTTTGTAGTTATTATTAAAATACCAATGGTTTTTACGCGGATAAAAAAATAATAAAAACAAATTAAATTTTTGTTGGTTTTTTATGAAATTACAATCTTTTTAAATAATTAATAGTTTCCGGCTATAGCTTACAAAGTGAGTTTAATTGCAGCGTGAGAAATCGCGTTTTAAAGAAGAAAAAAAATTAGATAAAATCGTATGGGTTAGTAAAATCCATTTGTCTTTACTTTATATATATTTAAGAGTATTGTTCAATTCAGCGAAAGTAGAGTTTGTTCAACTTTAAATATCATAATTTACACTCAAATGTAAATCAATACTTATGGAACACGTTTTCACACTAAAAAAAGCAAATAAATATAATTGATTCTTTAAATTCTTATCGATTGAGTTTTATATTAGTATTCGGTATCAGGTTATTTATTATTTAATGCGCCAAAATAAACCTCATACACAGGGAATGTGTGAAGCATCCATTTAAAGATTGCAATCAATATTTTTAAACATTTAATATTTATTGGAATATTTTTTTTTTGATTTGACAAACAACTGATAATTTTGTGTAGATGAACCATTTGCTTATATGAATCTCAATGGTTACAAGTTCAAATTTATGTGCGACACATTCGTACTATTCACTGTATTCATTTTAGTTTTCTTCGGTTAAATATTTTTGTCATATAATACGATTAAAATTAAATTTAAGTTTTGAAAATCGCGGCGCTTTCAAAGTGAACGTATAATGTGATATGTCAAATATTGATTTTGCAAAAAAAAAAAATTGATGTAAATTATTTTCACTTTGAGATTCGGATATGAGTGTTATCATATAATAAAATCGAATACATGTGTAACAAATAAAAATTAACCTATTTTTATTTTTGCTCATACAATATTCAACACAAATGCATTATACAAAAAAAGTTATTATTTTTAATATCAGCTTTATAAGTTTGTCCTATCTGGAACTTTTAATATTTCTTGTTAACTACAATATGAATCTAAACTTGTTGGGTTTTCATTTTAAATTAAATATAAATATTGTCTTATGACAAATTTATTTACATTTAAAATTATTTTTAAATTAATTTTTTTAACGTTTATTGATATTAAATTCCTGTTTTTCAGTAGTATTACTGAAAAGTTTAAAACGTAGGTTTTATTTTAATAATATATTGTTGATAATTTGTTTTTTATTTCTTTGTTTTTAGAAAATCAAAATTATACACAGTTTGTCTTTCGGAAAAACTGTTATTCCGTTTGTTAAAAAAAAAAATGGTTCATTTTTTATTATTATTATTATTATTGTCATACTTGGTTGATTGTAAAATTGTTTGGAAGAGAAATATACACGTTTAGTGGAAAATGTATTGGCCTTTTGAATCCGTTTTTTTTCACCAAATATTTATTTATCTCAAACGATGGGAAGCATCCGTATCACAGATCGGAATCAAAGCTTTTGGGAAGTTTAGTTGTTCCTTCCACTGCCAATCATATAAACATATACTACAGTGTTTACACGAATTTCGATGGTGCCTATGCGATTTTGATCAAAATCATTGATGTGTGTTCACGATTCAAATAAAACACAAATCACCAAAGTAAAGCTTTATTATGGACTGTTTCTTTTTTTTTTTTTTTTTACAAATATATAAATCTTTAAGTACAACAAATACATACGAATATCGATCGTAATATTATGGGAATTGAAATTATTAAACGTCAATAAAATAGTATAACAATACAAGAAGAATAATTTACAAAAATGCTCATAGGTTTAATTTTGTTTTACATTCTATAAATTATTCGGCATTTTATCACATTACACATAGCAATCATTGATAATGATGAATCGTTGTGACTTATTATTTTTTGCTTCAACAAGAATCAGAATGTTAGACATGTTGCTTATAAAAAGGTCGTTATAACATTATTCGTTTACTTAATTTGCACAATCGCATTTTAATGAAAAATTTTTTTTTCTTTTAATAATATATAAAAAAATTTAAAGTAGTTAAATATGATATATAGGTATGTATTTAATATTGAGTAGAAATTTTATAATTTGCATTAAATTGTATAATATATTATAAATTAATAACTAATAATCATACTATATATACTACGTCTAAACAGCTAAATTACGTTTTGTATTTAAATAAAAACATACAATAATTAATAGTAATAGGTAATCCAATTACTGTTGTTTAGTATGAATATTTTTTGTCATAACAGAGATGACTTAACAGCACGTAGTTGTCACTTAAAAGTATTTTAAATATCATAAAAAAATGTCACAATTAGTAATAATAATAAAAATATTTATGCTTAGTTCTATATTAGATAATATTGCACTTTGATGTCAGATATATTTATCTACCTAAGGATATTTCTTTTCTGAGTAAATGTGCAAATATTATGTTTTTTCTTATCAGTGAATTCTATTATAATATATTTACAAAAAATGTTTTAACTCTTCTTAATCAGAAACATAGATATATTTAGTTTAGTAGTTTTTTTAATTTTGCACACATAATCCATTAATTTTATGTAATATTGTTGTAAATATATTTATGATAAACCCACATGATATTATAGCGTTTAAACAATAATACATTTTTGCTTTTTAAAACATTGATTATATATATAATAATAATTAGGTATATACAATAGAAAATATATAATTTTCATTAAATTGTATAATATATTATATAATAATAACTAATATCTATAAGATATTTAAACTACATATAAGCAGCTAATTTACGTCTTTTAATGTAAATAAATGCTTGATATAATTTTTGATTATAGGTATTCTGAGTGCTGTTGTTTAGAATGTATTGTTTTAATCATAACAGAGATGATATTGTAGCAAGTAGTCATCACCTGAAAATATTTTAATTTTCATAACAAATTGTTATAATTGGTAATAATAATATTATATACGTACATTTACAAATAATTGTAGGTTGAAAACTTTTTTAGGCGTAGCTTTTAGCGTATACCTAATTTGATTGGTATCGTTCAATCGCATAGCTAATAATAATAACTTTTTGAATTTCAAATTCATCGCTGTCCAATTACTGGAATATATTCCAAAGTTAACAGACTCCCCCTATACATAAATTAAAATAAAGAAATGTTATTAGATATTAATAATAAAAAATACCTAAATAATATTAATATCATTACTATTGTTAATATTATTTACATTAGTGTATATACTGTCGAATAAATAAGAGTATAGAAATAGCTGAAAGGAGAGGAAAATGGCTGACGAGTAGAAACTAACTTCAGTGAGGATAGAATGCGGTCCCGTTGATAAACTCATCTGTATTAACAAAGTAAATTCAGCCGTATTTAAAACATTATGTAGTATTTAATAATATTTAGGAATGACAATGATGAAAAAGAATAAAAATAGTGACGTATTAAAAATATAATATAACTCACCAGAAAAATCTACAATTTTTTGTCAATTGAAATAATATTTATAACGTACAGTTTTAATTAACATTTATATTAAAAATTTCATAAATAGCTTACCGTTATGCATACATATGTTATGCATATAATAGTGCATGAAGACATGCTAACATATATGAGCATAAATGGCCGGATAACGAAATAAAATGATTTCAATTTCCTAAAAATGAAAAATCACGTTTAAATGTATTAATATATATATATATATATATATATATATATAAATATAAATTCAACACACAACATTGTTTATAGTTATTTTATTTAAGGTGACGTTCGATGTTTTAATAAAAAATAGTGAACAAAATATTTTCATATCGAAAAAGCTAGAGGGATTGATAACTAAGTGATAAATTTTCTATATATGATGTTTTTTATTAAATATTTATTTTATGTATAATTAATTATGTAAAATAATTTGAAATACTTTAAGTATGTGTAGCCAGTTTCTTTTTGATAAAACTTGAAGAGGGAGAATTTAAAAAGTCAATCTTTCTATAGTCAGCCAAATTATATCTCAATTTACGCTTTCATTGCCACAAAAACTAAAATACTGAAAAGTGTTTCATTCTAATGAATATTTCTTTAAAAATATAGTAACTAAGGAACATAGGACACAGGACCCCAAATTTTTTTAGACAACTGTTACTGAACGTAAATAATTTTTATTATAGTATTGTTCGTTTAAATAATATTAGTTTTTGTAAGTACTGTGTATTAAAAAGTTTGATAAGGAAATAATCAAAAATAATAATAAAGTCACATTCATGTCTCTAATATTTATTATATATTGTTTATAGTTTATGTTTTACTCTAGACTCTATGGTCGTTTTGACATATGTGTATATCATTAAATTGCAAAATATTGTAAAGTAGTTGAGGAGAAAATACTTACAGTGAGAGTTGTATTTGATCGGATAAAATTGATATAAAATCATCATAATGTTCTATTAAAAACAATTTTTATCATAATGATTGGGTTTAATTATTATATTGTATATATTTTTTTATATAGTGATGTTACGAAACAATGGATTTACGTATTGCTCACAACAACGATTTTATAATTGGAATTATTCGTGTTAAATAAAACTAGGATTAACATGAATAAAAATATTTTCAAATGCACGAGTGATATACGAATATATTTAGTCCTGCGTTGAATTAAATAAGATAAATATTATATACATAGTACGATTTTATTCTCCAGACATTATTAAATTTTACCCAACGATATGTTAATAAAGATGTTTTGTTACAACTCTGTCGCTAATTTAACTATATAACTTTATACATTACTGTTTACTGCGTTCCTAGCACATATCTCACCAAAGTTGTATTTAATTCAAAAACAATGAAGACGAGAGAGGTATTTCTAGTAAAATAGATTGTATTGTATTTTTTGGATAATACTCATTGCTGTATTAGTTACACATTTTGTAAAATTATAATATTGTCTGGTTTACGTCTAATATAATTATATATATATATATATATATATATATATATAAATTATGTCTGCAGCTGTCACATAGTTCAGAGTCCAATACTTGCTCTCTAATCATTGCTATCATACATGTAATGCTTTAGAGTTTAGGGCGTGTGTGTATAAACATTTAGAGGCAAAACGGTTTCAAAACATTTCGTAATTCACAGAAAATTTTTAACAATTAATTAGGAGGCAGAACTACTATAGAATATAATAATAATTTCTAAATTTATTATTATAAATTATTTAACATATTATATTGTTATTTATTTTATGAATTAATAAATAATTATTAACCTAATCGGTTTACTTCTTAATCAGTTAAGTATTTAGGTGTTTTCGATATTTTAAAAATTAGTGCTTCAATTTCTTTTGAAGTTCGGATCGACTTCATTATTTAAATGAAATAGTAAATTCGGTTAAGAATTTTATTTTCGTAACATCACTATTACTATTCCTTTTTAGCTATTTCAATAATGTTTTTTTATCTTACCCGATGGGGATTTGTTTTCATATCCCACTTCAGCGAATGCATTGGCCAGTATTTTCTGCTCGACGGATATTACAGAACAAAAAGTCACGATGAACATGTCGACTGTGATTATGGTGTACTGTAAGCACAGTGTACATAATAATTCCATCAAGTAAAAGAAAACATAATACTTGTTGAACGTATTAACGGAGATGGGAAAGAGTAAATTTGCCATGTTCTCTTTACGGTGAATAGGTGCTGAGTGATCATCGAATGCATTTAATATCAACGGCCTTATTTGCCATGGAAAAGTTACCATCAATTCGAGAACCATTAAGCGAGTGGTGGCCTTCTTCGTCCATTTTCGGCAATCATATAACACGTTCTTATATTTGCGACATATCTTGCTTGTAAAGATATCACTCCGCATCAAACCAAACAAAGTCCAGATTGTATTCCTTCTATACGGGAATATTACCATATTAATCAGACCAAAATAAAAAGAAAAATACCCGATCAAGCTCTTTATTATATCGATATCATTAAACGGGTCATCAGCATTGTAGAAAATTCCTATGTGTCCGAATAGTAACACGCTTAAGTAGACCGTTATAAGAACGACGCCAATAAACTGGTATACGTTTCGATTGAATAACTTAGGGCTGTTCGGATCGAATATTTGGTAGAAATGACAGAGTTTCATTAAACTTAAGTCAATGATTAATTCGTCATCTTTTGCCATTGCAGATAGTGGTCAAGTGAGATCTGTATATCATCATAAAGAAAAACGCAATTATCAGATTTGATTAAAATTATTTTTAGAAGTATTTGAGAAATATATTTTGAATATTTTAAAAAAAAATTTCATGCTATGTTTTCTAATGATGAATAATAAAAAAAGTGTTTCTCAAATATTTTGAATATTTTTGAGAAATATTTAAAAAAATTTTAATATAGATATATTTTTTCTTTTAATAATAATGAGTAAGACGCAAATTAAATGTAATAATTATACTTTATAACATATAGTTATCGAATGTAAAAAGTCATTAATATATATATATATTTCTTTTTTTTGTAGGGTATTCAGTATTCAAAATATTTTTAATATTTTTAATTACTATATTACATACTTTCAAATAAACTATTTAAATTTATTCTGAATATAGTATTACGAACACTGTATTCGGAATACTACTAAGTAACACCACTAAATGTAGCAGTTATCATCTATTGTTGTACCCCCTTATTCACATAAGCAATAGCAAATGTATTTACTATTTTGTAAGTCAATCGAGTTTGGAATTTGAATTTTGTTGCCATTTTACTTGAAACACAATTAAGGAACATAATATGATTTACCGAAAGTCTCTGTGCGTTACGCTCTGTTCGGTTTAATAATTTAATTCACGCAAAAGTTTAAAAATCACTACAGAAATATATTGAAATAAAGTGAATAATGATATTATTTAAATTTAACAACCTAAACTTATCTAACGAAAATTGAAAAATACGGAAATTTCAAAATATATACTCGTAATGCAAAACTGCCTACACGTAATATAAGACTTTATGGAATTAATTTTTTCAATTTAAAACTATAGTTACGCACCTTATTTTCAATATGTGAATAGCTGGATATGATGGAACCCTTGAAGGCTCTTTACGTGGACTCTTTGAAAATATGTTAAAAACTGCACTTTTTTCTTATATGCAATCCATATATATATATTATAGGTATGTTTTTGATAAATAATATATGCCTGTTTCCGCTTATACGAACAAATCAATAGTATTGCTTATTTCAGTAATGTGTGTTATTAATGATTTACGCGTTTAATTAATAGCTTAAGAAACTATTTTTTTTTTAAAAAGACCACCTTTGTCACGTATGCGTTATAGTATAATTCGTATACTTTTGATATCTTGAAAAACAACAACCTATTTTAAATGAATAATTAAAAAGAAGACTTGATCTTACGCAATAGAAAATATATTAAATAACAGACGTATAATGTAGACGGATGGGTTGCGGAAATATGAAACCTAATATTATCGGATAAAAAATTCTAAACTATTGTAAACTCTATATTGTATTCCTTCTAAATTAATAATGTCCTAATACACGAATAACACAAAATTCATAAATTGATATAGTGTATAATACCTATATCTATATACATATAAAACACAAATATTGTTTCTACCTATGTCCCGTTATAGACATTGAAACCATCCAACCACTGTGTCCCGAACCGGTGATTCCATTGGGTAGGTAATTATACGAAGATGATTTTAGACCACTGTAACAATGCATTAAGCACATTTGGTCCATTCATGAAGCCAATTCTCGACTTTTCTCATTTCACATTTTTAAAATAATAATAAGCTATTACAGTTTCCAGTGCGTCTGGCTTTCGCAATCGCTAAGTGTTGCTAATTTGAATGTACGAAATTCCTGATTTTCGCACGGTCAATTTATATGTGTTGCTTACTCCAGGTTTCAAAACGCCTAAAAATCTTTATGTTTACACAAGTATCGATAAAACTCAAAACATTGTATATCCGCTAGCATTAAGATAAAAAGTTAATAAACGAACAAAATTTCCTTATTTCCTACAAATTAATGAAATGTCTATCTTTTATTAGCGTAGTAGAACACGCCGGGTATCAGCTATGTTTTATATTCAATAAAACACAAATAACTGAATTAAAAATATATGTAGCTTAGTGCTGACTTAAATGGAATTTCAAAGAAGGTAAATCCACGGGCGATGAATAGGTCACGGATAATGTGGTGCAGGATCAGCTAATTGAATATTATATGCACTTATTATTGTATGGACGCGTGTGGTATGTGTAGGTTAATGTTTATTATAATATGTAATTTGCGTAAATTGTAGTTTATTCTAAATTCTGATTTTAATACGAATTTATTATGTTATAATATTTTAAAAAATTAAGGCAATGTACTTGTGATGTAAACAGC
Organism: Chaetogeoica ovagalla; assembly: GCA_032441825.1. Lineage (NCBI taxonomy): Eukaryota > Metazoa > Arthropoda > Insecta > Hemiptera > Aphididae > Chaetogeoica > Chaetogeoica ovagalla. The sequence continues at coordinate 9,561,549 of CM063723.1, forward strand.
ACGAGGTGTCTAAAAAAGTTAAATGAGTTGTGGGTTCTGTGTGAATCACGATTTGTGTGTTATATTATTTTAAATTTGATAGCAATGATAAATTGTTGTGTTCGGTAAACGATTCCCGGCAATGCAAGTAAACTAGGGCACCCACAAAATTTTTAAAGGTTAGGTTAGGTTGTGTGAGTCAATGAAAAAATTTAAATTTGTTATATGTAAAATACACACGTATTTACTTTCATTGATGTAAAAAACAAAAAAGGAAAAATAAAAACTGAAAACAAATAAATTTTTTTATATTAAATATTGACATAATATTATAGATTACTTAATCAACGTTATCACAGACTATCTGAATTATACAGCATTGCCCGTGAACTCTTAAATCATATAATATATATATATTATGTGTACATTGTTATGCTCATAATTTAAAATATTAGTAGTTGGTTTCTTTTGCGCTATTAACCTTACACTAAGAGTATTACTTTTTGTAAGTGAATTTTCGTTATGATAGAAAAATGTTAATATCGGTTTGTTGAACATTTTTTGTTTTGTCCCGAATACTTTACCATATGTAAATAAATGTAAACCTAATACTACATGTTTTATATTACATTAGAAATTAGGTTTATTATTTTTTATGTTAAAATAATAATACTTCATTTATACGTTTTACACTTTTTTCAGTTTACAGATTAAGAATTTCCAAATATACAAGCAGTGTATGTAAATTTCATTAAAATTAACATCCCTATATAATAATCAAACAAATGTATTGGACGTATAGTTGTTGAGTTTCCATTGTACATGCGCTGTTAAATTTATGACGGTCTACACTAGGTTAGGTTAAAATAATGTTGTGCATTGTGATAAAGCATCGTAGTTGGATTTTAAAGTTTGAAAATGATCGATGCATTTACAGTTATTATATGTATAAATATATATTTACTAATATTTTATACTAGATAATAAAATATAATTTCTCAACACTATTTTTTTTTCTAAAAAGCATACTTAAATAAATAAATTATATATATATATATATATATATATATATATATATAGATGCAAATTACACTAACAGTATCTTTGGTAAATGGTACAACACGCGATTATAAATAATATAATGAATACTGTAAGACGACCCTAATAATATAATATCGACTTTAGGTCATGGACGAGCACCATAACTCATAAGGACACACTGGCGGATCGCGTGTCGATAATTGCATTTAAAAATTTAAAGTAAAAAAACATAGTGTCCAAGTAGTCTTTGTTTCAATAAATAATTGTAAAAAAAAAACAAAATAATAATAATTATGAATAAAAATTATATAATAATAATATATAATGTTCAGACTTTGGTAAAATACTTTTAGGCACTTTAAAATTCTGTTATCGTCGAAGTTTTTTCAAAAATTTTGAAAATAATGGTTAAAGGAAATTGAAATATTCATCGATTATATAACTTTATATTATATTAGGAAAAAAATTGTTCAACAAATTTCATTCAATTTCGGGCTAATTATATACAGTGAGTTTTTCAATTCTAAAAATGTGTAATTTTTTATTTCATAGCTTGAATATTTACACAATGCCATACATAGACCTTACTTAAACTATATTCAAAATATCTTGAAAATCGTTTATCACAGTTTTAAATTTTTTGACAAAGTGTATTATATCCTATTGTAGAAAATTACATTTGTTTAAAACTAATGGTCCTAGATTCTTGAAATTTTTATCAAATGTGTAACACTGTACTGTATATTAATGAAAAAGAATTTAAAAAAAAATTTAGCTTCCTAGGTTTACTTTAAAAAATCAATTATAAAATGATGTACAGCGTAAGGTTAATTATAAATGATGTATTCTATACACAATAAACAATTATGTATTATTAGGAATAAATAATATTACACGGTTGACATTTTGCTCAGAATTATTTTTTCGAAATCATGTTTTATGCGATTGTTTTTAAATACTTATATATATATATATAGTAATAACAATACTTTAAAATTTTTACACGAGAATTTGACTTAAGCGACATCCATAACGTCTCTCGGCTCGCTTTTTTCAATCCGATAAAAAAACTCGTTCCCTTAACAATGCAATATTGACAGTTTAATATTTTTTATTTGGGCGAAACCTCTTGGAATTACGAAAATCGCAGACGTTCAGGAAAAGTAAAAAAAGATATCCTACGAATGTGCCAACTGACATCAATATAATTGAGCGTCAAAAGGATGTATACGTTTGCGCGGTGTTACTTTATAAGTGACGGGTTATTTCACGACTTAATGTGACGCGTCTGATTTGGTCATTTCAGAACGTACAAGATCCTTACCATCTCCGGCACGCAGCTAACCGTATTCCTATTAAATACGTCAGAATTTATTACGGATTTCGTCCGTAAACCTACCGGGCACGGTGTGGACAAATTGCGGACAACTGTTTGTGAAAGATATGAAAGTATACGTAAAATGTCGACTGGACACGAGAAGAGTTAACGCCAACGTGTATAGAAATAAAGTTATTGAAATTACTTTGGGACACACTTATCCGTATATATACGTTGCAGACAAAATTTCCGTTGTTTTATAAAATTGTAAGCAAAGTATTTGACAAATTAATTTTATCACGAATTTCCTATGTTTACGCGTCCATTTTTCGAACAATTAGAATAGAATGCCTGAACGAATTTAGGGAAAAAATTAATCGTTCAATGGGCCTATGCGTGACTTGTATTTTTGCTCAAACACATAGGTTACTGGAAAAATTCTCATGCTTTATAGAGTGATCTGATTTCAATATATATATATATATATTTTTTTTTTTGTTGAAAAGAAGAAAATATTTTGTAGGGCTCATTGAGTTTTGAATCTCAAAATTTTATTATTTCTAAAAGCTATAACGTGGTTGAATATGAACAATTTTTACAATATTATTAGCAATTTTTTTTTTATAGTTTTATATTAAAGCAATCTAAAATCGAATTCTAATGTGCCCTGTAGGACGTCTTTCATTTTCAAACAACAATATGATCGAAATCGGACAACCCTAGGAAGCATGAGAGCTTTTCTTGTAAAGCATATACACACAAAATCATATAAAACCTTACAAATTGTATATATTTTTTGCCCCTTATTAAATGGACACGAACACACAACACTTCTTATTCGTAATACTTCTGTTAGTTTCTCATCGAAATTCAATTGTTTTGTTATTTTATATTATTATTTTTTTTTTTTTGACAAATTTTCAACTGTTAGCTTGGCATATTGCACTTGTCTTCATGTCTCATTCTCTTGAGGTCCAGTCCATAAAAAAAATCAACATCTGTAATATATAAGAAATCACGCTATTAATGTGATAAAATACAAAAAACACCAGTTTAGAATTGTTTCCATATGTACCTAAGTATTTGACAACTGCAAGCGTATTTCTGGCATCTAATCGGATTTTGTCATCATCCGGTATTAAATGTATTAGTGTAATCGACTGTTATAAATCGCACTATACGTATATAATGTCTATAAACGGAAATTGGAAAATATAATTTCGGTTAATGCTTTATTCCATTAATATCTGTGGTCATTTTTAATTTGAATGGTATGCATATTTCAAGGGATCAGGATTTCATGCGCTAAAAGACATAAATATAGGCATTAAAAAATGTGCCGTTAAATTATTGAAATTTGCCAAAAATGTATAACCGAAAACATAGAATTCCAAACATATCATATTATTGGAAAAACAGTAAACATTTGATTTAATTAAAATTTTATTTTTATATATTATCATATCTCTGCATTTTTCAACGAACTGACATCTTCAAATTATTATTCGTTTATCATCTTAAAAATATACAATATGGATGTAAAAAAAATTTCAACCAACGATGAAATGAACAAGATCTTGATGTGAAGTTTTGAGGTGGCGGGAAAAATGTTTGGCATCGGTATCAAGAACATCTTACTAACTGAAAGTAATAATATTTGACGTTCACACAAACATAAGCCTGTACATTTTTTAGCAAAAATATATGTTTTTTTAAATACAATAATTGAATACTCATTATTTTGGACATAACTAGTACGTTGAAATAAATTTGACAACTCATCTAATATAAATGACAGATTATTGACATTCGTAACTGCAGTTTTGCGAAATCACAAAATCGATTATCTGTCATAAACATTTCTAAAACAAAATTTGTTTGCAAATAAAATAAACATAGTATGAATATACTATGTATATATTTGTGTATTTTAGTCACTATTTATGCTATCGTGTTTATTCACGATTAAACGAGGACTACGATGTTTATAATTAAAAACGAGACTTTACTATACAGGTTTATATATAAATACACTAATTTAATATACTTTAATTTACTACATAAATATATATTTGATCGTTTGATTACAACAATTGAGTTAATTTCTCGTAAATTATTGTACATTTTTATAAAAAAATAAAAAACTTTCAATAAAAAAGAAATCTTTAAAAAAAACACATATATAGAAGAGAATATGCCCTAAGCAATTTAATATTTAAAATAAAGACATCATAAAAAAAATGTTATACTGATTCAAAATTCATAATGAATCGTTTTCCATACAAAATATATGCATTTATATAGTCTTGAGCTATGAATATTAATTATTTTAATATATTAACATATATATAACATCTGAATTACACATATTGCCAGTAACACAATTTATATAGGATAAAAAACTTGAAAAGTTAAGTTAAAAAATGTTTTACTCTGAACATTTAATCTCCAATTTTAACTAGTATATGGTAATACCAAAATTAGAAAATACACAAATAAATAGAATAAAAGTGGTATAACCAGCTGACACCTACGAACGTCTCGTTTTCACCTTTCTATTAAATCGCGTTTGTGTTTTTCGTCGGTCGTTTATCAAATTCAGAAGGAAAATATTCTATACGATAAATTATCTTTTTTTTTTATTGTAAAATGATTCCCACGTCTACACCATGTGTACACATAATGTGGCGCACGAGACAAATTGAATTCCACAGTAATGTATTATATTGTAATCATAAAAAACAATTCGTTTTAATTCAATATATTAGTTATATATATGTATGTATATAAATAAAAACGCATTACAATTGTGAAACGTTTAAATCCGTTTTAACTTCCATAACCGTTTTGTTAAATTGAGTCTTTTAACTTATATCTGTTTTTTAAAAGTTTATATTATTATTTAAAACTTTAGTTTTTTTTGAAAATGAAATTTAAAATATATATAAAAGAATTAAATGACTGAACTTATTGAACCAATTTTCATGAAATTTAAAGAGTAGCTTTCTATTACAGTGTAGGTGAGTAAAAAATATGATTTTTTATTTCATTTTCACAAAAAAAAAAAATAACTTTCGGTAGAAAGTCGGGTACTTCGATTAGTGTAAATTTGTTTACTTTTATTGTTTGAATTTGTGGATTTGGCTTTCCTTTTTCCTCTAAAAATAAATTAGTAACAATATTCGATTATTAAAAAGAATTAATTTTTATAAAACATTGTCAAATAGAACACACATACAACCATTACAGTCTAATATTCAACACAGCAGTCAGCTGCCAATTGAGATTTTTATTATTAACGTCGCGGCGATCAAGTTTAAATGTATGACGGATGAGATGGATAAATATTTGTGTAATTTACCGTGTTCTCATGATATCGGTAACAGTTTTGATTACAAAAATATAAAGTTATAAGTTTACACTATGATGAAGCTCAAATGTAGCGCGCATCTACAATGCTACTACCTGTATCCAATCGAAAATAAGTTACAGGTAACGCAACTGTGATAATGTATCTTGAAAACAAGAATAAAAGCAAAACTCATTACATTTACTCATTTACACATAAACACACACGTTCAATAGAAATATTTGACGTATAAAACGGATAAATTCACCAATCTCTTTTATTTTTATTTCATGCGTACCACTTTCTCGCTTTTTCTTTTTTTTTTTACGAACCAAAGGAAAGAAGTTTTTCGTCCGGATTTTTCCTGGACGTCATTAACATTGGTGTTACAAACATAAACGCGCCATTATATAGTTACTATGGTAATGTATTTACTGCAGCTGTTTAGTTCTGGCATCACCAACGTTAGCTTGATACCGATAGGATTCAATACCAACTACCAGTGTATAATCTATCAGCATCAAGGGCGGACGAAAACGAATAATTTACAAAATTAGATGTTCGTCGACGGCCATTTACGGTTATGTAATTGTAAATTAAACTAAAAGTAATCCTGCATGCTGCTTCCGCGGCCGTTCGAGCGAATTTGTCTCGTGATCATGTTGCGGCATGCTCGTTTCACCGCGTGATTTCATTCGAATTCAAACTTAAAGCCAAATTTATAGGACTTCGGTAAAGACATTTGTTGGAACGAATAGGAAAAGGCCGCGAAGCGCCGAGTGAGCAACAAGAATAATACGCAAGGGTTATATAATAACGGTCGGACCAAGTTCTAGATAATCGCGATAAACGTGTCTCCGGAGGAATAATTACCGCCGGGGAAGTGCAGGACGGTCGTTATTAAAATACACTGCGCCGACATTAAATCTCAGCGATTTATACGCATTTATTATATAATTATACGCGGACAATATAATTTACGCACTCGATTACTATACTCGTTTTATCCAGCTAAAGGGTCTGAAACGTCGTGGCCACACGTCTAGGGCCCAGTACTGTAGCGCACACGACACTATACGTGACAGTTATGGTATTGATGCGTACAGGACCGAAGCGTATTTTTAAACGCATACTTTTGTATATTTACCGTATAGTAATATTAAACTGCAGAAGCCAGAGAGTATAATTTTTATTATTATTATTATTTTCTTTCATGTAAGTTTGTTGTTAGATTCGAACCACTCGCCTACAAGTGTTTTTACGAGGAATAAAACAGTTTTGATTAGGCTCGAATGCCGGAGCGATGTAAAATGCCAACTTTACCCTAGTTAGTCAAATTAAATTCCAAAATACACCGTCGTTTTAGCCTAATTAAAATATTGACAAATGCACCGTTGTAATAAATTATTTTCGGGGATACTGAATAGTAATTGGCACTATAAAAGCTAGAACTTATAAAAATTCTACATTTATACCATTATTTTTTAATTTACTCATAATTTTTTTCATTTTATAGTTGCTGTGAAATTGATGTGAATTCAAAAATTTAATACGCACATAATTCGAACTGATAATAGAGCAATTTAATTGTGACGAAAAATCAATCAATCAATGAAAACAATAATTTTGGCAATTATTTTCATAACTTCGGAGCAATTTATAATTATTGGGAAAATATCAATTAAAATATAATGTGTACATAAAAAAAAAAAAATCAATCTTACTTTGTTCGCTATTTCCAATGCGATAAAAAAAAATAGCCTATTACATTTGAATTCTAAATCGATTTACTTAAATAATATGACAATACCGAAAACAAAAAATTAATGACATAACGAAAACGGCTTATTGATCAGTGGTTAAAACGCGACTAAGATTGTCATTTATAATTAAGGCCGTATATAACCTAAAATTTATAGATCGATTATGTTGTTACACGACGGCCCACTTTGGGCTGTAGCGAAGTAGTAATCAAATTCGACAAAAACCTGGATACTACGTAACATAATATCATGTAAATACGACTGAAATGTATAACAGAGAAAATCAATTGATAACGTAAAATAAAAATAATAATAATAATCAAAAAAAGGAATTGTCGTTTAGTGTTATTGATATAAAAAAACACATATTACATTTTAGAGAAAAACTAAGGCCATTTAAAAACCGTCACTGGAAAAAATAGCGATATTATTATTATTATTGTTTCTCCCAACATAAATATAATCCAGGATGAAATCGATTTTTCACGATTTCCCACGACCGCGTAATTTGAATATAATGTTTTGCCATACGATTTTTTGTGGACTCATCTTTCGACCTCGTGTTGTAATGTAAATGATTAAAATCAGGCATATCGTTTAAGCGTTTAAACACGTTCTTAGCCTTAAAATTCGAATTCGTCGATTTATTACACAAAATGCGTTGTATCGATTTCACTAATATACTCGTATGAATTAGTCGTATAACATGTATATTTATATACGTAATAGAAAGTATTATCATTGGACATACGTTACATTATACGATATGTCGCGGCTATATTTGTTGGAACAATGTACCGTAATATACGAGCACCATCAAAACGTAACGTAACGTGATATAGATATATTGCCAAAAATCTTTTACTTCTGTATTTTTTTATCCATTTTTTATTTTTACCAATGCCAACTACATTAGTACTCATTTAAGATGACACGTATGATGGATGAGACACGCCGGAAAGGGTGTACAAAACGGGACAAAACCATTATGTCCTCGTAGGGATCGGATTACTATAACGAATTAGTGTAAATTAAACGCGTTTTAAAGATGTCCCCCATGTTTGTGTCTTATGCCGTGTACGAGTTAACGAGCTCGTACCTATTTATGATAATACATCAAAATCAAAAATCTAAAAATAATTTTTTTCAAGACTTAAAAATTATTAATTTTTTTTTATTTTAGGTGCTTAAACACTGGTTAATAACATTTAATGTAATATATAAATACACTAATACATAACAACGAAGTATTATATTCTGTGTTCAGAATGTGTATGTGTGTGCTTTATACTGCAATTATTGAAATGAAAACAATAATAATTATTATAATATTGTGAGGTCAAACGCAACGATCTCGCATGGATGGAACACGCATAAGTCACTTGCCCACGGAGTTTTATCGTGACGAATGAGTGATTGCTAATGTAATACCACAATAATTAAACCAGGATGATCTACGCTTAAAATTAATGATAGGTTATATAATAGTATAATACTGGCACCATCGATTTTCCGACACATTGCAGGTATCTAAATTGTATTTAATAAGAATACTTCTATAAGCATTTTACCGTTATTTTTCCCCGACGGCACTTGTTCGCAATAATATATTCTTTCGTTTCACTCAAAATTGTTTATAATAATAACGTTGTTTATTCATTATACAACCGTATAATTTTATTTTTATAACGTTTTATTTATATAATTATAATTTCTCATTTACAATTAACTATACAAGTATACGTCGAAAAATTATTTATAATGCATTTAATTCTGAACGTAAAACAAATGGTAGAAATTACGCATGTAAATTAAAAAAAAAAAAACTCGCGTAATACTCTGTCTTCTCAATCTTTTCGTATAAATAGTAATTACACTCGGATTTAACGCAAATTTATAAATAAGTCGCACTTTATTTATTCAAACAAATTAAATAAGTTTATGCAACGCACATATTGCTTATGAGCGCTAAAACGGGAAAATATTATGTAAAGTCTGCGTCTTATTCCGTGCAATTTAAAACTGCAAACATTGTATGTTATATGTTTATTCGAGTATACAATACTCATTTCCGTTATATCTGCTTGAGTACACCAGCTATTCTGCAATCATATTTTTTTATTACAAATGATATTATTAGATGAAGTAAGATATAAAAACTGGGTTTATAATATTATCAGATCAGATTTGGATTTAATTCTAATATATATATATATAAATATTTTTTTTGTAAATAATAATACGTTATAAACAAGTAATTAAATATACAATTCCGCTCTTAGATACATGTTTTGCAAAATTGTGAATTCGATATTACAAACAATTTATAATTGATGATGATTTTATTTTACAATTTATCATTCTGAAAGAATTTTCAATGTGCTTATCATAATAATAATAATAATAATAATAATAATTATTATTATTATTATTATTGTTATTATTATAATTACGGTTATCTGTGCATAAGAAAAAAAATATTTCCATGATAAACTACCCACGGGATTACAATAATCACTTGGGTCAGTTGCGCTTTCGTTTGAAATTGTTTTCAATAAATTATATTGGAGGATTTTCTATAAACCAAAGTATTATTTTCCAATAGTCAATTTGTTCATTGTTTACGCATTGTAAACTGGACCTACATAACTCAGTCGAGGTTACTGTAAATTTATAATTTTGAATTATCCAGCAATAAAACGTTGCATAATATAATAAAAAAAAAGAAAATTATTTCTCTGTGTTTTGTAAGAATACACAAATCATTTAATAGTGAAACATTTTAAAACATACGTAGGACTTATTACAATATTATAAGATTTAATTTGGTAAAATCAGTATTACATAAGTAAGTACTCTTTTTAAAGAAATATACACTTCATAGCATAAAAATAGATTAAAAATGATAGAGAAAAAATCTATTTTTAATAATTATTCTGATTGTATTAGTGCTGGTGTCTTATTTAAAATGTATAGAAATAATTTAAAATAATATAGGAACTATAAAATAAATAACACATCATGTACGTGGATACTTTAAATATTGTAAATATAGTCCATTTTTTTTGATTATATGATTAAATGACAGTTATTTTATGCAAAAATAAAATTTGTAAAGTTAAGTAATCATTGGACTACGGGTAATTATATTTCACATAAAACGGTACAATATTGTATTAAATATTTATTTTCTGTTTTTGAACTTTTGAAAATTTTTATGGTCAACGTATGTTAAATTACTGTAAATGTACAATTGTTATTATTGCATAACGATTTTTCGTATGTTAATACAAAATATCACTGTAACAATAATAACTGATATCTAAACATTAGAAAAATAATTAATTTTATATTGCATTTTTACATAAATTATATATAACAAATATTATTTAAAGTCTTAAAGTTTCGACTTGTTTATTTTAATTATAAGTAATATTATAACTTTGGAAAGTCGTTTTCGTTAATGTATTTAACAAAATCAAAATAGTCAAAAAAATGATCTTATTATTATAGTAATACCGTGTAACCTTTGTTAAACTTAACGGGTGTTTTGAAAAAAAATTGATAAATAGAAACCACATTTTTCTCATATATATATATATATATATATATCTTATTTATTACATCAAATGAATGTATGTATATTGTATACATATTGATATATACAATACACCTAACTTAATATATTTGAACTAAAAATATCGACATGTTGATTCGTAAACGGGATAGATTACTAAACGAAATGCAACGAATTCGGCTTATTATTCCATAGTAAAATCCATTTGTAAAAAGAATACAGTCTTTCGATCGATAACAAATAGGTAATAAAGTTTAACAAGGTAGCATACGATCGTATTTATGTTTTGATTGCCGAAATTTATCTGAGTCGTAATTTTGATATAGTGTTAATAAACGCCTTCATTTAATAGAAACCTTTTTTTTTTAAATAAAATGTTATTATTGCTCGAAAAGAATTCATTAAACAGAGAGCTTTGCTACATATAGTTTCGTTGAATAGAAGTTCTATATTATATGCTATGCAAATAAGCTACCACAGAGAGTGCAGGATGTTTTCAATGATATATTAAAATAAATTATTATTTAGATATTAAAAAATAACAATTTTGTAATAGTATATTTTATTGTTGTCGGTTCGGTTGGATGTCGGATGCGATCTTAAACCATTCAATGAACAGATGATAGTTGTACGGTTACGTTAGGTCAGCTACCATGGGGGAGGAGATCACTCTGATGACGATGGTCGTGAGAAAGGGAGATAAAAAATAAACATCAGTCCTTAGCTAAAGGCATAATTATTTCGTTTGGAAATCTTCCTGCGCGAACAACGCTATTGGCGGCGAGACCAGTATATAATTTACAATGATGTGGTTCGTTTTGTGTGTTTTAACGTATTAATCATCAGAGCTGACCGCCGTGCCGCTGTCATGAACTATCAATCACATGCTCAAACGATTTGTACAGATCTATCACGAGAATTAAAGTTAATTAATTTTCCCACATGATGCGTGCGCGGATCATTCTTCTTGTCCAAAGTCCGACAATTGAATTAAAATATATATAATAAATTTATATTCACAATAATATCTAAATATAAATTAATATTTTATAATATAAAATTGAAAAAATATGTGAGTTAACGTTTATTGATTTTTCATTATCTTGTATATCTAAGTCGTTCTTTATGCATCCTGCAAGGTAGCGGGTGGTTGTAAATTGGATTCGTGCCCAAAACTCGAATCTCAGTTTCTCTAAGATTCCTCAATTTAACCAAGTTTCCTCTTGTTTTAGCTACTCCAGCTCAACTTAAACTATTCAGTTTTTCAAACGGTACATGGTAAGTTCTTACCGGGTGTTAAATATTCAACTGATGAAACATGCATCTCTGTTTGCAAATCAGTTACATGTGTTATTTTTTCTTAACTCGATGCTGGATATTTCCTTATTTCAAGCTGTAATATTCTCGCCGATTGTGTAGATATTTAATATTCGTATTGATGACGACGTCATATTAGGTGCTCTGCATGTCTCTTTGAGTTCAGTATCAACGTGTTTTAATTGGTTTCACATTGGACAAGCATAATCCCCAGTGCAGAAACGTAATGCTACCCCATACTTTATTCGTAATGTATTCGGTTTGCTCCCCACTGACTGCCCGCTATAATTTCCGGAGTAAATTGTAATTTGCTTGTACTTTAATCTTTGCCCCCTTACATTCGTCTTTAAATGAAGATTTCTGTTTTTTTTTTTTTTGTGACAATTTTAATTACCTTTTAGCAAACGAGTTTCGAAGATAGAAACTACATTCTGTGTCTTCCACTGGTCAATGAAATTTTATTATAATTTGGTCTTATATAAATTTCGTGCGTAATTGGAGTATTATTATATTATTTAATACATTCGATTCCAAAATAAAATTTAAAATAAAAAATAAACACTTTTTTTTCTCTCGTAGAAATGTACACGTTTATCGTATAACGCCGGCACTCATGCTTTGACACCACTCAATTGACACGTAGTCTTTTCATACACATTACAAATGAAGGTGTTTTTTTAACAATCATATGAACACAAATGTTATTTATTAACAATAAAGCTAGTGAAACGCGCATAGCGACAACCTAATAATAATAATAATAATAATAATAATAATTATAAATTGTTAAATTATTTTAATATAATTTTCAAGAATTTAATTCCCTATTAGGCCGAGTTTAGCGAGTAATTGCAGTATAAGCGGATTAAATAAAATGACTAACTAAAACTATAAAAGTAATATTGTTTTCAATTGTATAAAACGACTATAAGCGATTATGTAATAACATATTATAGTTCCTTCGTTTTATACAAATATCACAAACTTAATCTGTATAATTACCTCGCGGTAGATAAATTGCGTGTATATAAATTTCGATTGAATAAATTATAAATGTGTTTCAAGAGTGATACTTAAACGAGGTTAATTTTCTGTGATTTTTCGACTTCAATTATATGCCGGTTGTATCAATTTAACACTATCCAATATGTTTGGTTGTGAAAACGTCGGATTTTATGCATTAGAAATTTAACACTGTTAATTTCTATATTAAAAAAAAAAAACACTTTCGAAAAAACGTTTTTGAAAAACAATGGAAAGGGGAAAAGCGGGGCGAGTTAGTAATCGGTCGATTTTCGACTGCGCGCCCGTTTTCTTGTAGAACACGCGACTGCGCGCGTGTCATCATCGCGTATTCGGTAAAACACGCGGTCGTCGTCGTTTAATGCCTTTTGAAATTTTCTCGTGCTGCCGCCGATGTGACTGCACGGAATGAAAGTGAAAATCGGTTGTGGAGCGAACATTCTTAATGAATCACCCTTTATTTGGGGTAAGTCTCAAGGGTCGACGTGTACGCGAACGCATAAATTCGTACCTCCTACGGCCCTCGATGCATGACGCCACTGTTGAAGATATCAATTGTTTTGAACAATCCCTCCGTGTGTTCCTCGTACGCCGTCTGTACACCGTTGTAAATATGATTGTACCCCGCGTAATAATATTTCGATAGGAACGCGGCACTAAAGCTTTTAATGCGTATTAACGTTTACGGATTTTGCCTTCAACGCACATTTCATAACTGTCTTACGACCTACGCGCACGTATTGTCGGGACGTTAAAATTTCAATTTCAGACGTAACAACTGTAACCGCGACCGACGACGAATGATGTGGGCAAAAATTAATCGGAAACCTCATTTAGGGCGTCGCAAACTGAAAATTGACGTCTTAATTCCCCATTCTTAATCGGCTCGTTGTAAAAATATTTTCCGCCCGGCACTCCTAATTTCGAAATTCCTTTACAATACATAATAATTCGCCAACAGCCTATTATGTATTATTAACAAAACGTCCGGCGCATTAATAAACACAAAAAAAGAAACGAAAATTTATTTAAGTAAAAATTATTATTCATTTTAAATAATTGAATTGCACACTCAGTATCCATATGAACGCAGTCTATTGGTTTAGCCGCAAATATTTTTTTATCGATGACACTTGACCGCGGTCAAAATTCTAGTTGTCGTGTATTCATTAATAAAAGTTTCAGTTCATGGTCATACAGTGCAAACGTTTTTGATGAAGCATCAAATGAGAATAATACGATTAGCTATGGAAAATTAACTATGTATTATTATATTTACTTTTAAATATTGAAGTTATATGGTTAATTTTGTTTGGATATGGTTCATTAAGCTTTTTTTTTTGTAATTTGCCACTGCCAAGCGAATATTGTATAGTATCAACATATGGTTAGTATTCCTCAGCAATCCCTTTAAGATAGACACGGTTTATTGAAATAACAAATTAAACAATTGTCATATATTTATTTTTACAATGTTAATGGACTCCACCCCATTCATATTGGCTTTCAACTAACGTTCTTAGTTGTGCTTACCTAAATTATATGTATTACGTTCGAGTTCTCTTAACATTTTTTTATCCAGACTTTTGACATTAATTTGGCCTAACCAAATTTTCGATTCTTGTTCATACCGCTTTTAACTCCAACATCATAGGTATTAGATTCTCGGGATTTATTTCATCCGCATTTAATTAGTAGCCCAATTTTCTTCTCGTGTTTTGCCATAGTCACCGTTGAATTCTGTGATTTGTTAAACTTTACTCGTTTTTTTTTTTTGGTTTTTGTTAATATTAATATTAAAATCAGTATTTATATTTTAAACATGTTTCCATAGTATAAATATTTGAGACAAATACGATAAAAACAAATTCCCACCACAATATTATTATATATATATAGATATATGTTATCTTAGGAATTATTTCTAAGAAGCGTAATTATCAGAAAAGAATATAGGGAATTTATAATTTTCAATTTAATTTATAAGATGGACCGTGTGAAATATTACGTTTTATCGATATTTTTGATTATATTAATTATTAATTAATATTGTACGCGTAGTATATATTTCTGTTTAATTTTGTCGAATTGTGTTAATGTTACTTTCGAAATGAAAAGATTTAAGGTCAGTTTTTGGTCGAGAATGATTAACTTATCACGAAACGTACATTGAGTGTACGACTGGCTATAAAACAATTTTATGTTTTCGGGCGAGAAAAGGACAAGTCGAAACAATAATACATCGTATGATTTAAAAGTCATGCATCTGAACGAAACGTATTTAATTTCGCAGTTTCGGAAAAGGATCCGTTTATCTTTGTTTTTCATTAATCCAGACTGTTCATTTTCCCACACGCTACTCGATCAATTTCGATTCACTCGTGCGATCAGTATCGCCCATACACTTTGTCGGGGCACATATTATCATAATACCTTTATATACAATCACATAACGATCACACACACACACACACACACACATACATTTATTCTATCATCTCTATCTACCCGTTGTCTTCTAAGACCTCCATCCTTTCGGTTTACGCCCTTCACCGCAACTGCAATCGTTCCTTCGTGTGTTTCAAAACCTTATTATATGGGTAAAGAGAACCCTAACTTCCTTCATTCCACTTAAAATCACACCGTAAATAGCACTTTTCACCCACTACCGTTCAGCCTCCATATTTGTGCAACCCTTTCGTCGAGCCATTATCACTACTCCGGGCGAGTTCTCCTATAGAACTTCTCCGATAGGCCATAACGAATCTCTCTCGGACCGCTGAGATCGCCCTATTCCGACTTAAATCTCCCCTCTCTTATTTTTAAACGAATTTCATCGCCATACGGTACTCATGAATCATACGCCTTATTTCCATAATTTACGATCACGGTTTAGGGTGGCCACGTTTCTCGTTAACGAAGGTTTTGTATTTAAATCTTTAATTTCAAATCTTATTTACAATAACGTACTTAAGATATAAACTTTTATACTGCAATATATATATATATGCATTAATATAATAAGAATAATAACTATAATTATTATTATTATGATAAATGCGTTTTCTATTTAATAAAAATAACAAATATATATTATATTATGAAGGTTTCGGATTTAAATTTTATTACATTTATTTTTCACATATCTCTTTCTTTCTTTTAACACGACACATTCCAAACTACATATGTATTTGAAGTGTACGCTATTAGAATAAAAATGTATGATAGATATCGTTGAAATTTTCGTAAGCTTAAATGTATGTTTATATTTTCAATTTACACGTAAATCATAATTTATCTAACATTGACATATAGGAATATATTTGATTTTATAAAACATCGTTTAACGTTATTTGTGTACAAAATAAATATTTTCCATAACACATTAATCCTTAGACAACAGGTTAGGTTAGAAGATCCAAGATTTAAATTGATATTTTTGTTTTATTAAAACATGTTCCTTTTATTTTTTAAATATTTTTCGAAGACATTTAGATTATAAATAATATACCAATTTTTGAGCATTTTTGGGCACATTAGGCCATAAATGGATTTTTAAACGAATTATTAATTTTATCAGTCTCAAATAAGTTACTTTTAAAAACATTTGGAATAAATACAAAATAAATTGGAAAAATATTATTCCGAATGCACATATTTGAATAATTAAATCAAAATTATTATTTATTGATATAATAATGGAATTATAATTCATTGGAAATAAAGAAATAAGGCTTAAAAATGTTGTATAAATTTAAGACACAGTGTTCAATAGTCTTCAAAACAAGACGCATTGTCAATAGTACAAATTTCCAATATAAAGTACCAGTATACAATATTTAAACGATACCCGTATTCAGTTTAATAAAAAATCGTTTGTACCATTCATCAAATGTATAATATACTATTTAATATCAGATACGCCATTAAAAATATAAATTACTATTTTTTTTTTTTTTTTAATTTTATATTATGTAACATCAAACGAAGTACATTATGCGAATTCGCAAAGACGTGACTGAACGTCACCATAAATTCTACACTGAAATATTTAAAATAAGGATAAATTCAAACAAAATAATGAATAATGAAATATGAAAAGGATTCATGTTCAATTAAAATTCATGACGTGACAGCCTTGTTCGAACTGTGTCTTTTAAGCTACCATTCCATTTTTCTTTGACATTTTTTTCCTAACGTTCTATCTTGGTAGTGTTTATTTAAGTGAAATGCATGATATGATTTTTTTTTTTTTGAAACGTGATAATAAGACGTATAAGCGTTTAACCGAGAAGGACCAATTTATGACTGCAGATGATAGATTTCTCCAAAAATAATGCATACGATCGATTGAAAATATAGTGGTCCAACTTAGTCAGATGGTTTCTTTTAAATAGATATAATCGGCTATATCATTATATTAATACGAATACCGCACGTGACAAATAATACAATTTGTTCTCCGATCCTTTGGTTAATTGCATTGATAATTATTTTCTTACCTATTTTTGGATACATTTGGTTAAGAAATTTAATTTTTTATTCTAAAAACAAAGTTTTAAATTGTTTAAATTACACGAATACCCATTTATTTTTATTTATTATCTCATTAATTACAATTAATATTACAATATAATTATACAAAAAAAAATAAAAATATCCTAAATAAATTCAAAAAAAAAAAAACAGAAAACTCGTAATTTTTCCGTCGATTTTTGAATAACTGATACATAAAAAAAAAAGCGCAAAAATACAAAAATGAACTCGAAATGTCAAAAACGAATACCCTAAATAATGAAACAAAGTCGAATAATGAAAAATAAACTAGTTATTTTGATTCGTATGACATGAATCGGGGACGTACGTGAAGTTAGCAAAACACTTTTGGCACGATGAACTTAAACGTTTCTAACAAACATATTGAAGACATGTTAGATGTTGTCAGACATTATTTACTGAGTTATGGAGGTGTGGTTCGAACTCTACAGTAGGTCAAGTTGTTAATCGTGTTTCGACT
The DNA here is from genome assembly GCA_032441825.1 of Chaetogeoica ovagalla. Lineage (NCBI taxonomy): Eukaryota > Metazoa > Arthropoda > Insecta > Hemiptera > Aphididae > Chaetogeoica > Chaetogeoica ovagalla. The sequence continues at coordinate 9,579,933 of CM063723.1, forward strand.
ATCGAATGATTATTTCTCGACGATAGGCTGACCTGACCAACAATTGGGAAATGTTTAAAAATTATAAATAAAACGCGCGGCGATTTCTCCAACGAGTTATGAAAAGCCGAATCGTCCGTTCTTGTCCTCCCCCGAGCCACTGGAAACGCCGTTGGCACCGTATAGTATAGAGTATCCGTCGATATCGTAACGAATAATTTACAACGTTAATTTATTTATGTTTCTCGACTTCACAGCGCCTTTTTCTACGGTTTCGGTTTTCCGATGCCGCATAGACGTCACTCGGAAAATTGATTTATATAATGTATACGGTGTGCTGCACACACGCGAAACGCGATACGGCCGCCACACGAGGAGAGTGGAGGCGAATCCCGTAATTCAGCCAGCTCCCGGCCGGCCCGACACCTGTCCCCGGGGTGGCCGCGCACTTAAGCCGCGCGCCGTCGCGGTCGTTCGGATGATTTACGCGGACCGTATACCGCCGGGTCGTTTCCATACACCGGTTAAGCTCTTAACGTGTGTCAGTCAATTGCTCCGTCCACCGCGGGACGACAGCCAACCGAGTATGATACGGTCGCCGAGCAGCTCGGATTCGAACAACGCGCGGATCGAGCCGGCCGAATTTCATCGGACCGACCCGTCGCACTATGCGATCGGATATTATTTCTTATATAAATAAATAAATATATTAATATATGTATTAATACGTTGACCGCGAGTTACACAACTCGGCGCGAATGAACCGAAAGTCTTTTTAGATTCTGAGCGGAGCCAGGAGTGTATTTGTATTTCTATCGCTTTTTATACATAATTGCGTGACGAAATTCCACCCCAGGAGTACTCCGATCCTTATGTTCATAATTTGTTCCCAATAGAGGAATCGCGTTCGGCTCGCGTCTTAGAGAGGTCATATTTCGATTATCTCAAAAGCGCTTAAAAAAAAAAAAAAAAACTACAGGAAATTCACGTAAAGATTTCGTCGTTATTTTTAAATGAACGTTATGCGGGAACTTCAAGTATTTACCGTACATGTAACTTTACATTGTATTTGGGAAAGTAATTTTTCAAAATATTTCATTCGATTTTATTGGGAGCAATTATAGATCTCGAGGTATTTATTTCGTGAAAAACGTAATTTTTGATTTTAATGGTGAAAAACGTAATGCTATGTCCGAAGTGTGTTACTTCAACTATATTCAAAAAATCTTGAAAATCGAAAATCTTTCTTAATAAACATTTCACGTTTTTCGACGAAATTCACTTTATTTTTTGTAGTAAATCATGTTTGTTGATAACTAATGGTCCTTGAGTCTTGACTTTTATACAAAATATGTAACATTCTACTATGTTAACGAAAAAATTTTTATATTGTTTGATAATTAAATAAAATATTATATTTTGAACTCCACGAACTGCCACTGTGGCTACGTACTATTCATAATAAATGTTAACATAACAGTTAAAACGTGTTTTACTATACCTAATTTTCGTCTATCCTTTTTCCAACAATGAAAATATGGTGCATTTATCTTTATAAACAAGTCAAATAAATCATCTAAACTCTTGTCTTTATATATAAAAAAAAATCCCTTATCCCTATCTAAAAGTGTTTAGATAAATGCGTATAAAAACGATTATCGAGGGGGAAAATATTCTGCTGTATTCTTCATTTTTCATGGGTACTGTCGGAGAGTAATTATTTATTATAGTATTGATTATAATATGTATATCGTAAAATCAATATTGACTGCCAGGTAACATAAATAATTACATATATAAATTACGAAATAACATATCCTATTACATTGCGTTCAGAATTCGAACGCGAAAAATCCTATCTCGTAACTCCCTCCTAATTGAGAACGAAAATGTGAGAAAGAAAGAAAGAATAATCACCAAAAACCCATCTAGCACAATGTTATTTTATTAATATAACAACGTTTTGCGCGACAAACAAAGTACATAAAAATATATTTATTTTACCCGTAGTACGAAACACCATTAGGGTTTGAAATATTATAGGCAAACGTTATGTCTTAAATCCGAATATCACCACATTATCTCTATGAACAAGAGTAACGGTAATCGTTATATGAGCCTGAAGTTTTCCTTCTTAAGGAGTTTTTTTTCATGAAATTTCATTTTTTTATTCATATGCAAAAAGTTTGTTCCTCCATTAAATGTGAATGGACGCTTTTGTATTTCTTATTTCCCGGTGAATACGTACGACGCGTAGCTATTGAAATTTATTTACGTATAATAGCGTATATAAGCATCGAATTATACAGGTAATACCGGCAATAATATGAAGCATTGTTATTTTTCATGTAATGTTTGGTTCATGTCAATAATCGATTCGCGGAAAATATTGTTAATTTTAATATTCAAAACAACAAATTAAAATATTATTCAATATTAAAACACCATAGTCTTTTAAATTATAAGACGTAAGAAATACATAAGTTTCAATACGTTTTACTAAATTTAAACATTAAAAGTTTAGATATATACGCAGCGTTCGTATGTTGGGCCTGCACTACGACGGTTAAAAATTACACAATAATCGATACGACATAGAATCGCGATAATTTTAACACGAATTATAATTATTTACGAGATGGTTATGTGCTGTTTACATTGTATACTTTTTTCATTCGTTTCTTTAAAACTCAAAAATAAAAATTAAATTACACGAGAAATCACTGCGCTTTACATTAGTAAATACAATATGAAATCTTATCACGTTTTACATTTACATAGAAATCGTGCTTAATTACTGGTGGCCGTAATCGAAAAAAATGTTGTTTTCTATAAATTTTTCCCGTCATGGATGCATTGCAATACATATACGTAACAATAGCGTAATTAAATACAAGTAACCACCTATCTACGTTTATTCAATAGACATTATATTCTTTTTGTAAGAATTACGAAATGTTTTCAAAGACAAAACAACAGCGAAATTGTTTTAAATTGCGACACCGTATCGATTTCATATGTTAATAATTCGAATACACTTTGTGGTTATAAATGCGTATTTCAAACAATGACACTGTATAATAGTGTGTACACATAATACCCTATTTATATGTAAATATGAAAATAATAATAAATAATTATTATTTCCATATTTTATAAAAAAAATTGTGCTATATTAAAAAAAGCAATAATATAAAAATAACGATTTGTAATAATATTCTTTCCGCGTGCATCTATTCTATTATTCTAATCCGTTACTTATAACTTAATATGAAAAGAAAAAATAAACTGATTATTAAAAATGATATATAAATCGTATTTTTTTATTTTAAACCCCTTTGAGATCAAATATTTATTAATTATTATTTAAATCAATACACGTGTTATATATGTTTTCAAGAGTTCTATGTAAAAAACAACAGTAAAAATATATTGATTTCCATTTTATATACAAATTTATATTTTAAAGTAAAAAGATTATTTCGGTATAATAATCATTTTCATATCGAAATAATTTTATATTTCTATATATATTACCAATTATTGGTAATATATATTGATCAATTGTGTAATATATTATATATTATTTGTATAAAAAAATATAATTAGTAAATAAAAATGCATTTATTATTTTAACAAGCGATTTGCTGTTATTAAAACATTGTTATTTAACATTTTGATGGGCATCGTCGGGAAATGTTATATTTACAACGCAATGTACTGAATAACATGTTTTCAAAGCACATGAATTTTGTAATTTGTTTTCAAATTGAAACATTACTATTATCTAACAAAGTCCTAATTAATATTGTTCGTATTTTTCCAACAAATATACATATTAATTAACATAATAGCTCCTCCATATTTATTATTAATGCAAAATTGTATAAATATATAAAAGTTATTTATTCAATTATATAATTTTTGTCTTTTAATTATTAATTCGTTTCAATTTTTCAATAGGTACGTGGAAACTCTTCCCTTACAAAGTAATTTGCTTAAAACGATAATTTTAATATTATTTAATTATCTCGGGTTTTAATACAATGATAAATCAAATAAATATATTAATTGACATTGTTTTTAATTATCTGTATTATCGTATTTCATTAAACTAATATTTAAATATGAATATAAAACGTGAAATTCATAAACAGTATGGACAATGCAATAGAGCTGTATGTCTATATAAATAAATAAAAATATTTTTTATTTTTTTTGGAAATTGAATTTTGGATAATTATTTGATTTCTCTATCTACGCGTGTAAGGATATTGGTTGACTATATATAAAAAGAAAATCATTGAATTATGTAACAAAAAAAAAAAAAATAGAATAAATATGGGGATTTATTAAAGACGAATATATGAATACGCGTTTAATTCTCGATAATTAAATACAATTTCGTTCACATGAATTCCAGCAATTATTATTACGTGATTATTATTTAAACAAACACAAAACACGCGGTAGATGAATAAAACCCTTACTATACAGTACATCTCTTCCCACACATAAAAGTAGGGAGGGTAGTAACTTGTATACTAAATATTCAAAAGTTAGGATACCAGACATAAATAATATCAAGGGGACCGGTATACTAAACATTCAAGAGTGTAGGATACCAGACATAAATATTATCAAGGGCACCGGTACGTCCTCCGCGATTTACAATCTTATTCAGCCACTAAAGTGCATAACATAGCATGATCGAAACTCTGAAAACTATAAATTATAAATTATTATTATAATAATAACAACACGTCTTTCAATAGGCACACCATAGGCGACGACGGAATAAACGATCGCATCAATATAATGTTCTATACGTACGTCGTTTTATAATAATATGTACACGTACACCCGCTAACTAATCGTAATTATAAACACTACGATAATTTGTTATTATTGTTTTCCATCGTTCACAGTCCGTTACATACATAATATAACATAATATCGTTGTTATTATTTACTATTATTATTATTATTATTATTATTATTATTATTATTATTATTATTATTATTATTATTATTATTATTATTATTATTATTATTATTATTATTACTCAATGGAGCGACGCACATATGGGTTTTATAATAATGTGTACTTTTTTTTATTTTTGTGCCTAAAAATTCTACTAGAATGAGTGATGTGATCATTATAGTCATAGTTTATTTTCGGTAACAAATCGCAAATGGATGGTACTTTTAAAAGGTCGTTTTTCAATACCTTCAAAAGCACAAAAAAAGAAAAATTATAAATTACAAAAAAACTACATACAAATGTCATTTCATCGATGATTGCCGTTATTTCTTCATAATTTGGAAACTAATGAATACAGATACTTATCGAAATATTTCATCGAGAAGTTTATTGAATATTTAACTTTATATATGGTGAAAAATGTTTAAACAATTATTTCAATTTTGGGGTATAAAAAACAATCAAGACTTTTGAGATATTTATGGTTCATAAAGGAGATAATTTTAGATTTTAAAGCTTACAAATGTAATACATGGTTAGACGTACGCGTTACTTCAACTAGGTTTATACTCAAAAAAAGTCTTGAAAATCGTTTGTGAAGATTTCATCATTTTTGACAAAATGTATTTAATTTTTTTTTTTGTTGAAATTTGGATCGTTCAATACCAAAATGGTTCTATAAGCTATTGAAATTTTTAAAAATTTTAGCTACCGAGGCTTCTTATAGGAAATTATATTAAAATAATATGCAGTGAGGCGTTAATCATTGATTATGTATTTTGTACATAAAATATTATTAATAAAAATAATATTACACGGCTCGAAATGGTTTTTCAATGATTTATCAACAAATTGTTTTCAAATTAATATAGTAATAATAAATCTCTGAAATCAATATCTAAATAAATGAACATAAGTGATAGTCACAATTCCACGCGTGGCTCGCATTTTTCTATAATTATTATTTTAGTCGTTATTTATATTGTTATCGTTTCTCGTTCGGGACTTACGCGTGCAATATAACACACGAGACTGGGGATTTACTATTTGAATTTTAACTTTTAACTAGTTAATATGTTAAAAAGTTTTCTCAATTTTAATTCAGTTTTTTAACGTGTTCTTATTATTTCAAATTAACTTTTAATTTAAGAAGTGTTTTTTTTTAAACATAACGTGTAGCTTAACTTCACGTTAACTTTTTAAAAAACATCTAAGTTAAATTAAATTTTATCTATATGAAATTAAAGCTATATTATAATTTGCTTCTAGATACACCAGTGCTATATATAAAATAAACTAAATACATATATATATATATATATATATATATACATATATATATATATATATATATAATATAATTTGGGGACTCTAAAATATCTCTGCGACTTTTTAAATTTTTTGTTAATAAACAGAAAATGTTATCTTTTAACTAAGATACGTTAATTTTTTTTTTTTTAATTAACATTTTCCTTATAAAATTAACAAACCGAATATATTTCTTAATTTCGACTCAATTTAAAACAATTATTTTAAATTAACTTAACTCATTAGTTAAAAAAAAAAAAAAAAAAACTAACTTGCCCCGCCTTGAGTATATATTATATTGATATTTATTTAAACACACACACACAAACGGAAAATATTAATACATCGCGTTATGTAAATCTCGTAGAACGAAAATCGCTTTAGATGTTTTCGGGTTCTGTGATGACATGATAAACGTACATCGATCAAGTCGAAAAAAAAGAAACGCCGCGCAGCGGGATAGGCGCGCCACACCGTCCTTGTATTTATGACGTACACATAATATATTAGTTTCACGACAACCGGTCCGCCTGGGTCGCAACGCGTTCCTGACAGGGATCCCGTCGTCCCGAAACATGTTCCTTTGGGTGTTCCGCCGTGCATACGAATGGTCGCGATATCGCGTGACCGCGAGCACACTTACAAATTCACACAGTGTTCTTATAACATATTATACGGCCGCAGTCGTCTTTCGTAATCTTCGTTATTTGTTATTATAATAATAATAATAATTTATCGCCTAAAAACGTACTATATTATCGTATAATATATATTTTTTATATAAAGTATCGTTTATATTACTATTATTATTATTATTATTGTTATTATTATTATTATTATTGTTATTATTATTATTATTGTATAAATAATACGCGCATATACGTACCTACTGCGTATACCGTTAAATTTACACGCTCGGTTGCAGGCATTCCACAACACTAAATACATAACGAAATAAAAAGTAAAACGAGGTTATACTCGTACTTACGCGTCGTTTCGATTGTGTTCCTTGTGACATTATTACAATATAGTGTTTCGTGTAATACAATATTTTCCCCTATCCCATAGCCGTTTATACGTAGAGAATAATATATTTATATTATGTAAATATATATATATATAATCTTGTATTTAAATGAATGGCTGTTGGTTATCGTCTATATATAAAAAAAAAAAAAGTAAGAACGTTTTTTTCTTATAGGATCGAGATTATGCATATTGCGGAGACGTTTCGGAAAATATTCAATGCAGTGTAGAGTATAAAGTTTTGTTATTCATACAGAAAAACACGTATTTTAATATATATATATATTTATTTATTTATTTCGATGAAGTCATTTAGAATATGTATGCCGAATATTTTGCAGAAAAAATGTTCAGAATATATGTTTGAATACTTCATGATAATAATATTCAGTAAGTATTTTAAATACTTTATAAAAAGTACTTTAATTTTGTTTTAAAACATTTTTTTTTTTTTTACTAGTTTTCAGTAACTAATACGAATATCAATAGAGTGAATGAATTATTATGTAATCGAATTAAACAGTCACCGAATTGTATTTGAGAGGGAATTAATTTTTTTTCTTCTTAAATTTTATGTTTATAAATTAACAAAATGACTGAGAAGTAAATTAATATAATACCAATAAGTTATGAAATTTAACGCAAATATAATAATTGTTATGTAATAAAACGTACTCGATTATTTGAATAAGGCTCAAATACCATATATAAAGCAAAATTACTAATAAAATTACTTCCCCTTTTTTATGTATCTAATGCCGCTGGTTGTAACTCATATTTTTTTTCTGAAATAATTTTTTTTTTTACGTTTGAGTAAAAAATTATTATTTTTTGGTTGGCAATATATAAAATATGTTTTAACTTTAAAAAGTATTCGAAACACCGTATACAAAATACTGTAATTAATATGTTTGAAAATATATTTTAAAAGTATTCAGAATACTGTATTTGGAAAACTATTGAAGTCTGTCCAGTTTTCAATTGTTTAATTGCATACGTTAATAAATAATTCTACATTGCAATAATTATAAACTCATTAACACAATTTCTAATGCGTCGTTTTTTTAATTAGTTACATTTTTAGAATTTAAAAGTATAATTTTTATTCCGTTCTTATGCATCAAAACCCGTATAAAATAATAATATGACAAAATAAAATGCAGCGTACCACGGGTTGTTGTTGTGGGGTTTTGTCGATTCCGCCGCACATAAACACTTATGTGTATATTGATTGTACCGTACCGGCTATGGATTCCTCCGCACATTTGTATATATTGATTACGCCGACTTCTCATACAACTGCTACTATTTCACTATTTACTACTATTATTTATAATATTTGTACCTTTTTACATTTTTATTATTAAAATTGCATATAAATATATTTATCGTCGAATACAATATTAAATAGATAATAATAAATATTTATTTATAGGTTAAATTTAGTCAACAATTAAATTAAAGTATCATTTTTTTAAATAATTATTAGTTACCAGTTTTACATACGTGAATCCATTTTATTTACTTAATTGTCAAAAATTTTTATTATATACTTATTATATTTTAATTCGTAATTTTTATTTTTATTAATTTCAATTGTGTCCATTTTCCTCATTATTACAAAGGAATCAGTTTGTATTTTCAGATTTTATACATGTGAAAACAAAAATATATTAGAATGTGCTTTCGTAAATTGCGTTTTGAGTTCAGAATGAAACGATTCAAAACAGTTAGTTGTTCGTCTGATAACATCGATGACGATGCCCATATTTTCGTATTGAATTTAGATGTTTCATCAATGTAATTATCACATAAATAATCGTAAAATTGTTTTAGCCTCTTATAAAGAAAAATTGACATAAAATATTCAATAAATATATATATTCCTACTACATCTAATTCATTATGATCTTGTGCTGGTTCAATTAATCAGGATTTATTGGAAAAACATTTTATATTACTTCGGTGGTTTATTAATTCAAGTAAAAAAGTACCAATGTCGATTTATTGTTGTATAGAATATATATTCTACCTATTAATTATCTACCTATTGCCTAATACATATATATATATATTTACTCGTTTGAATGGTATTCAAAAATCTTTTTAATCATTTAATGTTGTATGTTGAAAATATATTTCTGAAATTTTTATGTTTAGAATATATATTATCGAGTTATCATTTCTTTTTAACTACACGTGACTCACAAAGTATGAAGCAATTTATTATACATTTTATTATGTACTTCAATTACAATATATTATCAAGTGTACATGTATATGTATATATATATGTGTATATAATATTTTTATAGGAAAAATAAATCGTCCAGCTCTAGACTTATTAAAATGTAACATTATAGACAGATGCATTTTCGTTCGATATAGTGATATTTGATTTCTAAGGACTCTCCCTGCAGGAAGAAATGCTGGGATCAGGTAAGAAAAAATACCCACGGAAATCCAAAATAGAAGTTTTTCAAGCTTAAAGAAAGTCTAATAGACACAATATCATTGACAATAAACTTTATTGACACGTATAAAAGTATATGTTTTCTTTTCAAAGTTTTTTTTATTACGAAAATTAACTTTTAAATGGCCGTACTCCCGGTTTGTTTGGCCGTCCTTTTTTGTTTCTATGGTAACTCAATGTTACGATATACTATATTACATTTTACATTTTTTTATTTTTATATCTTAATAATCGATATATATATATATTTTTATTTATTGAACACGGTTTTATGGTGAATTTTAGTAAATACCGCGCGGTTCAAATTGAAACTAACATTATACTCGCATAATTGAAAGCAATAATAATTAATCGCTAGACGTATAAAAAGGTACGCTTGACGAATGTAACTTTTTACCCGCTCGTTCACAATTAGATGGATTTCTGGTCATGGATATTATTCTCAAATAAATTACTAAAATAAATGAGTTGTTTCTTTAGAACAACATAGACGAGGTAACGCACGATGAGCCAATCTAGCTACAACGTCGTTTTAAAACGTCTTGTGTTTTTTATTTCTTGCTTTGTCTTTTATTGCCACGATAAAACTTTTATAATGACGTACAGTATTAGTACATACACTATACACGCGCACGTACACGCTGAAAGTTGTTGTTACAGTACGCAGACCGTATAAAACTCACATGGATTTGATTTAACTATAAGCCTCTGTGCGTTTGTGTAAATAAAAATATAAGTTATAAATAAATATATATAAGCGTATCGTATTCGTTTCGAATTTATTTCGTAATCGTTGCACCTACGCATTATTATTTTTTATTCGGATGATTAACAATAATTGGTTTGTCGTATAATAATTCGATCATTTCGATTACACGTCGTATATAAATAATTATAATATAATGAGCTCGATAACGAATTCGTTTTGTTTGTATCGAAACAATTAATTGTCAATGATATTAATAACGGATGAAAAAATTACGATTAATAATAATCATTTATGTTGAGAGTTTTTAATTTATTTTCAATTGATCGTGAAAATATTTTCCATCGACAAATTTCAACATGCGAATCAATTATTGTAAACGTAAAGTTTTTCAGTCCAATGTTTTCTCGAGTGCACTGCGTGAAAAAAGAATACAAATCAAGAGCATAGATATTGTTATAACGGAAATTTCTTTTCATGAACACGAAAATCAATTAACTATTAAAGATACTTAGTGTGTAAAAAAAAAAACATTTTATTGTATAATATATTGATTAATACTGATTTTTAATTTTTATGCGTAATCATTTTTTTTTTTTTTTTTTGTTACACCAGAGTGAAATTAGTTTTTCAAAATCATATATGAAAAATGTTTCACGTCATTCTCGACACGATCATCTTACTTCCGTATTTTCTTCGATCATAATTTTAAAAATGAATACTTCAAGTGTGTCTTGTTGAATACAGAAAATAACCAAATGACTGATGGAGCCAGGACATGACTTTCGGATTTTGCAACAGTCAACATGCATTTGCCAGCTGATGGCTCTGTTTTATTTATTTTCGGTGAAATTTTATGGATACATTACATAGAATGAAAATTTTTTGCTCAACATCGTAGTGATGTAATCAAATTCCATTTACACTTATAATTTTATTGAAGAAAATCATTTTCAGCATAACGTTGCAACAATTTTGCAAAAATCGAAAGGTTAGATTCAAATTCAAAGATTAAAATATGAGAAATAAAAATATAGTTAATATATTGGAATATCGAATTTTCTGTGTGTCATAAAATTGTCTCCAGTCAATAAAAATGTGTATCACAGTCGAGGCATGACTTTCGTAACGCGCTCCGCTAACAAATAAGTTTTGACCTGTGATGTTCGTAGAATACTATATCATGGATACAGATTCTGTCATATCAAAATAATTTCAGAATGTTTTTCTTTTATACGTCAGTCTGAAAAAAAATTCTATAACATTTATTTATTTAAATAGTAATTTTGAATAAAGTGTATGTTCAAATTATTAATTAAGTTTTGCACAATTGTTTAACGAGCCCACGCGTCAACGGCTAGTATGACACGCTCTTTATCGTCAAACGTTTTGACCCAAATAGCATTCACCCATTATATGTAATTGTGCAATGAAATAACATTCGACAAACTTTTGTTTAAAACGTGTTTAATGTTTATATCATCCCTATGTCATCCGTCGAGATGAAACGAATTAACAACGAAACTGTCTGTTTATAAACAGGAAAAAAAACCAAAAAAATTATTAAACGCTAAAAGTAAATTGTGAAAAAAAACGACCAATCATAATAACATTAATAAATGAGGAAAATAATTTTCATAAAATTTCCATACAATGTGAACACATTATATCTCAAATAATTAAAAAGGATTTTACAAACATGTTAATGGAACTTATTGAAAACGAATTTTACCAAATCCCGCAGCAGATTTGGGTTCATACTGTTCGCAGTTTTACAGAAAAACTGCAGACATGCATTTTATGTAATTGAAATTTTCCATATGTGGTGAAATTAATTAAATTAATAGTTTGTATAATTTCATTTTAAATCCGACAGACGTTGTCCAGTCGAAATTTCGATAAATTAAATTTTTTATCGTTTTGTGAATCAGTGAAAATAGTAAAAAGCTACAGAAAATGTGTAAACAAAGTAAAGATATGAAAAAAACGTATTAATCGTTATATCTCAGTATCAACTATTTGTCATACTATGCCTATATACAATTCTGCGTAGTTTACTCTACAAATCAAAATGTATAACGATCGGATAAGTAAATTCCCTGAGAGTAGCCGTTACCAACAAAACAGTCCCCAATTTTCCAATTATCCGGGTCGTTTTCCAATTTTTCCTTCCTTAAAAATAATTATTACGAATATTAAAAAAAAAAAAATTATACCAAATCGGTCACGCCGTTCTCAAGGTATGAGCGATTACCGACGAACGGCAATTAATTATTATTTTATAAAAGACAATAACTTATAGTACGCTTCATTTTAGTACAAATCAAGTCAAATTTAACGTAACACTTTCTGAGTAATCCTTGTGTCAAAAACATGCATTCCCCGTGGTGGACTCTGATTATATACTGAATGACGTATCGCACAGGGATGTGTTTAAGTGGTTACATTTTGTTTTAATTTTTATTAATTAAGTGCCACCGTAATTCCGAGACTGTGGTCCGTTACACACACGATCGTGATTGAATCTAAACAGTCGCATATTGTGTCCGAAAGGTCCAAATCAGGTGGCTGGCCAGATGTAGCAGTGGTCTATAACCACTTGACCCGTGTCTGTGGTCACAGGTGTCACACGTATAGCCGTATTCGAGTAATCGGAATTGGGGTCAGGGAAATTGGCCAGTCGTGGCAGTTGTCGTGTCGTGTCCACGGATGATCTGCGAGATTCTACAGGGACGCGTCGTTATTTGTTGCATCTTTTACGGAACGGAAGGGGAATTTTTTTTTCAAATATTTTCAATTCTTTCTCCAATAAAAAAATATAAACATATACGACTTTTTTAGAAATACATTAAACAAGAACAAAATAATAATCCAGTGCCGACTTGGGATAATAATTTGTATCATATGCATCATAGTCTAGACTACGTCTGGTACCTAGCAGTAGCTGGTAATAAAAAAAAAAATTATTCCCATAAATATAAGTTTAACAGTTTAAAGTTTCATGAGCGAAGCTGAGTAATTCAATATATAATCTCCCTGTGTAATCTATGTAATCTTACATGGGCGTGAGCAGTACGCTCTGTACGTTTTTTTGTAGTTTTTTTATTAGGTACGTATAGGATGGAAATAGGTAATAAAAGAAAACACATTATTTTAACATTTTAAATGTTTTTATATTAATTTTTAGTGAAAAACAATTTAATGACATAATATTATAACAATTTAGTAATTTACAAAATGTATGGTAGCGAGAAAACAAAAAAAAAAAATAAATAAATAGAAAACAGGAAAAAATATAAAGGGAATACAATATTCAAATTATTCGGTTTTTAAGTAAATAAAAAAAATAAACATAATTGTTCGTTGTTAATATGATGTAGCGTGATTGTGTTACTAATATACTCCCGAATATCAAAAAGGTCAAGAACAACAATTTACAAACGACAATTTCAGGAAGCTGTTGAATAATAGTTTTCAGATGTGGAACAGAAGTCAAACCACAAGTCATTACATTATATTCGTATGAACACTCCAATACGAATTAGGTTCCTGTATGTACAATATAAATGGTTTTTGTATGTACTGTATACCGGGTTCTTGTGTGTACTGTACAGACGGTTCTTCTTGTACAGACTCCGTAGATTGTTCCTGTATAATAAACATAAAGTTAAAATTGGATTGGTCATATAAGAACTGATGAAGGCAAACACTATAGTTATACGTAATAAGATCGCGCATCGCTTTACATTATGTTCTATCTCATATCATATGGATTTTTCTTTATTCCAAGTAGTATCACAAAAACGAATCAATCGGTAATTTACTTACTTCTATTGTACAACGAGCATTTATTTGTTCGGGCGTTAAAACTCGAATTTTACATTCTACCTCTTCCTCTTTTACTTCATCACATTCACTTTCCTTTATCGTGGAATATTCTACAGTGATGTCCATTGCATCATTAACTTCGGCCATAGAATAACTCGGAGTGTGCTGAGGACTCGACGAGTCCATCTGATATTAAAAGAATAAAAAATTGATATTTGATATGTATATATATAAAATGTAAACATATTTTAGGAATATTTGTTCATAATATAACCCATTAAAATTAATATTTCAGTGGTTAATCTTATATGAGCGTAAATAAATCGAATTTCGCATTTCACCTTTTCCTTTTTAAACACAACCGATTCATTATCGTCTTCTAATGGACGTTTAACAGCCCTTGGAATCGTATCGATCATATTTGTTAAAGAACGATTTGGTGTGTGCGGTGGACTAGACGGCTCCACCTAATATATGATATACAATTATATTTTAGGAATATTTATTCTTAATATAACGTATTGCGATGAAGTACAATACTATGTAATATATAATAAACGACTTAATGTAGCTGTTATTAATAGACGACCAAACGATTCATATATTAATGCGTGTATGTAAAACGTTCGACTCACTTTTATTCCCGCGTGACGATCACATCTGTCCAAAAGGACATCCGGTATTTCATTTGATTGCTTCGCCGTGTTCGACAAAATCGAAGCCAATTTCTTTTCTTCCCTACGAGCTAACTTTACTTTCCTACGTCTTTCTAATTGATCTACGATCAAATCCAAACGTGTACAAATAGATTACATTATTATTGCGTAGTAATATCATGTAAAATGAAAAGCTCTCCTCCCGCAATGCCTCGGACGATATAAAACGAACGTGCAAAAGCGTGCGCGCGTTATGCGCAAATAATTGGAGTAAAAAAAAAAGCCACCACGTAAAACCGTTTGTAGTTCGATAGAAGAACGACGGTATTGTGAATTCAAACTTGAACGTACCCGAAATACTGTAGACGGCCACAATCCGCGGTCCTTCTCCTGTGTCGTCGCTTTCTCCAAATAGTTCAACTTCTCTATCCATTGCGTAGGTGTAATACGGTAATTATATATTATATGATATACGTCGCAATAAACGCGTACTCTACAAATGGCGAAACTATAACACTTTGATGAGTAGTCGGAAGTCGTACTTGTTCCCAAGGCTGTTCACATAATCCTGACGAAAATCTTGTTTTGAACGGCTTGATTGTATCCGTAACCACGGTACCTCGTCAACATTCTCGTACGATATTATTTTGTTTTAATCTCCTCGGTCGGTTCGTTTTTTGCGCCAGCTATAGTGTCACCGTAGCTTATTGAATTATAGCCCTATATATATAAATATAGTGTATATATTTTGAGCCGAAACGCAAACCGGACGTTTATTTTTAATGATTTTTTTTAAGGAAATTGTACGAAATACGAAATTTTTTTTAAAAATATTTTTGTGTAGTTTTTTTCTATAGTTTTCGAATTATATTTTAAGTGCTTTTGATAAAATCGATAACAGAACTCTTGAAGTATTAACTAAAATATCATTTTCTACCGGAGACAAACTATGACTGTTAAAATCGTAGTATTCCTTCTGGTAGAATTTTTATAAAATAAATACGTATAGGTAGGAAAATAAATAATACAACGAATTTGTTTCTGTTTTTATTTGTAATAATAAATGACAATTTAATATTTTTTTATATATATAATAATGTACGACAAATACAATATGATAGTATTAATTTTTTTCCTCGAAAAATATGAACTGTAATATTGTCCCGTTAGTAGTAAATTTGCTACAAACCCGCCTTCGTCAAACCACAAATCATCGCATAATATTCGTATTGAACATATGAGTAACGTTTAGTTCCAAGTCAGCTGGCTGGCCAGATGTGGCAGTGGTTTATAACCACTTGACCCGTGTCTGTGGTCACAGGTGTCACACGTATAGCCGTTTTCGGGTAATCGGAATTGGGGTCAGGGGAATTGGCCAGTCGTGGCAGTTGTCGTGTCGTGTCCACGGAGGGTCTACGAGATTCTACAGGGGCGCGTCGTTATTTGTTGCATATGTTTTCTTTTGCGGAACGGAAGGGGAATATTTTTTTCAAAAATTTTCAACTGTTTCTCCAATAAAAAAATATAACCATATACGACTTTTTTAGAAATACATTAAACAAGAACAAAATAATAATCCAGTGCCAGTCTACTAGAATCAATCTATTCCGTTTGTTTAAAAAAAAAAAAAAAAAAATTATATGACACTTAATTCCTACAGTGTTCTAAGTAATTCAAATCCTTCAGTTATCCTTAAAGTAACTCAATTCGTTTTAACGGCAGGTTTCTTTAAATAGTTTTATAAATTTATTTGATCTTTATTAAATATAGATTAATACCCATTGATAACGTAAATTATGTCGTATCATATTATTACGTAAGTGTTAAGCTAAAACGTTTAAAACAAAGCGTATTCAAATAAAAAAGTACTGAATGCTTAGGAGGTGTAGGGACGAAGGCCCGTGGGTTCACTTTAGTGCACAGCTGCCGCCTTGCACGCCCTTAACAAAAATGCTTGCTACGCCTATGCGTCACTGGGAGGAACTGTTGTTATTTCGATTTCACGGTCCGGTTCACAGTTCGCCCCCCCCCTCCCCGAACATTTCCAGAGCACAATTCGTTATTAAAAGTCTTTTATACGGTAGCGGCTTCGACGGTAACAGATGTCGCGTGTCTTACGCGCAGAAAATACCGCTCTGTTACTGCGACGACAATAATATTATTACGATTATCACAGTGGGCAATTTTTGGCGATTTTATGACATTCTCTGTAGGAAGTACGTCTGCTGGGGCCGATGGTCCGCGACGACGGTGCTTTCGCAAACGTGACTCGTGTCGTAGCACCGACGTTGTCTAGCGCATACGTATGTCGAGGAGGGTATGATTTCACTGTGTTCCTATATCTCCTCATATCCCAACGCGGTGCAGTACCGTAATCCGATTTGAAGGGACCGTGCGCAGAAAGTGTCAATCAACAGCCCTTCCCCCCCCCCCCGGTTGTTTATTTAATTTCACACCGCCGCCGAGAAGTGTCCGCGCTACTACATGGCCGTTTTTTTTCTCTCTCCGCTATTTTTTCTCTTCCAAAGCGTATCAAAAAAAATCCATTGCTTTTGCCT
Source organism: Chaetogeoica ovagalla (assembly GCA_032441825.1). NCBI lineage: Eukaryota > Metazoa > Arthropoda > Insecta > Hemiptera > Aphididae > Chaetogeoica > Chaetogeoica ovagalla. The sequence continues at coordinate 9,597,451 of CM063723.1, forward strand.
CGTCGAGAAATATTTCCATACCGAGGAGTGGTTTTTAAATCTATTATATCGTACACATATCCACACACTCGAAAAATATTCTAATACAATTGTTTAAATACGTAAAAAATATTTTTCGTTTTTATTCCAATACTATTTTGAATACACTTCTTAAAAATATATATTCGATTACATTTCTAAATGTTTTACTGGGTATTGGATCGAAATGAACTGCGCTTTTTATGTGTTTTAAATTTTTATAATTTTTTTTTTTTTTAACTTTTCGCGACTCAATATCCAAAGATATATAATTAAAAACAACGGGAGTATCGTGGGTGATACTCGAATGATGTGAAAATATGAGCCTAGCATAGAGAGGTATTATGCAGGGTTTTTTAAACAATTGCTCTCTTAAAATATGCTTTTGGTCTTTTTAAAATTTTTAAGAATTATATTTTGTTCAAAAGGTATTTTTCGAAATACAATTAATTATGTGTATTGAATAAAATAGAAATAACAGTCGATTGATATCATCTTAATGGACATTTTGAGAACAATAAATAAAAGCACGAACATGTATGAAATATCATTTAATTGATACATATTCAAATATGTGTCGAAAAAATTGTATATAATTTAGAAAAACAAAAAAAAAATCAGTATTCTAAATTATAATGTCATCAAACTCCCGGAATTTTATTTTTTAATTATTATATTCACGATATTTTATATTTAATAAAAACAAAAAAATTATTTATGCTTATCGGTAGACGTTTTTAGTCTTATATTTAATTAAAATATCCATTCATGTTATGTTAATAATAATGTACATGTTTTATACGATGCGGAGTAATACGGAATCCAACGGTTTTTGAGGGAGAGCGGCAGATAAAATAAAGCAATTGAAAATTACTCAACAATAACTCGCATATTCATTAAATTTATCTCATTCGTTTGTTCGAAATAAAAAAAAACCAGATATTTTTCAATTATTGGAGTGTTCAGAGTATAAATATTATATGTAACTTTAAAGAACCAATGATGGTTATTAAAATTTCGTATTTCCATATTTGTTCAGGCTAACCGAATGGTGCTAAAAAATTATTTTTTTTTTTTTTGGAATGTACGTATTAAAATATCGCGAGACTCTCACGCGTGTGAGACGTGAATTAATATACGCGGCTAAACGATCAAATTGGATCAGAAATATTAAATCCCCAGCCCGACGATCGGGTATAGCGAAAAATGCCGTCCGCGAAGATTAATGCGACAGCGATGGCGCGGAGGACGTGATTTCGTGTATGACGTACAGGATTAAAAAAAGAAAAAAAAAATAACGATGACACGAGTCGTCCAGATAGTGTGTGTGAGTGTGTGATGAGAAATCCTGTCAAAGGATTATTATGATACCGTTTATATACAAGGCGATAAGTCAAAAATTAAATGGGAAAGTGGAAGGGATACATTATATTCTGTAGTAATTTCACACCGACTAAAAGTAAGTTTTACGTTAAGTATATTATATATAAATACACCGGAGTTAAAAGTGTTCTACAAAAATGACGTCGTTAATCCAGTGTATGTGGTGACGACACGTGCTATTTCGGCTAGGCCGATTATGTGGTTAAGTATTTTAGTTTTTGAAATTTTATTATAATATTACCAGCGCAGTGAATAGAAAACATATTCACGATCGACTTAAGGATTGTTTATCAATATCACTATAACTTATTTATATTAATAACAATTTATGTGCAATGTTGTGTTGTAAAATTCGTGGTGTACATTTTTCTAATTTTTTTTTTTTTTTTGTGTATTGTACGGTTTTAAATTTCACTATATGGATATTTCCAGATTAAACTTGAAAATATTAGTTTATTATTCATTTATTTATGAACGCTGCGAAAATCAACGAGAAAACAATCTTTATTTATGCTATACACCTACAAAATACGAAAGCCAGAACTTTTTCTTTTTGAACAATTATTAAAATGTAAATTTAATTATTCAAATGTATACGAACAAGAGTAATACACAGCGCATTTCCCTACTACGCATTTGACATTAAATTGTTTATACTACACAATATGTGTATGCCATTGTGTATGCAATTCTGATGTAATTTTGAAACTCAATGTCGAATAAGAAGTTTTTTTGGTAAAATTCAGTAATACATTACCGAGTAGAAAAAAAAACCATGGAAACAAACGAATAAACACATGCAAAATAGTTACGTATTGATGAATTAAACAAATGCGTGTTGATTTTTTTTCGTAATATTTTTAATTTAAATACACTCACGTTTGATAATATTTATATTGCCATTAAAAAAAAAACCAAAAATCTTTATCGTGTACCTACGTTTTTAGTACCTATTTAATTTGGTCAATGTTCTGATATTGTTATAAAATTATTTATGTGTTATATGATTTTATAAGATATTTCTTTTAAATATTAATATGCACAATGAAGCAATTACAGCAGATAAAATATAAATAAATATTGGCGGGGTTCGTTGGAATTTCAATCTGTAAAATTATATTGTACTGGCCATGTGTTAGAAGTTCAAGAAAAATTATAGTTACTTATAACACGATACTATGTAACAACCTATATTGGTAATCATCAGTAAAAGTCAATGAGAAATATATTTTTCATACAAATATTATGTTGTGTTACGTCTTCAGTATGCTTTGCGTTATAATTATTTACCATTTCAATATCTACGAATTTTCGAAAAAAAAAACACGTAAATCGATTGTTAAATATATATTTAAAAATTTTAATACGTATTAGGTGAACGAATTTTAAACACATATTTAGCAATTTTTATTGCACTGAAGTTCAAAAACTAAATTCAAAATAAATAGAAATTTAAGTTTAAATAATAATTAAAATAATTTTAAAGCTTAACAATTGTGGTTGGTAATAATAATTGTTATTAAAATTATTGGAGAAGTTATAAAAATAATAACATAATATTATAAGACATTTTGGTGTATTACTAATTAGTTCTTATTCTCGTCTAATTGCCTTGATGAAATCATTAAGTGATTATATACATTTGTATATTTAATCAAAATAATATATTTCGTAGTGGATAAATCCCAAAAGTCATAATATATGTGGTAACTACCGACTTCATTTAAATGTTGATATAACGACCCAGTGAATTGTGACAGGGCAATTATACTGTATTTATATGAAGTAATTTAAGTAATATATTTTGTCTACAGCATGACGCCTTTCGTCGATTAATAGTTGAAATAATAATAATAATATCTATAAATAAAACCTAATTTTAAAATTCAATTCACACACATAACAAGAGTGTTGATTTAGAACAATGTCACATTTTTATAATTATGGTAGATTTATTTATTTTCATGTAGTCGACTACATAAATATTTGACACTCCAATAAGTCATTACTCAAATAAGTTAAATTAAAAATGTCCGGTAAATTGTAACAATTGTTATTAAGTTCTGTCTTTGATAAATATACTCGTGTTGTAATTTCGTTAAATATTTTATGACCATTCATCAGCAAAGTATAATTTTTATTTAAAAATAAATATTGTGTACTAGATATTAAATATAAACTTAATATGGCAATATTATTTCTGGCTTATATGCATATTTAAAAATCGAGAATAATATTTTTTTTGTTTGTCAATTTTTTCCCCAGTATTTTAAATTTAAAAATGAATACGTGAATTTAAATTTTGAGTTTTCGAAATTAAAATTGAATAGGAAATAATTTTAAAATATGATATATTTATCCTGTAAACGTATATGTATTCGAAATTATTTCGCAAATCTTGTTAGAGCTTTACTATTATCCGTGGTAATGTCATGTACATATAAAAAACTGTACACGAAATGAAAACACACTAAATCAGAATATTTTTATTATTTGCACACATTATGACGTCTAAATGATACCATTGGTCGGCTATTTTAAATAACTGTTCATAAATGGAATATAATATGTATATATTTATGCATAAAAATATAATATGTATACATAAAATGAATGATATATTAATATTTTATTTTTTTTCAATTCTGATAAATGGTAATTTTTATAAAATGATCGTGGATATTATTGTTAATATTATCATTGATAAGGCATAATAATAATAATAATAGTATAAAAATGAAATGAAAACAAAGATATATGGATTATTAAAACCAATACGTAATAAAAAATAAAAGTATGAAAAATCAATTAAATTTCTAAATTATAAAATATAAGCATTATTTTATTCATGTAATTCACGAAATCGTAATGTGAAATTTAATTTGCGTAATAAAAAAGTACATAAAAATGCGTGTTTATTTATTACGAGCGCGTTATTTAATTAAACTAAAGTGTACGTTATTTGTTAGGGAGTATAATTGTATTTAAGACAAAAACTTTTTACATAAAGTATAAAACATATAACAGTAGAAAAATCCGGAAGTGATTAAATGAACATTGTTTTCCTTTAGTTTAAAGCCTTTATTTTAGAACAATAATATTATCGGAACGAAAAACATTTAACCTTAATAAATTCATTACGAATTCAAACGCATGAACCAATTTTAGAAAATATAGCGTATATATTTAAAATTTTGACGAGTGCACAAAATATATTTCAATATACATATAATTTAGTGAGTACAGAAAATTTCAGTCATTACTGCCATAACTACCTGTCTAGTGTCTAATTTTTTTTTAAAATATGCTATAATGATTTTTCAAAAGATATTAACGAAATTTTATGATTTTTTTCTTGGTTACAAGAGGTAATAGACATGCATATGTATATATATTCATTTTTATGGTTAGCAATCTTGGTTGTGTGTGTAGCAATTGTTAGACAATTTTTCCTTAATATGATTTTGTAATTATTTTGTGGCAATTGTTATTAATTATATTCAGTAGCTATATAGAATTATTTGTACCAGACTTCTTGATCTTGACAACGCTAGGAACCAAATAGTTATTAATAAATAAAAATTATACCAAAAATATTGTAAATCTAAGTTTTTCTTTTTTAACCGACAGCAATGGTTGCATCGTACGCTAAATTAATACCCTATTAATGTCATCGTTTTTTTAATAAATACGAGCACAATCAGTACTCGTATAATTAACAGTATAACAGTCCTTTTCTGGCTTTCCCATTTATGATAGATGTGACACTTAAATTTGCTTTTTGCATACAATTTTTCTTGAGCCAAGGTATTGACTGTTCGTTAACATGGTTACTTCGCATCTTCATCTTCAACGCTACTGCTACAATCCAGTTCAACTTAGTTCCATGTAGGGCAGCCTATCCTAACCACGTTCTGGTATTCTCGTTCGTCATCCTTCTTCTGTTTGGGTACTGACGGAATCGTTTTTAAAAAAGACTGACCGTTTTTTGTGGCAACAGCCAGAATTCGTCGCTCCTGATCGTAATCGTCGGGGATTTGACTTTCTCAATGAAATTCTTACATCTACCATCTGAAGGAAGCACCAGGGATGCGAGATGACAAGCGCCCTTTAGTTTATCCATTTTAAGAATAAGCATACGATTTGTTCGATCGTGTCCTACGGATCGTTACAGTACGCGCATTTCGAATCATAAAATCTCATACATTTATATAGATATTGGTTAAACATCTATGTCCGATCAATACTTGGGAAGTAATATATATATATATATAATAATATATAGCTTTAGAAAAATTTTAAATCATCTAATGTTATGTCACCAAGGCGTGTTAATAGTATAAGAATTTTAGTTTTCGCGTTAAAATAGTCATCCCGATCATCCGTCTATAATAATCGTGCTTTTTTTTAATTATTTTTAATCATCTCACGGGACGATCGAATGAATTAGCAACGACAAATGGTATAATATAATAAAAATAAACTAAAAAAATGAATGGTTATTTTTTTTTTTTTAGAAAAACACGAAGAAGTCATTGGCTCATCGAATGCGTACTTTTCACGTGTTCGGGAGGAAAAGGGGAGCGTGTTGTTTTATTTAATTGCTGACCGGTGGTTTTCACGGACCTTTTCAATCGGATGATTTCCCATGGGCCGTTTATTAATACCACCTCCCCTGACCGTTGTCGAAAGACCCGAAAAACTCTGTTAAAGCTCGGAGCAATGCTGAGTAGTGGGCAGATAAAACCCACACACGCACATAGAGGAAAAAAAAGTAAGCGTAAGATCCGAACGGGTTATACTCGTATATATGATGGCACGTCGGTCAGAGTTGTGCAAACGAGATTAACCGCAATGTTACCGAAAACATTTTAATGTGTACACGAGCACGTGTTGTAAACGTTACGACTAGCGATAATCCAAACTTTTATAATGCCTAATTATTTTATACACTCGTATAAAGTAGTGATCGCCAGTCATTTGGACCTCACGGACCAGTAGCCTACGTAACATTTTAGTTCGTTCTAAGTCAAAGCAAATGGATTTGTATGAATTATCTCTTATATATTTAATTTTTAAATTATATCTAAGCGTGTATTAACGCGCATAAGTAATAACATTTTATTATATTATATTTCATTGACTTTCATATTACGCTTGGGATGATCAATAGAATTTGTAAGAGATAAAATATTAATAATTAATGTTGTGATGAAACGTGGAACAATATATTTGAGAAAATAAACGTTTAAAATCGAATCGTTTGAAGTACGGTGTAGAGTAAAAAAATATAATAAAAATACTTGGGCGTAAAAATGTACAGTAAGGAAATATATTTTAAAAATAAATGTTGAGTACAATAACAGAAAAAGCAAAATAAAATTGTTGGCATTTTATAAAATAGAATGATAGTGTACAACAATTTTAGAATGAATAATAATTGGCAAAATCAAAAAGGAAATAAGAAAAGACATTTTATTCTACTTTATAAATGGGATCAGACAAGAGAAAAAGTTATTGAAGAAATAACTTATAAACATTTTGGAATAGTGTATACTTATATAACCTATACATTTATCGATAAAGAATTGCGGAAGACCGTAGTCATTTGAACAATTTAGTAATTGAAAAAAATTACTGATTTATCAAGTCCTTGAATAAAACTGAAGTCAAAAATTATAGGTGAACATTTAACATTACTTTATTACATAATAATATTACAATACATAATAGATTTATGGTAGAAAGAACGTTCTAAATGTCCTAATATACAGCTTGTAGATAAAGTGTATATATAAACGTATTTATTATTAATCGACTTGAGAGAACAACAATACTGTAAGTAGTAGTACTAATCAAAATTTTGAAAATTAAGAAACTATATAATAATGTTTTTAGAACAATCACGGTCTTTGTACTAAAAATGAACTATTGATATACGCACGTACGGGATTATATTATTTTATAGAAATAACCCTTCGAATTCTCCTCGGAAAATTCATTAATCAAAACCATTTATAATATGTCATCAAAAGAAGTGTACTTAGTCATTCCAAGACAAGAGATCCACCAACCATGCGTAAAATGGATGTTGCATGAAAATAATTATTAGTTGTATGATACTGAGATAATGACATGTAAACATGACGTTTATAACGCGTATAAATTGTTATTAATATAGCTGGGCTGCTCGGCTGTAGAAAATAACTAAAGATTTCCACTCATACCTATATTTAATATACATATATATTTTTTTTATTTCAAAAATAAATATTATATATTTTAAAATTGTATACTCGTATATATATATACATTTAATTTAGTTTTGATCTAATTGTATTATATATGAAATTTTCTTTCAAAATATACTTTTAAAATATTTTCCATTCATGAACATTTGAATAAAACAGTTACTAAATATATTCATGGGATTTTAATATTATTTTCTATAGCCTAGTAATGTTGAATGAAATATAAATAAATATTGGATGTAACAACTATGAATTTATTTGAATTTATACCATATAATCAATATTAAGTTTTAAATTTAATTTCATGTCATCTTTTTAATATCAATTATATAGTAACAATAATGTAATAATATTGCCGTTATTTTTTTTTTTTAGTTAAATATAAATTAATAATTAAAAAAGCACGTAATCCAATTTATCTTTATTAATCAAATATCAAATTTGATCAATTGCATTATATTTTTTTATGGTCATCGTATTTCAAATTATTTATATTACTTAATGTTCATCTGTGTTTTTTTTATGTAGCGATTAAAATTATTTTTCTCTTGATATGTTGTATGACACTTTAAGCAGTTATAAGGCTTTTCACCTATATGCATTGGCCATATGTATATACGCATTTTCTCTGGCTAGCTAAATTTACGCAAGTATACATCAAAACTATATTTTCTTCCGAGTAAACGATATTGTGCTGGCGTAATGCGGACAAACATTTGAATGATGAAGTACAGTTTATGTACTGATACGGCTTTCCACCAATACACCGACGCTGATGAACGCTCAACTGTGATTTGTCAAGATATTGTTTACAACAAGTCTCGCACATGAAGCATGTAAAATAAATCCCACGAGCGGATTCACACCGACGATTTGAATATAATAGTCTTATTGCAATACTAACAACTAAAGGATGTAAATTTATCATTGGGCAGGTTGTACATCACAGGTGTCCAATAATTAATGCGTGGTTCATCGTGCGTTTAGATGTGATGTATAAGATTCAATTGTCTAATGAAAAAGTTCGAATACAAATTGTATGGATATTACAAGCGATCGCTGGGGAAATGTAAATTTACATGATTTTAAAATTCAAATATGTCTGGATACCAACTAAAACAATAATGACACTTAAACTCTTTTAAGTTGTAGTTTCAAGTGCATATTATGTCGTCTTAAATCTGTTCTACTGGTAAATGTAACTAAATAACATGACTTGCATGTACAAAAATCTCTTGCTGAAAAATAAGTACAACTTTTTTATTATCGTATTCTTCTTAACATTGTCATATTCAATTACTTTATTCGCAATTTTCTGGATCATTGTTTCGTAGTGACAAGTTAGATTTTTTGTTTAATAATGTAATTGACTCCTGAAGAGGGAGCTCCTACATTTATTTTATTTATTATTATATTTCCAGCAATCATCATCATCATTAGCTTTATAGCGTTAGTGCGATACCTAAATATTGGGAACACACCTTCTTTTTAATTTTTACAATTTGCACAACATTTAAATAACAACTGATTTCAGCCCGTAAATGGAGTGTTGAAAATAATTTTATCTTGTCCGCTAAACTTACAGAGTATTCATTACATTAATTATACATATCTAGAAGTCCAAGTTATCCACAAATGCGATAAAGTATACTTCTTTGAAAAGTGTTATTTCTTTCTCCGAGAGTATCGTTATTGATTCATTGGTTTATTTACTTGTTCATTTTAACACCAACCGTTCTGAATCGTTTTTCTTTAGTTCGCTGTAATTCTCAAATCTCTCAATTTTTAAACAGGTCCTGTAATGAGCAGTACTATTTATTATTGGAATGTGCACACACACGTTCCACACAGCGATTGTTCCGCAATGATCGAATGAAAATATAATAACGAAAGTTATCCACCAGTAGTTTTACTATAGTCAAGTCATTTAATACGCCCGTGAATGACGTGTCTTTTCGGAAAAATGTAAATGTCCGACTGTTATAATAATGTAGGGGTGCTTCGCCCTTCGGTCCTTTGGGACTTGGGAGTCACTACAAAAATATATTGCAGTGACGTTGTTGTGCAAATATTTTTTTTCTCATCTAGTAATAGTAATCGTAACAAATCGACACCTTCTGCACGGTTGCAAACATTCGTGTGCTGCAGCAGCCCCAAAAATGTTCTACGAAAATTCAAATTTTTTAACGTAAACCAATATTTATATATTTTTATCGTCCAGTGAAAGGAATGTGGCAGTAGTGTTTTTTTTTTTTAAATCAATATCGTTTTTTTTGTCCCTCGGCCGTAGCAACAAAGAAAACAAAATTACATATTTTGTATACGATTATAACGTATGTGTCGAAATACTTATAAAGCACCCGTAGTCATTTTCATAACTATTCAATTTGTACATTATTTAGGATTTTTTTTGTGTTTTATAAGTATGTTTGTAAAATACGCGCGGAACGATATACATGTAATAGATACGGCTATAATATACGTATTTAAATTATATAATTATTTTATTATTGACAAGTACGCGAGATAATTGTTTTTCGTTTGTAATGTAATTTTTTTATAATACAACTTTATTTTAAAGTTCTTTTGAAACTTTTTTACCAGTTATTTTCAACAACACCGGAGGAAGGTATTTCATTAAAATTCTACCTAAGATTTTATTGACTTTCAACGTGCCAGAATTATTATATTTTACTGTGATCGCCGATTCGTGTATGTTTAGTGTTGGCCACCGTGTAATAAATTGTTTTGTCACTCGTGTTTTTAATTGTTATTAATGTATATACTTTTCGCGACAATTATAATCCATTTCCATATTAATTATTTGCTTTTTTTTCGTTACTGATTCTATCTCAAATTTTTTATTGTTTCACTGTCACCAAATTCGAGAGAATTATTCGATTCTTGCTGTGTAGTACAACCCGTTACGCGTTTCTATTATTTTTTGACGAACTGTGTTAACGATAATTCATTTTGGCAATGCTCATAGAACAAGCGCACAATGTTTATTCACAACAATAATATTATAATCGTCACTTCGTCAGTCCTATACACCTATAAGCTAATTTTAATTATTAGTAAAATGAGTTATATTGAACAAACCATCACATGTTTCCATTTTTCCCGTAATATTGAATTATTAACTATTTCCGATCGACGTTTTATAATATAAGCTATTAAAATGTGCAGTTGCCCTGATGAACGATTGTTGTCACATATTTAAACTATTTCACAAAAAAAAAAAAAAAAAACGTCGAAACCGATAAAAATCTACTGAACGTATAATATATTTAACGTTTTGATTTTCTCAATCGCGAACAGTACTAATTTTTTCCATCGAAGCGGTATAAAAGAATATAAGTGCGTTTAATTTTTTCGACGAAACAAGAAGAGCTGAAGAATCGAGAAACTCGGTCGAGTGTCGTTTTATCCATCCATTGTAATATGCTAAAAAATAAGAAATTTTATAGAAACGCATTAGTGTAAAAATGTTATAAGTCCATCAGAATAATATGTTCGAATGAACGTGTTTGATATAGGTATAAAATATATTATAATAGCGTACGTAGTCACGTAGGCGCCTTGAGGTAATTGTGAAAGGGTACTAGTGGCTGTCAACATCTTTAATGGATACAAAAATCGATGACATTGATATCCCCAAAAAGTGCTTATAATACTACAATACTAACATCGACGTATTTAAATTTGCGTAGTAGTGCGACAAAAAAGGCTTTAGGAATTTTAAGTGCAAATAAACAATGTAGAATATGTTCTTTCCGAATATATAACACGTTTCTCGTCTTAACGTATTCACTTCAATATCGTCAATAAAAATTTAATTTTTAAAACAATTTTGAATTTATGCATTATGAATATCCGAGTTACTGTAAACTATTAACTGTGTTTACAATTTATGATAACGGTCCAAACAACGAGTAATTATTATCTGGTGAACAACTTCAAAATTAATCGTCAGTCACATAGTTATTTCTTGTTATTATAAAGTAAATTTACGAGTATTTGAAAATGAGCATTTTTCGGATGTACGATCAGAAGTCATTCCAACAAACAATATTGATTTATGAAATAGTCATTTATAATTTACATTTTTTATCACTTTTATAATACAACTTTGTGTCAGTTCGTGTAAACTGCATATTATACCAATACAATCCTATACGATATTTAAATGTACTAACTTTTATATCATACAATTTTTGTCTTAAAAACAACTATTATTTAACAATAATTATCCGTTATATCAGATGTCATTAAGAATTTCAGATGTAGAATTCAGAAATCCATTACAGGTTGACTACAGAAATCTAGTAGTAGTTGACTAATTGTTATAGGTATATATATATATATATATTTGAATACTATAATTTTGGTATTTTTGGGGAAAAAAAATAAATACTTATCTGGGCTTTGCTCTTGGTGTACTTACACAGCATTATATTGTATGAGTTAATATTATAATACAACGTGCTGGCGTTTACATCATAATTAGACACCGCAGACTTATTCTAGTCGAACCCCTCTGGTCAGTGGAACGGCGGTTAAATGATTTTGCAGCGTAATGAATCGTCCCGAAAATTCTTAATTAAATACAGACCATCAAAAGAGCTGTGGCCGTGTAATCTTCGGCGAGAACAGACTGGACTCGTTTCCTATAAAATAAATACGCGTAGCAGCGGTAATCCGGATGACGGCGAACAACAGCTCATTAAAAGTCCGTCCAATTCGCATACGCACACCCCCGTACGTTTGTTAGCCAAACACTTTAAATATTATTGTGGAGAGAGAACGGTGAAAAAAACATAAAACAATTATATTGACGAAAACGGTTGTCTTTTAAACTTAGGCCATTCACACAATTCGATTTTTTTTTTATTATTTCACCGGTCGAAAAATTTCGTTTTATTTTTTATTTTTACCGCACGCAATCCACGGTTCCGTCATTTTTCATTCTCAGTCTTATTCCCAGTTTTAGCGTATTTAAATACGGACGGTAATCCATTTGTTATGATGTCATCTATCGGTATCGCAATTGATATCGTCGATATGAATGGATTGAAAATCGTTGTGAAACCAATGAGGAGTTCCTCACGTCGCTCAGAATCTAATAGTGCAAAATGACCGAATCGTGAGGTGGTTGTGACTGGTACGGCGTAAAAATTCACAGAACGGCGTAACGATAATGATAATAGGCGGGCGTATAAAAACACGGTTCGGCTTTTAAACGCGCTTTTTACTAGTGTGTGTGTGTGTGTGTTTATAAGGACTTTCCCACTGTACACAACGCGGTGTACGACGACACGACGGCGCAAAGCGAGAGTTTCGGTGACGGGATTTTAATTAAAATTTAACCGTCTCCTCGCGGGAACGTCGGTTCGCCGAAACGTTGTTCTCTCGACAATTCCTTTTTCCCGCAGTCTAGACATTTCCATAGCCGTTACTACCATACTGCTCTCAACCACACTTTTCGCCGGGTAATATCGCTCGCGATATGATTATAAATGGCATTACAACGAAATCGTACCGGTCGCAAACTGTACAAGCGTTTTAATCGTTTTCTCCGTGTCGAGATCAAAAGAACTCGGTGTTCGGAACTCGTATAATAAATCGCACTGCGTGATGGTTTTTAGCTTTACTATTTTCAAACCGAAAGCTCTTCCGGGTCACGCGGTCGCCCGTGTAATGGTCTTGTAACCAAGACGACGGTTGGCCGCCGCGTAGCGTTTTCGGTCTCGGCCAGGGACAAATTCCTCACTCCCCCCTATTCAGTTTAAACGGTTTTTTCTTTCTTTCCTTACAATACACGACTGGCAGACAAACATGATAAATTTAGAAGAAAGAATTCAATAATTCGAATAAAAATAACCTATAACGCATAATGTTATATTATGATAGGGTTCGGATGTTTATGATTTTTTCTTCCGTTCTTGTATAGAAATATGTTTTATGATGTATACTAAATATATTCGAAATATCGAAAATTTATTTCGCATATTCTACGGTTCTTATTTTGTTCTTCTAAGAACACATTTCATCGCTTTCAATATAAAATACAAAAAAAAATCGATACTGTTAATTTGATAATTTTACCTATATTTCCGTAAGTTTATTTTTAAGCCTTATTCAATCTGAGTTTAATTATCTTTTCTTTTGTGATATACTAAATATATTATATCATTTAAAACTAAAATTGACTCCCTTAGTTAAAATATTTATATATTTTATATTTAATCTAATACTAATTTGTATCTTAATTATATTTAATTTATAAGTAGGTACGTATTTATTTTTTCATATACTACTTTTAAATAAATTTCTTTTTTATATTGACTTTGTTTCCATATTTCTAGCCGAGATCAATCTCAGAATGCTAAAACACTGTCCGAGTACATACGACGTGTATTTATAAATAAAAACCGCTACATTTCGTACAATAACAAAATAAAATAATTAATGGTCTTTTGCATGGGAAGCCTGTGTTCAAGTGCTATTGTGAAAAATGCTCCTATAAGCGGACAATAAGCGCACGCTATAAATCTTGCGAATGGGTTCGCTGAGGAAAACGTCACGCGTAAAGTAACAAACCACACTATGTACTGTTATATGTATTATTTTTATTACTATTTTATTATATTATAAGTATGCGCGCTAAAACCTGACTATATTGTAGGGAACGTGTAATTTTCGTTTTAGACATTATTATTATTATTATTATTATTATTCCGTGTCAGTGGCGTTCAGAACTAAACTTGAAACAGTGTAGGGGAGAGTGCGATGTGAACAGTCAAACTTGCTCTACTCCGAGTCGGCCGAATTACGTCCCAAAATTACAACGTCGGCTTCACACTAATATATTGACAAATGTAATTCGCCGTTGTAATTAATTGTTTTCGGGAACTCGGAGTAATTAAGGTATCCGCAATACATAAGTCACTAGAAAAATCCTCCTCATCGTCCTACTTTGATGTACGTGCCACTGTTTTTGAACGTGCTTATATTTTGCTTAATAATTGTAAATTTGAAAGTTTAATAAACTAATAAATAATGCGATTAATTTAAACGCGAAATCAATTAATGAAAAATACACTTTAACGAATTACAAAATTAAGTTTTAAAGTAAATACACTTGATATTATTAATAATGTAAATTTATGTTTATATAACTGAAGTTATTATATCGATGTTTTATTAAAACCAGAATGCAAATTAATCAAAATATTAAATTATATTTATAAATCATTATGTACAGCGTCATTTTTGTTTCATTTTAATAACACAATGTTTTGCGTATTTTTTGTCTTATATTTATTCTGAAAAAAAGTGTTTTGAATATCCGTATTAGGTGCATAAAGATGTCAACGAGAAAATTCGGAATTAAAGTAAAAATACAGAATCTAATTAAATTGTCCGATCCAGTAATTACGTTCTATTTAGTATTCGACATAAAAAAAAATAGAATTTTTAAAAAATTTTACTATACATTTTTACTGTATAGTCGTGTTGTCCATAAAGAAAGTTTACAAGAGCTTTGTGAGCAGTAGGTGATTTATTTTATCGTTTTTTTCTTTTTTTTTTGGCGTAAAGTTGTAGTACTAGGGTATATACATGAATTTGAACACAATATGAGGACGGTTAGTCCGATTATCACGCTATCACACGGTTATTTTTGCAATGGATAGTGCCACGCGCCTGTTGCTCGTTCCACCTCCCGTAGATGCTGTTATCCGTTTTTGACTTGGCATAATAGCAGCGAGTATTCATCTGCAAATGAAACTTGTGGAAATGGACAGGAATAAAGTGATGAATCATCAGATTGTAACAGGATGGTATAGATTATGCATAGAAGGAATGACAAATATTGGTGATAAATGATAATAAAAGAAACTAGCTGCTATTTATTGTGTTTGATGAAAATATGACTAATATTGAAGAAACTATCCGAGCACCGGTTAACACTTGACCCCGCCTCGACTAATTTTTTTCGTGATATCATCCAAATTTTTTTAAATTAAAGATTTGGATACATAAAATTGTGTGTATAGTGGTGATTTCCTAGTTCATGACAACATCATGCCGTACGCTTTTCTCAAGGTCCACCCTTTAAGCTTCTCTAGATGCTATAATGACATCTATTCATCCATCACCCATGCCATATAATCCAAATCATGCAATAAGTGATTATTTTATTTACATTAGTCCAACGAGATTTAAGATGAAAAATACTTTTTTTTATGATGAACATTTGATAGGGGACGTTTGATAAGTGCTTAAAGGATGTGAAGCGTTATGTTTTCGATATAGGTGGATCTCGGACATAATAATTGTGAGGGTGAATTTAAAACTAAAAACTTAATAAGGTTATGCAAAAAATAAATTTAGACATGGACTCCAGATAACTAGACATTAAGTGGTGTTTTTAACGAACGGGATAAGGCGATCGTCCCGATCACTACCCCCTCAATGGATTCACAATGGTCTTCGGTATTATTATACCGAAGACCGTACATTATGTATAATTTTATACAAAATATGCTATGGCACATTTTAGAAATTGTTGTTAATTTATATCAATAGGAATGGCAATTATTATATAAACAAATATTTATGTTCTGATAATAATATATAGATAATTTAAAAAATTTACATTTTTCGATTTAAAAAAAATGCGATTACACTTTGTGTATTTGACTTTGAAACAACATACCTACAATACGAGTACACTGTGTGCTTTTAATAGAAATAGAAATATTTATTTTTATACGCATCTTTATTCTGTGAGTATTGTAAAAAATCGTAGTTGTTATAAACAGGGTCAAGATTTAAGAATTTTCCGCCCTTAGAAACTAAATAAAATTACCTTTGTACTTTTTTTTTCATTTAAATTAAAATTTTTTTTTAAAATTATTTATTAATTATTGTTTTTTATTCACGTTGTTCTTGCTCAAAGCACCATATGAAATGTGTATACATTTTACAAAAAAATTAAATAATTTTAAACCTAAATAATTTTTAAAATAAAGAAACTTTTAGAATTCAAAATTAGCATTTTAAAAAATTTAATAATAAAATAAATTTCATGCATTTTCAAAAATGTAGACTTAAAACAATGAAAAAAAATTGCTTCCTTATAAAATTTGTATACTAAACCCGAGCTTAGGTTTTCTATAAGTAAATCCTTTTCTACATAAGAGTGTTCATACATTCGTAAAGTGTTTTCTACATTTACGCGTATATACGAATTATAGTTTATGAACTATAGTGACGCAATTTAGTTGAATACTTTGAATAATCGATTTTTTTAAAATGATATATGTTTTTAGACCGTACAAATAATATTTATCATATATTTACAAACAAAATATTTATTTTTTATGCTGGGATTGTTTAAAATTGTAATTTTCACTTTTTATGTATTTCTCAGTGACTAATAATTTTAATTAATTCCTAATTATCTATTGGGTGTAATTAGGACGCATCTTGTTAATAATTATAATTTTTTTTAGAAATGTTCCTGATCAACGTTTGTAATTAATAGACAAAATTATATTAACAGTAAATAACGCGTTACAACGTCTATGTACACTGTACATTCAGACTAACGGAAGTTTTGGCTATTCCCTCGCGTTTTTCGCATCCATTACCACAGAGAGGTCACCGAGGAACTTCAAACTTAAATGTTTAATTTTATTTATAACTTATTTGCGTGTTGGAAATTCGTGTTATATTGTTTAATAAAAAAAATTTTCATAAAATTAATAATTTGCAAAAATTATATTTCAATATAGTTATGTTTTTTATTTTTTCGATAGTTTTTTCCGGCGCTCGATAAAGACGGAATTGAGAAAATCGAAAATGACCCATATAGCTTATAGTGTTACACGTAAAGATCGGAGCGCACGCGTTCAGCTAGAATTTTCGGGTACGATAATAATACAAATACATTCTTCAGTCCGCTCGGAATCTCCCAAAAAAATTAGCAATAATATTTAATAAATCGTTTAATTGATATTGTATTCGTTATTCACTGGACATTTTCATTCAGCCCTCGTCGATTCACTCATGATTACGATTTTTTTTTCGTGTTAATCTCATCACTGATGATTTAAAGTCAAATCCCCCTCTCTCCGTACATAACTTATACGTTTGCCGAAATTAAATAACGTCGAACGAATTGTAAAACGTCGTCACTGCAGTATAATTTTCCACGCATATATTAAATGAGGTGTTATAATGCGGCTATTGGCACTCTCGGAACGCACGCGGTAAAATCAGTGAAACATTTAATACGCTCGCGTGTAATACGTAATCATCATACGGTGTTTTGTACGATATACGTATTTGTTATGTGCGTGTATATATAAGTAGAGGACAACCGTCCGTTACAAAACCAGAAACAAAATAACAGTACACGGTAAGAGAAGAAATGTAGGTGTAAAAACAAATATACATACGACGATTACGCGTGTGTGTGTGTATACATAAAATAAATATAAGCGTTTGGTCTTCGATACGTTTTAGTGGAGTGCGCACGTCGGTCGAAGCAACAGGCCGTCATGGTGTCCGTACGACTGTTATTGTGGTTAGCCTTGGTTTCAACCGGGTGTCGTCCGGCCGCCAGTGTCGAGGTAAATCCTTTTAACATAATATTATTTGTGGACATTTTTAAGAACAATATCGTATATATTAATCGCGTTGTATTTTTTTTATTTATTTTTTCTTGGTAATTACACGCGGGATGCGATTAGTCCGAAAATGGCTATGTCGAGCGCGGGAAATCGGCAGAGCCGCAAAAACACCACGACGATCGGGCAAAACGTTGTCGGACGATGCGTTATACTTCCTTTTTTTTTTGGAAAACCGAAAATTTCACGTGTTTTAAACGCTGAGCGGGGAGCTATTGATTGACGTCACAATGACGCTTGTACTTATTTTCCTGTGTATAACTAAATAGTATCGACTATCACAAAAAAATTTTGCTCGGACGCCCTATGTCGTCACGCGTTATAGCAAACTGTGTCTCAGTCCGTAGTCTACTTTTGAAACGTTTTTTTTTTTTTAAATTTCTCAGTATAATTACGTGTCATTCAACCTAACCACTTAAGAATTTGAAGAAATATCTGTTTTCACCGATTTTTTTTTTTTATTATTTTTAAATTTACATCGTACATGTTACTATTTTCATTATATAAATGTAAAAATAAATTCGAAAAATGTCTCCAATAGTTATTGGAGCTATTTTCTAGTAATTATTTAACGTCGAGCTATTTAAGTAGCAAAATTAATGACGTTAATTGTGTGATAATTTAATATAACACGTGTCCTACGTTACTTCAACTGTGTTCGAAAAATCTTGGCAATCCCGAATCATCATTTTCTTTCCTTCTTTTTTTTTTATTACTACTTAAAATTGTCCGATAAAGTGCACCTCCGCTCAGAATCGTTTTATTGATTGCGACGATTTCTTTTTTTTTTTTAATTTACAATAATAACAGATATTTGTAAATTTCTGATAAACATGGATGCGACATCTATATCACTCGCTATCATTTTTATGGTTATGATCAATATTTTATTTAAAGCGATTAGTGGACGGACTATATTTCACTACTGCATTTGTCTCACGTTGACCGTCTTCTGTTTGAATAAACTATATAGTGTATTTTATTACTAATTATATAGTAAATAGTAAAAGGACGGAGGAAATTCATTAAATTTTAGTCATGTTAAAAAGTTAAAATCAATTTAGCTTTTCAAAATGGACAGTTTGTTATTGGTTTAATTTTCACTTAGGTTTTAACTATCGACTTATTTCTTTTAGTATTCACCTTAACCGAACGTATTTATTATATTTTTTTATCAATTAATTCTAAGTCTTTCTTTTACCGAATATATACTTGTCAAAACATGTCAAAATTGATTGAATTATAGCAATCTAACGAAAAATATCGAAAATTTCGCGATTTTCATTTTTGTCCCCTATTACTCTGAAAAAAAACCGTCCTAGATACTTGAAAACTACCCCATCTAATTTATTAAAGTTTTATTTCATTTCGAACTACCCATTGTTAGGTCCATAATTAGCTGAGTTACGGATATTTCAATTTATTTGAAATTTTCCGCAAGAATTTGTAATAATTTTGCCGTTACATGGACATTTTTTAATTACAGAGGTTGATTCTGTCACTTTACCATTTATTTTATGTTCTACAATTGTTTTTTAACTTGTGAATGAATAGTGCGACACTGAAATGTCGATTTGTCATAATTTTACTTGAATAAATAGGATTAGGAAAGAAAAAAATGTAGGTATGTAATTTATGTATTTTACTTTACTTTTAACAGGTAATTAACAGTTTAATTGATAATAAACTTAACTCTAGTAACAATTTTATTTAATTATAATAACTTTATTTTAAAAACTGCTCAAATCGTTGTCCGTTGTGCTCAATACATGCTTCAGCACGCCGTATAAGTTCTTTATTAGTTGCAGCTGTAATTTGTGCTTCGGTCAGTTCGTTACATGCTTCTTTTATTCTATCTTTTAAATGTTGAAGATTTATAGGAGGATCGGCATACACAATAGTTTTTAAGTGACCCCATAAAAAGAAATCTAATGGAGTAAGATCAGGTGATCTTGGTGGCCACTCAATGGGTCCGTGCGTTCCTAGCCATCGATTTACAAATGTTTCGTTTAAATAATTTCGAACAATAATTGCATTGTGAGCTGGAGCGCCATCTTGTTGAAAAATTAGATTTTGTCTAATAGCTAACGGAATATCTTCAAACATCATTTGTAAATCATTTATTAGAAAATTATAATATTTTCTACCATTAAGTGTTCCATCATAAAAATATGGTCCCAACAGTTTACCACCAATTAAACCACACCAGACATTTGTTCCCCACACGGTTTGGTTGTTAGTTTCAAATGTGCAATGTGGATTTTGATCGTCCCAATAACGGTTATTTTGTTTATTAATAACACCATTATTGGTGAACTTAGATTCATCTGTCCATAATATCGAATTTAAAATAAATGGATTTTCGTCTAATCTGTCCACCAACCAAGCAACGAATGTAATTCTACGAACTGCATCACCCTCGCGCAAATGTTGAACTATATCAGGTCGATACGGATGCATTTTATACTTTTTTAAAACCTTATGAACCATAGTATGAGATATTCCAATTTCTTTACCAACGTGACGTGTAGATACTGAGGATTTAATCTGACGTACGCTAATACTTGGTTCTCGACCTCTTCACCTAATGAATCACTTCGTCTTTGTTGTGGATTGTTACTTCTTTTGAAAATGATCCCCAAATTCTAAGATTTTTCTAAGTTGAAAAAACTGCAAGAAGGGTGTTCTCTATCTGGAGTAATTTATAAAAAAATTAATTTAGAAAATTCTCTAAATAAAAATAATAAATTTAACTAAGCATACCTGGGTAACGTTGAGCATAAGTTTGTGCTGTAAGACGTGAATTTTACGGCACTCCCAATAAGTAAATAGCATATCAACTTTCTCCGAATGATTCATATTTAATATTGCTTTTTAGTCAAATTTTACAAAATGTTGTACAATATAAATGAACAGTGAGAAATATTGAACTATTTGCTTATTTCATTTATTTTCTTTAAATTAGTGTCAAAGCAAATACATTTTTGATATGAGGCCATTAAGATAAAGTTTATCCAAAAGATACTGTAGAAGGCCCGATAAAATTTAATGATCAATGTTAAAGATAATAATGAAACAAATTATTTAAGTTTCTGTTGCAATTTTCAATAGTATAATTGTGAAAAGTAATATTGAATAGACATTTCAGTGTCGCACTATTCATTCACAAGTTAAAAACAATTGTAGAACATAAAATAAATGGTAAAGTGACAGAATCAACCTCTGTAATTAAAAAATGTCCATGTAACGGCAAAATTATTACAAATTCTTGCGGAAAATTTCAAATAAATTGAAATATCCGTAACTCAGCTAATTATGGACCTAACAATGGGTAGTTCGAAATGAAATAAAACTTTAATAAATTAGATGGGGTAGTTTTCAAGTATCTAGGACGGTTTTTTTTCAGAGTAATAGGGGACAAAAATGAAAATCGCGAAATTTTCGATATTTTTCGTTAGATTGCTGTAATTCAATCAATTTTGGACATATAAAGTTGGTTGAACCACTAAAATTCATAAAAAAATATGAAAAAAAATAATTTGTGCTCAAAAGTGGGGGTTGCCATTTAAGAAAAAAAAGTTGCATTGCGCATGCGCGAATATAATAAACAGATTTAAGTTCAGAGACCATAAAAATGTGTATTATTAAGTACAACTTCCATCTAAAAAAACAGAATTCAAAATGCATTGCTCTACGCAAAAATATTGAGTGTTTTCAATTAGCGTTTACACACTGTATAGTAAATAGTAAAAGGACGGAGGAAATTCATTAAATTTTAGTCATGTTAAAAAGTTAAAATCAATTTAGCTTTTCAAAATGGACAGTTTGTTATTGGTTTAATTTTCACTTAGGTTTTAACTATCGACTTATTTCTTTTAGCATTCACCTTAACCGAACGTATTTATTATATTTTTTTATCAATTAATTCTAAGTCTTTCTTTTACCGAATATATACTTGTCAAAACGTATTTGCTTTTAACACATCTGAGACAAATTGTACGTTTGCAGCGTTTTCGGATGAGATGCTTGCCGATAAGATTTTATTATAATTTTCCTTTATTACCTATTATTGACGCGTCAATGAAATGAATAACTTTCGTGTTTTTTATCAAATTGTACAACGTGTAAATATGCGAAAAATGAATTAAATTTTTTTTTTAATAAAATTTGCTCTGTGTTATACAGTAAAACGCGATACCCAACACACAAAAACTAAAAAAAAAAAAATAGTCCATTATAAATTTAACTCATAAGAATAAAATTACATCAAACCTGTTTTTTGTTGACAATATTTCTTGCTTCGAACATTATATGTATTTTACACGTTCATGAAGCTGGTCCACCCACTTCAAGTTGTAAACTTAAAACCTGTACCAATATTTTGTCAGCTATTTGCTAGTCCATTTTCAAAAATTTGCGTGTTAGTAATTAGTGAATAAAAGTTAAAAAGCCGATGGATAGGCCATCTACTTTGACTTAGAATTTCAAAACTTATGCCAAAAGACGCGTCACCGTTTGCGACTATTTGCGAGTTTCGTCTCGAAATTTGCGAGTCATCCCTACAC
The DNA here is from genome assembly GCA_032441825.1 of Chaetogeoica ovagalla. NCBI lineage: Eukaryota > Metazoa > Arthropoda > Insecta > Hemiptera > Aphididae > Chaetogeoica > Chaetogeoica ovagalla. The sequence continues at coordinate 9,620,368 of CM063723.1, forward strand.
ACCCCTCCCAAACTCATTTTTCGACCGTGAACTCGGCCCACCCAAGTTTTGGATCGGATATTCGAGAAATTTTTCTTGAAACATTTTCATTTTATGTACTACAATCGTGTATTAAAGCCTGTATACAAGCGTGCTAATTATCAACGCATGTTTAGAATTATATTTACTCAAATATACGTGGGCGCACAATGTACTGATATACACGTACGTAAAAAATATAATATATGTATAAAAATTTTACAGGATTTTGTCGTAGTTCCTCATAAATATTTAATATCTAATCATTAAAAACAAATGATAAAATAATGTTATATATATATATACACAATATATATAATATAATAATATAGAGTATTTTCTTGTGATGGCACACCTTTTGGTATAGGTTTTGACGTACTGGAACAAAGTGAGTGGATTACGTGTAGTTGATCCACCCATCAATAACTTAATAACGACCCCACTCACAAATCGTAAAAGTGGACTTGCGAATTCTCGCAAATAATGAGCTTTCGTTTAATATGAATTTCGAAGTTCTAGGACAAATTTTTATATCCATTTCATTACGCTAAAAGCGCAGCGCTTAAATTCTTAAATTTATAGTTTTCATCGTTATTTTCTTAAGCGAAAATAAAGCAAACACGATATCGGTTACAGTTGATGTAAAGTTAATTAAATAAATCGCATTAAATTAAAACATGTTTCTTTTGAACAGGCGGTGCCTGCAGTTGTTCGGCAAAACACGTTCGTTGAACTTGACGCACACCTGTTGGAACGTATTCAACTGACGACCGAGGAAATAGCGAGAAATTCGACCAAAGAGTTCGTGGACCACGAAATTCGAGCAATGATTGATTTGTTCGTGAACAATTTAAACATAACTATCGACGAAGTACGACGTGAATTGTTTTCGGATGTAACATAAACGTTATTTTAATTATAGTTTTTTAATCGGATGCGTGTAATTATTTTTAGATTCAACACTATTCCGATCTCCGAAATAGTAGTGACTTCGATGATACACGCATGAAAGAATTTCAAAAAAAAGGTATGATTATGTATGAAAATATGGCGATTACTATTGAATATATCGTGTATAAGATCGGAATTCTAACAAAGTCCATAGAAGAACTGGAGCAGCTCGAAAAATATATAATCGACGAGGATAAAGTAATGTATTATAAATATATAAATATATAAAATAATATTTAACACATTGTTTTTTTTTTCTAGAGATTAAAAGAACTTTCCGATAACTCATTAGAAAATAAAATAAAATCGGTTTTGGACAAAATACAAACGACGAAACGATTTATCGGTAAACACGTGAATCATTTAAAAGAGGTCAACGACGTCTTAAAAGGACTTGGTGAAAAATTGATGAAAGCATTAAAAGTTTCCAATCATTCGAATAATATATACCTATAGACACTTGTCTCACATTTAAGAGTAACGAACAGTTATAGAAAAAAATAAGTTACTTAATTACTTGTGTATCAAAAGTGGAGATATAAATATAATTATTTTTAACGACATAAGAACTATATTTGATTTATTAATTTTATACGGTCAGAAAAATTAAATAATTCGAAAACATTTGAAAACCTATATATTTATATATAAAATGTTGCACATATTTTTAAGAAATTAGTGCAATATCATTATGATATAATAAATTGTAATCGAATAGAATGAATAATTTATAAAAATACATTTGTAGCAAGTATGGTGATGTTCAGAACAATAAAAGTATTTTATCCACTTTATCATTGATTACTTGTAATTTAATTGGAAACGTATATATATATATATATATATATATATATATAATTAAACAAACATAAAATGATAACATTAATAACTGAACGTTATATATATTATAAATTATTGTCATACAAATTACTATATAACACACGGATAGTAAGAATTTTATTCCGATTGATTTTTTCAATTTATATATATATATATATATATATTATTTTAGGAATTCGTAGTGTGTATACACTAAACCGAATAATACTAATTAGTAATACAACGAATAAGATAAATACTATGTGCTATTTTTTCCTTCTTTTTTCTTATAAAAATTATACATAAATTAAAGTACATCATTAAGCATTATTATACGTTTTATCGAGTTTTTTTGACTTATTTTAACATAGATGAAGAGTAATATGTCAGTAAATACGCAGTAAGTACGATTCGTAGAATATACGAATATTTATTGATACATTTTGTTGAAATCGAAATTTTATAAGTAAATTGCTTTTAGAATAATATATTAACTCTAATCATTTTCATTTTTGAATTTAATGAAAATGTTTCTGTTTTTTCGCATAATTAAAAAAAAATACGTTTCTCTGTAATGTACAATTTAAATTCCTTACTTTAATTATACGGGTTAGACAAATCTAATTTATAAATATACGGGTTATTCTTAAAAACTTTTAAAACCTTTGAAATTCCGAATTTTTCTAAATGTACTATATCCTTTAAAAAAATAAAAGCTTCATAAAAAATGTCATGTTGATATGTTGAAACACATCGAATTATATAAATAAAATAACAAAAAACATTCATTTTATATAGTTAATAGCTATTGTATCATTTATTTATCTATTGTAACACTATTATTTTATAATAAAATGTTTTTCTATACAATTTCTGTAAAAATACTATGTATATTTGTACAGAGAATGAATGGTTTATATTTCAAATATTTTTAACCATTTTTTTCCTTTAAAAAAAAGTTTTCGTGATTTAATAAGCAAAATAATAAGTATAAATATGTGAAATAGTAAAAATACATTATTGTTTGAAAATTGATATTTGTTTACAAAAAAAAAAATTACAAAATAGAATTATAAAAATTGTTTTAAAAAGTTATGTAGCCCATTGTACCACAAGGAATACCTGTAATAACATTAAAAGTATTTCTGGTTAAAAAATTATTTTATATAAATATTCGGTAATGTACATTCTAAAAAAAGAAAAAAAATTCACATCAAGCACGGAAAACTGATGTAATAATAAAAAATTATTTTTAATATCAGTGTGTCATTCATGTATAGAATTGTCATACAATTTAGTATATATGTACTTTTATACTCGTATATATATAGATCCATTAATTATAGTATATGCTTTAGATTAGACATTAAACGAAGTAATTTTTTAAAGATTTTTGAAAGAATATTATACATTTACTGAATCGTCAAAATACTGTTGTTTAAAAAATTTCATGAAATAATTAAATCCATTTTTTATTAAACATAATTAAAATAAATGTTTTATGAATTGTTTTATATTTCGTTTATGTTAATATTAAAAATAGCACAATTTAAAAATTTCATATAATTTTCATTAACTTCATGAATTTGAAATATAAATGCCTTTAAACATTTCATTTGAACGTACTTAATTATTTGATAAGAATTCGGGAACGCTATTCGCTAATTTGTTCAGTTGTTGTACATTATGCGCACGAAGAACTAAAATATAAACTATTACTAATGTAAATAAAAATATTGATAAAAATACAATTTTAATTAGCATATAAATTGAACATAATATATTAAACGTGTTAATATAATAAATTAAAAATATTTACCTACGTGATCTAACAGAAATTATCCGGTCACCAGTGTTTTTTTATGGCATAGTATTAGCAATAAATAATGAAAGTCATAAATGTTCTATATATTTTCATGTAAAATTACCACAATTTGTCGAATGAATATTATCTGACAATTTCATACTAATTAACCATATTTAATAATACAATGTTATTATTTTATTGTTAATTATTTATATTAGCATAATTCGCAGTAAATAACATAATTTTTGCAATAATATTGATTTTTAAAAAAACAGATATTTTATTTTAAACACGTATTTAATTTTTAGTATCAGTTGTATGACAGTTTTAATACATTAAATTAAAAAAGTATAAAAGTATATTTGCTCAAATATTAATTGTATCATTATGTATAATTGTTGATGAAAAAATAATCATTATAATGATGTCACTATAATTTATGCATAACACAGGTTCTATGCGGATATAATCATTTTGTAAAAATCTACTATTTGTAAACAAAAATCGTACGGAATATTTATGAAAAATAAATATTAGAAAACAACAGGGTAATTCTATATATGTGTATATACAATATATAATATAATTTCGTTTTAATGTAAATAATATAATGTTTACCATGATTACGTGAAATAAATACGGTAATAAGTTTTTTGTCTATCTATTTTTTCGGCTTTTTGTTTTTCTCCTTCTATGTTAACATAGTAAATGTTATGATTAGAAGTATTGGTAATGAAATAAAATCACGTTCTCAATTAATAACTGCATTCTTATCCACTCAATTATCCGATTTTCCTATAACAAGAATTATTGTATACATTTTATCCGGTTACATGTTACTTTATAATTTATTTTGATATTAATTTCAAATTTTCCAATTTTTGGATCAATTCAATATTAAAAAGACATTGCAATTTTCTGCTTTTATAGTTCTGTCACAAATCTTAATATCGTCTTGCAGGTAAACGTCACTGACACCATCGACGTCATCCTAAATCATAAGATCGTCATAAATATTATGAAAATCACTCACATTTACCGTTTAACATTTCGAAAAATGTCACTTAAAATAAGCTAATATTGACGAAAAGTTATTGTAATTGTACGACGTCTTATATGTCTACAATAATTTTAATATATATGTACGAAGTTTGATAATAATAATTGTTATTATTATAATTATTTATCGAAAAGTTTGAAAAATATGTACACATAGCTGTGAATCCAATATAGCAATGCAATGCAGAGCGTTCACATACAACGGTAATTATGCCACTGATAGTGGCGCACTGACACATCGCGTCTAATATGTAACACTATTATAGAGTTAATGCTAAGTTTAAGATTTATGTAGTGTTTTTTGAATTTTATTATTATTACTCGTATATGTATCACCATAGGTGTTATGTGGAGGAATAAGATCTCAGAAAGAGGTTTTAGTCTACCAAAAGTCATTCAATTCCTCTTTAATATTTTAGCACAATTTAATTGAATATATATCATCCCTCCACAAATAAAACAAAATGCAATTAATATTCACCTACAAAGAAATTGGGGCAATAAAAAATGTTTATTGCGAAAAAATCCAGTAAAAATTTATCACAGTTCATCCAATTCATCGAACTCAAGAAAATTATTACACATAATTTGTCATCAAAATGCTTTCTTCTTTCATATAAATCAATACAAATATTTTAAGCAGACAAAAGCCACCAATATAAACATATTTTGTGCGACGGGCCCGGCAATGAACGATTTTTCAGCACAGTCCTTCAATCATTCTTTTAATTAAAATCCATACAACAACAATCGGACACAATATGTTGAATAACCTAATTGCCAAATATGTTTCCTTTACAAAAAAAAACATATTTTATTCCATATAAAATATCAAGAAATGTAGAAATTAAAACGGAAACTGTTTTCATTACTTACATAAAAAAAATTGAATAGATCGAACACTGATTTAATTAATATTATGTATATTATTTAAAAAAATGGTTGTATATTCGACATAGAATTTAATTCTAAAATTAAAATTCAGTCAAAAAAGTATAATTATATTACTAATGATAATAAAAATAATAATAATAAATGTGATTACACAAATAATTAAATTTTATATATTTTAAAATTAATTATTTTCTTTCACTTATGTTTAAAAATATATATATAAAGTTAAATACAACTTAAAAAAATTACGACGTGCATAGTTATTGTGCGAGTAATTAATACATGATAAAAGAACATTTTTTTATTATTATGTTTAATTTAAAAGTAAAAATTAATTTAAAAAGAAGCATTTTGAAAAATTCTAACAATATGACATTATAACTATTCATACACATTATCATTCTATGAAAATTCAAACCAGACGTTTAAAAAATATTAATATAAAAATTTGTGTTAGCTATATAAGCAAATAAATGTATATTAAATTTATAAATATATATTAAACTTTATGCTTATAAATAAGAAAAGAAAAAAATAATGACACACAAATATTTTTTCTGTAAATTAAATACCAATCGTACATTTAAAACAATTTTCTCGTTTTTTCTTTTTATTTTTTTGATAATTCTGCAGAAAAATATAATCATTATGAGTTCAATGTCAAGTGATTAGATGATAAAAAAATAATAAATTATGAAACATAATGAGTAAAGTTGTAAGTGTATTAATTATTTTCTTTTCATTTTGATACGTAAATAAATTATGCATACATTAAAATGCATTAGTTAATTAAATACATACATAATTAGATGTTTACTATCACTAAATACACATTTTATTATCGATTTACTCGTTATAATTGTTAATATGAAGTTGTTATACAATTGCGTTCTTTTAGTATCAACATATTTACTAGTTCAAGAAAGTGTTAACTATTTATGATTAGATGAAAATATAATTTATTAAATTTATATAATTTTTTTTTCATTTCATTTTACACAGATTTCTTCTGAAGCCAGCGAATTAGATGATTTAACAAGTGATGTGATGCAATCGTTGTTTCAAATTTTAGGGGTGACTTTTAATGAATTCGTAAATGATCTGCGTCCATTAAAAAACAGTGAACTTGGTATATATTTAGAAGAATTCATATCAAATTTAAAACGAAAATTCGATGCTATATCAAAGGTAATTCTAAACACAGTTAGAATATCATATGCTTACATTTTTTACAAAAATCATTTTGATTTACTTCATACAGAAATAAATATATATATATTTTATACTTAATTGATTAATGTATTTTTTTTATGTTCTCTAAATATAATTCATTTTATTTTATAGTATTTCAAACGGTTTTCTGGAATGGAATAGTGCAATGAAAATGCAGAATAAATGAGATAATGTTGATCCTATATTTCTATACTACACCTTATATACACGATATATTTATAGGTAATTATATTAGAACATTGAACAAACGACACTAAAAAAATTTTAATTGAATTTAAAATTGAACTTTTAATTATAAATATTATTTAGTAAATGTGAAAAATTATAATTTGACAGGTAAATGATAGAATGAAGAGAAATCCTATTGACAGTATTGGTACTGTGTGAACAGTTTAAGAAAAAAGTATGTTTAAATTACATATAATTTAATTCTTATAATTTTTATGGAAATTTTGTTTTTTTTTTAATTCAGAACTAATTGATAATTGAAAATTAAAGGATTAATATTTAATAATATGAGTACATTAACATATTAATGTAGGCTACTAAAGTCGTTCAACCTTATACCCGATTTAAATAAAATTAATTAGTGTTTTATATGACTTCAATGAAATCATTAACTTTAATAAACTAATTATTTATATAATGTTCTCTCTTTATTTATGGCATATATACAATTTTTTGTTTAAAAATTATTTATTATCCCTGTATGAAATAAAATTCAGAGAAAAATATTCTGTTATAATTGGGTACATCCTAAAAAGTAATAAATAAAATATCAATTTCGCTAAAAACAAAAATGACTACTACAATTCCACATACTTTACTGAATATATTCAATTCAGCAGAAAAATGATGTAAATGACGTAAAACACAAAAATTAAAAAAGAATATATGCGTATAATTTTTATTAGTTTCTATGTTATCTTATTAAAAATATTTATTATTTTAACTTTTATATAAAATACAAATGATTAGTTAGGAATAAGAAATAGCTATGTAGTTATTACTTAATGTAAAATCATTTTTAATAATTATTTAATATTTTTAGTGTAATGATAATACATCAAATACAAAACCAAATGTTATTTTATGTTCCAACAATTTAAGGTATTGTGAATAACTAATGCAAAGACATTTTATTCATAAAATAAAATTATTATTTTTACAAAACAGATGAAAGCTCAAAAATGTTATTATTTTGTATTTATAAATAAACATTTAATTAGTCCTAAAATTATACTGAATTATGATGTTCATTTAAATATTAATTGCAATATAACGTTATTATAAAAAAAATTTTATAAACAGCATTGGCATTCTACATTTACTTTATTATAAAATAGATTGTATGTAATGATAAATAAATTCAATTGTTAAGAGGTATTAATGATTTTTTTAGTTAGCTGTCATTTGTAAGTGTTAAATTATTTTTAAAATATTATGTTCTCATATTTAATAATATTTACTATTTATAATATAAATATATAAATAAAAATTAATGGGCTTCAATTTAGTAATATTAATAAATCCTTTATTTATGTACCAAAGAAAAAATATAATTTATCATAGTGAGTGTAATTTTACAATTAAATACACAAAAATCATTATGCAAATGTAAAATATGTACGAAACATTATTTATTTAGTTTTATTATTATTTAGAAAAACGATGGTGTCATTTTTAGAAATGTATCATATAATTGAATAATTGTAACTTAATTTTACACATTTGATTTATATTTATATTTTATGTAATTAATAAACTATTTCGTAAAGAAATTGGCAATACATTTTCTATACATTTCTTTCTATGTAAATGATACGAAAAATAATATTTATTAAATTATTTTTATTTTATATGTGTATATTTTTTTTATTGGGTTTGTATGAAATCGCTATGAAATGTTTAATATATAATAATATATTTTATGGTTAAAATAATATATGAATTCACATATTTTAAATTTTATAATAATATAATAGTAATCAATCAAAAAAATTTTAAAAATTTACCACTCTAAACAACAACAACAACAACAATAATAATAATAATAATAATAATAATAATAATAATAATAATAATAATAATATTATTATTATTATTATTATTATTGTTATATTTTATGTTGTATTTGGTGTTAAAATTGATCCACGCAAAATAGGACCATAATATAAAATAAATAGGACTAACTCATAATCTCATAATATCTCATAACTCATAATTAAGTATTCATTTTTACATAAAAACAAAAAACGATTAATTTAACAGTGACTATGTAAAAAATTAGAAAAATATATTAAAATAGAATTTATTTGTGATGTGTATTGAATATAATATGTTGTATTGTAATGCAGTTTCAAATAATTTATGTAAAATAAAAAATGTAAACACAAAACGTAATTCAACGTTTTTTCTTCAAGTACATTTATTAGGTTCCTTTATAAATAATATCCGTTGTATTTATTATACATTTATCACACAAGGGGGATTTTGTTAATATGTAATGAAAAAAAGTATAAACCGAACATAATTTTTTTAATAATGATTAGACTCAGAGTAAATTTAAAATTGAATTCATAACAAAATCAACAACCTCTATAGTTTTGCACCCTCTATGTATTTATATTTTATCATTGGCCACTCTGTCAATAGTATTCCTGACGGAATTCTCCCTAAATTATTGCATCGTTTGTAATTACGTCCTTTTCTTGTACAAATATTTAAGTACTTAATACATTTATATAATACGCATTATAACGTAAAATTAACACAAGACATTGCGAATGTTTATATACTATTCGTTTTTCAACAATCACGAAGAAATTAAATAATTCGATTTATCAAATACTGTACAAATATCGTTAGCTAATAACAATTAATATTTTGATATTCGATAAAAGAAAAATATTTTTAAAAGAATATTATACATGGTGTATACAAAAACGTCATTCGTTTGTTGTTTTTGACCTTATCTGAAAAATCAAAGTCTACATTCCACCTACTCCCACGTGGCTATATTGACACATTGGAATTTATTTTGATTATACGTTTACAATAATGTTTAGAGGTGAATAAGGTGATATTCAATAAGTAATCTGGTTATTTATATTTTTGTATTATTACTATTATATAAATACAATTATTGTGCTTTTGTTTTATTTCAATACACGTTATATACTCGTATACGCAAATATATTATTTATAAATTTGTAAATACGATTGTTAATATTATTACTGTAGTCATTATTTGTCAACCGTTGTTGAATAATCTGAAAGAAGGCGGTTAACAGTCAATTATTTAAATTAACTAGTAAATAAATATACATTTGATTCGTAAGCTCGAGAAAATGTATGCTACGAAAATAAGAGGACTGATATTCACTGCGTTTTTACTTTATTTTCAAGTAGGTATGTATATAAAATGAATAATAAGTCCGTTTGATTTTTATTACGTTAAATTTTTATTTATTTATTCTTTTCTTTTAATAGTCAATTCCTGTTCGGTCTAATGAGAACATTATTACAAACAATTCAACATTGAACAATCTTTACCACGAAATATTCGAAACTAATCGTGTTTTAATTGGAAAGTTCATGAAGGGATCTACGTTAAAAGAAAATATACAAGTAACTTATTATAGTTTTAATTATATTATACAGAAAAGAAAAGAAATGCTAATTCCGGTCGAATCAAACGTTATATTGCTTTTCAAATGGCATTTCCATTATTTTTTATTTGTCCGTTAATAGGTTAGCATTTTTTTTTCTTTGCACTTAGAATGACTGCTTGGATGATTTTAACATGCGCTTTACCTTTCGGCACCATATTTGATCTAAATAATAGTTTATTGATAAATATGATCCAATAAATGTTCAACATATTAATTTCAAACATGGTCAATTTTTGAATTTTTCAAGATTTCTAACTTTAATACTATAAAAGATATAAATATATTTCATATTCATTATAATTACAATAAATTACAAGCAATGATCAGTTATAGGGTTTTGACGAAAATGATTTATTATTTTTTTCATATCCACAAGAATAATATAACTCTACAATTTCTAACTGTCTGTGTAATATACTTGAAGGCGATCCACATCGTTCTTCATTCAAAAGCTTTACAAATTTAAATTAGAAATATCTGTGTGTATTTTTAAGTGGTACATGTGTATTATTAAATGAACATAAATGTTTTAATTAGTTATACAGTTATTAATAATATATATTTGATTTTTAGCTATATAATGTTACAGATCAAATATTCAACGCTTATTATAAAAGTTTGACTCCTCGTGAAATAGAAACGCTAAAGCATAAAACAAGATTTGTACTTGAAACATATTCGAGAATTAAGGATTTACTGATCCACGATATAAGGAATTTTCTCAACTTCATACGTGGAAAACGGTCTATAGACTCTCTAGATAGATTAGTCAAAATACACGTAGATATATTTACAGATTTATACGATACATGGGTATGTTGTATGAAATTGAAATTCGTTAACATTTTTCAAGCTGCAGCTGCAGCGTTTGACAATAAAAACTTATTTTTTTAGATTTTACGATATAATAACACAGCCAAAAACATAGAGTTCGGGAATGATCCGGAGCAAGAATTCAATAAGCGTTAAAAATAAACCATACCGTATTTCTTAATAATATATTTATATTTTATTTTATGAATTTTGGTCGAAAATAATACATAATTCGCTATTTAATTTTCATTCAGTGTGTAAAAAACGTTGATTCAATATTTACATAAAATAATTTAATTGAACTTCAAACTGGTAACAATTAATTAATTAATAATATCGGAAAAGATGACATTTTTATTTTTCGAATAATACATTATTATTAAAATGAATTAAATAAAGATGATTACAAAAATAGTTGTGAAATGGTTGGATTCAAATCAAAATATAAAATAATATTTATATCCACGGTCTAATAATAAACACGAATATTACTTCACTACAATCCACTTTTAAAATGAATAATACATAATTATAAAACACAATGAAAAATTAAATTAATTTTGCTCGGGTTTATATACGCACCTAAATAGAATGTCATTTGTTCACAATAACACGTTATGAAAAATTAATAAAACATTATTAGAACGGTGCTTTATACATTTTTTATTTTTTTTTTCTACCATATAAATCGCCGGGAATTATACTGGCATGTTTATTCTTAATAACAGTATTAAATGGATTTTACAGTACTGCGATGCTGTGTAATCATTTTACAAAAATGTAATTCGTTTAGCGAGAGTTTTTAATATTTTAATAATACTTTTTTAACTGAAGTGTACGTTTGACGGGTGTTTAACGTATTGTTTTACGCGATAAATAAAACAGGAAGCGGCGTAAGTCGAGTACTGCGCTATCCAGGACGAGAGAAAACGTTTGCGTTTGGTATGAATGAGAATTTCGATTAATTGGGGAGAGGAGCTCTTGGTTATTCTTTCCAAAATTAAATATTTCATTTAAAAATATTATTGTTTTGGTAATTTATCATTATTTAATTATATTTATGTAGCCACGTTTTATATTATTGTAACTTTAAATTCTGTTTTAGTGAACTTATTAATTAATTAATTTTTATAAAATTTGAATTACAGATTGCGTAATAGAATTCCTATAATTTTAAATAGTAAGTGGCCCTAAATCGGATATCCGATATTAGGGGTAATTACATCGTATTTAAAAAATTATAACATACAATTACACACACTTCACTTTAATATGTAATGAGTAAATGTCCAAACAAAAAAAAAAGTCTATACTTTTCATTAATCAGTCTTTTGGTATTTAATCCCTCGGTGATTACAGACATCTATTTTAAAATGAATAACTACTTATTGGTTCGTGTTCAAAATTTATTATTTATAGCTACCTAAATAAATTACAAAAAAAAAAGAGACTTTAGTAATTTTAATAACATTCAATCGATTTTATTTTCAATATATAGGTATTGATAAAATATACCCTATAATATTATTGGATATTTCATTTATGATCATTGACATGTCTGATATTCATACAATGATAAAAATTCAACGAAATTGCAAACAATGATATCTATAATATGAATGTAAAATATTATTTATATACAATAAAATTATCGTTTAGACATTTATGTCTAATTATCTAATTATCTATATTCATTTATATATATATAAAAATTAATTTGACTTGTCGTGTTGAAGAAAATGTTTTATTTGAATACGATGTTAAAATAATAAAAAAATGTAAAATTAAGAAATAAATATTGACACAGATGAGAAAACTATTAATTAAATAATAATTTCAATAGAAAATAAACACGCGTCTTGTGAAATGTTTACAATGACTTTAAATCAGTGCACACCTTTGTTTGTAAAATTACCCATTATTTGAAATTAACGAACCTATCGCATATTTTCGGCATCTATTTACTACTCCCATACGCGCAACGATAAGCCGGGTTATCTATTTCCTCTACTCGCGCTGAAAGAGATCTTCTGCATGCTCGTCTGTTTAAGACGTTTTCTAAACTTTATTGCGGTATACATCAGCCGGGTGAACTTTATGCGCTCCTTTTCGCCATACAAGCCGCCGCTGTAATTAAAACTTATTTTCATAATATAGATTCGATTAAATGATAAACGGAAGACGGACGAAATATAATGTACCGCAGAACTCTCTTTTTTATCCAACAAAAGGGCTTTTATCGATCATTTGAGCGCTGTGGCACACCCGATTGCATGAACGAAAAACCCCTTTTCATCATACTGCAGCTGTGTACAGCGGTTGAGTGAAATACGTCGTCATTCCATTGGTGCGACCCCAAGAGATTTTCCTATCTCCATACACTTCTTAACCGCATCAAAGCAATGCGCACGGAGACACGAAAATTAATTTCAAAGTTTCTAGAGATCAAAATTTTATTATTATATTAAACCGGTCGTCAAAGGATCACTTGTTCTTATGCATTTATGTTATGATGCGGACTCCTCATAAGGGATTTTTTTTACATTTTACAAAATATATCACGTTATTATAATTAATATTTTACAATCTTTTCCTCTTGTCTTATAAATAATACATGAGTATGTTCATTTAAAATATGCACACATTTTTATTACACTTTATTGATAATAACGTCAATGATAATCGACATCTAAGAAACGTATATAAAAGTATTTAACATCTCGTTTTCATTTTATGATCGGTAGTGTCGTACTTATGATTGTCTCATACGTAATATACTATTATTTTGTGATTCCCTTGTGCACGATAACAATCGTTTAAATTTTATTTTTAAAATTAACGTAATAACTTGTAATAAAAACTTTAAAACGGTGACTCGATTGAAAATAGGGCGCATAAAATAAAAATCATTTTTGTGGAAAATTTGTGGCGAGTCCGAGGCCCATCCCCGGGATTTTACGCAGAGACTTTGATATTTTAATATTATTACGTTTAGAATGTATTTTACAAATAAAATCGTTATTTATCTAATGCAAGAAAAACGGTGTTGCAAGCTTTATGCATCCGATTTTTATACATCGAGCTTAATACGCTGGAAAACATTAATCGTATTTCAGGGTCAATATATTTAATTTGCGGTTTCAAAACTTGTTTTTAATGTATAAACAAAAGCGGTGAAACATGCTTTTTCGCATTAACAATTTGTGGGCAGTTAAATTAAAACTTTCAGAGCATCACACTATATATCTGAATAATTTGTTATTTTATATATATTTAGTTATGTTATGTTATGTTATATATATTTTTAAACAACGTGCGACCAGAGACTGTCTGACCAGTTCCGTATAAATTCTATTTTCAAAACTACTACTGCGTGTAAAAATTTCTACGAGACTGTCTTCTACTGACGCTATAAAACAACGTCTAATTCAGTTTTTAACTCTTGTCTTGAACAGGATTATGTATAGGTGTCGATGACTCGAATGTTAATAATATGTGTATGTCGCGCATTCACATCGCCGCGGACGTCCAGGGAATATTGGGTTACGTTTTAAGAATTGCCGGGTTAGAATAAAAATATCGAACGCACCAAATAACTGTTTCGTAAATGCTTTTAGAACCGTATCAGTTGATGTGTATTTTATATATTCTTCTACCTATACTTCAACGGTTGAATATTTCTTTTTTTTTTATTATTATAACACATACACACGCGAACGCGTTATTAACATAGATCGATAGGACGCGTTCAGTCGTAAACAATAAACTCGACGACTGCCGTCTGTATGTCTCTAAAAATATTCCTTCGACACACGAAACTCTCTTTTTATCGACGTCATACATAATATGACAAATTCGTAAAGGGTGCGAAACAACGCGAATATAAAATTGAAAAATTCATACGCATACTATATTCACAACAATACGAATCGGTTTACATCTCGGAAGTGCCGCTTAAAACAATTTTGCAATTTCAATATTTTAGTTTAAATCATTTCATTTGCATACTTAATAGCATCGCATACGTGTATTATAATATACAGCAAATTTCGAACTTAGTTAATTTGTTGGTCTCAAAGTATCTTCACATAAATTATTATTCAAATCCTAATAAACAAGGGGGTAATATTTTTGAGCGCATTATATTTATTATTATATTTATATTTGTTTATGATCTTTTTTTTGTTTTGTCAAATCAGTATTTAAACACTATTATTATAAAGCTTTTACACATTGATAGTAATAGGTTTGAAGTTGTTTGTTAAAACGTACATCACGTGTGATATTGTTTAAATACTTTTAAAACAAATTATTTAAATAGTTTTAAGAAATAATGACAATGTAACGGTAGATAATATACGTATATGTTATATAACTATATCATTTATTTATATTATCTGTTTCAAAAATAAAACTTTTTTTTCCGTTATGTTTGGGAATATTTATAGAATATAAATATTATAATATATTAACGGTTAAAAATTATATGAATTATATATAAAATCACAGGATAGCGCATAACCTGGTATAGTAATTTCCGTGTGGTGTGAACGGTAAACATACGCATCATTTTAAGAATAAGTTTACAACATATATTAAAACTGGATGAAATTTGTCTAATAAATGACGTATTCATTAAGAAATGAATTCGTATCGTGGACTTTTCGTCAAAAAACAATGTATCATATCTATATACGTACATAAGTATATATATATATATATACGTATTAGTATGCAAATTTCAGTTTGATGCGGTATAAAACGATTTCTTTTTTTTTTTTTTTTTAGATAACGCGATATTTGAAAAATGTGACTGATGGATAACCACCGGGCACCTCACTATACATCAACGGATCATGTTATATGATAATCCGTTATTTTCGGTCTAACATTATGTACTCCGCTTCAGTGGTGTTATAATGAAAAATCGTCTACTGCAGCAATTATTATTCTTAAAAACGTCAATCATTCGCTTTTAAGTGTATTGCAAATACCTCTCAGTGTTATTAGGAAAATTGCGCGCTCGGGTGTTAGCGAAATATTTACACGGCTCGAACGAGGGAAGGGTTGTTTTCAATAACGTTTAACATTTTGAGAAATTAACGGTAGCCCTTTGACAACGTTGAAATACACACATGCACGGGCATAGGAGAGGCGCACTCACACAGACATCCGCTGTAACGCTACGGGGGTTGGTTTATGAGTATACGTATATAGAACCTCTGGGAGTCGATCATTTGTCAAAGTCTTTTTGTGCACCATGTCTTGTTCCCGCGAAATGTTGATAAATCGACAAGACCACACCCTGTCTATCACGGTTAGTATTGAGTGTAATTTTTACCTCCCACTCCCTTCCTCCTAACAACCCCCTCACTCAATCCCTCCGAAACAGAATTCCTGGGCGTCGTCGCTCTTGTATTTTATTATTACGCTATCGATGTTTAAGAAATTTTAAACAGCACTTACGTTAGTTCCACGTACAATATTTTAACGAAAACAATTATTTATTTACGGCTTCCTTTTGTGTCATTAAAGTTCCATAATATACGTATACACCATACACTTAATAACCCGAAGCGAATCACATAGCTTCGGAAAATTTACTGATGATTTTAGATCCTGGGCAAACCGAGGAAACTATTGGTTTTACAACGATGTTTAATATTTTATTTATTTATTTTTTTTTTTCTCTGCACGATTTTTTGACTAGTGAAAGTGCTCCAACTATTATAATCGTACTTATTTTCGGTACAAAGGTTTACTTAGGTAGTACATATTTTTCAAACACGGCCCAAAAATTTACTAAAAAAAATATATATATATTTAAAAACGGCAAAAATACGATTTCGCCAAAATTCGTTATTTTTCTTCTTTCAGCATATCGAAAATAATTCTCATAGGGTGTCATGGAATATTTGAAATTTTACTACAAATATGTTAAATTTTTTTTTTTACCTCTTTCAGTTTTTGGTTTTTTTGATCTGTACATTTTATACAATATAGTTCATATCTCACTTCAATTATATTAAAATAATATTGAAAATTCTTAGTCAAAATTTTTTTCTAATACAATTTTTACTTTTTCATCCGATGGAAAAAGACGAACAAAATAAATATAGGTTATTTTTCCTACAGTGTACGACTTTTTGACTATCAAGATTCTCCGTTCATTAAATTTGTACTTATTCTCTGATAGTAAATTTTTCTAGGGTTGTAATTCAAACACATCAGTTTTTGATTGAAAAGTACCAAAAATTGCATTACCGATTGCTACGATTCATACTCGCTTTCAAATTTATAGTGATAATAATATTCTTAAATTTTATATAATTCACATAAACAACATCCGCCACGGCTCAATTCCCTTTATTATTATGGTTTTTATTTTTATAATAGAAATAACACATTAATACGAATCTCATTGAACGCTTTAGGTAAAATACAATAATTATTGTATTAACGCGGTGAAAACTCATTCAACACAGTGAAACCTGTCCAAAACAGAACGTTTTACAGCCCACAAATGAAATTAAATTTACAACAGACTTTCGTTTTACACTTATTGAATCATATACAAATAATATTTCATTTTAGAATCAAAAAATATATTGCCTTATCATCACAGTTATTCACGTTCGGCTTTATCAAAATATTCCAGTATTATTTCTTGTAAATAACAATATTCTTATAATATATGCATATATATATATATATATCGCATGGCTATGTATGTGAAATTTATTGAAAACTATAAATCAAAAAAGATAATTAAATTTTCTTGTTCTAAAAATTAGAAAAACCTCACGTCATTCACCTTTTAGAGAATAAATTTAAAAAAAAAAACAAATTATCTTAGCCATGGTTCTAGCTACTTCCATACCAGATTTCACCAAAATCAGTTCAACAGTTTAACAATGAATACGTATAAAAACGGTTATATTTACATATTCAAAAATATAATAAGGATAAATCTTAAAATTTAAAATAAAACTCAAACATTTTACCTATGTAACCTACATTAAATCCTAGGTATAACGATACAAGTTACATACGGTTTTTTCCATCATTTTTAATTTAATTGTAGAAATGTATGGCCTATATTAATCTAAAATACTGTAGCTATTCAACAGTAAAAAAATTTTTCGAGCCGATTCAATGGTTTTCATGGTTTGCGTCTTTTATACAAATGTAAGTTCTCTCTTTATACATTATATAATTCTAATGAGAAATAGCGATGGCATTTTACCGATATTATTCGTTATATTACTAATTAATAATGTATTTGTCTTCGTTTTTATGACATCTTATGATATATTATTGTCCATATAAAATTTATAATATATTATACTGATAAATATTATTTGTACCTATATTTCAAAATGTCTAATTAATTTATTTAAATGAAACATATTGGTATAGTAGTGTAATAATATATAATACAAATAAAGTATAAAGTATTATGTGATTGAATCAACTGTACATTTTATGATATGGAAAAAAAAATATTTCATTCTCAATATTAATATTTGGTTTTTTTTTTTTAAAAAAAAAAAGGCAATGAAATATAATAATTATGAAATTAATAATAATTCATGTTTACGAATATTTGTTTATTGTATATCGATGAATTTTCACGAGTTCCGATGAAAGAACAACTGGCCAGCGCTGAATTATAAACAGCAAATTCCTATCCGACAATTCCGACGTGTATGTTGCATTTCCATACAGAGTACGCACCAGCTATATGACTATACGCGCATATCCCACAGGAATTTTTAGCCCGCCGAGTTAACAAATGTCATTACATTACGGTGGGCGGTTGAAACAATTTGCATCTCTCGCATAGCAGCAGTGTGTAATTGAAGAACGACAATGGTAGTGGCAGTGCTCTGTGTTTGTCTTGATCGAGGGAATACGGCTCTACTTGATTGCGTTAGCCCAAAATTATGACGGGTTTTGTCGACAAATCGAGTTAGCATAACATTATGAAAATATTAACCAAACAAAATAAGCCCGCCAACACAGGCTGCCGCAAGTTACTCTATTGCTGGAATTACCTTTTTTGGATTCGGATACTTACATATTTATACGGTATATGGCACGTTGTTAAAACATTACGAGCACAGGTAAATATTCGAATATTTTGTACAAATAATTGGTTTCGCAAATGTAAAACTTAAAAGGCATTTGTACAAACGTTATTCGATCAAATAAGAATATATTATTATATACATATTATGAAAAATTAAGTTTTCGCGGTTTTATATTTAATTAAATTAGTATTTCGAATTAAAAAAAAAAAAAAGGATTTTATTCATAAATTAAAAAGTTAGTTACGTTTGAAATGAAATAATACAAATATAATATATATATATTATTCTACGACACGATTTGGAATTCGGTTATAATAAACATTTTTAATATTATAAAATAATCAAACTTATACAAGTGCTACAAAATATATAATATTTAATTTCTTTTTCATTTATTGAAATTATAATCTTTATATCTTTATTTTTTTATATTCTGATTTGCACTACAATTTCATACGTTGATAATATAATCTATTACATTCGCACTGTATTTTCGTTTTGATAGGAAAAAATTTACTGGCACGCGAATCAATTTGTTTTCTTAATAAAAGAACTTTTATATTTATTTATTGCTATAGATTAAAAAAAAACGATTATTGTCTAACTGAGTAGTACACTATCACAAATAATTAGGAACAATTTCTATTAACTAATGTATAATAAATATATTCATTGATTTTAATTCTTTGTATATATTATTGTATTTATAATATCATTAAATATAATACATTTAAAATTTAAAAACTATCGAGAATAAAAATAATATTAATTGTAATTTTGAAAATGGACGAAACCAAAAAAAAAATCAGCATATTAATTTTAAAGTGATAGATGAAATTACACATAATCCTGATATTTAAAACTAAATATGGCTTTTTTCCTATTAAATATGTTAGGGAAATAAATATTAGATTGGCGTAATATATTTCGATCTACCGAGTTAATTATGAATTAATAACTAGTCAGATAATAAAGACTTTTTTTCATTTATTTGATAAATGGTGTAATTTAAAATGTATTTAAGGTATATAATCAGGTTATACCCTAACGATTTACAACCGAAAAAAGCAATATTTCGGATAAAATACACTGGAATCTAAATATCATAATTTTTGATACATTAACATCCGAAAATAATTTTTTGCTAATTCGTTTAAATTAACACTTGTATTGTTACAGTCCTATATAATACCTAAATTAAATATTCACAAATTAAAATAATTTAAGGACATATGTCTCTGTCAAGATACTCGCTTGTATTCGACGTAAAATATTAAACAAATTAATACTTTAAATTTAATTTTAACATGAATTCATCGTTTCGAATAATATCGTTTTCATAATGTACAAGTCACGGGTGTTTTTCAAAATGATTTATTTATTTAGAACTGTGAAAATTGGATAATTAAATCAACATATCCCAGCTACCACTTTAAATTAATAATTTTCGCGAGATATGGCTATATATAAAATCCAATTGCCATAAACAAATTTGTTATGGATTCAAAACACCCGTACCTTATATATTGTTAAAAAACAAATTATAAAATGTTATTAATTTTATTTCAAGTCCCTGTGTGTATTAAAAAACATATTCTGTCACTTACCAAATTGTTCAATGTCAAATTAAAATGATGTAATATTAAAATTGTAATTTAAAAAAAAAACACCTTTTTTTACCATAAAAGAGTAACTTGGTCTTTGTGTTGTGTATAATATGATATCGTTTAAAGAAATATTTTTATTTTCTTATTACAATAAGATATATGAATACCGTTTGTTTAAAATAATTATAATAACACAACATGTTATCATGCAAATTAAAATAATATTTTTTGGCTTCCTTCCTTGCATCAATTATAAAACAAGTCTATTTAAATAATTACAGAAATTAATAGATAAATATCACATATATATATATATATATATATATATATATAAATTGTAAAATTTGTTTATTCATAATATGTAGAATTTAATTAAACAGAAATACCTGTTTGAAAATGCCGTGTTGTAGTAATTAGTGTTTTTAAAACTACATTTTATAGAAAATTCTTTATTGAAAAATAATTGGCAACGGTACGATAATCAGAATTCATCCACTACCACATAAATCAAATAAATTTGTATCGATTATTAATATAGAAATATTTTTGTTTTTCATTTCATTTCGATGAAATAATCAAACATGTCCGGATATATTTTATATATTTACATAAATAAAGGATAATTTTTTTCCGGTCGAGTCTTACTGCTTTTCCGGTTCAATAAAGGTATTTGATAACTTTATTAATATTGCGTATCGTTTTATTTCAAAGCTAGTTAAATATAATAAATGGTATCATTGAGTACACATCATATATTATTAAATCATGTTTTTATACGGTCATATTTTGTCATCATAATATATCAAAAACACTTCTTGTAATAACAGTATTTATTTTTATTATAAAAAAAAATATTTCGTTATATAATAAAAAATATTAATTAATTAATCTTTTTATTAATTAATAGTTATTATTAGAGAGCGGCTTTCTGTACAATTACATATTTTATTCCTTTTTAAATTTTTAGATTTTTGTCAAGAATTTTTACGAATCATAAGAGTTTGAAAACTAATAGTGAATTTTTTTTTTTTTTGCATATTTTTATATATTTAATAGTTATTGCATATTTTTGCTTTTTTTACAAAATTAAAAATTTATCGCATATGAAAGCGAAAATTATATACACAAATAAAAATATAAAATAATATTTTGTAAAGTAGAAAAATCACAAAATAAATTTTGTAAACACTAAAATTTAATTGAAATAAAAACAAGAAAACTGTTCAATTAGGACGTAAAACTTTTGTGTCTATAATTTAAATCGCTCTTGCTGTGCCAGTCAGTCATAGAAATTCTGTAACGTCATTCGTTTATAATTATCCGTTAATCGTTAATATGCCGAAAACAAATAGTTCTAATTGCAATTAAATTTTATAACGGGTTTCTTTAGCAAAAAACACTGAGGTGTCTTTATCGAAATTCACAAAACAATTTTTTTTTCATTTAGCGTATACCTTATTAATTATTATATAAGTTGTTTAATTTGTAAATTACATAAAAATGGTGCATTTTTTTAACAATAAATCATTATTAAAAAAAAATTTTTCTTTCGTCTTTGTTCCATATTTTCACTGTTTTTAATTACATATTATATAGTATATGTTGATACATTTTAGTGCATAAAAATCCGTTCTCTAGTTATTATTATCATTATGTACATAATAAATATTGTAGAATAGGTCTTATATGCACCTACTTAAATATTCGCGTCGTTATAATGTTTTTTTTTCATTAATTTATTACAATATAGTCGTTGCAATAACCAAATATGTTCTAAAGGTAAATGCTGTGTTATTATAAATAATGATTAATGATTTATTATTTGTGCAATAATAAATACTTAAAATTTTCTAATTTATATAACATATTATATTAAATAAACATATATACGAGGGATATTTAAAAATCAATCTCCGATATATTATTAAGATGGGTTCACGCGTGTCAATTAAAACTTTCATTATGACTGATTCATTACTATTGACGACCCTATAAACTAAACAAATCGTTCACACGGTTCAATGAAAAAACTTCTTAAATGAATAGTAGTTAGGTTAGGTTAGGTTAACCTAACCTAATAGTAGTCGTATCGGCATCGTACGTGGACAACTTTTCAAATACGCAATACTGATCATTAAAAATGACCGAAAGTAGGAATAATTTCTACTTAACTGAAGACCAATTTTAATGATTCAGTCCGGCTGAAACAAGTGGTCACATGTTTGTAACGTGTTCAGTTTTGATGAATCAGTCATAATGAACGTTTTGACTGACACGTGTGAAACCAGCTTTACAATATTGTAAATTCACTACATACGGGCACATCAGTGACATGTTTCTTCATGTCGCAACCTGTACATTATTGTTTTAAATATACCAGATTTCGACCGTTTACGTTCAATACTATTTTAATAGTTGCCCTAAGAACACGGAGAATACAAATTCTACCTTCTGCCGTCTGTGAGATGCGAATCGTCGGTTATGTGTTGTTTACGGCAATAGAGTGATGAGTGATGGTTCGGTACGTGATTGGTGTAGACAATTTAATAACGGACAAACAAATGTGCACAATGAAGGCGGCCAAGAGTGCAAAATGGTCACGACGGGCACAGAACTTGTTGTAACCCAAGTTTTCAGACACGAATCTGTGTAGAGTATTTCGAAAAGTTTCAGAAAATCTTATTGGAAAATCTGAAATTGTAAACAGCCATGTTTTCTCGAAAAAATTGATCAACTTGGTGAACCACATCTTCCAGTCATGATCCATTTGTTTTTTTTTTTTTGACGACGTTAATCTATATGTTGTTTTCGCATTGAAGAATTATGTTTAAAATATATATTCCGCGCGCAATCAATGTTTAACATCGGTTTACTGTAAAATATTCTAAACTCACCTCTCATGCACAAGGAACTCTCGTTTATTTCCTACTCGCACGATATCGTAACTTAATAAAATATTTTTCAATATCAAAAGCGTCGTCATAACGCAAGCGCGTATACGATGAGGCGATATAATATACATTGTGATATGTACGTATGACAAATTTCTCGAGAATTCGCATTCAGCATTGGCGGAACAAAGTCTTTGTTGGTACAATGTTGCAACAGTGCGTTGTCAAAGAAACCGACCCGAACGCAATATTACCATTCTGCACACGAAATAAGACCTGCGAATGAATCATTGGCACTTCGATTGACGCATAATTCTGTGTTAGATAACAAACAGTTTTTATTACCAGGGCTATGTACTTTTTACTCTAAAAACCTTAAAATATACTTTTCACTTTTGTCTAAAAAGTAATATCTAAATATGACCATTAAAAATATTATGCGTATATAAAAATCGAAATATTGAATTATCATTACTAACCTAACCTACACTAGACTGATAAATTAATAATAATAATAATAATAATAATGGAAAAATCGATGATATATAACATAACAATAATTTAATATCATTATAAAAATTTATAAAACCAGAACATTGTCATTATATCAAATCTATATAAGCAAACCGTGACCATGTATTACACTCGTGAAATGTCCGTATGGAATCCGCCAGAAGAAAATAAAAGGTAGATCTTAATTGTAAATATAAATTTGTGGAGCAGACGGGGAAAATACAAGGCACACTCATTTAATTATTATACATTTTTTTTTTCAAGTATACATATATTTTTGCTTCCACCGATATAGATATATGAAAATTAAATAATAATTTTTTTTTAATTAGTTTTTAACTGTTCTTCAAACTTTAATATAACAAAAAATTCACTAGCACGTATAAAGGAACTAAATATACAAACTACACACAAAAAAAAATGTTTTTCACTCCTAGTATTATGAAACAAATTTCTATATTGTTAAGACATGTTTTGAATGATTATTAAAAAAACGTGAGAATTCATATAATTCCCTAACTCCAATTATTATCGATATTATATAGTTATACAATTTGTATGAAATTTATTAATTCATTTAGAATATATAAATAAAAATTATAAATTGTACTCGTATGTCTAGATTGGTTTATCGTTTTTTGACCATTTTAATGGTCGTCCATTAAAATGGTTAAAAAGTAAATGTATTCTCCTCACTACTCCCTCATAATAAATAATAATTTAAGCCTAACTACTTGTCTTTTCCAAATATAAATATTTAATCATTAACGAGAAAACACTTAGTAAATGTTTGTTGCCGGTAGAAAATATTGAGACTTTGTATTTATAAATACCACGTAATGTTGTGTCTAATTTACACAGAGGGAGGAGAGAAGATATATTTGGTTAAATAATGGTAAAAAATCCTATTCGTAGTTGAATTTGAATACCAAGATAAATTAGAAACCCATTTGCCTGAATTGATAATACAACATTATTTCTTAGTTGAATACGATGGACTTTTCGCATGTTTTTTTTTTTTATGCGATTGCTCTGAAAATAAATAACCATCTTATTTTCTACTGCTTCACAATATCAGTAATAATTTTGGCAAAGAAAAATGTCTTTATAAACAATTTTTCGATAAATCAATATTATTTAGTTTAGACGATATTAATATTATTGGTATGTTTTTCATTTAATAATTTAAATTTTTGTTTCAATTGTTTTATAGAACAATCTCGATGAAGATGGTTTTACCGTAAAATTCGTGTTTTCAGTAACTAGAAATTTGATATTATAGACATTTCACTGTCTGCGAGAGATTTCTTAGTGAAGACATCGCGGGGACACTTAGTTGAAAAACCGTAACCTCCTCGGCGAATCATGTACTTAAAGTCATACGTTTCGGATTATATTATATTATACCGAATTAAAATTAAAAAATATGTTTACCGATCAAACTCGAATACCAACAAATATTGATGATGATAACCGATTTTACGATATCGTCATTTACCGTTTAAATTGTTTTGATCTAGAAAAAAACGTTCATTTGATTTTCGTTTGAAATTTCAATTATTAATGGTGCGTTGTTATTAAGAATTAAATGCCACAAGATGTAATATAGGTAATAGTAACAATTTATTATTTGATAAACAGTATGACGGGTTAGCGGGGATATTTAAATGCTCAGAAGTTCAACAAAAAAAAAAAAAAAAAATACTCGTAGTTTCAAATTGATCGTGTCAGTTTGAACGTTCCGTTTTTTAAAACTAAAAATTTCAGTTTATTTTCTTAATATAAAATTAAGTTCCACGGCTTTACACTAAAACTTTTGCAGTGCCGTTTTCTTTTAATGCAATATGAACCTGATATATATTAAATCAAGCCGAAGCAGTCCACGTAATCGGTAAGCGGTAATATTTTTTTCTTCGAGCGTAAAAATAAATCAACTATTTTCATATTAAAATTGTAATTGCGTAACTATTAGTAGTGGAAATCGTTTTTTTTTCTTTAGTAGTAGTTAATCATTACATTCTATTTATATGGAAAAAAAATAAATAAATAAATTGAAAAATCTAATTTTTTATAAAATAATTTAAAAACATAACTGTAACGCTAGGCGTTAACAAACTAGATTGGCGAGTCAAAAGCATTGTTTTATACGCTCTTTTCATGTGTTTCGCAACTACCCCTAAATACAGCCAATACGGAACTGGTGAGCATTTTAGTATTGTGCAATAGCGGGCGATTGTCATCGACGATTCAAAGTCGATTTTGTGGTATATATATATATGTACGTATACGAGATTCGTCGGTGAATGGAAAAGTGGCGCTAAAAGCACAACGGACCGTGTGCGAAAAAATAAAATAGTCATCATCGTTTTCACCGTGTGCGATTCGTTAGGGATTCTATTGTACGCGTCTCTCTTATTATTATAATTATTTTGTCCGAATACGGACATTTCTGTGTTTTTTGTCCGCCTGTAACAAGCCGCCATTTAATTGACGTTAAATTGAGCGAACGCCGTCACGGGGCAGATGTAATACAAGGGAATTCTGATTACGTAGTAAATGTTTTTTTTATTTTTTTTTTGCTTAATTTGTCGAAATTATCGTTGACAACTGCATGATTCCCCCCGTATACAAGTATTATTGCGAATGCGGTGACAAATTTGCCGTTTACGCCACGCACCCGCCGCGGTTTTCTGAAATTCACCGTAAATTTTAATCATCGCGTATCGTCAGATGATGCATTGACGATTTTTTTAATTTGCTAGGTGAACAAGTGTGTTGAGCCCCGTCTTGATCGTTGTATGCCAAAAAGGTTGAGATAATTTTTTCTGTTCCATCATGTAAACATAAATTTTATGAAATATTATGTGTGCGCTATTTTAAAATTATTATTCCGAAATCATTAAAACTATATCAAATATTTTAGTATATATTTCTACACTGTATAGTTCCTTTAATTCGTTATATTCGGTTTAGTGTTATAAATTATTGATAATAGTATTATAACTATATTGCTTCATAAAATTAGGCCGAATAATCAAAAAAAAAAAAAAAATGGTAGTGAGCCATGGAATGTTTTTGATGTGCCTTAAGTAATTTACTAAGGTATTGATTTTATTAATTTATCATTATTACTTAATTGTTCAGAATTTTTTTTTTTTTTGAGAACGACTAAAAATTACCTCTTTAAAGTACATACTAATAAATTGTTTCGGTCAAAATTTAAAGTCAATTTTAAAATATATATAGATATATAAATTAACTTATTTACGTCTTCATAAATCATTATATTTTCGTACAAGACATTAAAAGTGCAATTTGTAATATGACAATTATTGTTAATGTTATTATACTCTTGATTATAAAACTTTTTTTTTTGCTTCTTAATTTTTATTACACTGTGTTAAGAATAGACAATGAATATTAAATAGTTTTTAGTCTCCATATTATGCAAATTATATTATACTTTTTATAAAGAACAATTAAAAATATATTAAATATTTCTACGTTGGCGTCGAAATAGAGAGTTAATTATCATTATTTCAAATAAATATTTAGTAAAATAAAACGCGTCTTTTTATGCATTATAAATTGTAATTAATAACTATGTTTTTCTACTTCAATTATTTAGTCATTTGCAAAAATTAATTTAAAACTTAGTTTCAATATATTTATACTATATTGTAACTGACGGACGCATATTCACAACGTATACATTTTAATGGATAATAATGACTATTTATCTCCTGATGTAATAAAGTTATAATTTTTTTTTCATTATTATTGTTATTATTATTATTATTATTATTATTATTATTATTATTATTATTATTATTATTATTATTATTATTATTATTATTAATATTATTATATAAAAGATGAAAATATTTCTGACCAGACGATATTTTTGCCGCTGACCGTTTTTTTTTTTTGTTTCATGAACGAAAGCAGAGACTTAGAATTTGACAATATCTTTGGTATAAAGGGCAATTATAATTAATGTGGTGGGACGTATTTAAGGGTGAAAAGCCCATTTAATTAAACAGCGGGGGACGTGTGAACTGTGCGGGTGAAAATAATGTTTCTGGATAAAATTTATTATGAATTGTTTGAGAATGAAAATCAATACTAATGATTCACGTTTACCACAATTTTGCAGTTGAATGCATTTTCTGAATGTTTCGTTTGATTGTTTGTTGAATTTCCATGATAAATACAATGTGTAAAAATTAAATTAAACTAAATTGTATGTTATAAAAAAAAAACTATTAATTCATAACTTATTTTAAAACATTAAATAAGTTTAACCATTAAATAAAAAAGGAAAAAAGTTTTGAAACATTTTAACATATTTTTTATTCCAGTATGTTTTCTTACGACAATATAAATTATTATATTATACGTAATTTCACCTAATCATAAACGTGTTTTTTAGTACAATATTTTTTATTTTACAGATTTTTGATAATTTATGGATATGACATACAACATTTATCCATAACATTTTACAGGCTATCAGGCAATGAATCAACTCCGTGTATACTATGACCATAATAATTTAGGCATTGCAATTATTTAAATTATTATAATATATATGAACAATTTTAATTAAAACACCAACTACAAATAGTTACAATATTTCTTAAAATGTTTATATACATTGACTGCTGTTTTTTTTATGTTACAGATCTGTAATAATGATATTATAATAAAATTATGGCATTATAAACTGTTTTTTTGTTTTTATTATTTCAAATACATTTTACTCCATTGATCACTCCATAATATATCATCAATTTTCGTGGTGTCACTATTATATCATATATAAAATTATTTAAATTTATATTTGTATATTCAGTGATTGGTAGTGTTTTTATGAGTAGACACTATTTTATAGTGTCTACTCATAAAAACAAAATTAATCCATAGGTGATGTCTTTCAATAAAGCTTATGTATTTATTAGAAAATTTATATACGTTGAAAACTTTAATTTCATTTATATTCCTTAAGTATTTTATGTTTGGTCATATTTAATAATACGGTGGCACGCCTATATTGAAATTTCCTCTGGAATTTTCAGATCACATTCTCAAGGTTTAAGGGTTTGATTAATGTGAGTAATTTTTAGCGCAATTCAATTATTTGTTAGAAATACCAAAGCTGAAGACCATGTATGAGACGAGTTATTAAATTAATCGAAGCGTCATTTGCACTAAGGAACTTCATATTCGAGGTTATGGTACGCGTACACTAATCAATTTCCCAGTGCTGTTATTGTTAAAATATATGTTCAATTATATAAGAATTGCTTAAAAATAAATATTTCGGAAATAAGTGAACGATATTATAGTGTACACAAAGAGTGAATATTAAATATTTATATTTAAAAAGTATTATACATTTTTTATTGGATAGGTAGTATTGTCTATGGAGCATAAATTGTTATACTCAACACTGATTTAATTTCAAATATAAAAGGTATTTATAAATATCACATAGGTATTAATCTCGTTTTCTCATAATGAAAGTGATAAGTTTATTTTTCGTTATAATTCTAACTCACAATTCTGTTATAAACAGAATTTATTTTTTATAAAAGACACATGATGAAAATATTTAAATAAACAAATTGTAGTTATAAAATTAACGTAGTAATAATTATAAGAACACGAATTTAATATATTTATAATTTTTAAGGAGAAAGGAGAAAATATGTGAAAGGGTTTTCATAATAAAATATATAATTTACATCACATGCGAAAGTATTGTTTCGCGTTATAATAAATGTAAACGCGTTTAATATATTTTATGTATATACGTGTGTGAAATGTGTACATTTATATATTTTAAAATAATTTAATTTAGCCTATAAATATAAAATAAAGAACTATAATCCATATAATTCTTAAATTTAAAATATTCCGAAAACTCATAAAATATTTATTTATAACATACAGCGTTGTTCCGACATGACGTCGTACACGTACAAAACATTAATTAAATATGTTTTTTGTATTGAAACGTAATTTTATAAAATATGTAATACTCTAAACATTCGTAAAACCTCACGAATATTTTATGTTATTTTAATTAATATACTTGCCGGATATTATGTCATTTGCCTTATAAACAGCTGTGATTACCACTATTATGTACAAATATATTACAATAATAAAAAATCAAATAGAAAATGGTTCAAAATGATCGAGTACCCTGACATAGTTAAAACAAACACAAATAGCGTATATTTATCTAAAATTAGGTACACAATAATTGAAAAGTTTTAAAAAAAATATACCTTATGTTCATAGAAAATTCTTAAACATTTTGAAAAACACAAAAGTTATATATTTATTACAAGAAGCAATTAATGATTTGATTAAACGCAATTAATAATTATGTAAATCATTGCGTCTTATTTTAAATTAAATGTATTTTGAGTTGAAAGAGAAGGTTTCAGAATATTTTACTAGGCACGGGGTTCCGTAATTATCCTTTAAGAAATAGATCTAAATGGTTGATGGATGGAAAAAATCCTTTTAAGCACTAGAAGTTAATCACATTGTTTAACGGAACCCCGTTGCTCAACTTGTCTTTAATTGTTATTCCAAATGAGTATTTAAAAATACAAAGATAATCCCTTTGAAGTCCCACGGTATACATTGATAGAGTCAAAATGTTAATTGTATACAATTAAAACGAATCAAAATTTAAATTTTTGGAGCAATATAAATTCAATTATAATATTCACATAACATATACTTTTTTCGAATTAAGAACTCAAACTCAGGACAATAACGATCTATTTTTTCTAAAAAAAAAACAAACAAAAAAATTTCTTTAAACATAATTTTATATATCGTTAATTTATTATTCAATGAGTTGAATTGTAACGAATACAAAGAATTCTGTATTTTAATTAATAATAAATTAACATTGCACAGCACTTTATATTTAAAGGAAACAATCATTTGGTATAACTTAATAATTCATACATTTTTTTTCTCATTACCTGCGAATATAATATCAACGGTGAACGTCTATTTTTTTATTTATTTTTCTCTGAAAACAATTTTAAACAATTTACGAAATAATTTCTGTCAAAAATTAAATGATTGTCTTTTTTATTTAAATCCATCTTCAGAAATAGACCGTTATTACAGCAAATAATATATTAATTCGTTTCAACACTTTAATTATATGATATATTCAATAAAGCGTTTTAAGGCAACGCTAATGTGTTGTTCACATTTTCATCATCGTATCATTTTTATGGTATTTATTTTCTTTTCTTTTTTTGCTTTATATACTATATAGGATACCATCCGAATTCAATGATAAATAATCTACCAATCAATTAGTTCAAAAAGCTTTTCCCCGGAAAATCACCTGGCAGAAACGACGAACATGTTTACGCATCAACGATATCCCTTATCAATGTTTAATTTAATTGATTGGTTCCAGTCACAATGATGGATTGCTGGTGTGTATTTTTTCCTATTCTATTTTACTTTGCACTGAATTATCTGGGCGATTACACTCTGGATCATTAATTACGTGGAATTTTTTTTTCCTGCACCGTCATTTAACAAAGTTGGCAAAACGTTTTCGGATACCTCTTTGTATCATTAATCGTTTACTCGCTGAAACATTATTTTCTTAGATTTAATCCACGTTCTTTACAATTTATTATTATTGTTATAATAATAATTGTTAATTCCGTATTAAATCAAAAAAGCTATCCATGATTTTCATACAGTACTAAGAATTGACTATTTTGTAAATTGTTTAAAAAATAATATAAATTAGTTTGTTTTGCCACAAGCCGCGAAAATTCGACCAAACTCCGGTACGTTTTGAATTAAGAATCTCAGCTTATATATAAACCGACCTGTTGGGCCATGGACATGTACTTGGACGTGTACATTCGATCGATGGAACCGCACTCCAGTAATTCTCTGTGTAACTGGAAGCAGACGAGTGTCGGATCGTCGTATCGACTCGACCATCTCGTATCGGCCGCACTGCGCTGCCAACATCAGCGGCGTCATGAACGACGGGAACCCGTCCGAGTCGCCATCGCTGTCTTTGGTTTTGCCGCCGTCGTTACCGTTTCCGCTGCTCGTGGTCCAGCAGCCGTCCCGACAACCTGATGTTATCGTGAGTGATGGCGAACAGGCGCCCAGTCACCGATCCGAATGTCTGTAAACAGACGTATCTACGAGAGCATTGGATGAATTTATTTTATATAGTTTTCGTTTTTTCTTACGTGTGTGTATCTCTCAATATATATATATATTTTCGATGTATGCGATATTAAAGATAAAGTCCTATAATTAGTGCAGTCTGTCGCATTACCTTTTTTCGGAATCATGACTAGTTTGCTAATTGTAAAATCGATTGGTCAATTTCCTGAAATATATAACAATCTTGTATCTTTTCATAAATTATTTTTTTCACTTCTTCGTCTCCACTATTCAATAATTCGCTTTTCATTCAATCCGATCCTGTTGCCTTATTGTTTTTAAGTTGTTCCAATGCAATGTAAAATTCCTCCCTAATGATCGATGGTCCTTTGAAGTCTATTCCTACTTCCTCTTCTTGAACGATATAATCAGATTCTTCTGTGACGCATTCTCCATTATATAATTCTTCGATATATTGTTTCCATCTATCACTTATATCCTCCGTATCAATTAATAGTTCACCCCTTTTATTTTAGACTATACTGCTTTTTGTCCTGTTTTGAATAAATCCATACTTGATACAAACAACGCTGTTGCCCATTGTTTGGTCCATTTTGGTCGCCTTTTACGACTGGCATGGACTGCCGCAGGTGAATTCTTATCCCCAACCGCAGGGAAATATTGTTAATAAACTATTATATATTTATATAAATTTCGTAATGAATCTTATTTTCGTGTTTTGCTGTAATCAATCTGATTATCGACTTCGGGTTCGTCAAATTTGAATGTTGGAAAAACAGATGGATCTTCGTCCATATTAAACCCATAGGTTTTCTTCAGTCTAGACTCAATGATTTTGATTTGTTTATCTACATTTACTTTTTCGGGTGTCTGAGTCCTCATTAATTCTTGGTATTCTCCTATTTTTCTAGAAATAATCGTCCGTATTTTCTCATCTGACTGAGGAGCTTTTGTTTTCACCTCGGTTACTGATGAAACAATTTTATTACTGTTCGCAGCATAATAACGTTTAATGCTGTTTAACGTCAAAGCACGCATATTTTTCAATATTACAATCATCTTGAATCGTTTGGATAGTAATAGTGACATGCAATGAAAATATTGTCAATGAACTGAAACGCGAATAAAAAAACTAAATAATGTTGTTTACGTCGTCAATATCAACTAGGCAATAGAGTTGTAGTTTGTTTATTAATTTGTGTAATATATGCGCTATGTATGAACTCTTTGGAAACGCTTAAATTATAATTTTATATTCGAACAATTTTTCTTCATAGGAAATCAATGAAAACACGAAACAACTGAAGTTTAAAATATTTAAACATCCATCATTAAATTTTATAATACATAAACAAACAAAATATAAATAATATCGAAAGGACACAATTTAATAATAATAATTAATGAACTCGACATAAAAATATTTGTAACGATATACGTTCATATCATTATTGAACTCATTTGTAACAATTACCAAATTTGTATGCTTATTAAACTATTATTATTTTTAACGTATTACTTAGCTTATATTTTAATAAATATATTAAAACTCAATCCTCTACGACCATTGATCATAAATCCCCTACAAGAATAATAATAAACAGTTTAATAATCAGCATCATTCATTTATTCTACATATTATGCGTATTTTATTTCGCAAAAAATCATTATTACTATAAGCTATTTATTACAAGTACATCAGTAAAACAAATAATAAGTTTTTTAAAATAATAAAAATATTTTATGTATAGTACCTATGTATGGCGCAATATAAATGTAATTTCATTTTCACTCTTATGATAAATTAATATTTAAATAATAGTTATTAGTGTTGATTAATATTTATTACATACTTGTTTTTATGGTTTAAGTTTTGCGTACATACTAAAAAATATAATTTTTATTTTATATTATAATAATATAAACATTGAGTACGAAATTTATTATGTTCGAAAATTGATAATTTTTGATTGACATTCCTTCATAATAAAAGAGCTCTTTAACGTCATTTTAATTATATTTCTTTCATGATTTTTTCTGTTAATTCGATGTTCCTATGCAAATTTAAATTATGTTTAACAGCAATAAGTATTGATTTAATAATTTAGTTAAATTAATTTACAAAATATTATACAAAAATACTTAAGGGATTTTTAAAAAATATT
Organism: Chaetogeoica ovagalla; assembly: GCA_032441825.1. Lineage (NCBI taxonomy): Eukaryota > Metazoa > Arthropoda > Insecta > Hemiptera > Aphididae > Chaetogeoica > Chaetogeoica ovagalla. Next base: position 9,655,110 of record CM063723.1, read on the forward strand.
AACATAATAAACTAATTATTATAAGTAGTTTAGTAGTTTTTTAAGTTAATCAGTTGTTTATTTTTGGCAAATAATTGGTGATTTAAAAATATAAAAATTAGACACTTTGATAAAATTATAGCATTTTAAATTATGATCACTATTAAGAATATAGTTAATTTTAAAACCATTTACCAATTATCCTCCATACGCAGACTTTTCTGAAAATCGGAACATCAAAACGTCAAAAACGTTTAAGTCAAAACGCAAAAAAGTAAAGTCGATAACTGTTATGTCTAGCTTTTGGATCCTTTAAAAGCTTTTTTTCTGATCATCCCTCTAATAGCCTTTAGTGTCGGAAAAATTTATCAAAAATTTAATCTCTTACTCACGTTCTTTTCTATATCTGTTCATCGCTGATAAAAACACAATTTCAACAGTATTATATTATCATTATATCTTAATATCGATTCGTTTATATGTTTTGTGTTATTTATACGCAGCCAATTGAAAATTAAGTTGCCTCTTAAGTAAATAATATCTATCGATTATTAATATTTATGTATTTAAAAATAATTTAGACTTAATTAAATATAATGCATTAAATTGGACGCTTTCTAAAAAATATTATCTATCTATCTATAAATATATTAAAAAATATATTTTTTATATTTATTTATTTATATTTTAAGTATTGTAATAGTTGTTTAATTTAATTTACATTTCTATTCCGATAATATAACTATGTTTTATGAGGAAAAAATGCATGTATAATTTTTCGTCTTATTAAATATCTTATCACCTTTATTGTAATAAATAGTACTTTGTTTTACATAGTATATTGCACAATAAATAACATTATTTTATTTAAACGTTGTAACTAAAATTTCTATGACATATGCGTATTTTATATTCTGTTTTACGAGCAATAAATATTAATATTATATTTTTTACTCTTATGTCGTGTAAAATAAATTACTTTTTTCTCTTCACATTTAGTAAGAACTACGTTATTTATTATATAATCTCATATGAATTATATGACACAACATCGTACGCGTAAAAATATATAATAATAATAATAATAATATAATAATAAGGCGATGGAATTTATATTTTGTCTCTTTATTCGTCGAAAATGAGAATTTATCGAACTGCCTGTTCCTTGTCCTGCCATCTAGTGATTAAAATAAGTGTGAAATGCCGTCGAAATTACGCCGCCGCAGAATCCCTCCGAAACACGCACATATCTACGTATAAGATGAAATTATTAAATATTATTATATACATCGCGCATGCGCGTCATTTTTTTTTTTTTTTTTTTTTGATAATAAATCGCACCCACCCACTACACGACTGTAATATTATTAACACGTCGTGACCATACGTCGAACACCATCCCTCCGCCCCCTTATACAATTTTTCTTCTACTATAAGCATAGTCAGTCAAGATTCGACTATCTTCAAATCCTTGATTTCAGGTACTAATTTTTTCTCACGACGAAACCGGTACTTTCTTATGTGCGATTGTGACATTAGCAAAAGAAAATTATCGTATTTCCTATTTCTGTACAACCTTGCTCACTCTATCCTATCTATTACAATGCAAGTGTATACAATCAACATTTGTAAAATTCCATAACTAACGCTAAGATTGCCTCTGGCTGATATAGTGTGCGTATGTTCGAATTTCCAAAGATCCGGATTCCTGACCACCCAGTCTTGAATCAATTGCTCTATCTCAAGGCAGGTTATTGAAATCTGAATATATGTTTTATCACGATGGCGGGTTGTTAGTCAATCGATTAATCCCCAATCAGAAGGATTAGCCGAAAATGTCTGTACAGGGCGTTTGCATTACATCTAGGTGCATTGGGCAATGGGGACGTCGCTTTCTTATTTTTTATGGGAAAACAACAATAACATTATTAATTAATTTTGAATAATAGCATATACAAACAATACATAGAAACTTTACTAAACTAAAGAATACAAATTTTTTTTTGTTTTTACAATTTTAAATGAAAAAAAATTTTTTTTCTCTTAAATTCAAATGATTACAAAATCGAGAAATATAAATAGTATAGAACCAAAAAAAGAGAGAAAAAACGATAATTATGACAATAATAATAGGGATTGAATTCGTCCAATTTGAACATGCGGTAGACACAAGAGGAAGAACAGCAACGGCTGATCGTTCCGACAATAATAATACGTGAAGTGGTAGTGTTGATATCTACGGGATGGATAAAAGAATTCAGTAACAGTTTGACTTATAGGTATAAACATATAAGTATTGGTACAAGGGCCGGCGCTATGTAATTTTTGTCAGGGGTTGTGTTCAATAAAATTGACTACTTGTACTCAATAATGACGATTAATAAAAAAAACGAATTTAAAAAAAATGAATTTATTCATTTTATTCATTATGTATGGCTGCATAACAGTTTTAATAAAGGCTTTACAGTTTTGAGAAAGCGCGCAAACGTTTCGAAAATGTTACTTACGTTCGACGGTCACTGCTGCGAAAAAAAAATGATTTTTTTTTTCAGTGGTAAACGGACGTGTCGACGCGAAATCAAAAATGACGCGCGTCCCTTGACAAATACACAACGACAAACGCTGCCGCTGACGCGCGCACGTGCTGTGGTAGCGGTGTTCCATCGTCAACGCATCGCGAACATCGATGTGAAAAAAAAGGGCACGGCATTTAAAAATTTATAATATATGCGATATATAATATAATATAATATCTTACGACGAAGGTGCACATTGACAGAAAAAACAAAAAATAAATATACGCGTGTCCCGCGATTAATAATCTTATTTCGTTCTCACTCGACGTGCGATTGAACTAACTCCAAGAACTGAACAAATTGGGTACACACTAAATAAAATTCAAAGTCGCTTCTAATTAAAACATATGACATATTTTAAACTTCAGTTGTTTCGTGTTTTCATTGATTTCCTATGAAGAAAAATTGTTCGAATATAAAATTATAATTTAAGCGTTTCCAAAGAGTTCATACATAGCGCATATATTACACAAATTAATAAACAAACTACAACTCTATTGCCTAGTTGATATTGACGACGTAAACAACATTATTTAGTTTTTTTATTCGCGTTTCAGTTCATTGACAATATTTTCATTGCATGTCACTATTACTATCAAAACGATTCAAGATGATTGTAATACTGAAAAATATGCGTGCTTTGACGTTAAACAGCATTAAACGTTATTATGCTGCGAACAGTAATAAAATTGTTTCATCAGTAACCGAGGTGAAAACAAAAGCTCCTCAGTCAGATGAGAAAATACGGACGATTATTTCTAGAAAAATAGGAAAATACCAAGAATTAATGAGGACTCAGACACCCGAAAAAGTAAATGTAGATAAACAAATCAAAATCATTGAGTCTAGACTGAAGAAAACCTATGGGTTTAATATGGACGAAGATCCATCTGTTTTTCCAACATTCAAATTTGACGAACCTGAAATCGATAATCAGATTGATTACAACAAAACACGAAAATAAAATTCATTATGAAATTTATATAAATATATAATAGTTTATTAACAATATTTCCCTGCGGTTGGGGATAAGAATTCACCTGCGGCAGTCCATGCCAGTCGTAAAAGACGACCAAAATGGACCAAACAATGGGCAACAGCGTTGTTTGTATCAAGTATGGATTTATTCAAAACAGGACAAAAAGCAGTATAGTCTAAAATAAAAGGGGTGAACTATTAATTGATACGGAGGATATAAGTGATAGATGGAAACAATATATCGAAGAATTATATAATGGAGAATGCGTCACAGAAGAATCTGATTATATCGATCAAGAAGAGGAAGTAGGAATAGACTTCAAAGGACCATCGATCATTAGGGAGGAATTTGACATTGCATTAGAACAACTTAAAAACAATAAGGCAACAGGATCGGATTGAATGAAAAGCGAATTATTGAATAGTGCAGACGAAGAAGTGAAAAAGTTAATTTATGAAAAGATACAAGATTGTTATATATTTCAGGAAATTGACCAATCGATTTTACAATTAGCAAACTAGTCATGATTCCGAAAAAAGGTAATGCGACAGACTGCACTAATTATAGGACTTTATCTTTAATATCGCATACATCGAAAATATATATATATATTGAGAGATACACACACGTAAGAAAAAACGAAAACTATATAAAATAAATTCACCCAATGCTCTCGTAGATACGTCTGTTTACAGACATTCGGATCGGTGACTCGGCGCCTGTTCGCCATCACTCACGACAACATCAGGTTGTCGGGACGGCTGATGGACCACGAGCAGCGAAACGGTAACGACGGCGGCAAAACCAAAGACAGCGATGGCAACTCGGACGAGTTCCCGTCGTTCATGACGCCGCTGATGTTTCCAGTTTAAACAAAAGTCAAAAAATCGATTAACTCTAAACTCGTGGATATCCAGTTTTATAAAAATAATATCTACTTATATAATATAGTCGTCGATTCGCGTTACACGATCGATAATTAGCGTATTAGAAAAAAAAATATTGTTTCGTGTATAATATGAATAAATAACTATATCTTTGTAATTTCGCGAACGACAATTAAAAAAACAATAATAATAATCTAATCCTTTTTACCGCGCACGTTTTGCAGGTAAGACAGTTCGCGGTAGAACTGGTATACAACTGTAGAACGTCCGACGAAGTGAAGACGTTGTTGCGGAACCGGAACGGGTGCGAGTTTAGAGGACGGTTTCCGTACCCGAGGCTGATGATGGCTATGGACAAAGAGCAAAAGGAGTTCATGGCGCACACCAACGTTCAACAGGTGCTGAAATCGGTTTGGATCGGCGATTGGATCGAGTGGAAATCGTTCTCGTCATTCCACCAATGCTTGTACCCGGTGTGGAGGTTCATCATGTTAAATTACTACGTCGCACAGTGGGATATTTTATAAAATTGTATTTCTAAAAATATGGTTATCATGGAAATTTCTGGTAATATACTTCATGAACATTTATGAAATCGATATCTAATCGATTGATACAAATAATATCGTTACTTTTATTGTGACACAGTTCAGAAATTGTACTAACGGATGTATTTTTATTTGAAAGAATAAATAATCCATATTTAATGTTATAATTTTTTAATTTTAAATATCAATTAACATACGATTTTTGCTATACACATAATGGATTCTTTGGCTGTTTGAAAATGCGTGAGCCGCGGTACAGCACATACTGTATATTCTTTGAGGCTGATGGTGGTTAAAGACCGCGGATAAGAGTCGTATCACAAATCACACGCATTATTAACGGTTTTTTTTAATTTTTTTTATTTGGAACATTGTAAAAACAAATACGTAGTTACAACAATTGAAAAATATATACATATAATACTGAAAAAAGACAATTTTTACTTTTCACACAGACATTTATAATGTGTATTAAATAACAAAACCGGACTGCCTAAAAAAGGAAATGGTGGAGAAAATAATAGGAGGTAGATGTGAGAAAAGAATGGACTGGGAATTTAATGGCACCTTATATATTTCGATTAATAAGGACAGATTTATACGTTGGACCTTTAGGGAAGGGCATTGGAATAGGATGTAGGAGATGTCACATATGGATTCAGAGGAATGGAGAGTGCAGAAAGGAGAGTCGTTTAGAGAAAGTTTAAAAGAAAGGAAGTAGAGTATGGCCCAATCTGAGCGGAGAGAAAGAGCAAATTAAATTTCTGCTGAGATTTATATTATGGAACCACGGTTGTGATAGAATAGTGGGCGAGATATTTTTATACCAAGTGGAGAAATTTGTCCATTTGCTTAACCACATTTGGCCGAGGTGCGTTCTCAGTATTACACAAAAATCAGTCCAGGGAATTAAAGAATGAGGACTGTGTAAGGTGGAAGTGGCTTTAGCCAGAGAATCCGCAGCTTCGTTGCCTACGATGCCAACGTGACTGGGTGTCCATAGAAATTGAACCACATACCCGGCGGAGCTGTGTAGTTTCTACAGAACTTAACCTTGTACCTAACCATGAATAATCGGCAAATAACACAAAAAACGTTCAGGTGGCATTTTTCTATTTTTAGGAACCACTTTTTTGAAAATAAAAAAAATAAATATTTATACGATATATATAAATGCAATAGTCACACATACGAAACTTTAGTATTTTATAAAGATTGCTCCGAAAATAATGAATTATAATATAAAAATTAGTAAGACAAAAAACGTTTGCAAGACGCTTGTCTACCTATCGTAAGTTTTATTGTATATCAGACAAAAAAAAAATTGTATAAAAATACCATAATCACGCAAACGATCTTTCCTATAGTTTATGAAAAAGAAGGGGATCAAAAAAAAACATTGCTTTTATTTTCATAAAAATAAAATCAACTATATTCATATAACACTCTACATTTATATGAACTCGTAAATAGTGTACTATGTATATATATACATATATAACCAAACTAATAATTTGACAATTTTAATTTATTCATTTTTTTTTATTAATATTTGTATTTAAATTTATATTATTCGTCACACACGAGCTTAGAGGACACAATGCCATGCCAGAGGCTATGAAGATTTACATACTTGTCAATTTTTAGCTTACAGGACGCCATGCCATTCCAGAGGCTAAAAAACATACATACTAAACAACTTTTTTTTCTTCCTTTTTTTTTTATTAATAGTTATTTGATATTAGCAGCTTACAGGCGTAATGCCATGCCAGAGGCTAAAGTAACACTCAAACGAATAATATAACTAAATCGCGATTTATTAAATAATGTATTATTAAATTATATATTATATTTTTTACTATTACGATAATCGAACTTAAAGTTATCGTTGCAGAGTCGTGAATTTGTGATGTTCCTAGATATATTAGGTCTTAATAAGAAAACGAAAGAAAGTCGCCAATCCGTAACTTAGGTTTTTAAACCGGAGTGTGCGGGATTGATTTTGTATCAATAGTTTGGATACATATTTATGTATTATTTATTTATAGAATTATGTACGTACAATTAAAAAGAAATATATGTCTTATTTACATTACTATATTAAATATGTGTTAAAATAAAATACTTTTTCTATTACGTTTACAATAATACGCGGGAATACACACGTTTTTTACGTTTCGTAACAAAAAGAGTTTTCCGGTCAAAAAACGATTTTTTAGATGTCGAAACAGAAAATTTTCGTTATAAACGTTAAAAGAAAGTCGAAAATAACGCCAAATTCATGAAATAAACGAGAAATATTATATATATATATAAAAAAAAAAATAAAATAAAAATTCAGAATATTAAAATTATTAAGAACGAGATGAAAACAAGAAATTAAATATAATATAAACGAAAAATAACGTATATCACATAATATAAATTAAACAAAAGTCTTAGTGGTGGATTTCCATCGTCAATGTATCGCGGATATCGGTGAAAAAAAAGCAAGCTCCATTTAAAAATGTATAATACGTATATGCGAGTTTTACGACGTAGGTATTACACATTGACAGGAGAAACAAAAAATAAATATACGCGTGTCCCCCGCGATTAATAATCTTATTTCGTTTTCCCCGACGCACGATTGAACCAACTCCAAAAACTGAACAAATTGGGTACACACTAAATAAAATTCAAAGTCGCTTCTAATTAAAACATATGACATATTTTAAACTTCAGTTGTTTCGTGTTTTTATTGATTTCCTATGAAGAAAAATTGTTCGAATATAAAATTATAATTTAAGCGTTTCCAAAGAGTTCATACATAGTGCATATATTACACAAATTAATAAACAAACTACAACTCTATTGCCTAGTTGATATTGACGACGTAAACAACATTATTTAGTTTTTTTATTCGCGTTTCAGTTCATTGACAATATTTTCATTGCATGTCACTATTACTATCCAAACGATTCAAGATGATTGTAGTACTGAAAAATATGCGTGCTTTGACGTTAAACAGCATTAAACGTTATTATGCTGCGAACAGTGATAAAATTGTTTCATCAATAACCGAGATGGAAACAAAAGCTCAGTCACATGAGAAAATACGGACGATTATTTCTAGGAAAATAGAAGAATATCAAGAATTAATGAGGACTCAGACACCCGAAAAAGTAAAAGTAGATAAACAAATCAAAATCATTGAGTCTAGACTAAAGAAAACCTATGGGTTTAATATGGACGAAGATCCATCTGTTTTTCCAACATTCAAATTTGACGAACCCGAAGTCGATAATCAGATTGATTACAACAAAACACGAAAGTAAGATTCATTATGAAATTTATATAAATATATAATAGTTTATTAACAATATTTTTATGTTCGACAATAATTATTTTTCACAATGCAGATTGTGTTGTTTTTCTTTTCTTTTTTTCAATTTTACCTTCCTCTTTTCTGATCTCTCTTCTTTTACTTGTTTCTTTCGCAACTAACAAACATAACCATATACGTAATAAGAAGACATTCAATTACATAACCAAACGAATAATTCTTTCCCTAGACACACGGTCGAATTAAATTCCGTTTTTTGTTCGAGACACATATTTTCGTTAATTATAAATAATTATTAAAGTCACTCGTCGAACATATCGATAAATTTCCCGTACACACAGCCCAGGTTTTTGTTTTAAGACGTTGAGTTCTTTTTTTTCTTTTTTGAATCAATTTAATATAATAATGCGGCGAAACGAGGTATTTCGCTTCGACGCAATTAAACGAGGCATGGGCGGGAACGGTTTTAAAATTGCGTACAAAAAACAATACGCGACTTTTAATAATCAGTGAAAATATAATTTAGGAACAAAGGAAAATAATATGTATAATGAAATATATATATATATATATGCAGTGATGTTCCCATCAAATTTGTTGAGGGTATACTCTGCATCCAGGAGGACTAACCCCCCCCCCAAATGTTAGTCATAATGTTACGTAAAAATTAAATGTATCGATTCAATCGTGTATAAATTCATTCCGAACAACGCGGTCATTTTTAGTACTCCCGAAGATAACAACTTGTTTGCCAATTAACACATGTATTTTAAAAACTAAGATGCCAGAAAAAATAGTTTTAGCAAATCCTAAATTTTTCCAAAGTGGAAAAATAGATATGTTAATTGGAGCTGACTTATATTGGGAAATTGTGCTTCCCAATATCATTCAATTATACCCATCTGATCCATTCTTACAGGAAACGAAGTTGGGATGGATCGTGTCAGGTCGTGTTAGTCAAAACGAAAGGGATACGATAAGTAACTGTATGGTAGCAATAAACGATAATTATTACACGGATTTAACGGAGAAAATAGAAAAGTTTTGGAAAATAGGAGAAATCACAACAAAGGAAAACTGGACAGCTGAATAGACGTGCTTAAAACATTTTTAAGAAACTGTTAAACGAGACGTAAATGGAAAATTCATAGTTCAGTTACCATTCAAAAATAATATAACTGAATTAGGTAAATCGTATCAAATTGCACTTCGTCGATTTTTATTGTTAGAAAAACGTTTAACACAGAATGCAGACTTATATGATCGTTATCGAGATTTTATGAAAGTTTATTTGGAATTAGGACATATGCAAGAAGTAAACGACAATCTCACAGATGATACGCATTATTTCTACTTGCCACATTCCTACGTATTAAATGAAAATAGTACTGCTAAACTGAGAGTGGTGTTTGATGCATCAAGCAAATCAGATACGGGTGTGTCATTAAACGACGTTCTAATGAAAGGTCCGGTGCTACAAGAAGATTTGGTACAAATTATCGCACGCTTTCGTACTCAAAATACACGTTTTCCGGAGACATAACTAAAATGTATCGTCAAATTTGGGTGGATAAATCAGAACAGGATTATTTACGAATATTATGGCGACCAAATGTAAATGAAAAATTAAAAATATATAGATTATGTACGGTGACTTACGGATCATATACTAAACACTCATAATTTATCAATTGTATACAGGGGAACTTTAGTCGCCGGACGCCGATAACATTTTAATGACGATAATATATCTGATTTTATCTGACTACTATTATTATCGTTATACCTAATGGCTAATATTTCGGCTATCAACGTCAATGTTATACAGGCGTAATAAGTTGTGATGTGTGTGCCGGCAGTATAGAGGCCTACAGTGAGAAAATTAATAAATATAAATTCCAATAATAAAATGAATCATAAAAAATAAAAGGCCTTTGAGGCCTTTCTTCAGTATTTATGTTTTTTTTCCGTTGCATATAACTTGAGATTTGAAAATATACGCAATATACCCATGATTTTTCAGAAAATCATGAGAGTATACGCAGTATACCCATGATTTTTCAAAAAAATCATGAGAGTATACGGCGTATATGGAGTATACCCTATGGGAACACCACTGTATATATGTATAAAACACGCGGAATAATAATTAAACAAAATAGAATAATAAAAAATAATAATAATTGTACCAAACTCGGTGTTGGAAACGGTGCGAGACGTACGACGGTCGACGGAAAAAAGCGCAAAATAATTCCTACCACCGTCTGGAGTGTGACCCGTGTGTACGGTTACCCCGACATCACAGCTATTAAAGGTAGTGTACCGATACTATCACACCGATGTGTGCGTGATACGCCACAATAATGAATTTCGATAAATGATAACGGAATGTACTCGTTTTTAATTTTGTTTTATTAATATTCTCGTAGTAACATAATGACGAGGAAATGTGTTTTGTGTATAATAAATCTTACACGAAGAGTTCAGATAATTCATGTCACTCGTAAGTATAATATTGTCTAATAGTAAAAAAAAATTATAGAACTTTTTACAGAAAATTTGTTTTCGTGCCTTTTCCTGAGTTTGGCCGAGTTTGGACACCATACAGGATAACTGGTCGTATTAGCGATGTATATAATTGTTTCTTCAATCGCCAGATTATATTATAAATGACGAGTTGCAAGTCGATATAATAATTGAACACGTTCGTGTTTTATATAAAATCTCTGAATAGACCGACACCGTTTTTAGATGAGGTAACTAGTTATATTGCTGGATTTGTAATTAAAAAAAAAATTAAAAATATTAAATAACCTGTAATATTTGTAACACATTTCTGACTGACCGTTTAAATCACAATTTTAAATTAATATTAAAAAAAAATATCATTGGTTAAATTAAGTCAGGATATTTTTGAAATATGTTAGAGGCACAATATTAATAGAACACAAAAATTCTTCATAATAATTTTATATTTATAATACCCTTATCATATTGTGGGACGACTGATATCCTCCCTGTTAACGATTTTCACTTGACCACTGATATTGCAATCATTTAAATGAGAACTATTTCATTTCAATACTTACATAATATTCAATCGTGTTTTCGTGTTTAAAAATATTGTCATTAAAATGAAAAAAAACTATTAAGACATTGGGTTGTGAAGTACAATTCACAGTGGGTTCAGAGTAAGATTTGAATAATGAAAATAGACCTGAAGGTAATATTACTTATTGTTTTTAAATTTGAATTTACTTATTATCCAAAAAAGCAAATGTTTATTACAAGTTTTTGTTTTTTTGGAAATATATATATATTTTTAGGTAAATAGTTTATATCGACCTATTTAGTTTGAAACATTATATGATTTTTAACTGTTACGTAAATTTCACAGTTAATGAACACATACGGAAAGACGTTACAGAACATAGGCTTTTAATATTTAAAGATTAAGGCGTCATAAGTGGTGACAGACACGTGGAAATCAGTCGTTAGTTCGGAGAACTAGAATCTACATTTTACAAACATTCAAAATCACCTTATCCTGATGTTTTTCAAGTATCCAATGATAATAATAACACAGGTAACAACTATTTGTCTACAAATATTAGTAAAACGAAACTAATTTTTTTTATAAAATTTTACATTAATAATTTAAACGACTAAATGTTTAAATATATATATAATTTAAATCTACAGAATTTAAGCATTATTGATTTTTATAAATATATATCAATGTGATTGATATTATCGTTAGTGCAGGTGAACATTAGATAATTCTTACAAAAGTTTGTAATTCGTAAATTATGACTAAAAATTATTCAGGATCATCACTCAGTAATATTAAATTTAAATTTATTTGACTCTTATATAATTTTTAAATACTTCTGTATTTAAATTTCACATGTTTTACAAAAATATATTCCATATGACATAACTACGGTTTGTAGTTTATTTTGTGTTTGAATTCTAGGTCATAAAATACTAACCGAATCGTACAAATGAGTCAGTGAAACGTATAAGAATTTTTATTAGAATGTAATATAATCAATTTATTGACATTTGAAAGAAATTCTGTTTATTAAATATAAGTACCGATAATTGAGAGCTAATTAAATAATATTGTTAATTATTTATTTTCATTTATATAAACTAAATATTTTTATTTAAGGTGTTGCACGATCAGATTGGCATATTGATGGAACATTCCAATCAGCACCGTTTAGTTATTCTTTATACTACACGGAATGTGTTCCTAAAGAAGGACATACATTGTTTACTCCGACTAAATTATTTGAGAGTTTGGACAAAGAAACTTATAATTGTTGGAATCAAGTCATTCAAGTCAATAATTCATCCTCAGGCAGGCAAACCAGTAAGTTTAGTTATTGATTTAATTTTTTTTGGTTTTGGAATAATAGACATGTCATTGTTTTTTAAATTCATTTATAGGTATTGTGTTTTCATCTGGGAATGACTACTGATTTTGTTTGGAATTATAAAATACCTTCAGAACGAATTGCTATCGACAGTGACTAAAAAGAATTGTTAAATTCAATAGAAAATGTAATTGATCAACATGATGGAAAATATATATGTGTATACAAGGTATTTTCTATTTTTTAAAATAAGAATTTTAATACTTTATTCACATTTCTTTTTTTATATATTATACTACTAAAGTAAAACATATTTACCTATTATTTTTAAATTGTTAATTAATTGTTAAGTATATCAGAACATCAATTGTAGTACATATTAATAACAAATAAATGCACGTCTTTTCAGTAATGTCTACAATTGTGTTCTAAACATGTTTAAATTAAAAAAATAAAAATCACTAGATATTAAATATTAACTATATTGTCTACTTCGTTATCTATCGTTTCGTTAAATATGTATTTTATTCATTAAATTTAATTAGTTTTCTATATTTTAAATTAAATATAAAAGTAGAAATAATAAAAAATATTGATAGGTATATCGTGCGATAACTAATAAACAATAATAATAACTAATATTAGTAAAAAAAAATTTTTTTATTATTCTATTTCGGAGTTTTGACTTAAATATTAAAATTAATTTAAGAACAATAAATACAATTAATAGTCATAACTTTTATTATATATGATTTATGAATGTAAAATTCATATAAAAAATAAAATTAAAGTTTTATTTTATTTTAATGTTTGTTTCATTAATGAACTAAACTTAAAAATTTGCTAAATGTGCCTGGAAAATTCCAGATTTTGTCCAGTTGATAACATTATTACTAATATTTAATATAAATGTTATTAGAGGGAACCTGGCGATTTCATTGTATCTGATAACTTAGCTGTTGGCCATTTTGCTCACTCCAGTACACAAGAACCTAGAAGTAAAGTCGGTCCCAGAGTATTGAATAGAACAACTGTTAAAGGAACGCATCAACCTACGAAAGAAAATGCAAATTGTTAAAACAGTCATAAATTATACCATTTGTATTTCAAAATGTATATAAAATTAAATTGAGCATTATGTGATTGAAACGTTTAATTATATTTTATACTTATATATATATATATTTTTGTGATTTAATTACATCAGATTCACCATGTTAATATGTTTTAAATTATTATTCCAGTCAATTAAAGCGATTAAAGAAAAATAACATTAATATTTATATACTACTTTTATTATTGACTTTATTACAATTTTTATTTTTAATTAATTTAATCTTATACTGTTGTTGATTATGTTATATTATTATTTACATATACTAAACGTAATAATATTTGTCCAGTGATAAATAAAAAGTGACCTTTAATATTGACGCATTAGTAGTAGGAGCAAAAATACGTATCCACAACAAAATGATATTACAAATTAAGTGTAAACTGGAAACTTTTTGTTTAAACTGGAAGCTCAATTAAATATATTTACAATATTGTACGTATATCGTAATTTCTTTGTTTTGTTTTGCGATGATCTGATAAAATCATCATTCGGTCACGGTACACTATTTTTCTGTTATATCTGTTAAACGAAAGGCACACACGGACTATTTGAATACACGCTTAAGCGTTTGAATAAAAATTAATACTACGAGACTCCAGTAGTGTACAACGAAAATAATTGATTCGTATGGTACATTGTGACTAATGTTTATTGTACCGATAGGGATGCGCTTAAAATATTTATTTATTTTCTCGAAAGTAGCAGCTCTCTCCGTTTAATTCTCACAAACACAAACCGCGAAAATTCGACCAAACTCCGGTAACGTTTTGAATTAAGAATCTCAGCTTATATATAAACCGACCTGTTGGGCCATGGACATGTACTTGGACGTGTACATTCGATCGATGGAACCGCACTCCCTCCAGTAATTCATCGTGTAACTGGAAGCAGACGAGTGTCGGATCGTCGTATCGACTCGACCATCTCGTATCGGCCGCACTGCGCTGCCAACATCAGCGGCTTCATGAACGACGGGAACTCGTCCGAGTTGCCATCGCTGTCTTTGGTTTTGCCGCCGTCGTTACCGTTTCGCTGCTCGTGGTCCATCAGCCGTCCCGACAACCTGATGTTGTCGTGAGTGATGGCGAACAGGCGCCGAGTCATCGATCCGAATGTCTGTAAACAGACGTATCTACGAGAGCATTGGGTGAATTTATTTTATATAGTTTTCGTTTTTTCTTACGTGTGTGTATCTCTCAATATATATATATATTTTCGATGTATGCGATATTAAAGATAAAGTCCTATAATTAGTGCAGTCTGTCGCATTACCTTTTTTCGGAATCATGACTAGTTTGCTAATTGTAAAATCGATTGGTCAATTTCCTGAAATATATAACAATCTTGTATCTTTTCATAAATTAACTTTTTCACTTCTTCGTCTGCACTATTCAATAATTCGCTTTTCATTCAATCCGATCCTGTTGCCTTATTGTTTTTAAGTTGTTCCAATGCAATGTCAAATTCCTCCCTAATGATCGATGGTCCTTTAAAGTCTATTCCTACTTCCTCTTCTTGATCGATATAATCAGATTCTTCTGTGACGCATTCTCCATTATATAATTTTTCGATATATTGTTTCCATCTATCACTTATATCCTCCGTATCAATTAATAGTTCACCCCTTTTATTTTAGACTATACTGCTTTTTGTCCTGTTTTGAATAAATCCATACTTGATACAAACAACGCTGCTGCCCATTGTTTGGTCGCCTTTTACGACTGGCATGGACTGCCGCAGGTGTATTCTTATCCCCACCCGCAGGGAAATATTGTTAATAAACTATTATATATTTATATAAATTTCGTAATGAATCTTATTTTCGTGTTTTGCTGTAATCAATCTGATTATCGACTTCGGGTTCGTCAAATTTGAATGTTGGAAAAACAGATGGATCTTCGTTCATATCAAACCCATAGGTTTTCTTCAGTCTAGACTCAATGATTTTGATTTGTTTATCTACAATTACTTTTTCGGGTGTCTGAGTCCTCATTAATTCTTGGTATTCTCCTATTTTTCTAGAAATAATCGTCCGTATTTTCTCATCTGACTGAGGAGCTTTTGTTTTCACCTCGGTTATTGATGAAACAATTTTATTACTGTTCGCAGCATAATAACGTTTAATACTGTTAAACGTCAAAGCACGCATATTTTTCAGTATTACAATCATCTTGAATCGTTTGGATAGTAATAGTGACATGCAATGAAAATATTGTCAATGAACTGAAACGCGAATAAAAAAACTAAATAATGTTGTTTACGTCGTCAATATCAACTAGGCAATAGCGTTGTAGTTTGTTTATTAATTTGTGTAATATATGCGCTATGTATGAACTCTTTGGAAACGCTTAAATTATAATTTTATATTCGAGCAATTTTTCTTCATAGGAAATCAATGAAAACACGAAACAACTGAAGTTTAAAATATGTCAAATGTTTTAATTAGAAGATATCAATTTTATGATTTCAAAAACATTAAAATTAAAATTTTGTTTAAAAACATTTGCAATTATATATAATAAACATGCATATTTAGTTATTAGCAGTTAGGCTTCATTTATAATATTTTACCGCCATGGTGCCTGCACTGACGGCTGATATCTTCCCGCAAACCGATCACAACAGTATTTAACTGTTGTCTAAAAATAATTATATTAATAAGGAAAAACATAATGATGGTTGATGCGTCACCACTCACTACCCACCCGCCGATAAACTCATATTATTTACATCTCGTGGCTCGTCGGTTCGTGTATTTTTTGTTTCTCTGTACTGACCACTGGTGTAATATCGTGTATATCGGGTCCGTGTATCGAACCGTGAATCCATTTGTCTTTTCTATGCGTGAATCGAAGTACGATTTATATATACTTAACGATATTGAATTAACGTATATTTATTTAACGTTTATTTATACGATAGTATTGTTTTACTTCAAATTTGAATGTAAGTATTTATTGAATTTTATTACCTAATGCTGTTTTAAATTAAATGTTTATATATATATATATATTTTTTTTTTATAGTAGATAGTTGGATTTATTAGTATTTGGCATAAGTGTATGTGTTATTACAGATCGTCAGAACACATTTTTGGTTGATATATCCCTGTAAGTACGGTTTACACGTCAAGTATCAGGTGTGTATGTGTGTAATGTGTGTGTATATATATATATATATATATATGTTTATTTATTTACTATACATACTACTTTATACCTATATAAGTTAGTCAAGTTGATAAATCAGTAATGTAGTAAAATATTTATTATTTAAACATAGCTAAAATATAATTTTTTTAATATCAGTTTAAGATGTCGAAGGCAACTAGTTGGAGTATTATTTATTTTCCCAAGGATAATAGTGTTGAAGCTATACCAGATTTTTGGTTTGATAAGAATAAATCAATTTATGCTTGGCCTGTACAAACTAAATTTGTAAAAAAAATAATTGAAAGCTATCAAAAACCAAATAAAACGAATTTCACTTATTACACAGCCAGGAAATTAGGAAATAAATCTTATGGTAAATTTTAAGCTATTATTTTAAATATATTATTATTTATATTATATTGTAATATTCTGTATATATCCTAGCATCTTTAAATGAAGCCAGAGCCTAATTGCCAAGAGCTACTCGAATGTCAGATTTATCCAGCACAGAAGAAGATACAACAAATATTAAAAGAAACGGTTCCTAAGCATATCTCCAGATGTTACAAATACTAACAGTAAAAAACCCATAGACAAATTAGTAAATATTTGCTCACCACCAAACTATGATGATTTCATGAATGAATGTAAGTATTTTGTATTTAATCATTTTTTCATAAAATATTCTTGAATTTATTTTCAACTTCTAATGCAAGAGTATTTGTCTAAATAAATATTTTCAGTAGTAGGTTCTATTAAGGTTTTAAATTTATTTTTTATAGGTAGTACAACAAGTAAATTAACAAACGAAGCAGAACATGTTGATAATTTTTATGCAGATTCAGTTGGCAATAATTTTGATACAGATCATGTATTCCAATTTAATGAAAATTCTTCACAAGGTATAAAAAGTAATAATAATTTTATAAATTTACCCAAATAAATGATTAATTACAATTTTTAATCAAATTGATTCTTAAAATTTATATTTATTTTTATTTAATTTAATTAATATTTATATTTATAAATGTATATTTTTACAAGACTGCTTAATAATAATATAAGCAAGTATTTGATTGACATTTTTAATGGATTAGCACTCATTTAATGTAACATGAAAATTAAGAATTTGTCATTTAAAAGGGTAGGTTAAATTCATTGAGACTTCATCTCCATGATTAATTTAAATTGGTTTTGTTTTTTGAACTTGTTATGTATTGATAAAAAATACAACATAAATGCTATTTTACATGTGAGATACATAGTAAATCTCCATATCAAATCTCTGCTTAATAATAACATACACATATACACATGTACATTTTATACGTATTTAAGTATTTTTTTTTATATACTAGTAAATTTTGTTTAGGTACTGACGAAAATTATGATATTGTCATTCCTCCCACTTCTCCAGTAAAAGAAATAAATAATTATCAAGTACAATGCTCTCCAAGTGTATCTAAATGGAATGTAGTAATTGATGATGAAAACTTAGAATTTGAAAAACAAGCAAATGATGAAGATGGGACAGTTAAGCGTGTGTTATTTCAGGAATGTAAACAAAATAAATTAGGTAGGTACTAATTAATTTTAATGTACATGGTAGTATTTTTATTAATTTATTTTTATGTTTATATTTTGTTAGAAATATTACATAAAGAATCTAATTCATCCAATAAACGTGGTTCTCATTTTAATACATTTCAGTCAAAGAAAGGTAAAACAATTGGCTTTATTATTTTTTCTCATAATTAATTAATATTTTTAACAAATTTGGAAAAATATGTTTTCACAACACTCACACATATGAAATACGATATAAACAATATGATGAATGTCATTAATGTTACACACAGAAATGTTGAAACATTAATGAATACTATTTCTGGACCATCTATAAATAACTTAATATTGGCTAATTCTGATGTCGATTTAGATTCCTTATTTCCAATTAATAATGAAGAACAACAATGAATGAACAACTTTCAAACATTGAATCTAAAATTATTCAAGAACCCAAATTCAGAAATACTTTGGTAATATTTTAATCATTTCTTTCACATTATTATTATTTACAACGATTTAACAGTTCTTTAAATTTAATAGAATAAATAGCTTTGTCCAAAATTATTTAATATTCAGTATTGTACATACATATTTATAATTTATGTTTAATTCTTCCTGTATTTAAATAAATAATATATATGATGTGTGTGTGTGTGTGTGTGTGTGTGTATGTGTTTTGTGGTTACAAAGACTTATACAGGACACTTAGCCTTATTTATTATCAAAATTATGTTTTTTTTTTAAATTGTATACAGGCTAGACATGATTACAACGTTATTTACTTTAACTTTAGGATTAAAAAGAATAAATTGTTTAGTAATCATTACATAAACCTAATGTTTAAATAAATGTGCCATTAAAAGAAAATTGAGTATTTTGTTTTACTGTTTATTTTTAGGTTTCAAAATTGTCTCTAATTGCAGTAGCCACCAATTTAGGCCATAGCATTCGTAGAATGATGGCAAGAATGTTTGATGATGAACTTCTTATTTCTTATTCTCTTATTGGATTTAAAAAAAAAAACCTTTCACAAAATTGATGTTATATCGTGTATTAATAGGTAATATTTTAATAATTAATTGGTTTTCAATAAATAAAACAATTTATTTAAGACTATAATTTATATATATTTAAAATATGTTTAAGATTCATTAAGAATGCATATCAAATACAAGATGGTCACAGAGAAAGAAATTGAAGTACCACTTGGTATATGGTTAGCACATGCACGATTCAGAATGCAACCAAAAGAAGAAATATAACTATGTATTTGTATTTGATGTTGAATAAATATAATTTATTAAATATATTTTTTGGTTAAATTTTTGGTCATAATTATAAACATTTAATTATGATTATTATGTTATCATAATTACATAAACATTTTGAATTTCTAAAAATAATTTACAATTTAGTAACAATTTTAGTTTTTGAAAATATTTTATAGAATACACTATAAAAGGAATATTTTTAAATTTACTAAAATTAATGATTTTAGAATATTATGCTAATAACATTGTATATATACTATTTTGATAATATCACAGTAATTTTATAAATGTAATATTCCTTTAATATTATATCGTAATATTCTCAGAATATGAAATTTGTGGACAAAAAATTTTCTGAGAACATTATGAGAACATTTAAAAAGATTTAGGGGACTTTTTGAGAATATTTATTGAAATTAAATATTTTTTACATAACATTTTAAGAATATATTTTTGCTATCTGGGATATCGGTGAAAAAAACGCAAGCGGCATTTAAAAATGTATAATACGTATATGCGAGTTTTACAACGTAGGTATTACACATTGACAGGAAAAACAAAAAATAAATATACGCGTGTCCCGCGATTAATAATCTTATTTCGTTCTCACTCGACGTGCGATTGAACTAACTCCAAGAACTGAACAAATTGGGTACACACTAAATAAAATTCAAAGTCGCTTCTAATTAAAACATATGACATATTTTAAACTTCAGTTGTTTCGTGTTTTCATTGATTCCCTATGAAGAAAAATTGTTCGAATATAAAATTATAATTTAAGCGTTTCCAAAGAGTTCATAAATAGCGCATATATTACACAAATTAATAAACAAACTACAACTCTATTGCCTAGTTGATATTGACGACGTAAACAACATTATTTAGTTTTTTTATTCGCGTTTCAGTTCATTGACAATATTTTCATTGCATGTCACTATTACTATCCAAACGATTCAAGATGATTGTAGTACTGAAAAATATGCGTGCTTTGACGTTAAACAGCATTAAACGTTATTATGCTGCGAACAGTAATAAAATTGTTTCATCAATAACCGAGGTGAAAACAAAAGCTCCTCAGTCAGATGAGAAAATACGGACGATTATTTCTAGAAAAATAGGAGAATACCAAGAATTAATGAGGACTCAGACACCCGAAAAAGTAAATGTAGATAAACAAATCAAAATCATTGAGTCTAGACTGAAGAAAACCTATGGGTTTAATATGGACGAAGATCCATCTGTTTTTCCAACATTCAAATTTGACGAACCGGAAATCGATAATCAGATTGATTACAACAAAACACGAAAATAAGATTCATTATGAAATTTATATAAATATATAATAGTTTATTAACAATATTTCCCTGCGGTTGGGGATAAGAATTCACCTGCGGCAGTCCATGCCAGTCGTAAAAGGCGACCAAACAATGGGCAGCAGCGTTGTTTGTATCAAGTATGGATTTATTCAAAACAAGACAAAAAGCAGTATAGTCTAAAATAAAAGGGGTGAACTATTAATTAATACGGAGGATATAAGTGATAGATGGAAACAATATATCGAAGAATTATATAATGGAGAATGCGTCACAGAAGAATCTGATTATATCGATCAAAAAGAGGAAGTAGGAATAGACTTCAAAGGACCATCGATCATTAGGGAGGAATTTGACATTGCATTAGAACAACTTAAAAACAATAAGGCAACAGGATCGGATTGAATGAAAAGCGAATTATTGAATAGCGCAGACGAAGAAGTGAAAAAGTTAATTTATGAAAAGATACAAGATTGTTATATATTTCAGGAAATTGACCAATCGATTTTACAATTAGCAAACTAGTCATGATTCCGAAAAAAGGTAATGCGACAGACTGCACTAATTATAGGACTTTATCTTTAATATCGCATACATCGAAAATATATATATATATTGAGAGATACACACACGTAAGAAAAAACGAAAACTATATAAAATAAATACACCCAATGCTTTCGTAGATACGTCTGTTTACAGACATTCGGATCGGTGACTCGGCGCCTGTTCGCCATCACTCACGACAACATCAGGTTGTCGGGACGGCTGATGGACCACGAGCAGCGAAACGGTAACGACGGCGGCAAAACCAAAGACAGCGATGGCAACTCGGACGAGTTCCCGTCGTTCATGACGCCGCTGATGTTTCCAGATTAAACAAAAGTCAAAAAATCGATTAACTCTAAACTCGTGGATATCCAGTTTTATAAAAATAATATCTACTTATATAATATAGTCGTCGATTCGTGTTACACGATCGATAATTAGCGTATTAGAAAAAAAAAATATTGTTTCGTGTATAATATGAATAAATAAACATATCTTTGTAATTTCGCGAACGACAATTAAAAAAGCAATAATAATAATCTAATCCTTTTTACCGCGCACGTTATGCAGGTGAGACAGTTCGCGGTAGAACTGGTATACAACTGTAGAACGTCCGACGAAGTGAAGACGTTGTTGCGGAACCGGAACGGGTGCGAGTTTAGAGGACGGTTTCCGTACCCGAGGCTGATGACGGCTATGGACAAAGAGCAAAAGGAGTTCGTGGCGCACACCAACGTTCAACAGGTGCTGAAATCGGTTTGGATCGGCGATTGGATCGAGTGGAAATCGTTCTCGTCATTCCACCAATGCTTTTACCCGGTGTGGAGGTTCATCATGAGTAGGATAAAAAAGGCGGTTCTGGCACAAGGGCGATCCTCCGAATCCTCCGCCCTAGATTCTTATCAGTTATTATCTCTTATCAGTGTTCTTATCACTATTTCGTCTCTTATCACGTGTTTTTATCACTGGCTTCACTCCTTATCACCGTTTTTATCATTATTTTTATCTCTTATCAGTGGTATTATCTCTTATCACGCGATTTATAAAATAGAGCCCTATGCTCTTATCTCTTATCACAATATTTTTAAAATAGAGCCCTACGTTCTTATCTCTTATCACAATACTTTTAAAATAGAGCCCTACGTTCTTATCACTGATATTATCAATAGTCTTATCATTTCCCTATACTATAACACGGCCGCCCGATCCTCCCAATATATCTTATCATTTCCCTATACTATAACACGGCCGCCCGATCCTCCCAATATATTTTATCATTTCCCTATACTACAACACGGCCGCCCGATCCTCCCAATATATCTTATCATTTCCCTATACTATAACACGGCCGCCCGATCCTCCCAATATATCTTATCATTTCCCTATACTATAACACGGCCGCCCGATCCTCCCAATATATCTTATCATTTCCCTATACTACAACACGGCCGCCCGATCCTCCCAATATATTTTACCTTTTCCCTATACTATAACACGGCCGCCCGATCCTCCCAATATATGTTATCATTTCCCTATACTACAACACGGCCGCCCGATCCTCCCAATATATCTTATCATTTCCCTATACTATAACACGGCCGCCCGATCCTCCCAATATATCTTATCATTTCCCTATACTACAACACGGCCGCCCGATCCTCCCAATATATTTTACCTTTTCCCTATACTATAACACGGCCGCCCGATCCTCCCAATATATGTTATCATTTCCCTATACTACAACACGGCCGCCCGATCCTCCCAATATATCTTATCATTTCCCTATACTACAAAACGGCCGCCCGATCCTCCCAATATATCTTATCATTTCCCTATACTATAACACGGCCGCCCGACCCTCCCAATATATTTTACCATTTCCCTATACTATAACACGGCCGCCCGATCCTCCCAATATATTTTATCAATTCCCTATACTACGACAGTCGGTATACTTAACCCATATATCCCCCCCCCCCCTTGTTGTATGTGTATTATTCTTATATTACACTACGAATAGGTTTGACTATATATACGTATAGTAATAAACTTATTGTAAGAGGGGAGCAAAATGAAAATATCGATCCGTGATATATAATTGTTCGTTGTCTGCATTTAGTCTCGCGTTATTCTCTGACTGCTAAACACGTTTATTTTAAAGTGTATAACTTATTTTACTACTATGGCCGGCTCAATTGAAGCGAATAAAGAAGTCTACAAGAAACAATTATACAAGTACGTCGCACCAGCACCGCCTACCCAGCTCATCGACTCGTCTGTTTTTGTAATAAACTTTACTGAACGTAAATTTATTCACATTGGAATCGATCCGGTAAACCAATTCAATGTTATGGTGCACATTATTACACCCTCGAGATATATTAGCATAAATACTGATTTTCTAAGACGTATATTCGCGTTGATGGGCAATATTCTTTCGTTTATATTAGACCCGCCGCAAACAGCTAAAAGACAAATATTTTTAAGTACTAATGATATCGTATTATCAAGCATGATTTATCGCGGCGAAAACATGCTTGTTATAGAATCAAAAATTCAAGATGGGTGTCGCGTATTACTCGATCGAAAAGATCTGATGCGCTTTCAATATCTGGAATGGTGTATTCACGAAGTTATAATACGTAAAACGAAAATAATTTCACCATTGGTTTCTTTACAATTTAAAGAAATGTCATCGTATTTAAAGTCGCACATTAACCCGGAAAAAACGATCACAAAAGAAGAAATGACTAATTTTATCAAAGGCGTTAATGATGAATTAATTATTAATAATATATCAAAGTATGAGCAAAACTATGTTTGCCAAATAAAATTATATGCCTCGGAACAACTGTCAATCAGCGCGATGTCGGATTACGTGCACGATTTAAAGGTAATTATTTACTCTCATTTAAAAATATTTTACTATGCTAATTTAGTTTTATTATTTTTAGCCGTATAACGATGGATGCGATTCAATGTATTTAACTACACCTATGAATTATTATGAGAAAATGAATATAGTTTCGCCTTTAATGAAACAATCCGAATCCGAGGTAATACGAAATAATTTTACTTATAATATTATATGAAAACTTATTCCAATTGTTTTTATTAGCACTATGATCAGTATGATGGACCCTTAAGAATAATTTCACCGCCTTCATCGCCAAACTTTTTATCACAAACGCGAGCCGAGGACGAGAACGAATCAGAGATGCGTGCTGAAGACGAGAACGATGGACCGACAATATTTAATTTATATAAAATACCGCAACCATCACCACCACCATCCCCTATCGATTTTTATCAGCCGTCTCAACGGAAAACTTGGTGCAAATTTAAATAATTCAATGTACAAAATACCATTACATAACATTTATTAAAATAAATGACGTTTTATTTTATTAAACAAAACATTTTTTCTCTTTTATTTACACATGAATATTAAATAATAATATCTGTCTATTACGTGACCCGTTTAACAATTTTCGGTATAGCTACATATTCGTACACATACGTGTGTTAATGAGTAATTTTCGAATCGTGAAAAATAATATTCTGGGTGAGAATCGAACTGGATATACTTTATACGTATATTTTTCCAGTCGGAGTCTCACACCATTGCTAATATATGTGGAAAGTAATGTATATAATACCAATAATGTTTATAATTAATATAATGACACACGTAAATTATATGTAATGATCGTTATTTAAAAACAAATATACATATATGAAATATGCTCGTATTCTTACATCGGGCATTAAATATATATTTGCCATATATAGTGTCAACGAAATTTATATCTATTGTTATACGTAAAATACGAGAAATCGATTTATATTATTGTCATACCTATAAGTATTAACACATACATGAAATTAATATATTATATACACATATATAGGACGGGAATGCCAATATGTTTGCAACAAGCATAATTAAAATACGTTTACAATAATATCACAATATATGTATCGTATTTAGAAAAAAATAAAATTGCTAAGAAAACAGTTATTAACTGCTGTGCACTATATATGGCTAATATATATATATTTAATGGTCTATGTAAAAATACGAGCAAATCCATTTATATCGTATATCGAAATTTAGACGTTATTAATAAATACATTAAAATATTAACACATATATATATTAAACAATTTAATACCATCATTATTCTTATTTTTCGTGCAAGAGGAGAAAACTAATTCCGAATATAATGCTCACCCTCACTTATTAATTGTTAAAATGTGTCTATATAAGGCGATATTGTCATTATTTCAAAATCAGTACGTTTCTAAATTTCGACACTGTATCAAGACCTACCCAGGCAGACTTGAGCAGTAGCATTTAGAAACGTAATTTTATTTTTTGACTTGTGATTTTTTCTGTGTTTTCTTGCGTGCTACGTATATATATATATTTTTCATCACCATGTTTAATTGTGAATTATGTACAAAAGTGTTTACCGTAAAAAGCAATATGCTTAGACATTTCAAAACTCACGACGGATCTGGATTTCCATGTGGCGATTGTTCAGAAATGTTCACTCGAAGAGATAATTTAGCCAGGCATGTCCAGAAAAAACACGGTGAGTAAATATTATTTATTAGGATTATAGAGTTGTTAATTTAGCATTCTTATATGCACGATTAGTAATATTCATACAAATAATTGATATTTATTATTAATTTTTCTTATATCGTCTGTATCTAAATGTTTATTCTCAAATTATTTACTGTGTTAAATGTAATCGAGCGTGTATTTTAATAAATAATTATTTTATTAGGTTTGAAAAAATGTAGTTTGGGATATAATTCGGCTATGGGCATTAGGGTCGATCAGGAGACAGGTATATATAAATATATATATATTTTTTTTTCTTAATATAAAATATTATAATTTAAAAATAATTATATTACATTAGGTCCGCTACCAATTGCTATGGCATCTACTTCGAATTCGCCACCGCCGTCTATGAATAATCGAGCACCTGCAGTGACTAAGTGCACGGGGGGTAAACTCGTTAATACTTTTTCTCGTAGCGTAGTTAAACGTAAGAAGCCTAGGTTAGATTTAGCGAATAGTCCGGGCTTTATCGAAATAGATTCGTCGTTCAATCGAACAATAGTTTGGTATTATCGGAGAAATACCGAAAACGTTTCAAATTACGATACGTTTTTAAATTCGATAAAGTCAGAATTATGCGATAAATTGAGCTACTGCGCTGGTCTTCACCCAATAAAATACAATCTGAAATTGGAGGCAGTGTATAATATCCCTAACGTAGAATCCTCTCTTGAGAATAGAGCGTTTAAGACGTCAGCGAGAGAGGTTTTTTCTGCTAGTGATATTAACGCAATGGTCGATGAGGATTTC
The DNA here is from genome assembly GCA_032441825.1 of Chaetogeoica ovagalla. Taxonomy (NCBI): domain Eukaryota; kingdom Metazoa; phylum Arthropoda; class Insecta; order Hemiptera; family Aphididae; genus Chaetogeoica; species Chaetogeoica ovagalla. The sequence goes on from CM063723.1 coordinate 9,682,140, forward strand.
TCATTGCTTTTAGCTGAGGAAGACACGTACACGGGAAAAGGTAGCGGGTTTACCTTAACATGCATCGATGGTTTACTACTCGGTGTATATAAGTATACTCCGTTAGGTGGGGGCTCGTATATCCCGCTTCCCAACAGTATAGCTATGAAAAAGGCGGTGATAAACCCGAATAACACGGATGAGAAATGCTTTAAGTGGGCGATTCTTTCACGACACGCAGTGGCGGTCAAACGGGGGGGGATGAGGGGGATATATCCCCCCCCATGATATTTTTGTTATTACGTATTATTTTTAACAATATACCGTTTATTACCTATTTATTAATAATAATAAAAAAATATAATATTGTACCTAGATAATTTTTGTTTACAATAATCTGATAAAACTTTATTATTATCTGTGGATAAAACTATTCACAAATTTTGATATCAATCTTTTTTGTGATAACCTTTCTGTGATAATATTATACTTCTATATTATGCACAGATTTCTATATCTGTGATATTATGTAAGGTTTTTCAGTGTTATTGAAGTTGCCAGTAACCAAAAGCTACTGTTGGTTCAGTCATAATGATAATACCCAGAATTCTTATCAATTTTTAATGTTTACCGACTATTTATATTTTTAGTTGTTCATCAGTTATAAGTAATTTTTGTTCTGGTTTTGGTTTCGTTATTTGTGTAGTGTTTATAATGTCTAAATCTAAAATAACCAACTACTTTGATGTTGCAAGTAGCTCTAAACGATTATCGGACAATGATTTGAAGTCAATTCAACCAAAAAAGTCATGTGTCAATGTGACTTTTACCGAAAATGAAGTTATGGTAATAACATTTATTTTTATTGTTGCTAAATGTTTTTGAAATGAGGAAATATCAATTTATATATTGTATTAGGTTGTTGGTTTCAATAAAAATGACATTGGTTCATACATTAATTGTTCCTTAACTGATTTTGATAAACACTTGGTAAGAATTACAATTTTATTTATTAATTCTCTAATGAATAAGTTAGTATTTACATACCTATGCATGATTTATAATTTAATTTTTTTTTAATTATAGATAATATAAATATTATTTTATAAAATAAGTGCTTGTCATTAATATCATTAGTATAATATGTGTACATATAGGTACAGCAACAGCATTATATTTTTATAATTTGAAATATGTATTTAGATTCTTAAAGATGTGTGGATACCTCCATCCACATTTACATTCCCATTATTAGATTGTAATGCTAAAAGAGGCTTAAAATTCAAACATCATTGGCTGAATGCTTATAGTTGGCTGGCATATTCTGAAAAATGTCAAGGTGCTTTTTGCAAATACTGTGTTGTTTTCTCCAGAACTGGTGGTGTTGGTAATCAAAAACTAGGTACTCTTGTATTGGATGCTTTTAAAAACTACAAGAAGGCTATAGAAGTATGTACATTTATAAACAAGTATATTGTTCATAGTAACGTGTAATTTTTCAAAATTTTGATAGGTGTTTAAGAAACATGAAAATTCAGAATACCACAAAACTGCGCTTCTAAACGCTGATCACTTTTTAAACATTTATTTAAATAAAAGTTCTTTAATTATAAACCGCATTATTAGTGAAAGGTGCTTACTGCTTCAAAATATATATTTTTAAATTTAAATTTAATTTATTTATATACTATATATATTATTGTTAGAAATATATTTCTCAACTTTATGTATAGAACTAGACAGATTGAAGAAAATCGAAAGCGTTTGATTCCAATCATTGAGTGTGTTATGCTATGTGGTCAACAGGAAATAGCTTTAAGAGGCCACAGGGATTATGGACCACTTTGTTTTAGTGGTATGTTCAATATTAAATAAATTACAACTCTTTAAGACTTGAGTAGAGATAAAGAAAACTATACCTACACCAAAAATTTGTATTTTATTATTTTTCTACACAATTTAATAAGAGTAAATAAAATACTGAATGTTGCAGTAAGTATTTTATTTATATTTTGTAGATGAATCAAAACAAAATGAAGGCAATTTCCGTGCAATATTAAAATATAAAGCGAAAGATACAGATTATATGAAATCATACTTAGAAACAGATTCTAAAAATAAATATATTAGTAATCGAACACAAAATGAGATAATAGACACATGTGGAAATGTTATTTTAAACAAAATTGTGAAAAAGGTTAATGAATCAGGATTTTTTTCAGTATTAGTTGATGAGACTACTGATGTTTCTGTTAAAGAACAACTCACAATTTGTGTGAGATATTTAAGTGGATCTGGTGAAAATATCTGCATGAATGAAAGTTTTTTAAAATTTATTGAAGTTGATAGTTTGACTGGAAAAATCTAGCTTCAGTTATTCTTAATGGTAATAATGAAAACAATATTTTGTTTTATTATACACAAATTAATCCTTATAAACAAATTAATGTGCATGTAAATTATTTTTAATTTTAAGGTTTGAATGATTGTGGCATTGATTGTAATAATATAGTAGGCCAAGGTTATGATGGTGCAAATAATATGTCTGGACATCTAAATGGAGTTCAAGCTATTATAAGGGCTACATACCCTAAAGCATTGTATGTGCATTGTGTTGCTCATAGCCTTAATTTAGTTGTTTCTAAAGCTAGTAGTATTCAGCCTATTAGAAATTGCTTGGGCATTGTAGAAAAAATATATTGCTTTTTTAATTCGCCTAAACGCAAAAATATGCTTTTAAAGAAGATTGATGAAAGTGATTTAGATCCAAATGTAAAAACCTTGAAACGATTGTGCAACAAGATGGGTTCAGAGATATGAATCTATAAACGATTTCATTGAACTTTTTCGCTTTGTAGTAGTGTCTTTAGAAGAAATATCTGACTGGAAAGATACTTCTGCAACAGACGCTTCTATTTTAATTAAAGCGCTTGATTCGGAATTTTTAGTGTCACTTCAAGTTGTAAATGTAAACAGTGAACCTTTTTATTTTATATTTTATTTCTAAAATTTTTTCATAAAAAACTTAAATGTATATATTATTTTTAGGTATTATTTTCTTATACTTTACCACTGTGTAAATTGTTACAAAGTAGAGGAATTGACTTGAAAGAAGCTATAGGTCTTGCAGATGATAATGTTACAGTTCTTAAAAACTTAAGAGCTAATATTAATATAGAGTTTAATAAAATGTTTAAAAAATCACAGGTAATACCTTAGATTCACTTTTATGAAGATAAATAATTATATTTAAATTTGAAAGTATAACATTTTAGCTACAAAACATTTACATTTTAAATTTTATTTATTTTAATATTTGGTAAGGAAATGGCTGAATTCTTGGATTTTAGTATAAAAATTAAACGGATTAGCAAGAGACAAACATACAGAGATAATCCAACTATAAATAATGATGGTTGTATGCCTGATCCAGAACAGTATTATCGATTATCTATATGTATCCCTTATATTGATTTCTTTATTAATCAATTAGAAGAAAGGTTTTTGGCTCACAGAAGAATTTTTAAAGGTTTGTTTCTATAAATAATAGGTAGCTTTAATATATATAAAACCAAATAACTAAATAAAACTTAACAATTATTTTTAAGGTTTCCAATGTTTATTTTTAAATGATAACATTTCTGAAGAATTTGATGAGCTAGTAAACTTCTACCTTTTAACTAATGTTCAAACTGCAAGAGCAGAACTTCAGTTATGGAAAACAAAACTTTCACGCACAGGGAATTCACCTAAAACTGGACTTGAAGCTATTAAGATCTGTAATAATGAATTATTTCCTAATGTGTACAAATTATTACAAATATTTTGTACGCTCCCAGTATCCACATCCGAACCAGAAAGGATGTTTTCATGCCTAAAAAGGTTGAAAACGTATTTAAGAAATACTATGATTGAGGTAAATACTTAATTATAATTAGAAAAAAAATTTAAACATAAAGCATTTTTATTCTATAATGTTAAATTAAAAACATGTTTCATATAATATTTTAATATTTATCAATTGTTTAATTATGTTATTTTAGAGTCGTCTTAATGGCTTGACCACAATGGCTGTACATCGTGGGTTCATAAATATAACACCAGATGAAATACTAAATGAACTTGCAAAAAAAAATAGAAAACTAGATTTAATAATTTAATAATTTTATACAATGTTATTAATATTACCTATCGATTAAACATATTTTTCAGTTTGTATTTTATATCCTTAAATTATGACTTATATTTTCAATTGTTAAATTTTATGTTAAAAAATCAGGATTATCCCCCCCCAAGACAAAATCATTTGACCGCCACAGACGACACGTTACTGGCGCAAATATCCAGCGTGTAGGAAAAAATTACTTTTGTCATGAAGGGAAATATAATTTTTCGGGAATAAGTTTCCCAACACCGCTAGATGACATTAATATTTTTGAAAATAATAATACTCATGTATCTATTAATGTATACGGGCTGAAAAAAAAATTTCAGCCGCCGAAAAAATTTTATGATTATATAGTTTACCCTATAAAAGTTGTTAAAGAGGAAAAATCGGTACATTTCGATATATTGTATATCTCGGACAACAACAAATCGCATTATGCATATATTTCTAATTTATCCCGTCTAGTTCGTACGCAGAAAACTCGACATGAAAAACATATATATATTTGTAAACTGTGCTTTACAAGTTTTGATAACGAACCAAAAAAATTTAAATTGCGAGGACAAGCTGCTTTTGATGCGCATAAACGTATTTGCGGTATTCACAAACCAATATTGCCCGTTTTGCCCAAGGAAGGCGAAACAACGAGTTTCGAAGCGTGGAATAAGACGATACGACACCCATTTGTCATTTATGCCGATTTTGAAGCGATCCTGAAAAAAACAAGTAAACAGCATGGCAATAGTACGGAGGAAATTCAAACTCATCACCCGATGAGCTACGGGTATTTGATTAAACCATCGAATGATGTGCCGAAAGAGTTATTGGAGCGTTTTGACATACCAACGGATCCGATAATTTTTCGTGGGTCCATACATTCGGACGAAGTGGCGAAAAAGTTTATGGCGGATATGTCAAGCGTTTCAGAAAAATATATAATCTCTTAAAAACAAATGTACCAATAAATATGAGCGATGAGCAAGGGCGAATTCACCAAGAAAAAACCGAGTGTGATTTGTGTAAGTCAGGTTTCACGAATGATAATAAAAAAGTGGCCGACCACGATTATTTGTCCGGTAAATTTAGATACACTTTATGTAACAAGTGTAATCTCAAATTACAGAAAATTAATTTTGTGCCCTGCTTTCTTCATAATTTAACAAATTATGACGCACATTTTATAATAACAGAGTTAGGATACGACGCAAAAAGAATTAGCGTTATACCGAACTCTGAAGAAAAATTCATATCTTTTTCAAAATATATAAATAATGAATTTTCTATTAGATTTATCGACACCAACCGTTTCATGTCATCGAGTTTGTCTAGTCTTGCGGTAAATCTCAGAACGGACGATTTCCGAAATTTCCGTGAGACGCGAAAAGTATTTATAAGCCCAGATATGAGTCTTGTTACACGTAAGGGGGTTTACCCGTATCAATATACGGATTGTTGGGATAGATTAGACGAACATAGTTTACCGGAAAAAGAGAAATTCTATAATAACCTATCAGAATGCGGCATAAATAACGATGAATACGAACACGCGAAAAAAGTGTGGGACCATTTCCAGTGTAAGACACTTGGAGAATACAGCGACTTATATCTGAAAATAGACGTTTTACTACTGGCAGACGTTTTTGAAAATTTCCGTGATATATGTATTTCAACATATCATCTAGACCCGTCATATTACTATACAGCGCCCGGGTTTAGTTTCGATTGCATGTTGAAATATACAAAAATAAAATTGGAGCTTTTAACAGACTACGACATGGTGCTAATGCTCGAAAAAGGTATAATATATAATTTTATTATAATTATTTAAAATATATATCTAATTATTTAAATTATAGGCATCCGAGGAGGACTTACTCAGGCGAGCATGCGCCATGCGAAAGCCAACAATTTTAAGACGCCGGATTACGACAACACAAAACCAAATTCATGGCTTATATATCAAGATTGTAATTTTAAAATATATATGTTATTGTATGTCTATATTAATATATTAATAATCTTAAAATATAGGTAATAACTTGTATGGCTGGGCAATGAGCCAGTACATGCCTTACGGCGGGTTTAAGTGGGTGGAGCCATCGCTTAAGGGCTTACACACTTTAACGGATAAGTCACCTATCGGGCGTATATACGAGGTAGATATAACATATCCAAATCATCTGCATGACGAGCACAGTGATCTGCCGTTCCTCCCGTGCAATGAGATACCTCCGGGGTCAAAAATTAAAAAATTAATGGCGACGTTTAATAAGAAAGATCGGTATGTCATACATTACGCAAATTTAAAGCAGGCTATTGCCCATGGATTGAGAGTTGAAAAAGTAAATATATATATATTTATTTTTTTATTTTTATTTTTATAAAATGCTATTTATTAAATATAGGTACATCGAGTTTTGGAATTCAAACAATCGCCATGGCTATCGCGATATATCGCTCTTAACACGGAAATGCGGAAAAAAGCCAACAACGATTTTGAGAAGGACTTTTTTAAACTTATGAATAACGCGGTGTTTGGTATGTTCGAAAATATATTTCTTACACTAATATAAAACATTAATTCACTATTATTTTCACAGGTAAAACGATGGAATGCGTTAGAAAGCGAATGGCTCTGGAATTGGTTTCTTCTGTACAGCGAATACAGAAACTTATAAATCGGCCGACTTTTAAATATTGTATCCATTATAGCGAAAACTTGGCCGCAGTTTCGCACCATAATAAAATTATTAAATTCGATAAGCCCATCTATATCGGTTTTGCGGTGTTAGATATATCGAAAACTTTAATGTACGATTATCACTACAATACCATGAAACGACATTATAAAAAAGATATTAACTTAATGTATACTGACACAGGTGCGTTATATATATTTTATTATTATTATTATTAATATTATTATTATTGTTTCAGACTCGTTGGTCTATCATGTGAAAACTAACGATTTTTACAATGACTTGTTAAATAGTCCAGATTTATTAGCCCGTATGGATTTATCAAATCTACCACGAGATCACCCCTGTTACAATGATTCGCATAAAAAAGTTCCGGGTCTGTTTTCTGACGAAACAGATGGTCGTACAATGTACGAATTTGTAGCACTACGCGCAAAATCGTATGCTTATAATATAGAGGGTATTGAAAAGATCACTGCCAAGGGGATTAGAAGGCATGTTATTAAAAACCATATGACCCTGGAGCATCACAAGATGTGTTTATTTGCCCCCGATGCTGGTGAAGAAGGTACAGATGACGATGGTAGCAATGAATATCCGATATATTCTACTAATATATCGATACGATCCTTTAAACATCAGGTGAAGACTATTAAATGTTCGAAATTGACATACAACAGTTTTGATAACAAACGGGTTACGTTTAAAAACCATATTCATTCTGTTCCGTATGGACACTATAAAATTCCGTAAGTTTCAAATTATGTTATTATATTATATCGAATTATAAATTACTTTTGTTATTTTACAGCGAATTGTCCGAAGCCGGTGATATTTAGCGGACCTATCCAAGTCGAGGAGTGATTGTTTTTAAAATATTTATTATATATTTTTTTTCCTGATATAATAAAATATGTTGCAGATATTTTATTATTATTATTAACAATATATTATATTTTCTTGTAAATATATTTGTTCTCCTATATTTATCACATTTTATATTCATTTTTATTAAATAATATATAATGAAAAAAAGGTGATGAAATAATTAAAACGTATAATTATTAAATACTAAATTAATTTTTATTCAAAAAAATAAATATATCAACATAAATAATTTAAATATTATTTATAAACCATTTTCGTAATACAAAAACTTTATAAAATGTACAATGTTTGGGGTTTAAATTCATATGAAAAATACAACAAGGTAGTCCGTCCTCGATGCACAATTGATCTAATCTGGGGCAACCAAGCTCTTCAATATTGATAACAGTAACATGTGGAATGAAGTCGGAAATAATTTTTTGTTTTTGTTCTCCTTTGACGTATATGTGTTGAAAGCTCAACGAATTTAGTATTCTGTCTATTTCTTCATATTCAACATCGCCGTATTCCATTGAGAGATCATGATAATGCTGTTCAAGCCATTTATTTGTTCTTTGACTCTTTGCGTCTTGTGTTTTGTTGCAGTGTTTAAAAATCCAGTGTTGAGCCGACCAAGTGTCGGTATCGATAACCGACATTTCCTTAATGAGGTATTTTGAGTTTGTGTCAAGAACACATTGAATATCTAATATAGCCGACATCGCACGTCTTTCTCTTTACGTAACCACGCGAGTACTAAATGTTTATTGGAATATAACGATGACATAATGTTATTGTTGAACATTAGAAAAGTGTTTACTGTCCGTTATGAAAACCTCGACAGAGTTTACGCGCGAATTTAGTTCAGCTGCTTTTCTCTACGTGATGTAAACGAAATTCTATTCGTTCTTTAAAATTTTCCATATCGCTTCGTAATTTACTAATTTCAGAATTAAAATTATTAGTTATATTTTGTATTTTTCCTCGAGTTTAATATTTTCCAATTTAAAATTTTCATTAATGCTTTGTAATTTACTATTTTCGATATTAAAACTATTAGTCACATTTTTTACATTTTCTTCTAACTTATTAATAATATCTTTTTGCACATCTAATGTTTGATTATTTATCAATACATGGGATTTAAGTACCTTGTAAGATTCTTGAATTTGAGCGATAGTTTTATTTCCGCGCGCATTGTTCGAGTTGTTAAATACGTCCATTACGTATGACTTCGTATTCAATACTGTGATTATAATTTGAGATCACTAGCTTTTATCCAACTATTATGTGATTTATCGAAACCCAGCCACTTGACGAATATTTTGTTACCTTTTTTACATATAATTTTTTCAATCAGATAATCGTTGGGATAACGTGTTTTAGATAATTCTTCGCTATAAAAACATCCAATCACGGGTCCCCCGGCATAATCTTCTAATTGATAAGTAATGGGTAATGTTTTATTAATTTTTACAATTTTAAATACTTCCGAAGACCAGTTGGCCAAATATCCTTTTGTAAATACGCCTTTCTGTGTACTAATACGTACTTTGTCGTTTATTTTAAATTTAATTTTTCTATTTACGATATTACGTTGTTTCAATACAATCAATGACGGGTTTGCGTCGGCTTGTATAGGTGTCATTCCAATGGATCTATGCTTAGACTTGTTATACTCGTCTATTAACATTGGTAATATAAATATCCAATTATGCGAACCCCTAGCTGTAAACTCTCTATACATTAGTGATTTTAACGTGCGATTAAATCGTTCGACGATACACGCTTTTATAGTACTATAAGTCGAATATTTCTTAACGTTATATTTTGTCATTAACTTATCAAATGTCGCGTTGTAAAATTCTTTACCATTATCGAGTTGCAATAATCTAGGCGAGTGGTTAATTAATAGTTTTGACATTGCATTGGCAACTTCGGGTCCTGTTTTCGATTTAAGCGGTATAGCCCACGCGAATTTTGTAAAACAATCGATTACGCATAATATATATTTGAATCCTTTATTTTGTTTTGAATACTGTATCATTTCTACCAAGTCGGCTTGCCATAAATCGTTTTTGCCGTACACATTGACTTTACGTCTAACATAATTTTTTCTAGATGGTTTATGTAATTCAAACGCGATTTCACGTTTAGACATTAGGTATTTGTTTTATTAAACCCGCTTCCAGTAGTTCTTCGAAAATCGAAAGAATTTCATTGGATACGCCAGTGTTACCTGCGGCTTGTGATGATAATAAAAGTCTTAATCTATCGACAAGCTCGTTTGGATCGTCCCAATACACTAAGTTATGCTTTTGAATTGTCATGGAAAGTCCACTACCAGAGGACGGAAACAATTTTACAATGATTTCTGTATATTTATTGCCACTTTTTTTAATCTTTTTTCCGTCTTGAGTCAAATGCGCAGAAGTTTGAAAAAGTATCTGTTTATATATTTCCAAGTCATATTCAGTGTAAATTGTCGAATGTTTATAAAATATTAAACGAATGAGCCCAGGTGTTAACGGGTAAGTGACGTCTTCGATAATTAACGAGTTTTTAAAGAAATTGATTTTTTTATCACCTAGAGTAATAACACCATTGGAGTAATTTAATTTAGGACCGTACGTTTTGTCTAAATCATAAGACTGAAACCAGTTGTTTATATTTTGTTCATATTGGGTATCACTCGTGTTTTCTTCTTCGAGAAAACTTTCATCTGTTTGTTTAGATTTACTTTTTTCTATATTCTGTAACGGTGTAACCGAAGAACTAGATAATTTGTTTAGTGGATCGATAATGGGCTTAAAAGTTTGTGATACTAATTGTCTAACATTGGTTTCACCGGTTTTTAAAGCATTAAATTTACGTCTGATACTATCTTTAGCTTTAACAATCTCGTTTAATATACTTTCCTCGTCCATGATTATACATTAAATGTGATCGATTTGTATGAAACGTCTTCTTATATAACGACAAACGTATCAAAACCGAGTCGATAACGTCCGTTATCACGTTCACTGTCTTTGCAAATAACGACAAAAGAAAACCTATCCCGATTCCAACACGTTGTACAAAAAAGTTTAAATTCTATAAAACTCATATCGCAAGAACAGTGTTCGTTATACGCGTGTTTTAAATTTCTCTCGTCTTGTTTAAATAATACAATTAAATTTGCATTATCACGTATTAACTGCTTGGGTACTTTCGAATAACTCTGAGCTAAATAAAATATATCTACTTTATTGTGTCTTCCACGTGAAAAATATTCTCTTATAACACCTTGGTGCTCACCGATTACGTCATCCATAACAAATACAGAATTAGGTAAGACCTTTTCAGGGGAAATGACTTTATCGTTTTCAAAAACGTAAATATATTAACTCCGTCAATATCATCAATAATTCGTTTCAATAACTGATATTTCGGTTGTTCCAACGTTTTGGCATATATATAAACGTTTTTGAATTGTAACCCGTTCTCATTTACGAGTAGAAAATAAATCAAATTTGTTTTACCGCAGCCAGAACTACCCAATATTAGTGAACGTACAGTGTTTGGAAAAAGTGGTCCGTGTCTTGATTTTACTGTACCGGGCGTATCGATGTTATAAACGGGCAATTTTCGTTCCTGTTCGATAAAGCGCATTTTTAATATAAATACAGGGTTAGTGTTATGGATCGTGTCACACGATGTCTCGTGTTCGAAAGAACAAGTCGAATAAAGGCTCGGGTGTTGTGAACTCTCTTATAAATAGTTTGCCGGTAGAACTACATTTACCGGGCTATAGGTATGATAAACAGTTTAATTAATTAATAAACGAATATAAAAATATTTTTTTATATAATATAATAGATTTTGCGGTCCGGGTACTAAATTACGAGAAAGGCTGGCACGCGGTGATCGTGGAATTAACAGTTTGGACGAATTAGCTAGAGAACACGACATAGCTTATGAAAATAGTAATTCGTTAGCCGATAGACATAAAGCAGATGAGATTTTAGAAAATCGAGCTTGGGAAGTATTCAAATCGAAGAATTCGGGATTAAAAGAAAAAGCAGCTTCTTGGTTGGTGACTACGGCTATGAAAGCTAAACGCAAGATGGGTGCGGGATGTGGTTTTAAGTTTGCTGTTAAAGCAGCTAGGAATGCGATAAAAAATAAAATCGGAGAAAAAAATGTAATGAAACTTGCCAGAACGTGTGTAGCCGCAGCGAAAAATCGGTACCAAAAAATAAGAAAATAAAAACTCCTAGAATTATACCTATACCGAAAAAGGGCGGGATGTTACCGTTAATACCGATATTTGCGGGCTTATCGGCGCTAGGCGCACTTACAGGTGGTATAGCTAACGTAGTCAAAACCGTTAACGATATGAAATCTAATAGAAACACGCCGATCCATTTGGGTAAAGGTTTATATCTATCACCGTATAAAGGTGAATCATATAAAATTGAAAAAGGTAGTGGTTTATATTTGACACCGTATAGAGGAGAAGGATTAAAAAAGAAAACCAGAAAAACGAAAAAAAACTAATTTCCACGTTACCCAATAGAGCTTTGTACGATTACGAGATTATAAAGTATGCACGCATGTTAAAAATACCTCATTTCATCGGGGTATTTTCAAGAGACAGGTTACCTCTCCGTTCTAAACGAAAAGAATCGGCTGTAGTAAATTTGGATATTGTAGGTAGTACGGGTACACATTGGGTAGCGTATAAAAAAACCGGAAGGTTAGTAGAATATTACGATAGTTTCGGTAACTTGCCGCCACCATTAGAACTACAAAATTATTTTAACGGCTGTGATATAAGCTATAATTACAAAAGACATCAGAAATATAATACTACAAACTGCGGACACTTGTGTTTGAAATTTTTATCATGTACACGATAACATTAAATGGAAATTCTTCAAATTTGGCCTGTGATTTTTCCCACCTATAGAAGTCACTAAAAACGCTACGATGTGTCTTTTAAGTTTACAAACAAATAATTCTATTCCTAACATAAACGAAAAGTGTAATAAAATAGGAATTATGCATAAAGATCCGGAAAATAACATAATAGTTGATGTGTATACAATTCCTACAGGCGCGTATGAGTTGAATGAATTGGAAGCGGTAATTAAACAAATATTATCAGATACAGAAACTACGTTTGAACTGAAAGCAAACAACAATACGTTAAAATGCGAAATGAAATGTAGTGATATTGTAAATTTTTCAATGGATAATAGTATAGCCACATTGTTAGGTTTTAAAACTGATAAAGTATATGATGCTAACGTGTGGCATCAATCGGAATCATTGGTGAATGTAACTAAAATAAACTGTATATATATTGAATCAAACTTGGTGACGGGCTCATTCAACAACGGGAGACAGTGTCATATATTGCACGAATTTTATCCAAACGTTGCGCCCGGTTATAAAATTATAGAAATTCCTAAACATTTAGTTTCGTACTCTCTAATTGTACGACAATTAATCAAATTAGTTTAGCTTTAAAAGATCAAGACGGACAATTGATCGATCTAAGAGGGGAACCTGTTTCGATTCGTCTATTAATTAAAGATAACGATGGGTTTACAATTTTGTAATATAAAAAGTGCTAAACAGCAGAAACCTGTCAGTAGCTTTAAAAACGTCAGTACGATAACACGTATAAAAAAACGCAGACATTCTATTATTATTAAAAAATTAACTAAAAACAATTTAAATTTTCTCCGCTCGATAAAAGCTCTATAATAATGGACGATAGTTATTTAAACGTAACAGACGGCTATATAGACGATTGCAGAATAACTCAAATCGAGTATCATTCATTTTTACCGTATTCGACAACAGCACTGTCCAATAACGACGAAGTATGTATTTCATTACATAACTTGGAATCGTACACTCTCCCATGTGAGAGTTATATCTATATCGAAGGAAATATCGTAAAGCCCGCAGGTTTAACTGAAAACATTCGTTTCATAAACAACGGATTGGCATTTCTTTTTTCCGAAATGAAGTATGAAATTAATGGTGTTCAAATTCAGAAACTCATTAACCCAGGTATAACTTCGACATTAAAAGGTTATTGCTCGTATAATAATACTAATATTATCGCACGTTGTAACTCTACTTGGAGTGAAGACATTGATAATTTAAACCGAGATTTTATAGAAGCAAACCAGTTCAATGGATGTATTAACCTTAAAGACTTGTTCGGATTTTGTGAGGATTATAAACGTATATTAATTAATTGTAATCAACAACTCACAATGAACAGATCGTCGTTGGACATTAATGCTATTAAATTATTTAAAACCGATAATACCATAGAATTAGATGCTGTGAAACTAAAAGACGTTAAAATAAATATTTCTAAAATATTATGGAGAATGCCTATGGTCAAAGTCAGTGATAGAGAAAAAATTACACTTTTAAAAGTGATAAACAGTCATAAACCCGTCACGTGTGCATTTAGAACGTGGGAACTATGTGAATATCCAGTTTTACCACAAAATACTACGCACTCGTGGAAAGTAAAAACATCAAACAAATTAGAAAAACCGCGATATGTAATAATAGGATTTCAAACTAATAGAAAAAATAGTAGTAATAAACCCATGTCATATTTCGACCATTGCAAGATTAAAAACTTGAAGGTTTATTTAAATTCCGATGTGTTCCCCTATGAAGATTTTCAATGTTATTTCATAAAAAATAAAATAGCTACGTTATACAAAGCTTATACAGAGTTTCAAAAATCCTATTATGGTAATGATAATGTTGCACCTTTGCTGAACAGAACCAATTTCAAAAAACACGCTCCAATCATAGTTGTCGATATGAGTAGACAAAACGATAACGTCAAGACATCCACCGTGGACCTGAGGATTGAATTTGAGGCACACGAAACGTTTACAGATGCCACATCGGCATATTGTTTAATTATACACGACCAAATTATAACTTACAGCCCCTTCAACGGGGAAGTAAGAATATTGTAAATAATTGTATAGATTAAAATTTTGAAATAAAAAAAATATTTTTTTGGTTAATAAATGTTTTTATTTTAATACATAATATGAACTATTATATTTGGTAAAAAAAATTATATAAAAGTAATCCTAGTATATTTTTTTTTTGATGTATATTTGACTTAACCTAGCGATCATTACATATAATATAAATGTTATTAAAAATATATTGGGAGGATCGGGCGGTTAGGTTATAGTATAGGGAAATGGTAAAATATATTGGGAGGATCGGGCGGCCGTGTTATAGTATAGGGAAATGATAAGGTATATTGGGAGGATCGGGCGGCCGTGTTATAGTATAGGGAAATGATAAATTATATTGGGAGGATCGGGCGGCCGTGTTATAGTATAGGGAAATGGTAAAATATATTGGGAGGATCGGGCGGCCGTGTTATAGTATAGGGAAATGATAAGATATATTGGGAGGATCGGGCGGCCGTGTTATAGTATAGGGAAATGATAAGATATATTGGGAGGATCAGGCGGCCGTGTTATAGTATAGGGAAATGGTAAAATATATTGGGAGGATCGGGCGGCCGTGTTATAGTATAGGGAAATGATAAGATATATTGGGAGGATCGGGCGGCCGTGTTATAGTATAGGGAAATGATAAGACTATTGATAATATCAGTGATAAGAACGTAGGGCTCTATTTTAAAAGTATTGTGATAAGAGATAAGAACGTAGGGCTCTATTTTAAAAATATTGTGATAAGAGATAAGAGCATAGGGCTCTATTTTATAAATCGCGTGATAAGAGATAATACCACTGATAAGAGATAAAAATAATGATAAAAACGGTGATAAGGAGTGAAGCCAGTGATAAAAACACGTGATAAGAGACGAAATAGTGATAAGAACACTGATAAGAGATAACAACTGATAAGAATCTAGGGCGGAGGATCGAGAGGATTCGGAGGATCGCCCTTGTGCCAGAACCGCCTTTTTTATCCTACTATCATGGTGCCACTTACCATAGCGCTTGGCGTGCTAGTGCCCGACTTGGCGTGGAACCAAAGCAACCGGTTGCCGATCAATCGGATGTACAACGGTCTGGTGACGTATTTGGCATTCCTGGCGCTGTTGTTCGTTCAGTCCAATTCGGACAAATATCAAATGATTAGGGGCGCTCCCCCGTCACGGTCACGTGGGCACTCACGGCCGTGTTCGTGCTGGACCATGCGGTCGACAAGATCAAACTGCGGATACTTCAAAGCTCGGAAAGTTATTTCGGTAACCCGTGGAACGTGTTTGACACGATGAAGTTGACGCTGTTCGTGACCGCGTACCTGTGTTGGATCGCGGCCAAGATCCAGCTCCACTGGATGGTCGGCGACCTGGATCGCAGGTTTTGGCACTGGGCCGAACCGCAGCTGGTGGCCGAAGGTTTGTTTGCCGTGGCCACCGTCAAGGTGTATCTGCGGCTGCTGTTCCTCTGCCAGATAAATTACTACGTCGCACAGTGGGATATTTTCGTAAAAACCTGGCCAAAATTGTATTTCTAAAAATATGGTTATGGAAATTTCTGGTAATATACTTCATGAACATTTATGAAATGGAAATCCACCACTAAGACTTTTGTTTAATTTATATTATGTGATATGCGTTATTTTTCGTTTATATTATATTTAATTCCTTGTTTTCATCTCGTTCTTAATAATTTTAATATTCTGAATTTTTATTTATTTTTTTTTTTATATATATATATATAATATTTCTCGTTTATTTCATAATTTTTGCGTTATTTTCGACTTTCTTTTAACGTATATAACGAAAATTTTCTGTTTCGACATATAAAAAATCGTTTTTTGACCGGAAAAATCTTTTTGTTACGAAACGTAAAAAGCGTGTGTATTCCCGCGTATTATTGTAAACGTAATAGAAAAAGTATTTTATTTGAACGGATATTTAATATAGTAATGTAAATAAAACATATATTTCTTTTTAATTGTACGTACATAATTCTATAAATAAATAATACATAAATATGTATCCAAACTATTGATACAAAATCAATCCCGCACACTCTGGTCTAAAAACCTAAGTTATGGATTGGCGACTTTCTTTCGTTTTCTCATTAAGACCTAATATATCTAGGAACATCACAAATTCACGACTCTGCAACGATAACATTAAGTTCGATTATCGTAATAGTAAAAAATATAATATATAATTTAATAATACATTATTTAATAAATCTCGATTTAGTTATATTATTCGTTTGAGTGTTACTTTAGCCTCTGGCATGGCATTACGCCTGTAAGCTGCTAATATCAAATAACTATTAATAAAAAAAAAGGAAGAAAAAAAAGTTGTTTAGTATGTATGTTTTTTAGCCTCTGGAATGGCATGGCGTCCTGTAAGCTAAAAATTGACAAGTATGTAAATCTTCATAGCCTCTGGCATGGCATTGTGTCCTCTAAGCTCGTGTGTGACGAATAATATAAATTTAAATACAAATATTAATTAAAAAAAATGAATAAATTAAAATTGTCAAATTATTAGTTTGGTTATATATGTATATATATATATATATATATATATACACATAGTACACTATTTACGAGTTCATATGAATATAGAGTGTTTGTCGACGCCAATTGAAAAATAGCTTAATTATGATTGTGATATACCTTTGTACATTATCGCGCCGCCGCGGTATCGGCGGTCAGATAATAAACTATATACACACACACTATATTATTATTATTATTATTATGTAATAGTCGATTTATTTTACTTATTTATAAGAGGGCAATGCCCTTGTTATTTTTGGTTTTAGTTGTTGCCGTCGTACCGTTGTCGCGAGACTATCGTCGCGTAAAGTTTTTTTTTTTTTTTTTGTTTTTTTGTTTTTACGTCTTCGCTGCCGCATACGTTTATATTATATTTGTAAAATCGTTTTGTTAAATTTATCGTAAAACTGTCGTCGTCTAATACGCTTCGTGTTTATTGTATTCCGTTAATTTTTGTAACCGTTCGAATTATATATTATAAATGTTATTCAGGTTAATGCAGCTCAAATAGCTGATTATATTATTGTAATTGTCTCTAATAGGTATTATTGGTTAAGTACGTTACTATTCACGGTTCTAATAACCGGAATTTATTATACTGTGGTCTCAAATAGACTCCTTTCCAATTTTATACGCTATCTCGTAGGTATATTACTCTTGTTTTGTTATATGTATATAGTATAGATAGCGGCTGGCCAGCGTCTGCGCACCGAGAAAAATGTGAGTTTTATTATTATACTATTATATTTCATTTATATTGTTCCCAAAAAGGTTATTTTTTAATTATTAGTCAAATTATATTTTCGTGTTGCTATGTTTTCTATTGTTTATACTTATCTATTTTTTATTTGTCAATCCTTGTTATCATTT
The DNA here is from genome assembly GCA_032441825.1 of Chaetogeoica ovagalla. Lineage (NCBI taxonomy): Eukaryota > Metazoa > Arthropoda > Insecta > Hemiptera > Aphididae > Chaetogeoica > Chaetogeoica ovagalla. The sequence goes on from CM063723.1 coordinate 9,700,275, forward strand.
TTATATATTTATTATCAATTATATTAGCAACACATAAACTAGTCATTTTGTTACCATTTTATTCGTAATTTAAGTATACACACTCGCGATATATAATCTATTCAGACACGCATTTAAATTTTGGTGGTGTCCGGGCGCGCGTAATATTAATTTACGCTCCCGGCCCGAACAGTGTGATATGAATATAGTTGATTTTATTTTTATGAAAATAAAAGCAACGTTTTTTTTTTACCCTCTTCTTTTTCATAAACTATAGGAAAGATCGTTTGCGTGATTATGGTATTTTTATACAATTTTTTTTTTGTCTAATATACAATAAAACTTACGATAGGTAGACAAGTGTCTTGCAAACGTTTTTTGACTTACTAATTTTTATATTATAATTCATAATTTTCGGAGCAATCTTTATAAAATACTAAAGTTTCGTATGTGTGACTATTGCATTTATATATATCGTATAAATATTTATTTTTTTTATTTTCAAAAAAGTGGTTCCTAAAAATAGAAAAATGCCACCTGAACGTTTTTTGTGTTATTTGCCGATTATTCATGGTTAGGTACAAGGTTTAGTTCTGTACAAACTACACAGCTCCGCCGGGTATGTGGTTCAATTTCTATGGACACCCAGCCACGTTGGCATCGTAGGCAACGAAGCTGCGGATTCTCTGGCTAAAGCCACTTCCTCCTTACACAGTCCTCATTCTATAATTCCCTGGACTGATTGTTGTGTAATACTGAGAACGCACCTCGGCCAAATGTGGTTAAGCAAATGGACAAATTTCTCCACTTGGTATAAAAATATCTCGCCCACTATTCTATCACAACAGTGGTTCCATAATATAAATCTCAGCAGAAATTTAATTTGCTCTTTCTCTCCGCTCAGATTGGGCCATACTCTACTTCCTTTCTTTTAAACTTTCTCTAAACGACTCTCCTTTCTGCACTCTCCATTCCTCTGAATCCATATGTGACATCTCCTACATCCTATTCCAATGCCCTTCCCTAAAGGTCCAACGTATAAATCTGTCCTTATTATTCGAAATATATAAGGTGCCATTAAATTCCCAGTCCATTCTTTTCTCACATCTACCTCCTATTATTTTCTCCACCATTTCCTTTTTTAGGCAGTCCGGTTTTGTTATTTAATATACATTATAAATGTCTGTGTGAAAAGTAAAAATTGTCTTTTTTCAGTATTATATGTATATATTTTTCAATTGTTGTAACTACGTATTTGTTTTTACAAAGTTCCAAATAAAAAAAATTAAAAAAAACCGTTAATAATGCGTGTGATTTGTGATACGACTCTTATCCGCGGTCTTTAACCACCATCAGCCTCAAAGAGTATACAGTATGTGCTGTACCGCGGCTCACGCATTTTCAAACAGCCAAAGAATCCATTATGTGTATAGCAAAAATCGTATGTTAATTGATATTTAAAATTAAAAAATTATAACATTAAATATGGATTATTTATTCTTTCAAATAAAAATACATCCGTTAGTACAATTTCTGAACTGTGTCACAATAAAAGTAACGACATTATTTGTATCAATCGATTAGATATCGATTTCATAAATGTTCATGAAGTATATTACCAGAAATTTCCATGATAACCATATTTTTAGAAATACAATTTTATAAAATATCCCACTGTGCGACGTAGCAATTTAACATGATGAACCTCCACACCGGGTACAAGCATTGGTGGAATGACGAGAACGATTTCCACTCGATCCAATCGCCGATCCAAACCGATTTCAGCACCTGTTGAACGTTGGTGTGCGCCACGAACTCCTTTTGCTCTTTGTCCATAGCCGTCATCAGCCTCGGGTACGGAAACCGTCCTCTAAACTCGCACCCGTTCCGGTTCCGCAACAACGTCTTCACTTCGTCGGACGTTCTACAGTTGTATACCAGTTCTACCGCGAACTGTCTCACCTGCAAAACGTGCGCGGTAAAAAGGATTAGATTATTATTATTGCTTTTTTAATTGCCGTTCGCGAAATTACAAAGATATAGTTATTTATTCATATTATACACGAAACAATATTTTTTTTTCTAATACGCTAATTATCGATCGTGTAACGCGAATAGACGACTATATTATATAAGTAGATATTATTTTTATAAAACTGGATATCCACGAGTTTAGAGTTAATCGATTTTTTGACTTTTGTTTAAACTGGAAACATCAGCGGCGTCATGAACGACGGGAACTCGTCCGAGTTGCCATCGCTGTCTTTGGTTTTGCCGCCGTCGTTACCGTTTCGCTGCTCGTGGTCCATCAGCCGTCCCGACAACCTGATGTTGTCGTGAGTGATGGCGAACAGGCGCCGAGTCACCGATCCGAATGTCTGTAAACAGACGTATCTACGAGAGCATTGGGTGAATTTATTTTATATAGTTTTCGTTTTTTCTTACGTGTGTGTATCTCTCAATATATATATATATTTTCGATGTATGCGATATTAAAGATAAAGTCCTATAATTAGTGCAGTCTGTCGCATTACCTTTTTTCGGAATCATGACTAGTTTGCTAATTGTAAAATCGATTGGTCAATTTCCTGAAATATATAACAATCTTGTATCTTTTCATAAATTAACTTTTTCACTTCTTCGTCTGCACTATTCAATAATTCGCTTTTCATTCAATCCGATCCTGTTGCCTTATTGTTTTTAAGTTGTTCTAATGCAATGTCAAATTCCTCCCTAATGATCGATGGTCCTTTGAAGTCTATTCCTACTTCCTCTTCTTGATCGATATAATCAGATTCTTCTGTGACGCATTCTGCATTATATAATTCTTCGATATATTGTTTCCATCTATCACTTATATCCTCCGTATCAATTAATAGTTCACCCCTTTTATTTTAGACTATACTGCTTTTTGTCCTGTTTTGAATAAATCCATACTTGATACAAACAACGCTGCTGCCCATTGTTTGGTCGCCTTTTACGACTGGCATGGACTGCCGCAGGTGTATTCTTATCCCCACCCGCAGGGAAATATTGTTAATAAACTATTATATATTTATATAAATTTCATAATGAATCTTATTTTCGTGTTTTGTTGTAATCAATCTGATTATCGATTTCGGGTTCGTCAAATTTGAATGTTGGAAAAACAGATGGATCTTCGTCCATATTAAACCCATAGGTTTTCTTCAGTCTAGACTCAATGATTTTGATTTGTTTATCTACATTTACTTTTTCGGGTGTCTGAGTCCTCATTAATTCTTGGTATTCTCCTATTTTTCTAGAAATAATCGTCCGTATTTTCTCATCTGACTGAGGAGCTTTTGTTTTCACCTCGGTTATTGATGAAACAATTTTATTACTGTTCGCAGCATAATAACGTTTAATGCTGTTTAACGTCAAAGCACGCATATTTTTCAGTACTACAATCATCTTGAATCGTTTGGATAGTAATAGTGACATGCAATGAAAATATTGTCAATGAACTGAAACGCGAATAAAAAAACTAAATAATGTTGTTTACGTCGTCAATATCAACTAGGCAATAGAGTTGTAGTTTGTTTATTAATTTGTGTAATATATGCGCTATTTATGAACTCTTTGGAAACGCTTAAATTATAATTTTATATTCGAACAATTTTTCTTCATAGGAAATCAATGAAAACACGAAACAACTGAAGTTTAAAATATGTCATATGTTTTAATTAGAAGCGACTTTGAATTTTATTTAGTGTGTACCCAATTTGTTCAGTTCTTGGAGTTGGTTCAATCGCGCGTCGGGGAAAACGAAATAAGATTATTAATCGCGGGGGACACGCGTATATTTATTTTTTGTTTTTCCTGTCAATGTCCATCTCCCTCGCAAAATATTATATTATATTATATATCGCATATATTATAAATTTTTAAATGCCGCGCGCTTTTTTTTCACATCGATGTCTGCGATACGTTGACGGTGGAACACCGTCACTACAGCGCGTGCGCGCGTCAGCGGCACCGTTCGTCGTTGTGTTTTGCCAAAGGAAGCGTGTCATTTTTGATTTCGTGTCAACACGTCCGTTACCACTGAAAAAAAAATCATTTTTTTTTCGTAGCACTGACCAGTGATGGGAAAAATGAATCATTATACTGATTCGAATCATTTGAATCGATTCAGTAAATTGATTCGGTCAAATGAATCGTTCGTTTGATTCAATTGATTCACCAATACAATAATCTGAGTTGAATTAATTCATTCAGTTATCAGTTATCATACATAATGATTAATGATAATCAAATGACAAATGAATCGATTTTGAATCATTGGTGATGATATATTTTAGGTTCAGAAATAAATTAATTTATACTATTACATTATTTAACATTATAACATTCCACTGCAATACAGGGCCTGGCCCATTATAGTTACTTATTTTATACCTATTTAACCAATAACCATTGAAATAGTTACCGACTTTGGTGTATGGTCTATGAATTTTGATTAAATTAAAATATAAAATCAATTCATAATGAATGTTAAACATTTTAACATTTACATTTTAAGATAATGTTAAACATGCAGACATTTGTAATTATTGTGAAAAATTATAACAACATTGTTAGCTGTTTTATCAACATCAGTTATCAACGTTGTAAACTACACGGCAATTTAGCAAAATTACATAAAACTAAGTCAAAATTGTGGCTATTACAACTGTATTATTATTAAGTTTAATTTCCTAAATATAAGATAGCTTAGATGATTTATATTTTTTTTATTAAAAAATATTACTGTATCACATTACAAATATAATATCAACTAAATTATTTGTGTTTAAAAAAAAAAAACTTGTAATTTCTTCAATAAACAATATTATAAAATTAATTTATTGTAATTATTTCAAAAATAACCTATACTTCGAGTTTAATAAGTGATTATAAGTACTCAAATATTAAAAAAAAAAAAATGGGTTTGTGGAAAAATTGATTTGTTATATTGTTCCATAATTATTAATTATTAATTATATCCTTTAGTCCTTTACCTCTCAGCACCCACTTCCCACCAAACACAATAATATTCATAATTATTACAACAAATTAACATGTTTGAACCTGTGATAGTCCAGTTCATGACATGATTATTTTTGTCTATACTTTACAAACAATTGTAATAAATTATAAAACAATTATTTGCACAACTTGGCATTGGTTTTTCAGCCTTCCAGGAGAGTCCTACTAATTTTTTTTTATTACAAATTAGAGTACTCCAGCATTATATTTTCATTTAAATATATTTATATTTTATATATTTTTTATATTAATAAAAAATAAATTATAGATGTCAAATTTAAACCGCAAGAGAAGTGCAGTATGGAATCATTTTAGTATTGAGTCCCATACTATTGCTAAATGTTCTTATTGTAAGGAAGGTGTTAGTTATAGTGGTGGGTCAACTAGTAACCTTATGCGCCATCTAAAAACTAAACATGTAACTATGCCACTTAAAAGACCACTGCTGGTAAATGATGACAACATTGATGACCCATCCGACCCCGACGTGCCAGCGTCTACAAGTGCCGTTGTGAGTACAGGTTCGTCGAGAGCGGTTTCTGATGCAGCAGGGCCATCAGCATCAAATCTACCTAAACAAAGTGCCATCACACAATTTATAATTAAACTTATATCGCTTTCAAAATCTAAAGCTATAGACTTACAAATTACAAAATTCATTCTGAAACATTTCCATCCATTTTCAATTGTAGAAGAAACTGAGTTCAGAAATCTTATTAAAATGCTTGCGCCTAACTATACAATGCCATCTAGAAAGACCATCTCAAATAGTTTACTTGAACAAATGTATGAAAGTATTTTAGAGAAAGTTAAAGCGGACTTAAATGATGTCACTGCGTTGTCGTTGACAACAGATGGACGGACATCCATAAATAACGAGCATTTTATAGCATTAACTGTTCATTTCATAAATTCAGACACTGTATTATGCTCTCGAGTCGTTGGATGCATTAATTATAATGAAAAGTGCACATCTGAGGAACTTGCTAATTTTTTGATGGCTACAGCTAAAAAATGGAATATTGAAAAGAAAATATCGGCTGCCGTTACAGATAATGCTCCAAATATAGTTAATGCTATTCGAATAAATAAATGGCGACATGTTCCATGTTTTGCACATATTTTAAACATCGGTATTCAACATGCTCTTAATAATATAAAACAAATTATGTCTAAAATAAAAAATATAGTCGAGTTCTTTAAACAAAGTTCTGGTGCTCTTCATAAACTTCAAAACATTCAAAAGCAAAGTGGATTTGAACCTCTTAAACTTATTCAAGAATGTAAAACTAGGTGGAATTCTGCTTTTAAAATGATGGAAAGGATTGTTAAACTAAAAGAACCGATATTGTCAACATTAGCCATAACTAATAACAGTTTAAATTGCATAAGTGATAACGAATGGGAAATAATATCTTCTGCTTGTACATTTCTTCAAGTTTTTGATGATGTAACGACTGAAATGAGCTCTGAAAATACTGTAACAATATCGAAACAAAATTTATTTTATATATTTTTATTGAAACACTTAAATTTATATATCCAGAATTCAGAAACACCAATTGAAATTGTTGAAATGGCAAATGAAATTAAAACAACACTAAATAAGTACTTTAAAAATTTAGAAAGTAATGAGATTCAGTCCCATTCAATATTTCTAGACCCAAGATTCAAAAAATATGGATTTTCAAGTGATGACAAATTTGAAACCTGTAAATCTCAACTGTCAAGAAAATAACAACACTTAAACATTGATATTTCAAATAACTTAATAAACGAAGAAAATCAAAATACCTCACTTGTACAATCGTCTTCAAGTATTTGGAAAAAATTTGACGATCAAGTCAGTTCAGTTGTAGGACAAAATAATTCATTTGTAGCGAGTGTTGTTGAACTAGATAAATATTTGAGTGAAAGTCTACTTAACCGTCAGCTAGATCCTTTAAAGTGGTGGTCTAGTAGAAAACAAATATATCCTAGGTTATATGAAATTGTAAAAAGAAGACTTTGTGTACCTGCGACATTTGTTCCAAGCGAACGAGTATTCTCCAAAGCTGGTCTTGTTTTAAACTCAAAAAGAACTAGACTCACAACCAGTAAAGTTGAAAAAATCATTTTCATTCAATCTAATATGTAAGCAAATAAAATAAAATTGATTAAATATAATAATTAGCTATAAAGATAAATGGTTAAATAAGGTGTTGTTATTATTATTATTTGCACTTATTATTCTAAGTTTTTGTATATACTTAAATACTTTATGATATTATTTTTTTAAGTTGTTGTATACCTACAATTTATCATATTATAATTATTAACAATATCTAATATATAAAATTCTCGTGTCACAGTTTTCGTTGGCATACTCCTCCGAAACGGCTTGACCGATTTTGATGAAACTTTTTGTGCTTATCCAGTATCTATGAGAATCGGCCAACATCTATTTTTCATCCCCCTAAATGTTAGGGGTAGTCCACCCCTAAATTTTTTTTTTTATTTTTTAGACAAAATTTTTAATTTCTATTTTTTATGATACAACATACAAAAATACATACAATCCTCAATTTGATGATCAACCCTTATTTTTTAATAGCCATTTTAGTAATTTAATCATTTTTCCTCTCCGGTCGAAAACTGATCAATCGTCATTTAATTAGTTATCCCCGCCAGATGTCTACAGGTGTCACTTCTGACCCAGTAAACAGCACGGAGTAGGGATGAGAACGAAGCCGGTCTCCTTTCTTTCTCACTCCCTACACAGTTGTCGGCCACAATAATGATGTTTATGCATCAAGTGTAGTAGTAACGTTGACAATTATTATTTTATTATTATTTCTCAGTGTAACTCTCATATTAACTTTTAATCATTCCTATTTTATCAATAATAATTAAATTATCAATTTTGAGTGTATTTTGCACGATTAGTTAATCAAGTGATTTTATAACCTCAAAAGTACTCAACACGTGACACGAGCTTCCAATAACAACGGATTTTGTGTTGTAACTATACTTTTTTTTATATCGAAAATATTGTTGATCTTATAAAAATGTAATTTTAATATAATTTTATTAAAAAAATGTAATTGAACAATTAAGATTTTCATAGTTCCAAAAAATCAATCATTATGAATCTTTATTTTGAAATGTCAATGAAAATATTGGTTGTATGAAAAAATTATAAGAGACAATGTTTTCATAAAATTTAATTTTTTACTTTTGTTTGAAAAATTTTTCCATAAAACTTATATTTTTGTTATAAATCATTTCAAAACTGCGGCAAAAATCCTGGCCCTAATTATACTTTTAACATTTTTCATCATTAAATAATTTCATTAATTCTATTTATGTATGTTTTGTACAGTGAGCAATGCCAAGAAAACGCAAAGGGGCTGATTATACATACATACATACATACATACATACTTACAATAAGTAAGCTATTTTTTGTCTACACTAGAAATTACTAGGAAATTATTTATATGGCAAAACAACATTTGCCGGGTCAGCTAGTTAACTATAAAAGTAAATAGTAGATGAGGTGTTGTTATCATTACTTTAAGTTTTTGTATATATTTTATGATATTATTATTTTAAGTTGTTATATACCTACACTTGATCATATTATTATTATTAACTATAAAAGTAAATAGTTAAATGAGGTATCATTATTTAAGTGTCTGTGTATCTACATTTAATTATACTATATATTCGTTGATTGTAAAATGATTTTCACTCATTCTAATATTTGAAAGATTACATAAGGTTTCCTGGTCCTGTTCATGACTGATATTATACAAATAGCAGCAAAATTGTTTTTAAACTGATTAGAGTAATACAATACAGTCCATAGGGTGTAGATATTCAAGAAAATTAAGAACGTATAAGGTAAAACTATAGTAATAGTATATTAGAAAATTTAGTATAGAACTATGGTAAAACGTAAATAGCAATACAGAAAGTAGATAAATAAGAAAATGTTAAATGATTAATTTGCAATTGATTTGAGAATTACAAGAATGATAAATTGATAACGATAAAATAAAAGGCACCGGAAAATAAGATCATTTGTTATAATAGGTTAACCACAAAATTGGTGGTATAACCATTAACCACGGCTAGTATCTTTGCTATCTTGTTATTGTGTATATTATAGTGAACATAACTTAACTGTCGTGGGGAACTATTGAACGAATCAACTCATTGGTTTTGTTCAACGTTCAACTCGTCGAATCACAGCTGCTGCAGACAGTTTGATTCTACTCGACTGAGATTCAAATGATTCAATAAATTTATTTGATTCATATGAAGTTAGGAACGATAGAACGAGTCAAGTCTATCGAACGAAATTATTCCATGAACGAATCGTTTTTTCTTTACGAATCTGAATCAATTCGTTCACTGAAATGATTCGTTCATTTTGAACGAATCGTTCGCGAACGAACCATCTCTAGCACTTGACCATCGAACGTAAGTAACATTTTCGAAACGTTTACGCGCTTTCTCAAAACCGTAAAGCCTTTAATAAAACTGTTACGCAGCCATACGCTAAATGAATAAAATTATTATTTGTTTCGTACTCGATGTTTATTTAAAATATTTGTCGTCATTGCGCGTTCGGTTCGTTCTCTAACTTTGCCCTCATCGTCTCGTTTTTCGCGAAAATCTCCATTGTGCGAATTAATTTTTCTATTTAATTATACAAATGTATAAAACTCGCGCTATATTTTTTTATTTAGTTCGTGCTCAGACGCCGTACAGTCCACACGTATTTTGTCTTGACACCGCTTTTATCTGCTTTCGATAGCATAGTCATTAGTGCTCGCCGTCGCGCCCTGCGCTCACTGCGTTATCTCAAGTTGACGGTAATGTATAACTTATCGTTCGTCCCAAGTCTAATAATATCATTAATTCTCTATCGAAATCACCATGAAAAATAATCAACCTATCAATCCTAACAATATAATTAAAAACAAAACGAATAAAACCGTTCCACCGCTTACTATCTCAAAAATAAGTACATCAACGAATTTAAATGCCAATACTTTAAACACTGGATGGGTCAACACAATCAAATAAACGTCTACACTCCAATTCCTCAAACGCACTATCCGAATCTTCATCTCCGAATATGGATACAAATGTTAAACATAAAACAAATAAAAAAAAAATCTTTGCTACACGCAACAGATTCGAACTACTTGCCCAAGACGATCCATTCGACCCGCCTACTCCCGAAAATATAACTTCCAACTCTCATCAAAATGATGTCGAAAACGATTTAATGGAAAATGAAAATACACTCATTAAACCTCCTCCACCTATATTTGTTAAAGGTGTCGAAGATTTTCCCGCACTATGTACAGACTTAATTGAGCTTATAGGTGTCGATAATTTTATATGTAAATCTTCAACAAATTCATTGAAAATACAAACTACGGACCCTAATGCATATAGAGCATTAGTACGTTACTTAAAATCTGAGAAAGCCGAGTATCATACTTACCAGCTCAAGGAGGATAAACCACTCCGGATAATCATACGTAACCTCCATCCATCCACGCCACTAAATCTAATAAAAGACGAGTTAGAAGTTCGTCTCTACGAGGTAAGACAAGTTACCAATGTACTACATAAAGTCAATAAAAATCCTCTCCCGTTATTTTTCGTTGATCTCGAACCAACACCGAAATCCTATGAAATTTTTAAAATGTCTTCACTACTTCATTGTAAAATAAAAATCGAAGAGCCACATAAACCTAAAACAATCAGTCAATGTTTCAATTGTCAACAATATGGACACACCAGAACCTACTGCGGCTACCATCCCCGATGCGTTCGCTGTGGAGCAGATCATCAGTCAACTGCTTGCCCAAACCCACGCGATGCTCCTCCGAAATGCGCTCATTGTTCTCAAAACCACCCAGCCAACTACAAGGGCTGTACAATTTATAAAGAACTTCAACGTCGTAAGATAGCCAGCACACCAAGCAATCGAATACAAAATAATTTTAATACCCAAACCACTAATGTACAAAGTAGCCACCCACCTGATCGCACTTTCTCTTATCATCCCTCTCCTCAAACGCAAACTTACGCTCAGGCCACGTCCAATTTACCAGCCAACGGTGCTCCACTTCCTACTACTGATACTCAACCTCCTGATTCAAACAAATTATTGACTAATTTTTTAGACGAATTCAAAAATGTTATAAATCCACTTATATCTCTATTAACTAAAGTAATCTCCAAGCTACTCGACAAACAATGACTAATAATAACTATAATAAATCTATCACCGACAATTCGCTCTTAATTTTACAATTTAACACCAATGGACTAAAAAACCATGCCCTCGACCTAGAAACTATATTAAACAACAAACGCATTGATGTTGCCCTCATTTCTGAAACCCACTTCACTAAATACTCCCATATACATATCCCCGGTTATACTTTAATTAAAACAAATCATCCCGACAATACCGCGCATGGTGGTGCTGCTATTTTTAATCTGAGCCGAGAGAAAGAGCAAATTAAATTTCTGCTGAGATTTATATTATGGAACCACGGTTGTGATAGAATAGTGGGCGAGATATTTTTATACCAAGTGGAGAAAGTTGGAGGTAAATTTGTCCATTTGCTTAACCACATTTGGCCGAGGTGCGTTCTCAGTATTACACAAAAATCAGTCCAGGGAATTAAAGAATGAGGACTGTGTAAGGAGGAAGTGGCTTTAGCTAGAGAATCCGCAGCTTCGTTGCCTACGATGCCAACGTGGCTGGGTGTCCATAGAAATTGAACCACATACCCGGCCGAGCTGTGTAGTTTGTACAGAACTTAACCTTGTACCTAACCATGAATAATCGGCAAATAACACAAAAAACGTTCAGGTGGCATTTTTCTATTTTTAGGAACCACTTTTTTGAAAATAAAAAAATAAATATTTATACGATATATATAAATGCAATAGTCACACACACGAAACTTTAGTATTTTATAAAGATTGCTCCGAAAATAATGAATTATAATATAAAAATTAGTAAGACAAAAAACGATTGCAAGACGCTTGTCTACCTATCGTAAGTTATATTGTATATCAGACAAAAAAAAAAATTGTATAAAAATACCATAATCACGCAAACGATCTTTCCTACAGTTTATGAAAAAGAAGGGGATCAAAAAAAAACGTTGCTTTTATATTCATAAAAATAAAATCAACTATATTCATAAAACACTCTATATTCATATGAACTCGTAAATAGTGTACTATGTATATATATATATACATATATAACCAAACTAATAATTTGACAATTTTAATTTATTAATTTTTTTTTATTAATATTTGTATTTAAATTTATATTATTCGTCACACACGAGCTTAGAGGACACAATGCCATGCCAGAGGCTATGAAGATTTACATACTTGTCAATTTTTAGCTTACAGGACGCCATGCCATTCCAGAGGCTAAAAAACATACATACTAAACAACTTTTTTTTCTTCCTTTTTTTTTATTAATAGTTATTTGATATTAGCAGCTTACAGGCGTAATGCCATGCCAGAGGCTAAAGTAACACTCAAACGAATAATATAACTAAATCGAGATTTATTAAATAATGTATTATTAAATTATATATTATATTTTTTACTATTACGATAATCGAACTTAATGTTATCGTTGCAGAGTCGTGAATTTGTGATGTTCCTAGATATATTAGGTCTTAATGAGAAAACGAAAGAAAGTCGCCAATCCATAATTTAGGTTTTTAGACCAGAGTGTGCGGGATTGATTTTGTATCAATAGTTTGGATACATATTTATGTATTATTTATTTATAGAATTATGTACGTACAATTAAAAAGAAATATATGTTTTATTTACATTACTATATTAAATATCCGTTCAAATAAAATACTTTTTCTATTACGTTTACAATAATACGCGGGAATACACACGCTTTTTACGCTTCGTAACAAAAAGAGTTTTCCGGTCAAAAAACGATTTTTTAGATGCCGAAACAGAAAATTTTCGTTATAAACGTTAAAAGAAAGTCAAAAATAACGCGAAATTCATGAAATAAACGAGAAATATTATATATATGTATAAAAAAAAAAAAAAATAAAAATTCAGAATATTAAAATTATTAAGAACGAGATGAAAACAAGAAATTAAATATAGTATAAACGAAAAATAACGTATATCACATAATATAAATTAAACAAAAGTCTTAGTGGTGGATTTCCATCGTCAACGTATCGCGGATATCGGTGAAAAAAAAGCAAGCGGCATTTAAAAATGTATAATACGTATATGCGAGTTTTACGACATAGGTATTACACATTGACAGGAAAAACAAAAAATAAATATACGCGTGTCCCCCGCGATTAATTATCTTATTTCGTTTTCCCCGACGCGCGATTGAACCAACTCCAAGAACTGAACAAATTGGGTACACACTAAATAAAATTCAAAGTCGCTTCTAATTAAAACATATGACATATTTTAAACTTCAGTTGTTTCGTGTTTTCATTGATTTCCTATGAAGAAAAATTGTTCGAATATAAAATTATAATTTAAGCGTTTCCAAAGAGTTCATAAATAGCGCATATATTACACAAATTAATAAACAAACTACAACTCTATTGCCTAGTTGATATTGACGACGTAAACAACATTATTTAGTTTTTTTATTCGCGTTTCAGTTCATTGACAATATTTTCATTGCATGTCACTATTACTATCCAAACGATTCAAGATGATTGTAGTACTGAAAAATATGCGTGCTTTGACGTTAAACAGCATTAAACGTTATTATGCTGCGAACAGTAATAAAATTGTTTCATCAATAACCGAGGTGAAAACAAAAGCTCCTCAGTCAGATGAGAAAATACGGACGATTATTTCTAGAAAAATAGGAGAATACCAAGAATTAATGAGGACTCAGACACCCGAAAAAGTAAATGTAGATAAACAAATCAAAATCATTGAGTCTAGACTGAAGAAAACCTATGGGTTTAATATGGACGAAGATCCATCTGTTTTTCCAACATTCAAATTTGACGAACCCGAAATCGATAATCAGATTGATTACAACAAAACACGAAAATAAGATTCATTATGAAATTTATATAAATATATAATAGTTTATTAACAATATTTCCCTGCGGTTGGGGATAAGAATTCACCTGCGGCAGTCCATGCCAGTCGTAAAAGGCGACCAAACAATGGGCAGCAGCGTTGTTTGTATCAAGTATGGATTTATTCAAAACAGGACAAAAAGCAGTATAGTCTAAAATAAAAGGGGTGAACTATTAATTGATACGGAGGATATAAGTGATAGATGGAAACAATATATCGAAGAATTATATAATGGAGAATGCGTCACAGAAGAATCTGATTATATCGATCAAAAAGAGGAAGTAGGAATAGACTTTAAAGGACCATCGATCATTAGGGAGGAATTTGACATTGCATTGGAACAACTTAAAACCAATAAGGCAACAGGATCGGATTGAATGAAAAGCGAATTATTGAATAGTGCAGACGAAGAAGTGAAAAAGTTAATTTATGAAAAGATACAAGATTGTTATATATTTCAGGAAATTGACCAATCGATTTTACAATTAGCAAACTAGTCATGATTCCGAAAAAAGGTAATGCGACAGACTGCACTAATTATAGGACTTTATCTTTAATATCGCATACATCGAAAATATATATATATATTGAGAGATACACACACGTAAGAAAAAACGAAAACTATATAAAATAAATTCACCCAATGCTTTCGTAGATACGTCTGTTTACAGACATTCGGATCGGTGACTCTGCGCCTGTTCGCCATCACTCACGACAACATCAGGTTGTCGGGACGGCTGATGGACCACGAGCAGCGAAACGGTAACGACGGCGGCAAAACCAAAGACAGCGATGGCAACTCGGACGAGTTCCCGTCGTTCATGACGCCGCTGATGTTTCCAGATTAAACAAAAGTCAAAAAATCGATTAACTCTAAACTCGTGGATATCCAGTTTTATAAAAATAATATCTACTTATATAATATAGTCGTCGATTCGTGTTACACGATCGATAATTAGCGTATTAGAAAAAAAAAATATTGTTTCTTGTATAATATGAATAAATAAACATATCTTTGTAATTTCGCGAACGACAATTAAAAAAGCAATAATAATAATCTAATCCTTTTTACCGCGCACGTTATGCAGGTGAGACAGTTCGCGGTAGAACTGGTATACAACTGTAGAACGTCCGACGAAGTGAAGACGTTGTTGCGGAACCGGAACGGGTGCGAGTTTAGAGGACGGTTTCCGTACCCGAGGCTGATGACGGCTATGGACAAAGAGCAAAAGGAGTTCGTGGCGCACACCAACGTTCAACAGGTGCTGAAATCGGTTTGGATCGGCGATTGGATCGAGTGGAAATCGTTCTCGTCATTCCACCAATGCTTGTACCCGGTGTGGAGGTTCATCATGTTAAATTGCTACGTCGCACAGTGGGATATTTTATAAAATTGTATTTTAAAAATATGGTTATCATGGAAATTTCTGGTAATATACTTCATGAACATTTATGAAATCGATATCTAATCGATTGATACAAATAATGTTACTTTTATTGTGACACAGTTCAGAAATTGTACTAACGGATGTATTTTTATTTGAAAGAATAAATAATCCATATTTAATGTTATAATTTTTTAATTTTAAATATCAATTAACATACGATTTTTGCTATACACATAATGGATTCTTTGGCTGTTTGAAAATGCGTGAGCCGCGGTACAGCACATACTGTATACTCTTTGAGGCTGATGGTGGTTAAAGACCGCGGATAAGAGTCGTATCACAAATCACACGCATTATTAACGGTTTTTTTTAATTTTTTTTATTTGGGACTTTGTAAAAACAAACACGTAGTTACAACAATTAAAAAATATATACATATAATACTGAAAAAAGACAATTTTTACTTTTCACACAGACATTTATAATGTGTATTAAATAACAAAACCGGCCTGCCTAAAAAAGGAAATGGTGGAGAGAATAATAGGAGGTAGATGTGAGAAAAGAATGGACTGGGAATTAAATGGCACCTTATATATTTCGAATAATAAGGACATATTTATACGTTGGACCTTTAGGGAAGGGCACTGGAATAAGATGTAGGAGATGTCACATATGGATTCAGAGGAATGGAGAGTGCAGAAAGGAGAGTCGTTAAGAGAAAGTTTAAAAGAAAGGAAGTAGAGTATGGCCCAATCTGAGCGGAGAGAAAGAGCAAATTAAATTTCTGCTGAGATTTATATTATGGCACCACGGTTGTGATAGAATAGTGGGCGAGATATTTTTATACCAAGTGGAGAAATTTATCCATTTGCTTAACCACATTTGGCCGAGGTGCGTTCTCAGTATTACACAACAATCAGTCCAGGGAATTAAAGAATGAGGACTGTGTAAGGAGGAAGTGGCTTTAGCCAGAGAATCCGCAGCTTCGTTGCCTACGATGCCAACGTGGCTGGGTGTCCATAGAAATTGAACCACATACCCGGCGGAGCTGTGTAGTTTGTACAGAACTTAACCTTGTACCTAACCATGAATAATCGGCAAATAACACAAAAAACGTTCAGGTGGCATTTTTCTATTTTTAGGAACCACGTTTTTGAAAATAAAAAAATAAATATTTATACGATATATATAAATGCAATAGTCACACACACGAAACTTTAGTATTTTATAAAGATTGCTCCGAAAATAATGAATTATAATATAAAAATTAGTAAGACAAAAAACGTTTGCAAGACGCTTGTCTACCTATCGTAAGTTATATTGTATATCAGACAAAAAAAAAAATTGTATAAAAATACCATAATCACGCAAACGATCTTTCCTACAGTTTATGAAAAAGAAGGGGATCAAAAAAAAAACGTTGCTTTTATATTCATAAAAATAAAATCAACTATATTCATAAAACACTCTATATTCATATGAACTCGTAAATAGTGTACTATGTATATATATATATACATATATAACCAAACTAATAATTTGACAATTTTAATTTATTAATTTTTTTTTATTAATATTTGTATTTAAATTTATATTATTCGTCACACACGAGCTTAGAGGACACAATGCCATGCCAGAGGCTATGAAGATTTACATACTTGTCAATTTTTAGCTTACAGGACGCCATGCCATTCCAGAGGCTAAAAAACATACATACTAAACAACTTTTTTTTCTTCCTTTTTTTTATTAATAGTTATTTGATATTAGCAGCTTACAGGCGTAATGCCATGCCAGAGGCTAAAGTAACACTCAAACGAATAATATAACTAAATCGCGATTTATTAAATAATGTATTATTAAATTATATATTATATTTTTTACTATTACGATAATCGAATTTAATGTTATCGTTGCAGAGTCGTGAATTTGTGATGTTCCTAGATATATTAGGTCTTAATGAGAAAACGAAAGAAAGTCGCCAATCCATAACTTAGGTTTTTAGACCGGAGTGTGCGAGATTGATTTTGTATCAATAGTTTGGATACATATTTATGTATTATTTATTTATAGAATTATGTACGTACAATTAAAAAGAAATATATGTCTTATTTACATTACTATATTAAATATCCGTTCAAATAAAATACTTTTTCTATTACGTTTACAATAATACGCGGGAATACACACGCTTTTTACGCTTCGTAACAAAAAGAGTTTTCCGGTCAAAAAACGATTTTTTAGATGCCGAAACAGAAAATTTTCGTTATAAACGTTAAAAGAAAGTCAAAAATAACGCGAAATTCATGAAATAAACGAGAAATATTATATATATGTATAAAAAAAAAAAAAAATAAAAATTCAGAATATTAAAATTATTAAGAACGAGATGAAAACAAGAAATTAAATATAGTATAAACGAAAAATAACGTATATCACATAATATAAATTAAACAAAAGTCTTAGTGGTGGATTTCCATCGTCAACGTATCGCGGATATCGGTGAAAAAAAAGCAAGCGGCATTTAAAAATGTATAATACGTATATGCGAGTTTTACGACGTAGGTATTACACATTGACAGGAAAAACAAAAAATAAATATACGCGTGTCCCCCGCGATTAATAATCTTATTTCGTTTTCCCCGACGCGCGATTGAACCAACTCCAAGAACTGAACAAATTGGGTACACACTAAATAAAATTCAAAGTCGCTTCTAATTAAAACATATGACATATTTTAAACTTCAGTTGTTTCGTGTTTTCATTGATTTCCTATGAAGAAAAATTGTTCGAATATAAAATTATAATTTAAGCGTTTCCAAAGAGTTCATAAATAGCGCATATATTACACAATAAAACAAACTACAACTCCATTGCCTAGTTGATATTGACGACGTAAACAACATTATTTAGTTTTTTTATTCGCGTTTCAGTTCATTGACAATATTTTCATTGCATGTCACTATTACTATCCAAACGATTCAAGATGATTGTAGTACTGAAAAATATGCGTGCTTTGACGTTAAACAGCATTAAACGTTATTATGCTGCGAACAGTAATAAAATTGTTTCATCAATAACCGAGGTGAAAACAAAAGCTCCTCAGTCAGATGAGAAAATACGGACGATTATTTCTAGAAAAATAGGAGAATACCAAGAATTAATGAGGACTCAGACACCCGAAAAAGTAAATGTAGATAAACAAATCAAAATCATTGAGTCTAGACTGAAGAAAACCTATGGGTTTAATATGGACGAAGATCCATCTGTTTTTCCAACATTCAAATTTGACGAACCCGAAATCGATAATCAGATTGATTACAACAAAACACGAAAATAAGATTCATTATGAAATTTATATAAATATATAATAGTTTATTAACAATATTTCCCTGCGGTTGGGGATAAGAATTCACCTGCGGCAGTCCATGCCAGTCGTAAAAGGCGACCAAAATGGACCAAACAATGGGCAGCAGCGTTGTTTGTATCAAGTATAGATTTATCTATACTTGAATAGCACCTCATAGAAATAGGAAGTGCTACTGCGATGCAGAAGGCAAGGGGAAACCACTGCATTACTATTCCCAACACACAACCATGATACACTCTTCTAGTAATATAAAAAGTACTAATCATGACCCGGATACTCAAGATTCGGCAGGAGAAGTAATAAGTCTTCTCAGGTCGTCAATAAGCGAAAACCTCATCATAAAATGTACAAAACTGTCAAACAAAAAAATTAACAAAACATAATGAATATAGGAACATGGAACGTAAGAACGATGCTATGAGTAGGGAAGTTAGAAGAAGTAAAAAACATAATGATTGAAAAGACCATTGATATTTTAGGTTTATGTGAAACCAGATGGCAAGGCAATGGTGACTTCAACAGCGATGAATTCAGAGTTATAACAAGTGGTGGTATTCCTCAAGGACAGAGAGGTGTAGCTATTATAATGAAGAAAAAATGGACAGAGAATATAGTTAACACGCTACATGTGAATGATAGAATATTGTTGATAAAGATAATAACTGGCAGGTAGGCTAATAATACTGCAAGTGTATTTCCCAAAATCAAATAGCACAGAAGAAGAATTAGAAAGTATGTTTGAACAAATTGAAGATACCTTGAAAATTATTAGGACAGATGATAGATTAATAATTATGGGAGATTTTAATGCCATAATTTGTGAAGATTATGACAGCTGTCAGTATTCAGTAATACATTTTGATTGTATTGTATTTTAATTTTTATTATATTGAATTTATAAAACATTTAATATGATTCTTGTGTGTTCTTTTTAATAAAAATCATATGGATTAAGAAAATGTATATATTTGATAAATTGAGAGTCACCGGCACTTTCCACTGTATTCCAAGGTAAATAATATAATAAAGATTATTTTCGTTTATAGTTTTATCTAATAGAGCGCGCCTACAGTGTATACTGAGTGTCCTAAACCAAGATGAGCTGAATGTCACCGGTCACTCTCAAGGTATAATTAGAAAAACTATGTGAGAGTTACCGGTACTACTCATAATGGTAATTAACGCAAATTAGATGAAAAATAGATTTGTAGCCAACGTTTTAAGTACCTACCGTAGGGCTCTATAAACATTAATTATTTTATATTATTCTTAGGTCCAGTTGTACAGTTGCGTGGTTAAACAGTGATTAGCTAATCAACGATTAAATGTTAATCGTCGATTATTATCATAGTTGTTGTACAGTGGACGGTTAAACCGTGATTAGTTAATCAACATAATATGATGTATTTTACAATATTTTTATTGCTATTATTTTACAGTTGGTACTGATTTATACGAAAATTGTTTAATCATCAGTTTCTATCTATGATTATTGTTGTTTGAATTTTGAATTAAATGTTTTTTTTTCTACTCATTGTTACATTTTCTACACATTTATAATTATTTAATTTTTACGTGTCGTTAATTAATAATAAAATTATGAACTCGGAAAAGAGACCAAGAGCATTAAATTTTACAGTATCGGAATCCGAATTATTAATTACATTAGTTCAAAAATACCAAGGAATCATTGAGTGTATGAAAACAGACTGTGTAAATGCAAAGTAAGAAATTAATCATTAACCACTAGGTGCAGTATACAATGTATCCATGATTCACTAATAACTTTTATATACATTTGTTTAGAATGAAAAAAGATACCTGGGTTAAAATTCAAAATGAATTTAATAGTCAACTGGTGGAAAACCCTCGTTCCGCCACTGTTTTAAAAAGTAAATATGATAACATAAAAAGAACAGTAAAAAAACAATACGCCGAAGAAAAAACTTTTAGTAGAGGTACTGGTGGAAGCCCACTAAAACGTTTGAGTGTTTGTCGATTGCGTCGAAAGTTGGAGAAATGTTACAGAACAAATTGACTGGTGAAACGCCCATTTATGATTCTGACATAGTCGGTCGCCAAAATAAGAATGCTGAATTGGAAAATAACCTGATCGAACATGAAATGAGTATATAGATGCTATTGAAACTTATTATGAAAATGAGATAGTTGATGAACAAATAAATGGTAAATATAATAACTATTTGTATTACTATTGTTTTGTATGTATATTTATTTTTTTTTTTTTTTAGTGAAAAAAACTAACGAAATAGAGTATTGGGAAAAAGGTTGATGCCGACTACCGTGCCGCTCGCGCTGCTAAGTTTACTTCAAATCTACCATCCGATCTTCTATCACTAAATCTCAAGCTCCCTCTCTCATTCAAATCTCGCCCAGTTCTCCCTCTCGTCAAACGTCTTCCATTCTCCACAATAGAAATTGGCGCAGCAGTTTCTGAAATCTTTTTCCGTTTCGGTGAAAGTTTTAGACAATCGAACTGCTCTATATATTCTCTATTCCGCGTTTCCCTTTCTCAACTTGACCTCCAGCGTCAGGTTTCGACGGAAGGTGGCAACTCTGTGTATCCGTACGAATCTTTGTTTGTAACAATGGATTCTGGTCGCCGGGATCTGGCTAAGGCGCATCCCGATAACTTTAAGTTATTGGTGTTTATCATCGAAACGTTTGGAAAGTTCAAACATAACGGTTCAGAGTATATCTCTGTTATTCCTGAAAATCTTTGGAAGAAACAGTTTTTCCTAACGTTCGTTGATT
Source organism: Chaetogeoica ovagalla (assembly GCA_032441825.1). Classification (NCBI taxonomy): domain Eukaryota; kingdom Metazoa; phylum Arthropoda; class Insecta; order Hemiptera; family Aphididae; genus Chaetogeoica; species Chaetogeoica ovagalla. The sequence continues at coordinate 9,721,973 of CM063723.1, forward strand.
TAAGTCGTGTGATCCCATGGCTTGCGGATGTAGCGCCAGACGAACAGACAGCGCGAAGAGATTATTTTGCTAATAACCCGTTGCCTGGAGCAGTGGTTGACGAGGAGAACTGGGTTTTAACCAATCCCAATGACTTTTGGGATGGTGAGCTTACGCTTCGAGATCTTCGTGAAGATTTCGTTCGTGTCACCCGGTTATTAGAAGGAATGAAGACGAAGTTTGAGCAAATCACAGATCGGGTAACCTACTCTGGTTCAGGCAAGGCGAGTTGCCTCTTATCAGTTCGAGCTCCTACTATAGCTGTTCCGTATACTATCAAGGAACTAGTTTTTGAGGAGACAGAGGTGGATGAAATAATCCCCTCTAGTACAAGATCGAAGAACCAAAAGAGAAGGAAAGTAGTGCAGCGTCATAGAGTTGATAGATCAGGCGACACGGTATACGAACCAAGGCCAATGTCTTCAACTATTATGTTTTGTATGTATATTTATTATTTTTTTTTTTAGTGAAAAAAAACTAACGAAATAGAGTATAATGAACCATCTACAGCCACCAAAAGAGACTGGACAAATTACTCTCCAGCTGATTTAAAATCTCGGTCAAATTTAACCAACAACCATACTGCCACTTCTGGTATGAATTTTATAAGTACTTATGAGTAGGATTTCTATTTTTTGAGACCAGTTTGTTTTTTTCTCCAAGGCCTACCCTAAACAATGACTAATATAATTATTTCTTGTATATTTCCTTTATTGAATAATAAGAAGGAGAATATTTATTGTAGAAGGAGGTGAAAAGAGGTTTTTTTGATAGCAAATTGATTCTAGTTGGTACTTGGTAATTTAATAATTTTTTTTTTTTTATTCGGTAGTTTCTTTTATTGTAGAGAAAACATACTTTTTATACAGTGTATAACAAATAATAGTAATAATATATACATAATTGTCATAATTACATATACATAAATAATATATACTTATTCATATATATATATATATTTAATACTTTACTTATCTTCTTAGATAGTTATGTGACAAAAAAGAAAAAGACGTATCAAGATAAAATTACATCTTGGGCATCAACTCGAGCTTTATTAAGTGAAGAACAAAAGTCTGCTTTTATTGAACAGCATAAACTGAAAATGTAACACATGCAAGAAAAACATGACATGGAATTGAAAATGATGACCGAAAAACATAATATTGAAATGGCAAATTTACAAATAAAAAACGAAATTTTACAATTTCAAAAGGAAACCAAAAAAAAACAATCCCTTAAATTATTATAATTATAATAATTATTATTTATCTATTATTATAGTTGCATATTATTTATTATATTTTAAAATTAAATATGAAATTATATGTAATTTACTTTTGTTTTATATACTCGCGTATGTTATTCAGTCATAAGTTATAACCCTTTTAAATTATAATAAATAAATATATTTTTGTCTAAAATAAATATATTATTTTTATTTTATTTAAGTTATAATGATTTTAAGGTAAAGTACATAATTTATAAATTATTTAAATTAAAACAAAATTAAGAATTAGTTACACAAAACATATTATAAATCACAAATATACATTTACTAATTTACTAATTAACTTAAACTAAAAATAATATTAAATTGTATAGAATTCAAAGTTAAATAAATGCAGTTGCAGTTTCCTCTTAAATTAAATTGTTAAAATATCGAAGTAACTTTTTTCTTGTACTGTTAACTGCATTCCTGCCAATATCATCACCTGGATTACTAAAGGCTGTCATTGAAATCAATGATTCTACTTCAGTTGTAACTCTAGGCGTACTTTCTCCAAAATTACAGGCTATGTTATGTATTACAGCAGTGGCAACAATTATACTCTGAGACGATGTGATTTTTACATTTATTCCTGTAGCTAATATGGGAAACCGACGTTTCCAAACACCATAACTCCTTTCAACAGTATTTCTTGTTCTTATTAATGACTCGTTATATCTAGCTACGGAGTCTTCATTAATACCAGAGGCTGGATCAATTACTGTGCGAAGGGTTCCAACCAAAGTCATAACATAATTACGCTGAGCATAGCCACTATCAGCTACTAAAATGCTGTTCTTCATTTCGCCTCTTTCAAACTTCCCTTTTATAACCGAATTATTAAAAATAGTAGAATCATGTGATGATCCAGGCTATCGGGCAACTATATCTTGAATTCTCAAATTTGCATCACAAATGATTTGGACGTTTATTGAAAAGAAGTTTTTTCTATTTCTATACGCCTCTGCGGTATCTCCTCCAGGTGACTTAATCTTAACATGGGTACAGTCTAATGCGCCAATAACCATTGGAAATTTTGCAATGTTGTAGAAATCTTGTTTTGTTTTCTTTATGTCATTTTCATTATTGGGAAACTTGATAAATTGTGGTCGTAATAGAGCAATGGTATGTGAAACAAGTTTCACTATACGGCTGGCAGTCGATTTATGAATCCCCATAAAATCTCCACATACAATTAACATGGACCCTGTCGCATAATACCTTAGAGTTAGAAGCACTTTATGCTCTGCACTCACAGCATTATTCCTATAACATATGTTTTAAGATATTAATAATCACATAAAATAAAATAATAATATAACATATTTTTAAATATTTGACCGTTATTGTTTTGTTGACAATGATGATCCTACACCTACTTCAATGAATAATTAGTAGGTATATAATTTGCATATAGTTCAAATGTATTATGTATACACAATAACACAATAGTTTTTAATAAAAATTTTACATATTTTTTAGTTTTAAATATATATAAATTTGCACTCTAATTCTTTATATAGGTACCAAATACACTATTAAAAAAAAAAAAAAAGGTAAAACTTACCAATCAGTACGGGAACGGATCTGGTCGCCTATTAAATCAACAATGAACCGAACAGTATTTTTAGATAACCGAAATCTGTTGAAGAACTCATCATCTCTCCACCAGTTAAAATGATCTGTACGAGGTCTGAAAATTCTTTGTTGCCTAGGAAAAGCAATCATTTCGGCTAAATGATCAAATTCCTCGTCCTCAAAATCAGTATCATCTTCAAAATAATTATCGTTCATCATTAAAAGAATTAAAACAAATTTGTAAAAACAATTTTATTTAAACACAGTTTATCACAGAAATCATAGCTGATAACAATAATTGACAATGATATAATCGCTGGTTAGTAATAATCACAGTTTAACCGACCATATTTGGTCGATTAACTTAACCAACCTTTAATCAGTGATTAAGCAGTTAACAGACACTGTACAACACCCCAAATATCTTAATCGTTGATTAAGACTTAATCATAGTTTAACCGAGCACTGTACAACTGGCTCTTACCTAAACATTTTATCTCAAGTTCATAGATTTACTTTCAAAAGCTAAAATCAATTATTAAAAAATGTTTACCTTTTAATAAATAAATCCAACGTATTTATAATAATATGTATAGTAAATTATTTTTTCTACAGTTTCTTTGTATTTTTATTTGTAGTGGGCATTTTCGATAAAATATTGGAAGGGCCTGCAAAGAACCGGTTGGAATATTAATTACAATTGGCTCCTGTACTTCTAACATAGGTGCATCATCTATTTCTAAAGTATAACCTAATATTATTTCATGATTAGCAAAAGGATTACCATTTATAGCATATATTCATAATCAAAAGCGAAAATAAAACGGATAATATGGGTTTCTACAAAACTCAATCTAAAAATAATCATATAGCAGCCAAATTACGATAGTTTTTCATTTGTTTTTCACTCAGTATATTTATCACGTGGTACACTTGTACGTAACGATTGCTCAGGGACTATCTATACACAAATGAAAATGTACGTTTAATATAATTTTAAAGTGATGGGTACTTAACAGTACCATCGGTCGACAAAGGGTTAAACCAAAAGTCTCACCTCGGGTACCGAGATTCATCACACAGGCGGTTCCACAACCACGCGACCATTTAGAAAAAGATATGCGATGCGACTATTTCTCGACACTATTTTGAAGAATGATTTCGAACTCTCTAATGTTGTTTGAAAAGACTTTGTCGGTGTGTCTACGCCGGTTGTAGTCGCGGTGCACAGGACGCGTAGGAAAACGTAGACTACGGGCGATCGCGACTGAACGCTTCGGTTTGGAATGACGACTATCTAAAGAAAAAAACTTAAACAAAACCGTAGGGAAAATACGAAATAATACGCTGATAAATATCGAATCTTATTCAATTAAATAGACAATAATAAAATGGTACGTGCAACGCGGACGAAGTGTGAATATTATAAAAATATAGCGCGAGTTTTATACATTTGTATAATTAAATAGAAAAATTAATTCGCACAATGACGACAAATATTTTAAATAAACATAGAGTACGAAACAAATAATAATTTTATTCATTTAGCGTATGGCTGCGTAACAGTTATATTAAAGGCTTTACGGTTTTGAGAAAGCGCGTAAACGTTTCGAAAATGTTACTTACGTTCGATGGTTAGTGGCGGCCACGATGGATGGGTCGTTCGCGAACGATTCGTTCAAAATGAACGAATCATTTCAGTGAACGAATTGATTCAGATTCGTAAAGAAAAAACCATTCGTTCATGGAATAATTTCGTTCGATAGACTTGACTCGTTCTATCGTTCCTAACTTCATATGAATCAAATAAATTTATTGAATCATTTGAATCTCAGTCGAGTAGAATCAAACTGTCTGCAGCAGCTGTGATTCGACGAGTTGAACGTAAAAAACAAGATACAAATGAAAAATACTGCCGTATAATGAAAACTGATGCCGTGTAAGTACGAATATTAACGAAAACTAGAAAACAAAACGATGATGAAAAACCGTACGCACGTTCTGTCCGTACCGACGGCTGACAAAAAAAAAAAAAAAAAAAACCGAACGTTTCGCCACTTGGGGCTACTAATGAAATATCTGCTCAGTGTCGCCGCACTATGGGAAAAAACACGAAATTGAATGATTCGGTGACACTGAGCAGGGCAGAAATGAGATAACCGCAAAGGTACGCTGAAAGGTCAGCACACAACTGGTTCCGTTGTCGACCACACCGCAGCGCAACGCGTTACGAACCGTTTACATAAAAAAAATTAAATGGGCCCTTCTGGCGGGAAATGACGAATAATTCAAAAAATGTTTGCGGAGCGAACATACACCCCCCTTTGAAAGGATTTGCCTTTCAAACTATGACTTATGAAACTAACAATATAACTGAATTTGAATAACTGATACTTAACAAGCGTACATTAACGTTTTAGAACTAAAATGAAGTACTGACAAATGAAAAAAAAAAATATATATAAAGAAAAATGGTACTAATAATTAAACAACAAATGAACGACTAAGTGAGCACCAAATAATACATGATAATTATTTGTTGGAAGAATAAAGTTGCTCTTCTTCATCTTCTTCGCTTGGTAACAGGTGAAGTCTGACCACTGGACGTTGAAACAGAGTGCCTGATGAATTGCGTATGGTGACAACGCGAACCGTTCCATCAGGACCAGGATGAACTGCTTGAACTCGTACCAGAGGCCATTTGGTGGGTGGAAGGGTCTCTTGCCGAAGAAGACACAAGTCTCCAACTTTCATGTTTCGAGTAACCTTTGTCCACTTGCCTCGGAGTTGCAATTGGGGAAGGTACTCCTTTGACCATCTCTTCCAAAACTGTTGTATGCAAGATTGCACCATAGTGAAACGCCGAAGTCTAGACAATGGTATTTCGGATACATCTGGAACAGATGGCAATGTAATGATTCCACTAACTAAAAAGTGAGCAGGCGTTAGAGCTTGACAGTCTGACGGATCATTGGATAAAGGTGTCATGGGTCTAGAATTCAGAACGGCTTCTATTCCACACAATAATGTCGTAGCTTCTTCGAAAGTGAATGTGGCAGCCATTGAAAGCTTTGTCAAGTGCTGTTTGGCTGATTTGACAGCAGCTTCCCACATGCCTCCAAAATGGGGTGCTACAGGAGGAATGAAGTGCCACTGAATAGATTTTTCTGTGAAAAACAATGATGCCGCATGAGATTTAGCCATTTCTTGAAATTGAACATTGAGCTTGCGATTTGCACCAATGAAATTTGTGCCATTGTCACTGAAAATATTGCTGCACTGACCCCGTCGAGACATGAATCTGGTTAATGCAGCCAAAAATGCATCGGTAGTAAGAGATGAGACTAGTTCTAAATGAATTGCACGTGTAACTAAACATACAAATACTGATATGTACGCCTTTTGTATTTTGTAATCTGCGAATGCCACTACGTATCATCAATGGTCCGCAGAAATCCACACCACATTGAGAAAATGGCCTATTGATTGCAGTTCTCTGGCGGGGTAGTGGAGCCATGAATGGTGTTGTTGATGTCGGCTTGGTGCGAAAACATCGAATGCATTGATGCACAGTACGACTGGCAAGATTCCGTCCACGTATAGGCCAATAATTGATTTGGATTTGTGAAAGCAATGCTTGTGGACCAACATGCAATAATCTTAGATGTTCGTACTTGAACAATAAACGTGTGAATGTTGAAGAGGGTGGCAACACAATTGGGAATTTTGAATTATCGTTTATTGAAGCATAGGCTAACCGACCCCCAACACGCAATATACCATTATCATCAACAAACGGATTCAACTTCAACAGGCAGCTGGAGCGGTGAATAGGCAAATTTAATTTCAAGGCCTTCAACTCTGAAGGATATGCTTCAGCTTGAATAGTGCGAATCCAATATTCCCTCGATGCCTTGAGGTCTTGAATAGTCAGTGCACCTGTTGCACGTTCATCTGAATGCGCTGAAATTTTACAATTGTGTATGAACCGTTTAATTAAGCTAGTAATGCGTAAGAGTTGCATATAATTTGAATATTTATCTAGTAACCATGAACCGTCAGCATGGGTAACTGCTAGTACTAATTTTACTGGACGGACTTCAGGAATTTCCGTTGGAAGATGATCTGGGCTGCCTGGCCATAAGTTACTATCGTCGCAAAGCCATGATGGGCCGTTCCACCATATGGACAATTGAGACAAAGTAGATGGATGAACACCTCTGGTAATTAAATCAGCAGGATTATTTATAGATGGTACATGTCGCCACTGAGAATAAACTGTGACATTTAATATGCGAGCGACCCGGTTGGAAACATATGATTGCAAAGGTACTTCATTTTTTAACCAGGCCAAGACAATAGATGAGTCAGTCCATAACACAATATCTTTAATGCTGAAATGCAAATCCAAACAATTGAGCTCATTTTTCGTTTCTACAAGAAGTTCAGCCAGTAATAATGCGCCACATAACTCAAGACGTGGAATGGTTGTGGCCTTCATCGGGGCGACACGAGACTTAGACGTTAGAAGATGCACTTGAACATTGCCATTAACGGGAACAGAATGCAAGTAGAGACATGCGCCAAATGTATTTTTAGATGCATCACAAAAGCCGTGTATTGTAACCTTGGCTGTCGATGTACAGATCGTCTTACGCGGTATGACCAATTCCTGTAACGATTGAAGAGAATTGTAAAACTTCATCCACCTAGCTTGCAGGTCCGCTGACAAGATGTCATCCCAATTTAGTTTCATGCTCCAAAGTTGCTGAATAAAGATTTTGCCAAGAATGAGCGCAGGAGAAATCAAACCAATGGAGTCATATATCGAGTTTATGTCAGAAAGAAGAGTATGTTTAGTCATTCTTGACGATAGTGCCCAAGGTTTAATCATAAAATGAAACTGATCAGTTATGGGTTTCCAAGTAAGTCCCAGAGCTGTGACCATGTCCTCGTCAGTGAATCTTAAAACAAACGTTTGATCACCACATGCTGTTGGTATTCGATTAATGACATTCACAGAGTTAGAACACCATTTTCGCAGTGGAAAACCAGCAGGGTTCAAGCAAGCTAATAGCGACTCGTAAATTTCATAACATTCTTCTTCAGATGATCCATCACTAAGAAGGTCATCAACATAAAAACTTGAGTGATTACACGAAACAATTTGGGATCCTTTACGTATTTACCAATCTCAGCTAGACACCGTGTAGCTAAGTAAGAAGCTGGCTTCGTACCATATGTCACAGTACATAATTTGTATTCTTGTAATTGATCTGCAGGGCTATTTCTGTACAGGATTCGTTGAAGATCCCGGTCTTCTGGGGCAATTAAAACTTGTCTGTACATTTTTTCCACGTCAGCTGTTATTACTACCTGGTGAATACGAAAACGAATAAGAATGTGAAATATATCTGGTTGTACCTTAGGTCCCTTTAGAAGGACGTCGTTTAATGATACGCCCGCATTCATTTTAGCTGATCCATCGAATACTACCCGGAGTTTCGTCGTAGTACTATTGGCTTTGAATACTGGGTGATGAGGAAGATAGTACCTGGGTCCCATATCTGTAGGACTGGCCAGCTCCATGTGATTCAAATGTAAGTAATCGGACATAAACGTGTGATATTGTTTGGCCAGTATCGAGTATTTGGCGAACCTCTTTTCTAAATTAAAAAATCGTTTTTCTGCCATTGGTCTGGAATTACCAAGGGAACTAAGCTTGTCATTAACTGGAAGCTTTACAACAAACTTCCCATTTTTATCACGTTTGACAGTAGATGTGAAGTGTTCCTCAGCTAGAGTTTCTTCGACGATTTGAACATTTGCTGCTGAGGTAAACAAACTTAATGCAGAATTGTTGAATGTTGCGGCGGATAGCATTGTGGTCTTTGAACGAGTTAGAGACCGTTCAAACAGTTTCCCAATGAGTATCTAACCGAGTTTTGTATCATGAAGACTGATGTGTTTAGTCAATTGTTGGCGATTACCCAAGAAAATATTATAAAATAATTCAGCGCCGAATAATATGTCCACAGGACCTGGTACATTGAGCTGTGGATCAGCCAATCTGTTCTTGATATCATCAGGTATGTTTAATTGTTCAATGTTAAACGTTTGAGATGGTAACCTTTCTGTAATGGTGGCCAATAAATGAAATTCTACAATGAAATGATAATTTTGACATCGAGACGATACAGTGCACGGCATGAGGCGAACAGTAGAAGAAGACATAGTTCCAACGCCCGAAATTGGCAATGAGATATTAGTTTTATTTAGTCGTAAACGCTGAGCACAGGAAGACGTTATAAAATTGAGCTGAGATCCTGAATCCAAGACTGCTCTGCAGAGCTGAAGTTGATCACATGCGTCACGTGCGTATATCACAGCAGTAGCAAGTATAATAGACGAATTAGAAATTGATACGTGTTTGCTAGTGCCCCTCGCATGTAACACTGCATTATCTTGAGTGGTTGGCTGCATGTTGGTTTGTGTTAAACTCCCGGGCTCTTGTGCACAATTCGAAGCGTCAACATGAAGTTTTGAATTATGCTTTTTGCCACACCGAGGGCATCCAGGAAACTTACAAGAAGCAACTTCGTGTCCATGTTTTAAACAGTTGAAGCACATTTTGAACTTACTAATAACAACCTTGCGATCAGGCACTGACATTTGATTAAATTGGTCGCAGGCATAAATTCTATGTGGTGCTGCACATAACACACAATTGGTAAAACCGGCTTCTGGATTTTTTGTAAAAAACGATTTTGTGTCAGGTGGTCTAGCTTTGTCATGAGATTGTCTCCCATAAGTTTGTACTTTGTCTGCTTTCAATGAGATATAACCGACTTCATAGGCAGATATGCGTTTAGATAGAAACTTCTCACAATCTTCGAATGTAGGAAGCTCCTTGGTCGTTTGTAACAGTTGCCACTCTCCAGCCGTTCTGGAGTCTAAATGACAACAGATTATTGTTGTCAGCCACGCATCCCAATGCTGCACAGGTTGGTCCAGTGCTTTAAGTGCACGCATGTGAGAGACAACATGATGGTGTAGTTTCCTTAGTTCGCTAGCAGAGGCAGTATGCACTGTTGGTGAATTTAATAATGAACGAATGTGAGTTTGAATAGTTAAGGCCTTGTTTTCATATTGTTTAACTAATTCATCGTAGGCGGCTTGGTAATTGTCTGAAGTAATGGAGAAACTTTTGATAACATCAGCAGCTGCACTTGAGACACTTGATTTTAAATAATGTAACCGTTGAACGTTTGATAAACTTGGATTATTGTGAAACAATGCATTAAAGGTATCTATGAAAGAAGCCCAATTTTCGAGATCACCACTGAACGTAGGAATGTTAATTGTAGGAAGTTTCATAGTTTCACTGGTTGGAACGTTTGAATGATTACTAGAATTCGTTGAATTGGACATTTCGTTATGTCCATGCTTGACGATAAGGTCACCCATATTGGCTTCCAAAGTATAGATAGAATCTTCAAAGGCAATTCGCTATGGGTCATTATCATAACCAAGATCAAAATCAGCGATAGCTTCTTGAGTAACAGTAAGTTCTGATGAGTATTCAGTTAACTTTGACAAACGAATTTGCAGTTGGCGTATAGAACATACACCTGGTACAAATTTACTAAAGTAGTCATTTATTGAAGTGATTGAAGCTTTGATGGTTTCGCGTTTCCTGATTAACTTGCGCAATTCTTTAGGCACAGTGACGATTTCAGCAGACGACATGGTATAGATGTAGCACAAATACAAATGAAAAAACAAATTACATAGGTACATAGCAACGATCAGCCGAATATCAGTTGATTACGTCCTCACGCTATAGAATGTATGTGTGCAATTGGTCACTACAATTTTTACTTGTTTAATATAAAATAAATAAAAGAAAAAAACATGTGAACACGATTACGTAGAAATAACAGTTCCGTTAAATGATTCGACAAGTAATCAATATAATATACGTTTATCAAATTTAGTATGACAAAACAGTAATACAAATATTGTAACAAAAAGAAATAAAAAAAAATAACAGAGACGACTTACAATGCAACAAGTAATAATTAATTACATAAACGATTGATAATATAATAACGAATAATATTTAGACTAATCGACCAATAAATTTATTTACCTTGTGTGCCTGTAGTCAGCAAATAGTTTTACTCACGTGACCGTCCCGAGATCGGTAATATTATAATGGCGCACAACTTTGGGGGGACGTGATCTCGGCGACGTAACGAATGCTGAGATACAGGCACCTGATGTAAAAAACGCAGACTTAGCGCCGGGCCCGGCAAACAAGTTCGCTGCAGACATAAAAAAAAATACCAAATAACCCACGTGGCCTCGTGAGTACGACTCGCAGAAAATCACCCTAAAACGTGAAATGTGAAAATACGTAATGCAATAAACAAGATACAAATGAAAAATACTGCCGTATAATGAAAACTGATGCCGTGTGATGAATGCTGCCGTGTTATGAATAATAATGCTGTGTAAGTACGAATATTAACGAAAACTAGAAAACAAAACGAAAAGAAAAAACGATGATGAAACACCGGAACGCACGTTCCGTCCGTAACGACGGCTGACCAAAAAAAAAAAAAAAACTGAACGTTTCGCCACTTGGGGCTACTAATGAAATATCAGCTCAGTGTCGCCGCACTATGGGAAAAAACACGAAATTGAATGATTCGGTGACACTGAGCAGGGCAGAAATGAGATAACCGCACAGGTACGCTGGGAGGTCAGCACACAACAACTGATTCCGATGTCGACCACACCGCAGCGCAACGCGTTACGAACCGTTTACATAAAAAAAATTAAATGGGCCCTTCTGGCGGGAAATGACGAATAATTCAAAAAATGTTTGCGGAGCGAACAATACCTCATTTAACTATTTACTTTTATAGTTAATAATAATAATAATATGATCAAGTGTAGGTATATAACAACTTAAAATAATAATATCATAAAATATATACAAAAACTTAAAGTAATGATAACAACACCTCATCTACTATTTACATTTATAATTAATATTGTTAATAATTATAATATGATAAATTGTAGGTATACAACAACTTAAAAAAATAATATCATAAAGTATTTAAGTATATACAAAAACTTAGAATAATAAGTGCAAATAATAATAATAACAACACCTTATTTAACCATTTATCTTTATAGCTAATTATTATATTTAACCAATTTTATTTTATTTGCTTACATATTAGATTGAATGAAAATGATTTTTTCAACTTTACTGGTTGTGAGTCTAGTTCTTTTTGAGTTTAAAACAAGACCAGCTTTGGAGAATACTCGTTCGCTTGGAACAGATGTCGCAGGTACACAAAGTCTTCTTTTTACAATTTCATATAACCTAGGATATATTTGTTTTCTACTAGACCACCACTTTAAAGGATCTAGCTGACGGTTAAGTAGACTTTCACTCAAATATTTATCTAGTTCAACAACACTCGCTACAAATGAATTATTTTGTCCTACAACTGAACTGACTTGATCGTCAAATTTTTTCCAAATACTTGAAGACGATTGTACAAGTGAGGTATTTTGATTTTCTTCGTTTATTAAGTTATTTGGAATATCAATGTTTAAGTGTTGTAATTTTCTTGACAGTTGAGATTTACAGGTTTCAAATTTGTCATCACTTGAAAATCCATATTTTTTGAATCTTGGGTCTAGAAATATTGAATGGGACTGAATCTCATTACTTTCTAAATTTTTAAAGTACTTATTTAGTGTTGTTTTAATTTCATTTGCCATTTCAACAATTTCAATTGGTGTTTCTGAATTCTGGATATATAAATTTAAGTGTTTCAATAAAAATATATAAAATAAATTTTGTTTCGATATTGTTACAGTATTTTCAGAGCTCATTTCAGTCGTTACATCATCAAAAACTTGAAGAAATGTACAAGCAGAAGATATTATTTCCCATTCGTTATCACTTATGCAATTTAAACTGTTATTAGTTATGGCTAATGTTGACAATATCGGTTCTTTTAGTTTAACAATCCTTTCCATCATTTTAAAAGCAGAATTCCACCTAGTTTTACATTCTTGAATAAGTTTAAGAGGTTCAAATCCACTTTGCTTTTGAATGTTTTGAAGTTTATGAAGAGCACCAGAACTTTGTTTAAAGAACTCGACTATATTTTTTATTTTAGACATAATTTGTTTTATATTATTAAGAGCATGTTAAATACCGATGTTTAAAATATGTGCAAAACATGGAACATGTCGCCATTTATTTATTCGAATAGCATTAACTATATTTGGAGCATTATCTGTAACGGCAGCCGATATTTTCTTTTCAATATTCCATTTTTTAGCTGTAGCCATCAAAAAATTAGCAAGTTCCTCAGATGTGCACTTTTCATTATAATTAATGCATCCAACGACTCGAGAGCATAATACAGTGTCTGAATTTATGAAATGAACAGTTAATGCTATAAAATGCTCGTTATTTATGGATATCCGTCCATCTGTTGTCAACGACAACGCAGTGACATCATTTAAGTCCGCTTTAACTTTCTCTAAAATACTTTCATACATTTGTTCAAGTAAACTATTTGAGATGGTCTTTCTAGATGGCATTGTATAGTTAGGCGCAAGCATTTTAATAAGATTTCTGAACTCAGTTTCTTCTACAATTGAAAATGGATGGAAATGTTTCAGAATGAATTTTGTAATTTGTAAGTCTATAGCTTTAGATTTTGAAAGCGATATAAGTTTAATTATAAATTGTGTGATGGCACTTTGTTTAGGTAGATTTGATGCTGATGGCCCTGCTGCATCAGAAACCGCTCTCGACGAACCTGTACTCACAACGGCACTTGTAGACGCTGGCACGTCGGGGTCGGATGGGTCATCAATGTTGTCATCATTTACCAGCAGTGGTCTTTTAAGTGGCATAGTTACATGTTTAGTTTTTAGATGGCGCATAAGGTTACTAGTTGACCCACCACTATAACTAACACCTTCCTTACAATAAGAACATTTAGCAATAGTATGGGACTCAATACTAAAATGATTCCATACTGCACTTCTCTTGCGGTTTAAATTTGACATCTATAATTTATTTTTTATTAATATAAAAAATATATAAAATATAAATATATTTAAATGAAAATATAATGCTGGAGTACTCTAATTTGTAATAAAAAAAAATTAGTAGGACTCTCCTGGAAGGCTGAAAAACCAATGCCAAGTTGTGCAAATAATTGTTTTATAATTTATTACAATTGTTTGTAAAGTATAGACAAAAATAATCATGTCATGAACTGGACTATCACAGGTTCAAACATGTTAATTTGTTGTAATAATTATGAATATTATTGTGTTTGGTGGGAAGTGGGTGCTGAGAGGTAAAGGACTAAAGGATATAATTAATAATTAATAATTATGGAACAATATAACAAATCAATTTTTCCACAAACCCATTTTTTTTTTTTTAATATTTGAGTACTTATAATCACTTATTAAACTCGAAGTATAGGTTATTTTTGAAATAATTACAATAAATTAATTTTATAATATTGTTTATTGAAGAAATTACAAGTTTTTTTTTTTTAAACACAAATCATTTAGTTGATATTATATTTGTAATGTGATACAGTAATATTTTTTAATAAAAAAAATATAAATCATCTAAGCTATCTTATATTTAGGAAATTAAACTTAATAATAATACAGTTGTAATAGTCACAATTTTGACTTAGTTTTATGTAATTTTGCTAAATTGCCGTGTAGTTTACAACGTTGATAACTGATGTTGATAAAACAGCTAACAATGTTGTTATAATTTTTCACAATAATTACAAATGTCTGCATGTTTAACATTATCTTAAAATGTAAATATTAAAATGTTTAACATTCATTATGAATTGATTTTATATTTTAATTTAATCAAAATTCATAGACCATACACCATAGTCGGTAACTATTTCAATGGTTATTGGTTAAATAGGTATAAAATAAGTAACTATAATGGGCCAGGCCCAGTATTGCAGTGGAATGTTATAATGTTAATTAATGTAATAGTATAAATTAATTTATTTCTAAACCTAAAATATATCATCACCAATGATTCAAAATCGATTCATTTGTCATTTGATTATCATTAATCATTATGTATGATAACTGATAACTGAATGAATTAATTCAACTCAGATTATTGTATTGGTGAATCAATTGAATCAAACGAACGATTCATTTGACCGAATCAATTTACTGAATCGATTCAAATGATTCGAATCAGTATAATGATTCATTTTTCCCATCACTGGTCAGTGCTACGAAAAAAAAATGATTTTTTTTTCAGTGGTAACGGACGTGTTGACACGAAATCAAAAATGACACGCTTCCTTTGGCAAAACACAACGACGAACGGTGCCGCTGACGCGCGCACGCGCTGTAGTGACGGTGTTCCACCGTCAACGTATCGCAGACATCGATGTGAAAAAAAAGCGCGCGGCATTTAAAAATTTATAATATATGCGATATATAATATAATATAATATTTTGCGAGGAAGATGGACATTGACAGGAAAAACAAAAAATAAATATACGCGTGTCCCCCGCGATTAATAATCTTATTTCGTTCTCACTCGACGTGCGATTGAACTAACTCCAAGAACTGAACAAATTGGGTACATACTAAATAAAATTCAAAGTCCGCTTCTCTTTAAAACAAAGGAGATATTTTAAATTTCAATTGTTTCGTGTTTTCTTTGATTTCCTATGAAGAAAAATTGTTCGAATACAAAAGTATAATTTAAGCGTTTCCAAAGAGATCATATATAGCGCATATATTACACAAATTAATAAACAAACTACAACTCTATTGCCTAGTTGATATTGACGACGTAAACAACATTATTTAGTTTTTTTATTCGCGTTTCAGTTCATTGACAATATTTTCATTGCATGTCACTATTACTATCCAAACGATTCAAGATGATTGTAATACTGAAAAATATGCGTGCTTTGACGTTAAACAGCATTAAACGTTATTATGCTGCGAACGGTAATAAAATTGTTTCATCAATAACCGAGGTGAAAACAAAAGCTCCTCAGTCAGATGAGAAAATACGGACGATTATTTCTAGAAAAATAGGAGAATACCAAGAATTAATGAGGACTCAGACACCCGAAAAAGTAAATGTAGATAAACAAATCAAAATCATTGAGTCTAGACTGAAGAAAACCTATGGGTTTAATATGGACGAAGATCCATCTGTTTTTCCAACATTCAAATTTGACGAACCCGAAATCGATAATCAGATTGATTACAACAAAACACGAAAATAAGATTCAATATGAAATTTATATAAATATATAATAGTTTATTAACAATATTTCCCTGCGGTTGGGGATAAGAATTCACCTGCGGCAGTCCATGCCAGTCGTAAAAGGCGACCAAAATGGACCAAACAATGGGCAGCAGCGTTGTTTGTATCAAGTATGGATTTATTCAAAACAGGACAAAAAGCAGTATAGTCTAAAATAAAAGGGGTGAACTATTAATTGATACGGAGGATATAAGTGATAGATGGAAACAATATATCGAAGAATTATATAATGGAGAATGCGTCACAGAAGAATCTGATTATATCGATCAAGAAGAGGAAGTAGGAATAGACTTTAAAGGACCATCGATCATTAGGGAGGAATTTGACATTGCATTGGAACAACTTAAAAACAATAAGGCAACAGGATCGGATTGAATGAAAAGCGAATTATTGAATAGTGCAGACGAAGAAGGGAAAAAAATAATTTATGAAAAGATACAAGATTGTTATATATTTCAGGAAATTGACCAATCGATTTTACAATTAGCAAACTAGTCATGATTCCGAAAAAAGGTAATGCGACAGACTGCACTAATTATAGGACTTTATCTTTAAT
This sequence comes from Chaetogeoica ovagalla, assembly GCA_032441825.1. Classification (NCBI taxonomy): domain Eukaryota; kingdom Metazoa; phylum Arthropoda; class Insecta; order Hemiptera; family Aphididae; genus Chaetogeoica; species Chaetogeoica ovagalla. The sequence goes on from CM063723.1 coordinate 9,738,810, forward strand.
ATCGCATACATCGAAAATATATATATATATTGAGAGATACACACACGTAAGAAAAAACGAAAACTATATAAAATAAATTCACCCAATGCTCTCGTAGTTACGTCTGTTTACAGACATTCGGATCGATGACTCGGCGCCTGTTCGCCATCACTCACGACAACATCAGGTTGTCGGGACGGCTGATGGACCACGAGCAGCGAAACGGTAACGACGGCGGCAAAACCAAAGACAGCGATGGCAACTCGGACGAGTTCCCGTCGTTCATGACGCCGCTGATGTTTCCAGTTTAAACAAAAGTCAAAAAATCGATTAACTCTAAACTCGTGGATATCCAGTTTTATAAAAATAATATCTACTTATATAATATAGTCGTCGATTCGCGTTACACGATCGATAATTAGCGTATTAGAAAAAAAAATATTGTTTCGTGTATAATATGAATAAATAACTAAATCTTTGTAATTTCGCGAACGACAATTAAAAAAGCAATAATAATAATCTAATCCTTTTTACCGCGCACGTTTTGCAGGTGAGACAGTTCGCGGTAGAACTGGTATACAACTGTAGAACGTCCGACGAAGTGAAGACGTTGTTGCGGAACCGGAACGGGTGCGAGTTTAGAGGACGGTTTCCGTACCCGAGGCTGATGACGGCTATGGACAAAGAGCAAAAGGAGTTCGTGGCGCACACCAACGTTCAACAGGTGCTGAAATCGGTTTGGATCGGCGATTGGATCGAGTGGAAATCGTTCTCGTCATTCCACCAATGCTTGTACCCGGTGTCGAGGTTCACCATGTTAAATTACTACGTCGCACAGTGGGATATTTTATAAAATTGTATTTCTAAAAATATGGTTATCATGGAAATTTCTGGTAATATACTTCATGAACATTTATGAAATCGATATCTAATCGATTGATACAAATAATGTCGTTACTTTTATTGTGACACAGTTCAGAAATTGTACTAACGGATGTATTTTTATTTGAAAGAATAAATAATCCATATTTAATGTTATAATTTTTTAATTTTAAATATCAATTAACATACGATTTTTGCTATACACATAATGGATTCTTTGGCTGTTTGAAAATGCGTGAGCCGCGGTACAGCACATACTGTATACTCTTTGAGGCTGATGGTGGTTAAAGACCGCGGATAAGAGTCGTATCACAAATCACACGCATTATTAACGGTTTTTTTTAATTTTTTTTATTTGGGACTTTGTAAAAACAAACACGTAGTTACAACAGTTGAAAAATATATACATATAATACTGAAAAAAGACAATTTTTACTTTTCACACAGACATTTATAATGTGTATTAAATAACAAAACCGGCCTGCCTAAAAAAGGAAATGGTGGAGAGAATAATAGGAGGTAGATGTGAGAAAGAATGGACTGGGAATTAAATGGCATCTTATATATTTCGAATAATAAGGACAGATTTATACGTTGGACCTTTAGGGAAGGGCATTGGAATAGGATGTAGGAGATGTCACATATGGATTCAGAGGAATGGAGAGTGCAGAAAGGAGAGTCGTTAAGAGAAAGTTTAAAAGAAAGGAAGTAGAGTATGGCTCAATCTGAGCGGAGAGAAAGAGCAAATTAAATTTCTGCTGAGATTTATATTATGGAACCACGGTTGTGATAGAATAGTGGGCGAGATATTTTTATACCAAGTGGAGAAATTTGTCCATTTGCTTAACCACATTTGGCCGAGGTGCGTTCTCAGTATTACACAAAAATCAGTCCAGGGAATTAAAGAATGAGGACTGTGTAAGGAGGAAGTGGCTTTAGCCAGAGAATCCGCAGCTTCGTTGCCTACGATGCCAACGTGGCTGGGTGTCCATAGAAATTGAACCACATACCCGGCGGAGCTGTGTAGTTTGTACAGAACTTAACCTTGTACCTAACCATGAATAATCGGCAAATAACACAAAAAACGTTCAGGTGGCATTTTTCTATTTTTAGGAACCACTTTTTTGAAAATAAAAAAAATAAATATTTATACGATATATATAAATGCAATAGTCACACATACGAAACTTTAGTATTTTATAAAGATTGCTCCGAAAATAATGAATTATAATATAAAAATTAGTAAGTCAAAAAACGTTTGCAAGACGCTTGTCTACCTATCGTAAGTTATATTGTATATCAGACAAAAAAAAAATTGTATAAAAATACCATAATCACGCAAACGATCTTTCCTATAGTTTATGAAAAAGAAGGATAAAAACGTTGCTTTTATTTTCATAAAAATAAAATCAACTATATTCATATAACACTGTTCGGGCCGGGAGCGTAAAATAATATTACGCTCGCCCGGACACCACCAAAATTTAAATGCGTGTCTGAATAGATTATATATCGCGAGTGTGTATACTTAAATTACGAATAAAATGGTAACAAAATGACTAGTTTATGTGTTGCAAATATAATTGATAATAAATATATAAAAATGATAACAAGGATTGACAAATAAAAAATAGATAAGTATAAACAATAGAAAACATAGCAACACGAAAATATAATTTGACTAATAATTAAAAAATAACCTTTTTGGGAGCAATATAAATGAAATATAATAGTATAATAATAAAACTCACATTTTTCTCGGTGCGCAGACGCTGGCCAGCCGCTATCTAAACTATATACATATAACAAAACAACAAGAGTAATATACCTACGAGATAGCGTATAAAATTGGAAAGGAGTCTATTTGAGACCACAGTATAATAAATTCCGGTTATTAGAACCGTGAATAGTAACGTACTTAACCAATAATACCTATTAGAGACAATTACAATAATATAATCAGCTATTTGAGCTGCATTAACCTGAATAACATTTATAATATATAATTCGAACGGTTACAAAAATTAACGGAATACAATAAACACGAAGCGTATTAGACGACGACAGTTTTACGATAAATTTAAAAAAACGATTTTACAAATATAATATAAACGTATGCGGCAGGGAGGACGTAAAAACAAAAAAAAAAAAAACTTTACGCGACGATAGTCTCGCGACAACGGTACGACGGCAACAACTAAAACCAAAAATAACAAGGGCATTGCCCTCTTATAAATAAGTAAAATAAATCGACGATTACATAATAATAATAATAATATAGTGTGTGTGTATATAGTTTATTATCTGACCGCCGATACCGCGGCGGCGCGATAATGTACAAAGGTATATCACAATCATAATTAAGCTATTTTTCAATTGGCGTCGACAAACCTCCTATATTCATATGAACTCGTAAATAGTGTACTATGTGTATATATATATATATATATATATATACATATATAACCAAACTAATAATTTGACAATTTTAATTTATTCATTTTTTTTTATTAATATTTGTATTTAAATTTATATTATTAAAAGAACGAGATGAAAACAAGGAATTAAATATAATATAAACGAAAAATAACGTATATCACATAATATAAATTAAACAAGTCTTAGTGGCGGATTTCCATCGTCAACGTATCACGGATATCGGTGAAAAAAAAGCAAGCGGCATTTAAAAATGTATAATACGTATATGCGAGTTTTACGACGTAGGTATTACACATTGACAGGAAAAACAAAAAATAAATATACGCGTGTCCCGCGATTAATAATCTTATTTCGTTCTTACTCGACGTGCGATTGAACTAACTCCAAGAACTGAACAAATTGGGTACATACTAAATAAAATTCAAAGTCCGCTTCTCTTTAAAACAAAGGAGATATTTTAAATTTCAATTGTTTCGTGTTTTCTTTGATTTCCTATGAAGAAAAATTGTTCGAATACAAAAGTATAATTTAAGCGTTTCCAAAGAGATCATATATAGCGCATATATTACACAAATTAATAAACAAACTACAACTCTATTGCCTAGTTGATATTGACGACGTAAACAACATTATTTAGTTTTTTTATTCGCGTTTCAGTTCATTGACAATATTTTCATTGCATGTCACTATTACTATCCAAACGATTCAAGATGATTGTAATACTGAAAAATATGCGTGCTTTGACGTTAAACAGCATTAAACGTTATTATGCTGCGAACGGTAATAAAATTGTTTCATCAATAACCGAGGTGAAAACAAAAGCTCCTCAGTCAGATGAGAAAATACGGACGATTATTTCTAGAAAAATAGGAGAATACCAAGAATTAATGAGGACTCAGACACCCGAAAAAAATGTAGATAAACAAATCAAAATCATTGAGTCTAGACTGAAGAAAACCTATGGGTTTAATATGGACGAAGATCCATCTGTTTTCCAACATTCAAATTTGACGAACCCGAAATCGATAATCAGATTGATTACAACAAAACACGAAAATAAGATTCATTATGAAATTTATATAAATATATAATAGTTTATTAACAATATTTCCCTGCGGTTGGGGATAAGAATTCACCTGCGGCAGTCCATGCCAGTCGTAAAGGCGACCAAAATGGACCAAACAATGGGCAGCAGCGTTGTTTGTATCAAGTATGGATTTATTCAAAACAGGACAAAAAGCAGTATAGTCTAAAATAAAAGGGTGAACTATTAATTGATACGGAGGATATAAGTGATAGATGGAAACAATATATCGAAGAATTATATAATGGAGAATGCGTCACAGAAGAATCTGATTATATCGATCAAGAAGAGGAAGTAGGAATAGACTTTAAAGGACCATCGATCATTAGGGAGGAATTTGACATTGCATTGGAACAACTTAAAAACAATAAGGCAACAGGATCGGATTGAATGAAAAGCGAATTATTGAATAGTGCAGACGAAGAAGGGAAAAAAATAATTTATGAAAAGATACAAGATTGTTATATATTTCAGGAAATTGACCAATCGATTTTACAATTAGCAAACTAGTCATGATTCCGAAAAAAGGTAATGCGACAGACTGCACTAATTATAGGACTTTATCTTTAATATCGCATACATCGAAAATATATATATATATTGAGAGATACACACACGTAAGAAAAAACGAAAACTATATAAAATAAATTCACCCAATGCTCTCGTAGTTACGTCTGTTTACAGACATTCGGATCGATGACTCGGCGCCTGTTCGCCATCACTCACGACAACATCAGGTTGTCGGGACGGCTGATGGACCACGAGCAGCGAAACGGTAACGACGGCGGCAAAACCAAAGACAGCGATGGCAACTCGGACGAGTTCCGTCGTTCATGACGCCGCTGATGTTTCCAGTTTAAACAAAAGTCAAAAAATCGATTAACTCTAAACTCGTGGATATCCAGTTTTATAAAAATAATATCTACTTATATAATATAGTCGTCGATTCGCGTTACACGATCGATAATTAGCGTATTAGAAAAAAAAATATTGTTTCGTGTATAATATGAATAAATAACTAAATCTTTGTAATTTCGCGAACGACAATTAAAAAAGCAATAATAATAATCTAATCCTTTTACCGCGCACGTTTTGCAGGTGAGACAGTTCGCGGTAGAACTGGTATACAACTGTAGAACGTCCGACGAAGTGAAGACGTTGTTGCGGAACCGGAACGGGTGCGAGTTTAGAGGACGGTTTCCGTACCCGAGGCTGATGACGGCTATGGACAAAGAGCAAAAGGAGTTCGTGGCGCACACCAACGTTCAACAGGTGCTGAAATCGGTTTGGATCGGCGATTGGATCGAGTGGAAATCGTTCTCGTCATTCCACCAATGCTTGTACCCGGTGTCGAGGTTCACCATGTTAAATTACTACGTCGCACAGTGGGATATTTTATAAAATTGTATTTCTAAAAATATGGTTATCATGGAAATTTCTGGTAATATACTTCATGAACATTTATGAAATCGATATCTAATCGATTGATACAAATAATGTCGTTACTTTTATTGTGACACAGTTCAGAAATTGTACTAACGGATGTATTTTTATTTGAAAGAATAAATAATCCATATTTAATGTTATAATTTTTTAATTTTAAATATCAATTAACATACGATTTTGCTATACACATAATGGATTCTTTGGCTGTTTGAAAATGCGTGAGCCGCGGTACAGCACATACTGTATACTCTTTGAGGCTGATGGTGGTTAAAGACCGCGGATAAGAGTCGTATCACAAATCACACGCATTATTAACGGTTTTTTTTAATTTTTTTTATTTGGGACTTTGTAAAAACAAACACGTAGTTACAACAGTTGAAAAATATATACATATAATACTGAAAAAAGACAATTTTTACTTTTCACACAGACATTTATAATGTGTATTAAATAACAAAACCGGCCTGCCTAAAAAAGGAAATGGTGGAGAGAATAATAGGAGGTAGATGTGAGAAAAGAATGGACTGGGAATTAAATGGCATCTTATATATTTCGAATAATAAGGACAGATTTATACGTTGGACCTTTAGGGAAGGGCATTGGAATAGGATGTAGGAGATGTCACATATGGATTCAGAGGAATGGAGAGTGCAGAAAGGAGAGTCGTTAAGAGAAAGTTTAAAAGAAAGGAAGTAGAGTATGGCTCAATCTGAGCGGAGAGAAAGAGCAAATTAAATTTCTGCTGAGATTTATATTATGGAACCACGGTTGTGATAGAATAGTGGGCGAGATATTTTTATACCAAGTGGAGAAATTTGTCCATTTGCTTAACCACATTTGGCCGAGGTGCGTTCTCAGTATTACACAAAAATCAGTCCAGGGAATTAAAGAATGAGGACTGTGTAAGGAGGAAGTGGCTTTAGCCAGAGAATCCGCAGCTTCGTTGCCTACGATGCCAACGTGGCTGGGTGTCCATAGAAATTGAACCACATACCCGGCGGAGCTGTGTAGTTTGTACAGAACTTAACCTTGTACCTAACCATGAATAATCGGCAAATAACACAAAAAACGTTCAGGTGGCATTTTTCTATTTTTAGGAACCACTTTTTTGAAAATAAAAAAAATAAATATTTATACGATATATATAAATGCAATAGTCACACATACGAAACTTTAGTATTTTATAAAGATTGCTCCGAAAATAATGAATTATAATATAAAAATTAGTAAGTCAAAAAACGTTTGCAAGACGCTTGTCTACCTATCGTAAGTTATATTGTATATCAGACAAAAAAAAAATTGTATAAAAATACCATAATCACGCAAACGATCTTTCCTATAGTTTATGAAAAAGAAGGGGATAAAAAAAAAAACGTTGCTTTTATTTTCATAAAAATAAAATCAACTATATTCATATAACACTGTTCGGGCCGGGAGCGTAAAATAATATTACGCTCGCCCGGACACCACCAAAATTTAAATGCGTGTCTGAATAGATTATATATCGCGAGTGTGTATACTTAAATTACGAATAAAATGGTAACAAAATGACTAGTTTATGTGTTGCAAATATAATTGATAATAAATATATAAAAATGATAACAAGGATTGACAAATAAAAAATAGATAAGTATAAACAATAGAAAACATAGCAACACGAAAATATAATTTGACTAATAATTAAAAAATAACCTTTTTGGGAGCAATATAAATGAAATATAATAGTATAATAATAAAACTCACATTTTTCTCGGTGCGCAGACGCTGGCCAGCCGCTATCTAAACTATATACATATAACAAAACAACAAGAGTAATATACCTACGAGATAGCGTATAAAATTGGAAAGGAGTCTATTTGAGACCACAGTATAATAAATTCCGGTTATTAGAACCGTGAATAGTAACGTACTTAACCAATAATACCTATTAGAGACAATTACAATAATATAATCAGCTATTTGAGCTGCATTAACCTGAATAACATTTATAATATATAATTCGAACGGTTACAAAAATTAACGGAATACAATAAACACGAAGCGTATTAGACGACGCCAGTTTTACGATAAATTTAAAAAAACGATTTTACAAATATAATATAAACGTATGCGGCAGGGAGGACGTAAAAACAAAAAAACAAAAAAAAAAAAAAAAACTTTACGCGACGATAGTCTCGCGACAACGGTACGACGGCAACAACTAAAACCAAAAATAACAAGGGCATTGCCCTCTTATAAATAAGTAAAATAAATCGACGATTACATAATAATAATAATAATATAGTGTGTGTGTATATAGTTTATTATCTGACCGCCGATACCGCGGCGGCGCGATAATGTACAAAGGTATATCACAATCATAATTAAGCTATTTTTCAATTGGCGTCGACAAACACTCTATATTCATATGAACTCGTAAATAGTGTACTATGTGTATATATATATATATATATATATACATATATAACCAAACTAATAATTTGACAATTTTAATTTATTCATTTTTTTTTATTAATATTTGTATTTAAATTTATATTATTAAAAGAACGAGATGAAAACAAGGAATTAAATATAATATAAACGAAAAATAACGTATATCACATAATATAAATTAAACAAGTCTTAGTGGCGGATTTCCATCGTCAACGTATCGTGGATATCGGTGAAAAAAAAGCAAGCGGCATTTAAAAATGTATAATACGTATATGCGAGTTTTACGACGTAGGTATTACACATTGACAGGAAAAACAAAAAATAAATATACGCGTGTCCCGCGATTAATAATCTTATTTCGTTCTTACTCGACGTGCGATTGAACTAACTCCAAGAACTGAACAAATTGGGTACATACTAAATAAAATTCAAAGTCCGCTTCTCTTTAAAACAAAGGAGATATTTTAAATTTCAATTGTTTCGTGTTTTCTTTGATTTCCTATGAAGAAAAATTGTTCGAATACAAAAGTATAATTTAAGCGTTTCCAAAGAGATCATATATAGCGCATATATTACACAAATTAATAAACAAACTACAACTCTATTGCCTAGTTGATATTGACGACGTAAACAACATTATTTAGTTTTTTTATTCGCGTTTCAGTTCATTGACAATATTTTCATTGCATGTCACTATTACTATCCAAACGATTCAAGATGATTGTAATACTGAAAAATATGCGTGCTTTGACGTTAAACAGCATTAAACGTTATTATGCTGCGAACGGTAATAAAATTGTTTCATCAATAACCGAGGTGAAAACAAAAGCTCCTCAGTCAGATGAGAAAATACGGACGATTATTTCTAGAAAAATAGGAGAATACCAAGAATTAATGAGGACTCAGACACCCGAAAAAGTAAATGTAGATAAACAAATCAAAATCATTGAGTCTAGACTGAAGAAAACCTATGGGTTTAATATGGACGAAGATCCATCTGTTTTTCCAACATTCAAATTTGACGAACCCGAAATCGATAATCAGATTGATTACAACAAAACACGAAAATAAGATTCATTATGAAATTTATATAAATATATAATAGTTTATTAACAATATTTCCCTGCGGTTGGGGATAAGAATTCACCTGCGGCAGTCCATGCCAGTCGTAAAAGGCGACCAAAATGGACCAAACAATGGGCAGCAGCGTTGTTTGTATCAAGTATGGATTTATTCAAAACAGGACAAAAAGCAGTATAGTCTAAAATAAAAGGGGTGAACTATTAATTGATACGGAGGATATAAGTGATAGATGGAAACAATATATCGAAGAATTATATAATGGAGAATGCGTCACAGAAGAATCTGATTATATCGATCAAGAAGAGGAAGTAGGAATAGACTTTAAAGGACCATCGATCATTAGGGAGGAATTTGACATTGCATTGGAACAACTTAAAAACAATAAGGCAACAGGATCGGATTGAATGAAAAGCGAATTATTGAATAGTGCAGACGAAGAAGGGAAAAAAATAATTTATGAAAAGATACAAGATTGTTATATATTTCAGGAAATTGACCAATCGATTTTACAATTAGCAAACTAGTCATGATTCCGAAAAAAGGTAATGCGACAGACTGCACTAATTATAGGACTTTATCTTTAATATCGCATACATCGAAAATATATATATATATTGAGAGATACACACACGTAAGAAAAAACGAAAACTATATAAAATAAATTCACCCAATGCTCGTAGTTACGTCTGTTTACAGACATTCGGATCGATGACTCGGCGCCTGTTCGCCATCACTCACGACAACATCAGGTTGTCGGGACGGCTGATGGACCACGAGCAGCGAAACGGTAACGACGGCGGCAAAACCAAAGACAGCGATGGCAACTCGGACGAGTTCCCGTCGTTCATGACGCCGCTGATGTTTCCAGTTTAAACAAAAGTCAAAAAATCGATTAACTCTAAACTCGTGGATATCCAGTTTTATAAAAATAATATCTACTTATATAATATAGTCGTCGATTCGCGTTACACGATCGATAATTAGCGTATTAGAAAAAAAAATATTGTTTCGTGTATAATATGAATAAATAACTAAATCTTTGTAATTTCGCGAACGACAATTAAAAAAGCAATAATAATAATCTAATCCTTTTTACCGCGCACGTTTTGCAGGTGAGACAGTTCGCGGTAGAACTGGTATACAACTGTAGAACGTCCGACGAAGTGAAGACGTTGTTGCGGAACCGGAACGGGTGCGAGTTTAGAGGACGGTTTCCGTACCCGAGGCTGATGACGGCTATGGACAAAGAGCAAAAGGAGTTCGTGGCGCACACCAACGTTCAATAGGTGCTGAAATCGGTTTGGATCGGCGATTGGATCGAGTGGAAATCGTTCTCGTCATTCCACCAATGCTTGTACCCGGTGTCGAGGTTCACCATGTTAAATTACTACGTCGCACAGTGGGATATTTTATAAAATTTTATTTCTAAAAATATGGTTATCATGGAAATTTCTGGTAATATACTTCATGAACATTTATGAAATCGATATCTAATCGATTGATACAAATAATGTCGTTACTTTTATTGTGACACAGTTCAGAAATTGTACTAACGGATGTATTTTTATTTGAAAGAATAAATAATCCATATTTAATGTTATAATTTTTTAATTTTAAATATCAATTAACATACGATTTTTGCTATACACATAATGGATTCTTTGGCTGTTTGAAAATGCGTGAGCCGCGGTACAGCACATACTGTATACTCTTTGAGGCTGATGGTGGTTAAAGACCGCGGATAAGAGTCGTATCACAAATCACACGCATTATTAACGGTTTTTTTTAATTTTTTTTATTTGGGACTTTGTAAAAACAAACACGTAGTTACAACAGTTGAAAAATATATACATATAATACTGAAAAAAGACAATTTTTACTTTTCACACAGACATTTATAATGTGTATTAAATAACAAAACCGGCCTGCCTAAAAAAGGAAATGGTGGAGAGAATAATAGGAGGTAGATGTGAGAAAAGAATGGACTGGGAATTAAATGGCATCTTATATATTTCGAATAATAAGGACAGATTTATACGTTGGACCTTTAGGGAAGGGCATTGGAATAGGATGTAGGAGATGTCACATATGGATTCAGAGGAATGGAGAGTGCAGAAAGGAGAGTCGTTAAGAGAAAGTTTAAAAGAAAGGAAGTAGAGTATGGCTCAATCTGAGCGGAGAGAAAGAGCAAATTAAATTTCTGCTGAGATTTATATTATGGAACCACGGTTGTGATAGAATAGTGGGCGAGATATTTTTATACCAAGTGGAGAAATTTGTCCATTTGCTTAACCACATTTGGCCGAGGTGCGTTCTCAGTATTACACAAAAATCAGTCCAGGGAATTAAAGAATGAGGACTGTGTAAGGAGGAAGTGGCTTTAGCCAGAGAATCCGCAGCTTCGTTGCCTACGATTCCAACGTGGCTGGGTGTCCATAGAAATTGAACCACATACCCGGCGGAGCTGTGTAGTTTGTACAGAACTTAACCTTGTACCTAACCATGAATAATCGGCAAATAACACAAAAAACGTTCAGGTGGCATTTTTCTATTTTTAGGAACCACTTTTTTGAAAATAAAAAAATAAATATTTATACGATATATATAAATGCAATAGTCACACACACGAAACTTTAGTATTTTATAAAGATTGCTTCGAAAATAATGAATTATAATATAAAAATTAGTAAGACAAAAAACGTTTGCAAGACGCTTGTCTACCTATCGTAAGTTATATTGTATATCAGACAAAAAAAAAAATTGTATAAAAATACCATAATCACGCAAACGATCTTTCCTACAGTTTATGAAAAAGTAGGGGATCAAAAAAAAAACGTTGCTTTTATATTCATAAAAATAAAATCAACTATATTCATAAAACACTCTATATTCATATGAACTCGTAAATAGTGTTCTATGTATATATATATATACATATATAACCAAACTAATAATTTGACAATTTTAATTTATTAATTTTTTTTTATTAATATTTGTATTTAAATTTATATTATTCGTCACACACGAGCTTAGAGGACACAATGCCATGCCAGAGGCTATGAAGATTTACATACTTGTCAATTTTTAGCTTACAGGACGCCATGCCATTCCAGAGGCTAAAAAACATACATACTAAACAACTTTTTTTTCTTCCTTTTTTTTATTAATAGTTATTTGATATTAGCAGCTTACAGGCGTAATGCCATGCCAGAGGCTAAAGTAACACTCAAACGAATAATATAACTAAATCGCGATTTATTAAATAATGTATTATTAAATTATATATTATATTTTTTACTATTACGATAATCGAACTTAATGTTATCGTTGCAGAGTCGTGAATTTGTGATGTTCCTAGATATATTAGGTCTTAATGAGAAAACGAAAGAAAGTCGCCAATCCGTAACTTAGGTTTTTAAACCGGAGTGTGCGGGATTGATTTTGTATCAATAGTTTAGATACATATTTATGTATTATTTATTTATAGAATTATGTACGTACAATTAAAAAGAAATATATGTCTTATTTACATTACTATATTAAATATCCGTTAAAATAAAATACTTTTTCTATTACGTTTACAATAATACGCGGGAATACACACGTTTTTTACGTTTCGTAACAAAAAGAGTTTTCAGGTCAAAAAACGATTTTTTAGATGTCGAAACAGAAAATTTTCGTTATAAACGTTAAAAGAAAGTCGAAAATAACGCGAAATTCATGAAATAAACGAGAAATATTATATATATATATAAAAAAAAAAATAAAATAAAAATTCAGAATATTAAAATTATTAAGAACGAGATGAAAACAAGAAATTAAATATAGTATAAACGAAAAATAACGTATATCACATAATATAAATTAAACAAAAGTCTTAGTGGTGGATTTCCATCGTCAACGTATCGCGGATATCGGTGAAAAAAAAGCAAGCGGCATTTAAAAATGTATAATACGTATATGCGAGTTTTACGACATAGGTATTACACATTGACAGGAAAAACAAAAAATAAATATACGCGTGTCCCCCGCGATTAATAATCTTATTTCGTTTTCCCCGACGCGCGATTGAACCAACTCCAAGAACTGAACAAATTGGGTACACACTAAATAAAATTCAAAGTCGCTTCTAATTAAAACATATGACATATTTTAAACTTCAGTTGTTTCGTGTTTTCATTGATTTCCTATGAAGAAAAATTGTTCGAATATAAAATTATAATTTAAGCGTTTCCAAAGAGTTCATAAATAGCGCATATATTACACAAATTAATAAACAAACTACAACTCTATTGCCTAGTTGATATTGACGACGTAAACAACATTATTTAGTTTTTTTATTCGCGTTTCAGTTCATTGACAATATTTTCATTGCATGTCACTATTACTATCCAAACGATTCAAGATGATTGTAGTACTGAAAAATATGCGTGCTTTGACGTTAAACAGCATTAAACGTTATTATGCTGCGAACAGTAATAAAATTGTTTCATCAATAACCGAGGTGAAAACAAAAGCTCCTCAGTCAGATGAGAAAATACGGACGATTATTTCTAGAAAAATAGGAGAATACCAAGAATTAATGAGGACTCAGACACCCGAAAAAGTAAATGTAGATAAACAAATCAAAATCATTGAGTCTAGACTGAAGAAAACCTATGGGTTTAATATGGACGAAGATCCATCTGTTTTTCCAACATTCAAATTTGACGAACCCGAAATCGATAATCAGATTGATTACAACAAAACACGAAAATAAGATTCATTATGAAATTTATATAAATATATAATAGTTTATTAACAATATTTCCCTGCGGTTGGGGATAAGAATTCACCTGCGGCAGTCCATGCCAGTCGTAAAAGGCGACCAAACAATGGGCAGCAGCGTTGTTTGTATCAAGTATGGATTTATTCAAAACAGGACAAAAAGCAGTATAGTCTAAAATAAAAGGGGTGAACTATTAATTGATACGGAGGATATAAGTGATAGATGGAAACAATATATCGAAGAATTATATAATGGAGAATGCGTCACAGAAGAATCTGATTATATCGATCAAAAAGAGGAAGTAGGAATAGACTTTAAAGGACCATCGATCATTAGGGAGGAATTTGACATTGCATTGGAACAACTTAAAACCAATAAGGCAACAGGATCGGATTGAATGAAAAGCGAATTATTGAATAGTGCAGACGAAGAAGTGAAAAAGTTAATTTATGAAAAGATACAAGATTGTTATATATTTCAGGAAATTGACCAATCGATTTTACAATTAGCAAACTAGTCATGATTCCGAAAAAAGGTAATGCGACAGACTGCACTAATTATAGGACTTTATCTTTAATATCGCATACATCGAAAATATATATATATATATTGAGAGATACACACACGTAAGAAAAAACGAAAACTATATAAAATAAATTCACCCAATGCTTTCGTAGATACGTCTGTTTACAGACATTCGGATCGGTGACTCTGCGCCTGTTCGCCATCACTCACGACAACATCAGGTTGTCGGGACGGCTGATGGACCACGAGCAGCGAAACGGTAACGACGGCGGCAAAACCAAAGACAGCGATGGCAACTCGGACGAGTTCCCGTCGTTCATGACGCCGCTGATGTTTCCAGATTAAACAAAAGTCAAAAAATCGATTAACTCTAAACTCGTGGATATCCAGTTTTATAAAAATAATATCTACTTATATAATATAGTCGTCGATTCGTGTTACACGATCGATAATTAGCGTATTAGAAAAAAAAAATATTGTTTCTTGTATAATATGAATAAATAAACATATCTTTGTAATTTCGCGAACGACAATTAAAAAAGCAATAATAATAATCTAATCCTTTTTACCGCGCACGTTATGCAGGTGAGACAGTTCGCGGTAGAACTGGTATACAACTGTAGAACGTCCGACGAAGTGAAGACGTTGTTGCGGAACCGGAACGGGTGCGAGTTTAGAGGACGGTTTCCGTACCCGAGGCTGATGACGGCTATGGACAAAGAGCAAAAGGAGTTCGTGGCGCACACCAACGTTCAACAGGTGCTGAAATCGGTTTGGATCGGCGATTGGATCGAGTGGAAATCGTTCTCGTCATTCCACCAATGCTTGTACCCGGTGTGGAGGTTCATCATGTTAAATTGCTACGTCGCACAGTGGGATATTTTATAAAATTGTATTTTAAAAATATGGTTATCATGGAAATTTCTGGTAATATACTTCATGAACATTTATGAAATCGATATCTAATCGATTGATACAAATAATGTCATTACTTTTATTGTGACACAGTTCAGAAATTGTACTAACGGATGTATTTTTATTTGAAAGAATAAATAATCCATATTTAATGTTATAATTTTTTAATTTTATATATCAATTAACATACGATTTTTGCTATACACATAATGGATTCTTTGGCTGTTTGAAAATGCGTGAGCCGCGGTACAGCACATACTGTATACTCTTTGAGGCTGATGGTGGTTAAAGACCGCGGATAAGAGTCGTATCACAAATCACACGCATTATTAACGGTTTTTTTTAATTTTTTTTATTTGGGACTTTGTAAAAACAAACACGTAGTTACAACAATTAAAAAATATATACATATAATACTGAAAAAAGACAATTTTTACTTTTCACACAGACATTTATAATGTGTATTAAATAACAAAACCGGCCTGCCTAAAAAAGGAAATGGTGGAGAGAATAATAGGAGGTAGATGTGAGAAAAGAATGGACTGGGAATTAAATGGCACCTTATATATTTCGAATAATAAGGACATATTTATACGTTGGACCTTTAGGGAAGGGCACTGGAATAAGATGTAGGAGATGTCACATATGGATTCAGAGGAATGGAGAGTGCAGAAAGGAGAGTCGTTAAGAGAAAGTTTAAAAGAAAGGAAGTAGAGTATGGCCCAATCTGAGCGGAGAGAAAGAGCAAATTAAATTTCTGCTGAGATTTATATTATGGCACCACGGTTGTGATAGAATAGTGGGCGAGATATTTTTATACCAAGTGGAGAAATTTATCCATTTGCTTAACCACATTTGGCCGAGGTGCGTTCTCAGTATTACACAACAATCAGTCCAGGGAATTAAAGAATGAGGACTGTGTAAGGAGGAAGTGGCTTTAGCCAGAGAATCCGCAGCTTCGTTGCCTACGATGCCAACGTGGCTGGGTGTCCATAGAAATTGAACCACATACCCGGCGGAGCTGTGTAGTTTGTACAGAACTTAACCTTGTACCTAACCATGAATAATCGGCAAATAACACAAAAAACGTTCAGGTGGCATTTTTCTATTTTTAGGAACCACTTTTTTGAAAATAAAAAAATAAATATTTATACGATATATATAAATGCAATAGTCACACACACGAAACTTTAGTATTTTATAAAGATTGCTTCGAAAATAATGAATTATAATATAAAAATTAGTAAGACAAAAAACGTTTGCAAGACGCTTGTCTACCTATCGTAAGTTATATTGTATATCAGACAAAAAAAAAAATTGTATAAAAATACCATAATCACGCAAACGATCTTTCCTACAGTTTATGAAAAAGTAGGGGATCAAAAAAAAAACGTTGCTTTTATATTCATAAAAATAAAATCAACTATATTCATAAAACACTCTATATTCATATGAACTCGTAAATAGTGTTCTATGTATATATATATATACATATATAACCAAACTAATAATTTGACAATTTTAATTTATTAATTTTTTTTTATTAATATTTGTATTTAAATTTATATTATTCGTCACACACGAGCTTAGAGGACACAATGCCATGCCAGAGGCTATGAAGATTTACATACTTGTCAATTTTTAGCTTACAGGACGCCATGCCATTCCAGAGGCTAAAAAACATACATACTAAACAACTTTTTTTTCTTCCTTTTTTTTATTAATAGTTATTTGATATTAGCAGCTTACAGGCGTAATGCCATGCCAGAGGCTAAAGTAACACTCAAACGAATAATATAACTAAATCGCGATTTATTAAATAATGTATTATTAAATTATATATTATATTTTTTACTATTACGATAATCGAACTTAATGTTATCGTTGCAGAGTCGTGAATTTGTGATGTTCCTAGATATATTAGGTCTTAATGAGAAAACGAAAGAAAGTCGCCAATCCGTAACTTAGGTTTTTAAACCGGAGTGTGCGGGATTGATTTTTTATCAATAGTTTAGATACATATTTATGTATTATTTATTTATAGAATTATGTACGTACAATTAAAAAGAAATATATGTCTTATTTACATTACTATATTAAATATCCGTTAAAATAAAATACTTTTTCTATTACGTTTACAATAATACGCGGGAATACACACGTTTTTTACGTTTCGTAACAAAAAGAGTTTTCAGGTCAAAAAACGATTTTTTAGATGTCGAAACAGAAAATTTTCGTTATAAACGTTAAAAGAAAGTCGAAAATAACGCGAAATTCATGAAATAAACGAGAAATATTATATATATATATAAAAAAAAAAATAAAATAAAAATTCAGAATATTAAAATTATTAAGAACGAGATGAAAACAAGAAATTAAATATAGTATAAACGAAAAATAACGTATATCACATAATATAAATTAAACAAAAGTCTTAGTGGTGGATTTCCATCGTCAACGTATCGCGGATATCGGTGAAAAAAAAGCAAGCGGCATTTAAAAATGTATAATACGTATATGCGAGTTTTACGACGTAGGTATTACACATTGACAGGAGAAACAAAAAATAAATATACGCGTGTCCCCCGCGATTAATAATCTTATTTCGTTTTCCCCGACGCGCGATTGAACCAACTCCAAGAACTGAACAAATTGGGTACACACTAAATAAAATTCAAAGTCGCTTCTAATTAAAACATATGACATATTTTAAACTTCAGTTGTTTCGTGTTTTTATTGATTTCCTATGAAGAAAAATTGTTCGAATATAAAATTATAATTTAAGCGTTTCCA
Source organism: Chaetogeoica ovagalla (assembly GCA_032441825.1). Taxonomy (NCBI): domain Eukaryota; kingdom Metazoa; phylum Arthropoda; class Insecta; order Hemiptera; family Aphididae; genus Chaetogeoica; species Chaetogeoica ovagalla. The sequence goes on from CM063723.1 coordinate 9,757,157, forward strand.
AAGAGTTCATACATAGTGCATATATTACACAAATTAATAAACAAACTACAACTCTATTGCCTAGTTGATATTGACGACGTAAACAACATTATTTAGTTTTTTTATTCGCGTTTCAGTTCATTGACAATATTTTCATTGCATGTCACTATTACTATCCAAACGATTCAAGATGATTGTAGTACTGAAAAATATGCGTGCTTTGACGTTAAACAGCATTAAACGTTATTATGCTGCGAACAGTGATAAAATTGTTTCATCAATAACCGAGATGGAAACAAAAGCTCAGTCAGATGAGAAAATACGGACGATTATTTCTAGGAAAATAGAAGAATATCAAGAATTAATGAGGACTCAGACACCCGAAAAAGTAAAAGTAGATAAACAAATCAAAATCATTGAGTCTAGACTAAAGAAAACCTATGGGTTTAATATGGACGAAGATCCATCTGTTTTTCCAACATTCAAATTTGACGAACCCGAAGTCGATAATCAGATTGATTACAACAAAACACGAAAGTAAGATTCATTATGAAATTTATATAAATATATAATAGTTTATTAACAATATTTTTATGTTCGACAATAATTATTTTTCACAATGCAGATTGTGTTGTTTTTCTTTTCTTTTTTTCAATTTTACCTTCCTCTTTTCTGATCTCTCTTCTTTTACTTGTTTCTTTCGCAACTAACAAACATAACCATATACGTAATAAGAAGACATTCAATTACATAACCAAACGAATAATTCTTTCCCTAGACACACGGTCGAATTAAATTCCGTTTTTTGTTCGAGACACATATTTTCGTTAATTATAAATAATTATTAAAGTCACTCGTCGAACATATCGATAAATTTCCCGTACACACAGCCCAGGTTTTTGTTTTAAGACGTTGAGTTCTTTTTTTTCTTTTTTGAATCAATTTAATATAATAATGCGGCGAAACGAGGTATTTCGCTTCGACGCAATTAAACGAGGCATGGGCGGGAACGGTTTTAAAATTGCGTACAAAAAACAAAACGCGACTTTTAATAATCAGTGAAAATATAATTTAGGAACAAAGGAAAATAATATATATAATGAAATATATATATATATATATATGTATAAAACACGCGGAATAATAATTAAACAAAACAGAATAATAAAAAATAATAATAATTGTACCAAACTCGGTGTTGGAGACGGTGCGAGACGTACGACGGTCGACGGAAAAAAGCGCAATATAATTCCTACCACCGTCTGGAGTGTGACCCGTGTGTACGGTCACCCCGACATCACAGCTATTAAAGGTAGTGTACCGACACTGTCACACCGATGTGTGCGTGATACGCCACAATAAGGAATTTCGATAAATGATAACGGAATGTACTCGTTTTTAATTTTGTTTTATTAATATTCTCGTAGTAACATAATGACGAGGAAATGTGTTTTGTGTATAATAAATCTTACACGAAGAGTTCAGATAATTCATGTCACTCGTAAGTATAATATTGTCTAATAGTAAAAAAAAATTATAGAACTTTTTACAGAAAATTTGTTTTCGTGCCTTTTCCTGAGTTTGGCCGAGTTTGGACACCATACAGGATAACTGGTCGTATTAGCGATGTATATAATTGTTTCTTCAATCGCCAGATTATATTATAAATGACGAGTTGCAAGTCGATATAATAATTGAACTTTTCGTGGTTTATATAAAATCTCTGAATAGACCGACACCGTTTTTAGATGAGGTAACGAGTTATATTGCTGGATTTGTAATTAAAAAAAAAATTAAAAATATTAAATAACCTGTAATATTTGTAACACATTTCTGACTGTTCTTAGGTTTAAATCACAATTTTAAATTAATATTAAAAAAAAATATCATTGGTTAAATTAAGTCAGGATATTTTTGAAATATGTTAGAGGCACAATATTAATAGAACACAAAAATTCTTCATAATAATTTTATATTTATAATACCCTTATCATATTGTGGGACGACTGATATCCTCCCTGTTAACGATTTTCACTTGACCACTGATATTGCAATCATTTAAATGAGAACTATTTCATTTCAATACTCACATAATATTCAATCGGGTTTTCGTGTTTAAAAATATTGTCATTAAAATGAAAAAAAAACTATTAAGACATTGGGTTGTGAAGTACAATTCACAGTGGGTTCAGAGTAAGATTTGAATAATGAAAATAGACCTGAAGGTAATATTACTTATTGTTTTTAAATTTGAATTTACTTATTATCCAAAAAAGCAAATGTTTATTATAAGTTTTTGTTTTTTTGGAAATATATATATATTTTTAGGTAAATAGTTTATATCGACCTATTTAGTTTGAATCATTATATGATTTTTAACTGTTACATAAATTTCACAGTTAATGAACACATACGGAAAGACGTTACAGAACATAGGCTTAATATTTAAAGATCAAGGCGTCATAAATGGTGACAGACACATGGAAATCAGTCGTTAGTTCGGAGAACTAGAATCTACATTTTACAAACATTCAAAATCACCTTATCCTGATGTTTTTCAAGTATCCAATGATAATAATAACCCAGGTAACAAATATTAGTAAAACGAAACTAATTTTTTTTATAAAATTTTACATTAATAATTTAAATGACTAAATGTATTATTAAAAAATATATATATATATATAATTTAAATCTACAGAATTTAAGCATTATTGATTTTTATAAATATATATCAATGTGATTGATATTATCGTTAGTGCAGGTGAACATTAGATAATTCTTACAAAAGTTTGTAATTCGTAAATTATGACTAAAAATTATTCGGGATCATTACTCAGTAATATTAAATTTAAATTTATTTGACTCTTATATAATTTTTAAATACTTCTGTATTTAAATTTCACATGTTTTACAAAAATGTATTTCATATGACATAACTACGGTTTGTAGTTTATTTTGTGTTTGAATTCTAGGTCATAAAATACTAACCGAATCGTACAAATAAGTCAGTGAAACGTATAAGAATTTTTATTAGAATGTAATATAATCAATTTATTGACATTTGAAAGAAATTCTGTTTATTAAATATAAGTACCGATAATTGAGAGTTAATTAAATAATATTGTTAATTATTTATTTTCATTTATATAAATTAAATATTTTTATTTAAGGTGTTGCACGATCAGATTGGCATATTGATGGAACATTCCAATCAGCACCGTTTAGTTATTCTTTATACTACATGGAATGTGTTCCTAAAGAAGGACATACATTGTTTACTCCGACTAAATTATTTGAGAGTTTGGACAAAGAAACTTATAATTGTTGGAATCAAGTGTGGATGATTAGTGATAGAAGATCTGGGCCCATTCACCCGTTGATATATAGTCATCCTCAGGCAGGCAAACCAGTAAGTTTAGTTATTGATTTAATTTTTTTTGGTTTTGGAATAATAGACATGTCATTTTTTTTTAAATTCATTTATAGGTATTGTGTTTTCATCTGGGAATGACTACTGATTTTGTTTGGAATTATAAAATACCTTCAGAACGAATTGCTATCGACAGTGACTAAAAAGAATTGTTAAATTCAATAGAAAATGTAATTGATCAACATGATGGAAAATATATATGTGTATACAAGGTATTTTCTATTTTTTAAAATAAGAATTTTAATACTTTATTCACATTTCTTTTTTTATATATTATACTACTAAAGTAAAACATATTTACCTATTATTTTTAAATTGTTAATTAATTGTTAAGTATATCAGAACATCAATTGTAGTACATATTAATAACAAATAAATGCACGTCTTTTCAGTAATGTCTACAATTGTATTCTAAACATGTTTAAATTACTTAAAAAAATAAAAATCACTAGGTATTAAATATTAACTATATTGTCTACTTCGTTATCTATCGTTTCATTAAATATGTATTTTATTCATTAAATTTAATTAGTTTTCTATATTTTAAATTAAATATAAAAGTAGAAATAATAAAAAATATTGATAGGTATATCGTGCGATAACTAATTTTTTTTTTTTCGTGTCAGGCGCAAAGTATGTATAACAATGATAATAATAATGGTACTAATATAAACTAAATAAAATAAAATAAATCAACAGTACATAATCAAATAAAATAAAATGAAATGTCAATACACTAGGTAACAAGTAAGAAAAAAAAAAAAAAAAAAAAAAATGTTATATGTTCAATATTTGGTAAAATGGTTAGGTGTTTTAACGGCATTATTTATGAATTTATATTGTTTCGGCCCAAAAGCGGGCCACGTTAATTCCTTGGCTTGTGCCTTTTTGTATGTCTTCTGGAGTGCAGGTATTGGGGCAGGCTGTGCATGACGTGATAATGTGTTTCATTGTCTGTTCTTCTCCGCATAGGCACAAGGTGTCTTCGCTATCAAGCAGCCTCCATTTTCTTAAGTTATCTTTCGTTTGTCCTATTTCTGTCCTGAGTCGGTTTAGTGTGCGCCAAACCGGCCATGCTTCATTATGGCCCGGTGGAAGTGACTCGTCTGGCACCCAGCTAGAGGTGCTACTTATCTGGTTTCTCCATCTGGTCATTCTTTCTACTTCAGGGTGTGTCGACGGGATAACTTTTGTATGGTTCATGAAAAAAACGGTCTCCCTCAAGGAAGTGTGCTAGCCCCTACTATGTTCAACATCTACACAAACGACCAACTAATATCCACAGATAGCGACGTAAAACACTGCATCTACGCAGACGATACAGCAATAGTAGTACAACATGAAAATTTTGAAAATGTAGAAGAAAAATTAGCGGCTACTTTGGATGTCCTTGGGAAATACTATAGGCGCAATCACCTAAAACCCAACCCAGGTAAAACACTAGTCTGTGCTTTTCACCTGAGGAACCGATGTGCCAGCCGCACTCTTAACGTCTACTGGGACGGGATGAAACTAACCAACACACAACGTCCAAAATATCTCGGAGTAACACTAGACCGATCTCTCACTTACAAATTCCACTGCGAAAACACTAAGAAAAAGATAATGACAAGAAATGGTATACTGCGAAAGCTCAGTGGCTCCACGTGGGGTTGTCATCCTCACGTCTTAAGAACTACGGCACTAGCCTTATGTTTCTCAGCGGGAGAATATGCTAGTCCGGTATGGGGTAGGTCCTCACACACTAATAAAGTCGATGTTGCACTAAACGAGTCCTGCCGTCTTATAACCGGTTGCCTAAAAAATTCACCCGTTGAACAATTATACATACTTTCGGGAATAGCTCCCCCATCAATAAGAAGATCTACATACGCGGACTGGGAAAGAACGAAAACAACATCAGACCCACGACACCCTATGTACGGAGAAACTCCACAACTCTCCCGTCTCAAGTCCAGGAAAAGTTTTATGCGATAACTAATAAACAATAATAATAACTAATATTAGTAAAAAAAAATTTTTTTATTATTATATTTCGGGGTTTTGACTTAAATATTAAAATTAATTTAAGAATAATAAATACAATTAATAGTCATAACTTTTATTATATATGATTTATAAATGTAAAATTCATATAAAAAATAAAATTAAAGTTTTATTTTATTTTAATGTTTGTTTCATTAATGAACTAAACTTAAAAATTTGCTAAATGTGCCTGGAAAATTCCAGATTTTGTCCAGTTGATAACATTATTACTAATATTTAATATAAATGTTATTAGAGGGAACCTGGCGATTTCATTGTATCTGATAACTTAGCTGTTGGCCATTTTGCTCACTCCAGTACACAAAAACCTAGAAGTAAAGTCGGTCCCAGAGTATTGAATAGAACAACTGTTAAAGGAACGCATCAACCTACGAAAGAAAATGCAAATTGTTAAAACTGTCATAAATTATACCATTTGTATTTCAAAATGTATATAAAATTAAATTGAGCATTATGTGATTGGAACGTTTAATTATATTTTATACTTATATATATATATTTTTGTGATTTAATTACATCAGATTCACCATGTTAATATGTTTTAAATTATTATTCCAGTCAATTAAAGCGATTAAAGAAAAATAACATTAATATTTATATACTACTTTTATTATTGACTTTATTACAATTTTTATTTAAAATTAATTTAATCTTATACTGTTGTTGATTATGTTATATTATTATTTACATATACTAAATGTAATAATATTTGTCCAGTGATAAATAAAAAGTGACCTTTAATATTGACGCATTAGTAGTAGGGGCAAAAATACGTATCCACAACAGAATGATATTACAAATTAAGTGTAACTTATAACTCGGATTAATGGTTACAACTATGTACTTACCTAATATTAAATATTGATTCTAATTTTATTGAATTTTAATAACATATGTATTAATATGATTGTATCATTTGGAACATTAGTATTCAAATTGTTCATCGCACAGCACTTTTGTGTTTTCTCAGTATTCTGATGGCTCCTAAATTATCAACGACAAAAAAGATAACGTCTATACACATGTACGTAAATTCATTTACTTTTTATGTACAAATTATGTAATTATTACATAATAAAAATAAAAATGAAATGTTTTATGTCTTAATTAAAATATAAATCAAAATAAAATGTATAAAATTTCATTATCATTTCTATCATGGCATTACCCCTATATTAATGTGTCTGTGTGTGTTGTGTTGTTGCAAGTGTACCTTTTAAAACTCTGCTGAGGATATTTCAGTGAATAAATATTGAATTTATTGAAATACAAACTACATTTTTTCATTTATTTTTATGGAGGTCAAAACCTTATGATAAGAACAATTTTTTTTGCAAGTATTACTGTATTGTATGTTTTTAAATACTTGTCGATCTGAAAAATATTACTTGTTTACTCAATCCCCATTCTATATAACTCTTGTATTACAACACATAACAGGCTATAAGCATAACATTTATAACAGTTATAGAAAATATAGAAAGTTGGAAATTGAACACCTAACCTAACCGAATTGACTCAGAAATTTTCGAATGTTTCAAACAATTAACGCGTGTAAACGCAATACTGACTAAAGTGTTACACGCAATTACTCGTAGAATTTGAATTTACTTATGGGAAAATGCGAAACAATTCAATTTCTGGCTTCAACTATATGATGTGTGTCCGTATGCCATAAATTATTTATTAAAACGTCTGGAAAAAAGTAAAACTTAAGAGTTGTATGTAGGCAATTTAATAATTATGTACGGTAGTTTTGCATTGTTTTGTACATACTGTTTATGATAATAGTGTATGTGGTTCGTGTAAGCGTATACGTGAATAATATGTAAATGCAAAAATTACACTGCAATAATAGAGGACCAAAAAGGAACACTAGTCTTGTAATTCAAGCTATCACTTTGAAAACTTATCTGGGTTTGTCGATGTCTTTTCCAAGTTATAAATTTCAAAAATTATTTTGTATTTATTTTCAATATGATCTATCTCTCTCTAAAAGGTGTCATACATAATGTAAAAAAATCATAATTTTCTACATAACGCGGAACAGATATTAACGAATTAGAATTATTTTACAAAATTGAAATTTTACTAATTATCGGTCTCATAAAACGTTTGAAAAAAAGTCTATTATACGCTGAATATGCGCGACATTACACGGAGTTGGAATAAATAGAAGAATAAAAACGGTTGAAAATTCCAATGACTGATGGTGAACTAACCAATTTATGTCTGGCTCTTTACTATCCTTTTCACTTTGACTTCTTCGAGCTATTTATAGGACCATTGCCACTACAATTGCAATGGCCTACATCTCGCTCTCTGCTGATTGTTGTCAAGACCATCATCAGAGTTTTTTAGGCCATACACGAATTCCGTTACGGCAACCTATTTTTATATCGATTTCGTCCTGACAAAAGCAAGTCATATAGCAATTCCGTTCTACCAAAATAAAAGCACACACCGGATTCCGTTCCCTGACGGAAGTGATAAATGTGTGCGATCTAATTATCAGGAGTTTTGTATAGGCAATTTAAAATACACGAACATATGAACCGTGATAGTGTGTGATATCTGATCTCGTATAGGTAAATACCATACTTATTGTACGCGCACGCACAATTCAACAAATTGTAAAACGTTTATTCAAAATGTAAAAATTCTGTTTGCGACGTTCCCTTGTAATAATTCTACAGTGTTCATCATATATTCAGGTTTAAAATTGTCCGTTGAGTGTGTTACGCGCTGAAAGCCAACCATTTACTCAGAAAAGTGCACGGCACAAGGTTCGTTGCGCCTTATTTTTGATACACATTAAATAATAATGAAACTTTACTGACGCGTAGTAATGGATATTATTAATTAAATTAATTTTGATAATTAATATTTTACTTAAAACTGCCTCTACCAATATAACGCGTTAATATTGAAAATCTCTCATTTTTTTTTTTTTTTAGAATACCTTATTATGCAACGTTTATTTACGGGACGGAACCCGTAGACTACCCTTTTCATGTTTTTTTTGCGTCCGTTTTCCTTACTGTAATAATAAACTCGACTTTCTGACCTCTCTACTGTCGTGACCAGTCCGGTACAAGTTACTCGTCACAACTCCTCGTACATTTCCACGTTATATTTTCATGTTTTTGCAACGTTTGAATACGAGGACGACAATAATCGGTGCTCACGTCGTGAAAACGCTTAAAACTGGATATCGATTACCGGAACCGTTTTATTCTCTCGCATTATTCACGATATAAAACAATAATTTTAACGGATATAAATCTCGTTGTTTCTACTACAGGAATTCAACATAATACGTATAGTACAGTTACTCAACGAGCGGAACATTATTGATTTTTAAATTACAAATTACGTCACATTTATTGAGTTGTAAGCGCTTTAGGCCGTTTTTGCGAAGTTTTAAGCGATTTTTTCGGTTGAATTGCCCCCGGGACGGTACGGTTCGCTCCATCTGTTTTCTCCATCTGCGCTGTCACGCTAGTATTGAGTCGTCCCTGTTCGCGTTCGTCGTCCGTAATTGTCAGATGGCGATACCAGTATTAGTAGCGGAGAAAATATAAGGGATTGAGCTCGTCGAGGCGGCGCAGGCGCGTTTACCGTACCCCTACCGGCCACGTTGTACGGCCGTCGGACGCTGACGTCGCGACAGTTCCGTGTTGTCACGCGCTAAGTCGTCCGGCGGTCGCGCCGCGTTTTTTTCGCGTTCTTTTCCGTCGCTCTCCGTTTAGTTTCGAAGTTTTCGGAAAACGGTTGTACTCGTTCGTGTTTCGCTTTCCGCAATATGCCCCCCGGCCATACTGTAGTATGGTACATAATACTGTACCACAGTATTCCGTTTCGTTTTCGTTTAAATATCAATGAAATATCAGTTGTCGGGCAGTCGTCAGTGGTAGTCGTGAGAGTGTGAAGCGACAACAAAAAACGGTGACCGGTGTAAAAAAAAAAAAAAAAGCTAACACGTGAGTAATACACAAAAAAATTCAGATTTCATAATAATTTATTGCAATAGTGACGTATTTATATATGTGGGTAGACCAGATTTGAATGCTCCCAATGACCTAAAAAAATATTTTTAATGGTCATTACTGCCGTTTTGTAAATTAATTTTGGTATCTGAGCTTGTTTTTTTTTCTTTAAAAGAATTATATAAGAGTAAACAAAATGACCGGTGAAAAGTGTACGAAATCTCGGGGTTGGTTATTTTACAACTCGAATGCAAATGAAAAGTTCATCTTATCCATGATCTAATTCTCAAATATAAGGTATAAATTTTAGTTTCTGTCTTTTTTTTCCTGAAAAAAAAAACGTGATTTTTCCCCTTCGACTTGCAGTATTATCCCCTGAACCATTGGTCCTACGACGAATTTCAAAAATCTCATTTAATTTTCTCAAAGAAAACGTACGACATAAGCACAATCCTAAATAATACAAATTCGAAAATTTCTAAATTATAAAAAATTTAACTTCTACTCAACCATTTTTTTCCCTTTGTCAAGCAGCGGTGAACAAATTTTACGAAAATTTCTATTTTTAATAATCATTCCGACGCTATATAACAGTAGACGGTAAACTTCTGTTATATAGAGAGAAAATAAAATCACACGTTTAATGTAGAAAAACAACCATAAAAGCACCCCATGACACAGATATTGGAAAACTACATTATTTCTCTCCCTCTTTTGAAAATTCCTAAATACGCCTCTGAATAGCAGCTCTATATAATATATTTATAGTAGAATAGGATGAACATACATCTCCCGTGTTATAAGGGACTTATACTTAAACTTTGTGCCTCGTTGTTTCGACGAATGTTATATGTATACGGAACGTATTTTGTTCTGTTTTTTCATGATTTTTCCGTTAACAATTTCGTTTTCTTCTCCTTGCTATTCATAGACAACTTTTAAAATTTATTTGGATACCATTATGAAATTATTCCCATAAAATCTCTACATTACAAATGGTGCCTTTAAGTTATATTTTTCTACCATTAACATTTATTTTTGATAGACGAAAAGAATCGTTTTATGATCAAAGCAAAGATCATTGCATGAAAATACATTTTAAAAATTATTCTTGTAATGAGTTTTACGAAATTTTATTAAAACATAATAAATTATTCAATGCGATTAGTTCAGCAAAAAATTAGCGCGAAACAGCAAAAGAAGAAATTGACCAACCATCAAAATAAAATGTTTTCTTGTATAAATATTTTATTTGTTTTTAGAAAATCTTTATGTAGAACATATTTATTTTGTTTTTTTTTATATATTGTATTTGCAATTAGGTGTATTTATTTTACATTATATTTGATTAATCTCTTATCTAACTCACATCACTTTTAATTCGTTTCTTATATGTGTCTCCATTTTTATTTTATTTTTATGTTTACCTTATAGTATAGTATTTTTATAATATCGGTTAGGTTAGGTTAACATATTAATCGATTACAATGGGGTAATGATATTTTCTTGTGATTAATGATAGAAATATTTTTTCTCAAACTCCACTTAACTCGCAAACGGTTAATCACGATGGTCTTTTACGGCACGTATCCAGTAATATCGGTCTGGCCTATGATTAGTAGCCCCTGTGGAAAAAAATTTCAATGGAACCCCAGTTAATATTTCACGGTAATGTTTATTGTTGAAGAAATAATTTCACGGACTTGTGGGGAGATTTTGTGGGTGCAAAATTTTCATTAATGTGTAACATTTTTTTGCAAATATATACGATAATTATGTAAAAATAGAACACTAAATATATTTATCCACACTTTAAATAAGTTAAATTATATTTAAACAAAAAAATACACATTTTAATTTGTCCTAAATTTTTGCACATTAATAGAACTCACAAAATAATTTGCAAAAAACATTTGTAATTTTTAAAATTTTTTCTATTATATTTTTACTACAAAACAGTATTGGCAATTATTTTTTTAATGAATTAAGCTCATTCTCGTATATACAGTCTAAATGTATTTGGTTAACTGAGAACTCAAATTTAATTTTTAAAGTTATCGAATTCTAAAATACGTCATGTTCGTATGGAACTATCGTGTACAAGAAAGTATTAAAATAGATTCCATTGCTAATATACAAATTGAAATAAACACGCCAGATTTTGAACCCGAATTCGTAGTGAACAATCATCGCAATATTTTTTGTTTAATTTTTACTATTAAAGGCTCGTCGTTTTCTTCTTCTGCATCCAAAAACCATTATTATTATTATTATTCTATGTTTTTCTCGGTAACATTTTTTTTTTTTTTTTAATTTAAATACAATATTTGACGAAGTGCTTCTAAATCGCCGGGTAGCCGTATGGGATACACCGACACTTGCACGTAACTATCATTTTTTCGTCTAGTGTTTTTTTTTTTGGTATTTTTATTTAATATATTTATTACAACAAGAGGGAAAGAATCAAAACGAGAACAGTAATGCGTTATGTTATGAAGTATTATAAAATGTCAACACAGTATATGAAGTCTGTTTATGTGTGTGTGTGTGTGTGTGTACTTTGGAACGATTCCAATGGCACAAAAGGACACGCGAAAAGTTTTTAAGGGAAATATTGGCAAGAAGTGCCGGTTTCTCGACTCTAAGCGCGCACACGATAAGATTGTTTTTGTGAAGTTTCAGTTTTTTCCCTCCTGCACACCAAACATTGGCCGAAAACTTAATATTAAATAAAATACAAACTAGTTAAAAGTATAGGATCCACACGACAACTTGTCACTATTCGCGATTCCGTCGTTTCCACGACTGTCGCGTGTCTTCGATGGATAAAAATTTGACACGTTGTCGCAAATAAATTCACATCCGTTTGTCGTAGAACGTGATCGGAAGGTTTATTTAACCGATAGAGGGTATGCAGATGATAATTCTGGGGTCCACAGAGTGACTGCGGGTTTTTAAAAATAATTAACAAATAAAATTTAGTTATATGTAAATATTTTACAAATATTGAACAAAATATACAGCATTATAGCGTTATACTAGCTATTTATTTTTATATTTTTTATCACAATACTATCCGATAGCAGTATCCAATAATCTACATAATACGAATGGGATATTGAAAATAAAATATTGACATTTTTGTTCAATCGGCCTTCATTATTTCGTAAACGAAATTCTGTCCCCATTTTGCTTAAATCCTATAAAGTCTTATATAACTTACAGACAATCCCCTTTTTTCCCATTATTCATTATATTGTCTTTACTGTATATTACAGTGCTCTTGCAGTTTATTTCAGTATGTATTTCTTATGATATTTATATTAATAAATGAAAAATATAAAAAAATTATGAATTCTTTTTTATTTACTTATTTTTAAATAGAACGTAACGTATATTAAATAGAATAAAAAATTTCATATGATTTTTCCATTTCATTCTCCATAAATCATATTCGTTTTTCCCTCAATTGAAATATTTGTATTATTATTTTTTTTATTTAAACGATTTTTATACCATGTCAATATTAATAAAAAAAATACATTATGATGCTTTGAAGATTCGTTAAAATAGAAAATTATAGATATTTAATATATATAAAATATATAAGTATCTGAGATTTCCTTACACGATATGAACAAATAATATGTTGAAAATCGTTGACATATTATATTAAGCAAAATACTTAACTAAATAACCGTCAATTCTGGTATGCTAGACAAGTGGATTCATGAAGGTTGAGATTTTTATAAAGATCTCAATTTGGCGTAAACGTAGATAAAGGGAGGTTTTTTACTACCGAAACCTTTTAGACATAAATGTTATATGTGAAAATACATTGGATAACCCAGCACAGGTCATTTTAGTTTAACATTATTTTCTTTTCCTTTCAGTGAACAATTTTCACGTTCATTTCTGTAATGTTGTTTTCTAGATATATTCAAATAGAACTCTGAAGAAAAAATTATTACTATCTGAACAACTTTTAATGTTTAAATAATAGTTGTATTATTCGTAATATACTATATCATTCATATATTATTGTAAATGTGATGGATTTTTTATGTGGTTTAATTATAATAATAAATATATTTATACTATACATTTATTTAACCCTATTATTCCGTTAATACTACAAATATTAAGAAATAAAATGATTATATTAATTATGAAAATAATTATTATTCAATGATATTTAATAATTAAATATTTGTGTTTAAAAGTAATCGTAATTATTTCAGAGAAACAATGAACATTTTAACTTTAAAGTACTCATATTACACGCTTAAATGACATTTTATACTATTCATTATATAATAAATTTAATAGTATAAATATTTCACTAATTATTATAAGTATTATTTACATAATGTCAAAATAATATTTTTTGCCAAATAATTAATTCATATTTTTGTTTCGATTTTAATTAACTAAATCTTAACGTTATTTTATAACTAAATTTTAACAAAAAAATATTTATTTAATATATAATTTTTTTTAATACATTAATTTTTGGCTAATTATTATTTAAATCAATTTTATATAATAATATACTATTGCACAAATAATAAATTATTAATTAATCATATTTCCCCAATTTTACAACATGATCTATCATATGTTTAGACCCCATAGTTCGTGAATATCATGATTATTTGAATTTTTATTGCTTGATAATGGGCTAGGGACTTATGTTTTCATAGTAGTTTTGAAGAGTAAATGTGTATATTTATTAATGATTTAAAAAATTTGAAATCTGCTACTTTTTGTCTAATTTGAAGTTGTTGAAAACCTAGGAATACATTACCTGATTATAATTGTAAAAAAAGTGTAGGATTTGTAGTATAATTAATTTGCAATTCAAAGAAAATATTTAATAAATTGTATATTAATAAACTTAATTGATTTAATACACACACACACACACACACACACACACACACATATATATATATATATTAATATTTTTTTATAAATAACTTATTTGAATATGATTATTACTAATGTTGATTATAAATTATATATTATTTAGATTTAGGTTTTAGAATAATTGGATGTAAATAATCTATATTTAAATTTTATTCTCACGATTATAATTACACTATTTAGATATAACTGTAAATGTTATTTACTACACCATTTGTAAAAAATTATGGTATATTCCATGTTAATTCACAGCTAATTTAAGCTGATTATATTTATCATTCGAATAATAATTATCTACAGATGGTTATTAAATTAAATATCTATAGAAATTAAATTCTATAGACTATAGAATTTAATAATTATTATACGTTTTACATAATTAATGATCTAATGTCTAACTTATCAAAAGCTAAATTGTTTATTTCTAAAAGAATTTAAATACATTATTAGAAATGTAGTAATCCGTGCGGTATTTTTAGGATTTCATAGTTAGAAACGACGAATGCCAACCGTTGTCAATTTGTACAAGATAGGCAGACTTTACTTTCTTGGATATAATGTGTTTCTATCCAACTCGTGTGTCTTACTCAGATTCTACATTTTGGGTCAATCCCTTATTTGCGTTCTACGGCACGTCTTGTTTTAACAATATTATTTCTCCTCGATTTTCACTACTACCTACCACCCTTCTCTCATGTTTTAAAAAGCTCAAAATTTAATAATCATTGCCATTTACCAAAAATAAACAAAGTGTATTCTCTCTAGTAATCCTTCAATCCACCATGTCGTGTCTCCGTACATTTTATAGTGTGTCTACACAGCACTACACTAAGATTGTGGTGAATTGAAACACGTGCAAAATCTAATACCATTTCCCTTTATAAGCTTTCGCACATGTAGGTGATCCATAGGTATATACTGTATATTATGTACTATAACTGGCTGATTTTGTTTTCTACTCTGCTAAAAAGTGTTTCAGCAAAACAGATCAATAATGTATTAAATTCATTAAACATTAAGATATATTCCATTTATTTAAATCGAATTCCCAGTGCATATTAAAATTATTTAAACGACTATGACGCAAGAAATCTATCCAGCTTTTATCATTAATCATCTACTTATATGTGTATATAATTTTCAAATATAGGATGAATTAAACAATACGTATGGTAGACGAAACCTAATGAATTTAAAATAAATTTCTACATGTATTGCTTATAAATACTGAATTCATAAATATTTCATTAAATTTTCAATTATTTATATAACCCTATATTTAGCTTTTAAATACATTTCACAATACTAAAAAATTAATAAATTATATCAAAATTATAATTTATATTTTTTTTCGTAAATATATTAACTTTATTAATGTATGGATTATATTTTCCGTAAATTTTAATCAAGTGTCAACAATTTTTAATTAAATAACTATTACTCAAATAAAAATATGATTAATTACATTCAAATAATGAATTTATAATTATATTATAAAATTCAAGGCACAATGAATATGTATATTCTACTGATTTTCATTTTCATTAAGTTTATTATATGAATCACTTAATACATATCAAAAATATATAAATATTACGTATTTATTAAATTGGACTATTATATTTATATCAATTATGTTTCTGAAATAAATTACGATCAATTTTTTTTTTATTTTTCTGTAAATATATTATAATAATACATAATGTATTTAATTATATAAGTATATGACCATTAAATGTGTTATTATTTATAACAAAGGAAAATATGTTTATTTTCATTTTAGTAGTAGTATTTAAAATTTTTATATTACATTAGAATACTTTTTTACATTTTTAATACATTTTTCTATAAATGTTTCTCTATAAACCTAATTTTAGTTAAGTTATGTGTTAATTTTAAATTCTGTTTACAAATATGAAATTAAAGTGAACGAATTATTCTTGTCAATTTTCATTTGAATTGTTGATTTTTAATGTCAGTGTTTAATTAACTGTCAAAATGAAAGAAAATATTTATTTATAATTCGGGTTTTTATTGATATTATATATAGCAACTTTCTGCACCCTATTAAAAACAAATCAGTATTTTATATAAAGAAGAGTTGAAAACTTTCTTACTCGACCACAAATTATTTTTTATAAACAACCGTTTTCGTTTTATTCCAGCAATAATTTTAGGTCATTGTTATTATCATTATTTTAATTATTTTTATTATTATTGTTTTTTTAATAACTTATATATAAAAAAACCAATATTAAATGACTTTGATAATATTTATTTAAAATAAATGTTTAACAATAAAAGTACCCGACTGTTTTAGTTGAAAATAAATACATATTTATTTTTCAATCAATTTTCCACTAAATCTTTATGAATAATTGAGTCAATACATTTCCCATATATACAAAGTATAAGAGAAAGCAATAAACAATAGCAACAACAGGTCCAAATGATATTATTAAACTATGGACCACAACCATGCCATCGATATTTTGCATCTGAGTACAAATTGAAAGTATTTTTACAAAAATAATATTAATATTTTAATATATTAAAATAATAATTTTGCATTAATTATACTATTCATGTTTTAATTCAATTTGTTATTCAAAGTCGTTATATATATTATAATTTACACATCTTGTCTATTTTAGAGTAACGTATTAAAGTAAATAATTTAAAAAAAAAGTTTATATTATATTAAAACTACTACACTAATTGACTCACATATGAATGTAATATTATTGTAAAATAATTATTAAATATTGAAATAATAAAATTATCATTGCAACATAATTAATGTCTTATATATCTGCGTAGTAGTATTACTTTGCTAATAACTGAAATGCTTTATTTAAAGTATATATTATTATTATTTTAACCATACATTATATTCGCATAATTTACTTGAATAGAAAACAATTTAAACAAACAATATTTGTGATTTATAAATAAATTTAGGATAATTTTTAATACGGTTATAAATTATGTTTCATAAAATTAATTATAGACTTTAGTGAACACCACTGAACAATATCCTATTTCTTTTTTTAACAGACATTCATTATTACTAAATCATTGTATAGATTGTAATGACAGAATTTCATTGTATATTTTCAAGCAATAAAATAAAAATATTAAAATTTAATCAATCATACATTTACAGTCTGTATGGAAATAAGTATTTACTTATTTATTTTACTATCAAAATCAGTTCATACATAATGAATTTTGAAAACTATTAGTTTTATATCGTAATAAAAGTATTAATTTTCATTTTTACCATAATAATGTATTTTAATGTCCACTTCAATGTTATTATCATATTTTTTTGTGTTATTTTAACATTATATTATGATACTGTAAAATTTAATTGAAATTTATATATATATATATGTGTGTGTGTGTGTGTATATAGAATTTAAGTTAATTAAGTGTGATAACTATAGGGTTTAGCATCTTACGGCCCATAAATGTGTCTAACTTCTTATGCAATATTATTCAATAAAAAAGTATAATTAATGATGTTTCCTTTTCGGTTTTAATATTATAACCTGGGAAATGACCCATTATATTTAAGTATCTAATATCATTACGATAAAAATGTTTTTATAGGACACTCTCCGTCCCCTTTTAAATGTCATCCTAACTATCCAAATGACACGTAACCTTATCCAGTAAAAAAAAATAATAATAATAATAATAACATTTGCATAAATTTTTAATTTTTTTTTTTATGTTTTAAATTTGTATTGATCTTTTGTTCTTTTTGAGTTGTGTACACAAAATATATTGGGAAGTAAAATATAATTAAATATTTTATTAGAACATTTAAAATTTTGGTTGTAACGCATTGCTTAATATCATTTCTATCATATGAGGATTTAAAATTACACAATTATAAGCTTGAAATGATTTTGGAGAGCTTGAAAAACCATTTGAGTCTTTAATATCACCATGACAATTCATTAAAATGTATTTTTACTATTTATTTATAACACCCCCCATTGAAAATTTCTGGGCACGCCACTGGGTTAGAGTAAAATGTTTCAAAACGAAACTATTTTCAAAATCTTACTTATATTATTACGTCACATTATTTCTTCATTGATTGGTATGGTAAAAAGAAAAAAAAAGTGATAACGAGCCGAGGATATTATGTATGTCATGAAGTGAGAATTTCTTAGATACCGTTACAGAGTTTTGTTAATATTATACATTTGATGATAATAATAATAATAATAATAATAATATATAATTGCATTCAATAAAATGATTCTGAGTGGATTTTCTGTGTAATATTGTCAGAAAATTTAAACAACAAATAATGAAAAACAATTTCAATTTACGATTTTCAAGATTTTTTTGAATATATAGTAGAAACATAAAATAAGACATATAATATTATGTAAAATTCTTAACACATAAAAACAAATATTCCCAATATTATCACTTGAATTGCTCAATATCTAATAATTTCCATAATCAGCCTGAAATTGGATAAACTTTTTTTACTTATATAAATTATAAACAATGCAAATTAAAATGTTCAGTGAAAATTTCAAGACTCTTGGGCCACTATTTAGTAATTTTTTTTGCCGCGTTTAAATACTATATTGAGATAGTATAGTTTTTCTTCAAATTTATAGTTGTTTTGAATTTTGCTTAAAGGGAAACTATACACAGAGAAAATCGAAAAATGTTTCAGAGTACCAACTAGTTACATGATGACATAATTTTCCACCGGAATTTAACGCATAATTAGATCATCCAAGCATTCTTTCTAGTCGAAAATTCACACATAGAAAAAAAGGAAAAGTCCAAGTCATAAATCTATAAAGAAGAAATAATAATTAATTATAATTAACGACTATTTATTCGTATACATACGTATTATGTGTAAAAGTAACACCCAATGTGGACTATAGCCCCTATCGTCCCTTCTAAAAACGGACCCTGTGCTACACAGACTTTAAAAGGCCGGCAAACAACGTACACTTATACATAATTCATAAACACATCAGACCTTTAGTTATGAAACGTGTCAATTTCGCGTATTTAAAATGTTTTATAAATAAATAAAATTTTGAAACACCCGAATCAAATAAAGAGTAAATGCACACATTTGATTCCTTTCACGAGCAACCGATGCAATCATAAAATATTTTTTCCTGTCACAAAAGCGTTTTGACCGAAAAATGTCACTTAACCTCTTTCGCAAACAAACGTTTCGTATAAATATTTATAATAATTGTTGAGACGATTTAACAGTTTTCCTCCGTATAAAATACATTTGTGTGTATATATGCAATTCATATGGGACCAAAAAGGTGAAGCGACAGCCGACATGGGAAATAAGTTTATGTAATATATTTTTTGCGCTTTTATTATTAAATCATTTTTTTCGTGCGTACATCGGCAGAAATTCTAACTGCGACATTATCAAAGATAATACGTTTCAATAAATAAACATTAGTACATAATGAATTTAATATTATACGTACGTGTTTTATTTTTTATTTCATAATTATTAAAAACGCGATAGGTACTTTTATTAGCGGTGAAATTGAAATAATACGATCTTTTGAACCGAAACCTTTAGAACATCCCAAATAATATGCATCTCATAAGAAAAGTTTAAATAACAAAAGAAATGTTAAGATCCAATAGCACCCCCGGCTCCTAGGATCTTCAAAAAAAATATAGTATACTTATAATATAAAGCTATGGTATTAAATATAATTTATATATATATATATAAAATATAATTATTAAATCGAATTTTTAATTAAATGTTTTTTCGTAATAAAACGGTGTAGTATATTAAATAATAATGTAGCCCTTTTGTATTCAGAACAAAGTAAACGAAGCTATTGGTTTTAATTTTATGTTTACGCTTATTTTTTTTTTTAGGTGCAAATTATCGACTAATTATCGAAAAATGAATAAGTTGACATTTTCATGCTTTACGTTCCGGTAGCAAATCGTATCCAGTTAGTATACTTCATTTAAGACGTTCTTCAACTTTTTTCGTAGTTTCCTCAAAACAACTCAAAAATTATTTTCTCAGTAGTTTTCTAAACGTAGCATAAAAATATATAAATAAAAAATTACAAAAATAATCATCCTGGAGTCTTAAAATTTATACCGGATATGCATTATTGCACAATACGAGTATATAATATGTAAAACAGTTTTAAAAAAAAAATTATTTTAAATTTAGACTGTTTATAGAAATTATATATTATGGATGAGCTATTCGGGTTACAATATGGGTAATTTTTGGTTTTAAAAGTTGTTAATTTTACACAACGTATTATATTTTACGTTACTTCGACTACATTCAAAAAAATCTAGAAAATTTTAATTTATTTTTTTTTATAACCAATTTTAGTTTACTGACAAAGTGTATTGTATTGATGCTCCGCTCAGAAACGTTTTATCGAATGCAATGATTTTTCAAATTATTTTAAAATTTATAGTAAAAACAAAACATTAAATCGTTATCCAAGTAATTCACTTAAGCGAAATCTATAACACGCACGGTTTGCTACTCTGTTTTAAATATATTATTACATTAATAAAATATCGATAAAATAAATTTGAATATTTATGTGAAAATAGTTCTTAATTTCTTAGTGTCACTCCAACGTCATCGTATTCGTCGTTCATATATACGCAATGGTCGAAGTTGTTCGAAATATGTGGAGGATGGATGAAAGCATTGTCGACATTTTAAGTTGTGATGTGTTGCAAGGAGTAAAGTTGTGAACTGTCCATATTGTTAAAAAATCAGCAAAAAAAAAAAATGTATATTTTTTAACAAAAGTCCCTAATAACGGCCCGTTTTTCCGACCAAACACCCTAGTTCAGTCAACAAGAGGGACAATTACCCCTCTGCTTCCCTCAAATAATGGCACTAGGTGAAAATAATCCAGTTAATTCCAAATTTTTTTGTTTTCATGTATGTAAATGGAATCTATGGATTTGATTGAAAAGTATAAAATACAAAAATATATTTTTTAAATTCATGTTTAATTTAATTATTTTTCTAACAAATAGAAATAAATTAAATAACAAAAAATATTGTCAACATTTTATGATACTAATTTATGTTTATTTTAATTAGCTCTTCTTCTGTTATTTTTTTTATTGATAAGCTATTTAATCGGTTTTAGTCAAGTGAATTATGCTTTAATTGAAAATTATAAAAATTAAAAATATAAGAAGTGTATTATTTACTTTTTAAATTTTTGTTTATACACACTTTTGTAGTAAAAGTTTATATTATACACATTTTTACCACTTTTTTCCACTATTAATTTGTAAAAGACGAAAGAAAAAAACAAGTAACGTAATCAATTGAGGGATCAAAATACTTTGCAATTCTAAATAATGTTCGCATATTATTTAATATCCTACACGTTTTTAAAATCATAAATTCGAATGATTTTCTTTTGTTAAAAAAAAATATAATTTATAAATTTTTTGTGATTCTGTGTGAAGTATATGTTTATATTTTATAAACCAAAATTGTCTTTACAAAAAAAAAAAAGAAAAAAAATGATCCAAAGATATTTTTTTAATAGAAATAATTACGCAATAAAACATAATAACTTCAAGTTGTAAAAGAGAATTAGATTTTTAATTAACTGAAAATGTTGGTATCGCCTTCATCCGTTTCGAACAATGTATATGTACGTGTGTACAAGAAGACTGTCCATGGTTATTATACGCCAAGAAATTAATAATATTAAGGCTTCTTATAGTAATACGTTTTTTCGTTTATAAATGATTTGTAAACATTAAATATGCATTTCAGTTAATAACTTCATTTACAGAGCATATCGTGTACTGAATATTGGGTAAAATTATTTAATTTTTAATCCCTAAAAAAAAATATTGAATATTTCATTTTTTCGTTATAAATGTATGATTTTATTGAACAAAAAACCAATTAAATGTTATTACGTACGAAATGTTTCAAGTGTGTTTATCGGATACGAATTTAACAAACATTTTTTATTTTTTTTTTAAATTTCAATTCTTGTAATCGAGAACGATTGAAAAAAGAAAGGTACATGCGATTTATTGTCGGGGAAAAAATGCGAAGTGTCGAATAAGAATATTTTATTCAAACAGTTTTATACGACGAACGTATCGAGTAATTGACTCGAGATTTCGTTATTTTACGTCCTTAGAAAGTCGTTTGATAAAAATTAATGTTTGATAAAAAAAAGTTTTACTTTTACAAACAATATTTTGGCCGGCCAATAAACGTGAATATACGTGCTATAACGTATAACGTGAATAGTGCCGTGCGCGACAGCGTTTATTAGAAAAACGACATCTCCCCCCGCCCCCCGCGGCTGTGATTTTCGCGGTCTACCGGTTTTTTTCGGCGCACGCGGGGCGACCGGGCGTCGGTTAGAACGAGAACCGCGCGTATACCGTCATCACGCGGTGCGATCCGCAGGCGACGGTAATGGCGGCGACACGTGCGTGTAAAAGCCGCCTCAAGAGACATTTCTCGGTGGAGTCTGAGAGTTGTCTTTCATCTATCGGCCCTACCGTTCCGCTGCAGCTTTCACGTTTCGGTAGCGGGGATTAGTGGGGGGGGGGAGGGAGGCAATGGATACGACACTGTATCCGCTATAATAAAGATTGCCAGCATCATCGCGATTGCGGTACCAGACGAAGGGATGTGTTGTTGGTTAACACGAGCCCGCGGAAAATAAAAACGATTTTTCCGTACATACGAGCGAGCGCGTGCGCACATTTCGATGTGCTTCGTGGGCGCGAGTTCGTACACCGTATCCGTTCGTGTGTTCCTTCCCTTCGGGTCTTTTCTCTCTCACTCACTTTCTTCTTGTTTTTCAATTTCACGCCCGTCCGCAGTGTTTTTCCGTTTGTGCGTGTGCGTGTGTGTGAGAAATTGAATCCCTCGAGACTCGATTTTGTTACATACCGACACAGACGCGCGCGTCCATATACAAACAATCGTGTTATAACGATTTTCGGTTTTATACGTGTAACGCCGGTACGGAGAAATTCGATAATAACGAAAACCGACGAATTGAATTTTGTCGAATTTCGAGACGGTTCGTTCGACTTTATTCGTTTCGAGCCCGACCAATCGAAGCGAGTTCTTTTGCGGATTGTATTAAATACGCGTTAACTGAATTCGAGTTATAACCACACTCAATATTTCTCGGTGACGAGTTCTATCCTCAACATTTCCGTTGTTCTTCACTGTCGTTTTTACCATGCGAAACGACACGTCGCCGGTTGAGTATTCACAACAACACATTTTGAGAATAATAACAATTTTTATGAGACGTGCACAGGCAGTGGCCGTGTTAACAATAATTATCTGAGGAGGCAACACATAAATGCATCTCAAGAAACCACGGTTCCCTGATCGCTTTACATCTTCTTAAAAAACACTTCTTTTATTTTAAATTATTATTATTATTAAATATGTATAACGCCGATTAATATTGGCTAAGATTATGAAGTAATTACTTCAATCAACGGTCATATGAATACACTTAAAAATGAACGGACTAATGAGTGTTTGGTTTTATTTAAAATTTTAACTTTTATTTTATATTATATATCATTATAAAATGGTTCGTTTTCTTAACGTTTTTGAATTAATAACATTTTAGTCGATCCTACTGTAGGTAATGATTTTAAACGCTGTTACTATTACGCAGACGTGTTTTAATTCTAAACAATTATTCATTCAAGTAGTAACCAATTGTCATTTGTCATAATTTTATCAATCCGATGATGACGTCCGGCGATATATTTTGCAATTTCATAACACGAAATAATCCTTGATCGATAAATGATAATGAGCATATTAGTGTACTGTGGGAAGAGGTTCAATTGATTTTAGTACGAACTACACAACACCACGGTAGACGAGACTGCATATGTGTCGCTTAGTCGTTATTCTACACGTCACATGGTACGAAAATAATATTAGTTTTTTACTTCAAACCTTCCAACATCGATTTAAATTAATTAAATAGGAAAATAAATTTTTTTTATAAAATTAATAATATTTGGTGACAAAACGTTTTCCGTTTTTGTAAGAAAGGCTAGGATACATAGCTCGCTCCATAGAGAAAACCGTCGCCGCATGCGAGTAGTTAATAGGAACGCAGAACTTAAAAACGATCCAATGTGTATATTTGTGTGTGTGTGTGTGTGTGTGTGTATACAACTGTGTCATACGTTTAATTTTCGCACTTTCCATTTGCAGCGTGTAGTTTGGAAGCGCGAAAACCCCCAAGGCGAGATTTATCCACTGGCTGCGTATGAGTAAAACCAATCGTTTCGATTGCTAAACCGCTACACGTGTGTATTCTATATTTTATAATTAAACGTTTCGTATATAAATTATTAAACATAATAATGTGTTAAAACATAACATTAACATTAATCATTTGTCTCTCGTATCCGTCTTATTTTCGATAGCATATATATATATATATACATTATACACGCATGATTTAAAAATCACTCGAAAAATAATGTAAAAATGATTATTGATTATTAGAAATGTGTTTCAATAACTTACGGATCTAAACAACTAATTTGTACTTGGCATTTTTAAAAATGTCATTTTTTTTTTATTTGTGAAGACGTTTTTGATATTTTCAGTATCATTTAAGGTCATTTTTTTTTTGTAACAATCAACAACAACAAAAATACCGAGTTTACTATTATTTTTATCTTTTTTTAAATTAATTAATAAGTCTTGAAGAGTTATGATTCCAAGAAAATGAAGAAAAAGAATTTACGTAATATTTTTTGCACTTTTAATTTAATATTTTTACATAAATTTTATTTTGAAAAATATATGTTACATCGTAAAATGTTTGAGAAAAGTTGCAAATAAGAAATATAAAATATGTCGTATAAATATAGTAAATATATCGAATACGATATGATTTTCTCTTATTCAACTGAATATATTTGTCCTTCAAAATACCACATATTTTATACGTGTATAATAATTATAATTAATAAAATAATAATTAAAATAAATAAATAATTGAAACATTTAAAATTTTTTTTTATTATGTTTTCATATTAAATTTTTTAAGGCAGTTTTATATGTTTTTAGGGCATTTATTTGTTCTATAAGTCATAAATGTATTTTTATCACGTAATTTTATTTGATTTTTTAGGGCATAGACGTCCGCGTTCTGTAGTTCTACAATATTTTAATAATAAAAACAAAATAAAATAAACAAAATAATAATAAAAAATAAATTACCAACACTTTGTAAATTATTATTTGTAAACAATAAATTTGTGTGCGTTATATATACGTGTATGTATGAATATACAATTAAGCCAACAATTATATATTATGAAGAAAAAGGAAAAATACATAAGAGTTGTACGGAATTTTCTTTATTGAAATTTAATATTTTATATCAATACAGATATTGAATGAAATTTGATTTATTCATCAGCCCTTGGAAGAGAGTAAATCGTGTTACAATTGTACTAAATTTGTGGTGTGATTTTTTCTATTTTACCATAATACTAATTACATTATTTACTTATTATAATTTAATAATACATATTATAATGCGTACTGTTTTTGAAATGCAACTGAAATTTAAAACCGAGTTATTATATTTTTTGTTTTGATTAATATTTAACTGATTACTGAAAAGTATAGGAAAACACGTGTATATATATATATATATATATATATATTTATATTATGTGTATTTTGGTAATAATATTTTAGTTAACAATTAATTTTATTACACTTTACTACTCGGTTTTACACTTTTATTCGTTTCGTTCATTCGCAGTTAAGTATATTGTATTTTGTTTATTTTTTACTTAATATATTTGTTCGGTTTTTTTTTGTTGAGTAATTTACAACGGTAATCTCGAGTATTGACGATGAGACGCCAAATTGGCCGATCCGCTCAGTCCAGTTCTGTCCGTTCGCTGTGTACATCATTTTTTTATTATCGGCGCAATCCATTGTCCGAGTCAAGTCGGATCTAAATCTAACCGACGTCACGTACACGATGTCGAATTACGAGCCGGGGATGCTGCGGCGTACACGTATACGCACGAGCTCTATAAATCTGGCTACGCATCCTCTTTACTCCTTTCCCTCGCACACGTCACCTCAAAACTATAAGCCGTTCATATTACGTCGGACGAAAATAATGCCCACGCTCGTTTTGCCGTTAGTCTATCCCGGTTGTCTGAAAAATGGTCTGCCCGCATATACGTAGTTCTCCATAGGGCATTTCACGGGAAAATAATAATAATAATAATAATAATAATAATAATAATATAATATATATATATATATATAAATATATATGGAGAGAGAGAGAGAGGAAAATTTCTTTTCCGCCGCCGTGGTCTGCCGGAGTGGTCCGCCAGAACACGCTATAATCGTATCGCAATAACGTGCGTGGGGCCGTATGTGCGATGTAAGGTTCACATTTGTATTTTGTATAAATTGTATTATATTATGCAACACATAACACGCGTGTGTTGTGATAGAATGCTGATGAAGTTTTCCGGTCCGGTTGAGCCCCGTAGTCCTGCACACCGTATAGTGTATTATTATGTACAAAAAAGGGATGCCTCCGGGAATAAAATTTAATTTGTACAATGCGCCTCCTAAGAGATTATAACATTGCTCGCGCTCGGCGGACCGTCAAATGAAACCGATTCTCGAACGAGTGTATCACGCGGTAATCGGACAAAGGTTTTATCTATATATTATAGAGTTTAATTAAATACATATTTTCGCGCGGACGGTGTGTATATATACTTACGCAAAAAATTATTTAAAAAAAAAGAAAAGAATAATAATAATAGCGACAAACGAACATCCTCGAGCAAATGCATATGGAAATTAATAAGAACAAGCGAATTATATTCTATGTATTCGCTATTATAAAATATACCTTTCTTTTGCTTTATAATCATTTGCTGCGAGTGTTAGTTGCGTTTTTGAGTGACGAAAATTGACGCGACATTACGGATACAATTACAAATTAAAAATAGACAGAGACTATTATACGTGTCATAAATAATATATACACTTGCGTTGCATTAATGTAAAATTCGTAATAATTACACGCCGAAAATATTCTTAATGTCATCGTACAAAAAAAAAAAAAAATCGACATTAACAGACAAATTTATTTCGTTTTTAAACACTGTATTTAGAGAATAGTTTTTAAAACAAAAACCGTTTAGTTTTTTTGTCGTCGTGTTGTTTTCGGTACCGAAAGAAAAAAAAGAAAAAAATGCTTCAGAACTTCAAACGGTTTCGTCGTTTTGTCGACGTGACAAATGGCGTTTGTTTGCGCCCCTAGGAAGAAAAAACATTCCCCAAAACGATTACTAACCGGCCAAAAGTTGCACCAACACACATCGGGTCGAATTTGTCAGTGGGATTTATAAAGAATGGTATATAAACTGCTGTTAAAACATGACCCGAGGGGGGGGGGGAGATTCTTGAGCTCTTTGTCTTGAGAGTTGGCCATAATAAACACGTCGAGAACACTAAAGTTCCAAATGCTAATTGCGGAAACTCTATACGAATTACTTCAGTAAAGTTTTAAAAGATTCCTGTGTGTCTGAACGAAACGAATTATGAACTACGTACGATTTACATTCATCATTATTTACAACGCGTACTATTGATTTTTAATAGATTATTTCAGTAATCAATATATATAGATTCATACATATTTTTTTAATTCAACGATCTGAGTATAATTGTGTGGCTCAGTGCACGAGTGAATGATTCAAACAGGGAATGTTCAGTGTTATCGTATAATATTGATATTGAAATCGATATTACCAAATATCAACTTTTTATTAAAATGTTAAAAGAATTAACATTAATTTAAACCAAAATAAATACTACGAAAAGGAATTTTTAAAACAAATTCTTATAAAAGCATTGGTGTTTAATAATGACCTTAGTTTCAAATTGATCGCAACTTATTTGTACCTATGTGAAATGACCCCGGATAAATACCGATTTTTTTAGATATATAATGTAAAATGTTATCACTATAGGTACACTAAACAAACTTTTTAAAAATAACTTCACATTAAATTATTCAATGTTTATTTGCTGGTCAATAAGTATATTATGCGGAATATACATTATGCATGTATATTTGCGTGTGAAAGATAAAAAATAATTGAAAATATTTTATGACCATTCCAGAGGACAAAAAAAAAAAAAAAAAAATAAAAATATTTAACGTTAATTGAACGAATAATATAGGTTGCTTTGGACACAAAAAACGAATTTGCTTTAAATATTCCTTGGATATAAATGTAAACAAAATTGTATGTATATAATATAAATGACGTGGCCTTGTGAATTTAAATTAATAAGATAAAGTTGTATTTCCGGTAAATTTTTTAATCGTATAAGTTACGTAACTACTATTTAGTTTATATAAATGTTTGTAGTTCACTAAATGCTGAGAAAATTATACGTGCATATAAATGTTGGTGAAGTAAAAGTTTAGACAAATGAATTCTACTTAATTATAATTTCAAGCGACCCTCCACGCCAACGAAAAAATAATAATTTAAATGTCACGCAATGTGAAGTGCCACGAAACTGTGAATAATGTTTGACACACTTTTTGTATCGCTGGCGTTCATTATATAGTACGTAAGTTATTAAGTCACTTAAATGATTACAATTGATATAGATAATTTTAACGCAATTAATTATACACGCATTGGTCACATATGATTTTAATGTTGATTACGATCCACAATATTATTAATAACATTATACCAACTAGCAATAATAATTGGTTGGTAAGTGAAAATTGTTATTTTTTTCATCAAACAAAACATTTAATACTTATGAATATTTTATAATTAATAAATCGTTTGTTTAGGAAAATAATTGTTTCAATAGTAAATAGAAAAATTTAAATTGTTTCAATTTTTTTCTAAGAATATCATGTAAAATTTCAAAATAAATTCTTTGTGCGTAGTATATTTTATAAGACATTCAATAGAAAGGCAAAACGCCCATTAAACAATAATTTATTATTTCTTCTTAGTTCAGGTTTTTAAATATATTTGTTTTTTTTTTTTATATTGGATGAAGTTTGAAAATATAAAATATACAGCAATATACGCAATATGGTATTATGTGTAATAATTTCACGATGT
This sequence comes from Chaetogeoica ovagalla, assembly GCA_032441825.1. Classification (NCBI taxonomy): domain Eukaryota; kingdom Metazoa; phylum Arthropoda; class Insecta; order Hemiptera; family Aphididae; genus Chaetogeoica; species Chaetogeoica ovagalla. The sequence goes on from CM063723.1 coordinate 9,786,755, forward strand.
CTTAGAAAATATAACACGTAATATTGTTTTATCCGTACATACTTAGTATTTTTATAAGCTCTATGCTATAAATAAAATACAATGAAATTACTCAATATTGTTCTTTTACATATTTATATTAAACTCGTATTATATTTATATTTAATACGCATAATATAAAATTTGTAAATATGTTTTAAAGCAATGATGTTTGTAAATATTTAGTTTTCAGGTATCAGTAGGTGTATAACGGAGTTTTATAAACACGGATCATAGATAGTACACTACAATTTGTATTCTATTTGAAATAATTTATGCTTTCATAGGAATCGACAATCGTATTGCGAACATTAACTAGATTTATTCATTAATAAAAATACGAGTATTAACATAAGAAATACGCATATATTTATTAGTAAAATAACATTTAGTTTTTGAAAATTCGAGGAAATGTTTAAGTTTTTCTAATAAAAAAGCCGGGGTTAGGATGATGTGCAAGAAAACATTACGAAAAAAATGTATGTTTATAATTGTCTAAGGTAGTTGAAGTTTAAACCGAAAAATTTGACCATAATTATTTCCAGTAATTATAATTTATTTATAAAATTTTATCATAGTATTTGTTTCGAATGAAACGTTAATGATAACATTGGGGTAAGAATAATGTACCTCAAGAGTGCTATAATATTCTTAGTCAGAATCCATGGACATAGATGCGTTTAAAAGCAGTTATTCAATTAGATTCATTAAATATTATGTTTTCTTCTTGTTAATTTACATTAAATTCCATTAAACTCTTATAATTTACTTATATAAAGAAAAAATCGATCAAAATTATAATGATACGGTGTTAATAGCGTTGAATAATACTGCGATGAAAAAATAATAGGTATTTAATTTTTAGAATTGTATAAACATATCTGAACTAACCTAATAAGTAAGTAAGTATAGAAATATAAATAAATATATATATATATATATAATATATATTTACGAGTTTATATAATATGGAATTGCCAGTCAGGCCATGTTTCTATTATCCACAACACCACGAAGCAAAATATTTAGAGGCATTGTCTCCTAACTTTAACCAAACCAAGCCCACATCGACAACAAGAATTATAAATCTAGTTTTTTGTGTAATCCGTTATTTTGTATATATTATCATAGATTTTTATTAAAAATCTTTCCCCACGATCATTTACGATATAAATAAGACGGGTTGTAAGCTGCTTTAGGTCACCGTGTACGAATCGAGTAAGTTTTGTATATTTTTCTTTTTGTAATTGACGATTACGAGTGTTTTTTTGCGTCATCATGAGTTCGTTTAAACAGCATATACAATCAGGTTTATTCATAACCATTTATAATTTTTCGTCCTATTTTCGAACAAATTATTTTTTGCATGTTGGAATTTTACGTGCATCAATTTTCTCCGCACTCAATACATTAATTACGATGTCCCTAAATTGATTTTAACGTTTCCATACATAAAATCCATAAATAAGATGTTCTATGGACCCTATAATTTGGTGGACCGGCTTATGCAAGCTACGAATTACTATAACGTTATTGTAAATTGTAAATATAATATTATAGTTTATATTTAATATACTTTTTAAATACTTTTTTTCGTATTTTTGTTTCAGTATCAAACGTAAACAGTATATATATTAATAAATCGAGGGAACCGCGATTCGAAAACCAAAAGTAAGGATTATTCTATTTTTAATGTTACAATTCAATTAGTTTTCAAAAAGGTTTCAATATTTATTGTGCCGATCGTGTAGTTTCATTTAAACATTAATGGTACTAGTTGTTAATAGTTATTCAACGTTGTTACGCAGCTCATATTATCGTTTTACTTCGTTCTCTGCGAGTGTAATTAAGAATTTTGTTTTTGCGTTATAAAGAATAATATGACAAGATAGTGAGATTGTGTTGAGTTTTCAGTCCGCAGTGAAATCGGCCGTTGTCACTATGCGTATATTGTCGCATAGTATAAAGAAGCGCGCGATTGCAATCGATATTATTCGGAAGTGAAGGTGAATATTTCATTCGCGGTGCATTCACGCGTCGGACAAAGCACACTTTTATGTACGGATCCGTACGCAAATTCGATATAATATTTTTGGCGTAAATGACGATTTCTGACACTGGCAGTTACACGTGCCGTGTACAATACAAGTGTTATTTTTACGAAAACCTCCTGCGGTAACCGTAACAAGATAGCATAACTCTCCGCCGCTCGTGTGATACACGACCGTCGACCGGATTATGTCGTTTAACCGCCACAAATAACATAACCGACACAAATCACGCGAAACATAACAGACGTTCGTAGGGAAAGGCGAACGGAGAAATCTCTATAACGTCCATTTGTGCGGTTTCGATTACAACGCAAACGTTTTTCGTCCTGTAAATGACGCACAACGAGTACGGTCGTGTGTGTGTGTGTGCTAAATGAACAGCTTTGCTAAGGTACCGAAGACGACAAAGTGTTATTCTTTTACTATATACGTCGAGGGGAAAAAAAATAACAAAAAAAAAAAAAAACGTCGGGATGGTGTCCAGACTGTCGCCCTGCCGCCGCCGGTGGCGCGTATAGGCGGTTGTGTTATTGATCGTCTGGTTTTTAGCCTGTTGCAGAGGTGGTGAAGTACGTACTCCCGCCAAATTCTGTTTTATTGTCTGCATGTCTGGTGTACTGAATAATATACGAATATAATGTGGAAGTTACAGTGGTGTAGTCAGGAGAGTTTTAAAGGTTCAAATCCTCCTCCTTTTTACTGATCTTATATGGTAAAAATAAGTTAATAATATTTTTATTTTTTTTTATTGGATTTTTACTACTCGATGACATGTCTAGTAATAGTTTTTATTTTATTTAACATTCGAATATTTTAGTTTTGGAATTCAATAATAATAATAACAACAACAAAAACAACAACAACAACAATAATATCAACGTTAAAAAGTATGTGATCTATATGATTGATGCACAATATTATTCGCCGCTCATCGAATACCCATATTGATACGATTGACGATAAGTAGAGTAAAGCCAAAAAAAAAAAAAAAATGCCCTGCACATATTTTTTATATTACACCGTTCGCATAGCGGCAACTTTTCGCACATCGTTTACCGTTTATTTATAAAACAGTGTGAAGCATGAAACATTTTATTAATATTGTATTTAATCTAATTAAAGTTATTATAAAGTGACGTTGTGCAATTTGATTATTTTATGGTAATACTTTTATTAGGGCTTAGGTGTTATAGGATCTAAAATAGACTAAATGTAATAATATAAAAATTAAATCGTTTTAAACGTGCAAAATGAATTATACTTTATTACGTTGCATGTGAATTCATATAAAGATTTATATGAATTCTGGCGGGAAACTGATCGGCATGAACGAATTGAAAAAATGTTAAGGGTGAATCGTGGTAAAAGAAATCATATACATTTTCAATATTTTGCGAAGTAAATAAATTGATGTTTAGTTTTATTCAATGTGTCGTAAAAACGAATTGCCCATATATTTTTAAATATTATATAAATAATTAATGGCGTAAAAAACCATAACTTTTTACAAAAAAATAAAATAAATATATATACCTATACGGACATAGATTCATTAAGAAATACGCAATTTTCTTTCTGAAAATAGCAAAATATTAATTGTTTTACGTTTTTCAACTCGTCTTTGTAAATATAAAAATAAAAATTAAAGTCGTAATTTTCGTTTAAACGAGAACAAATTATTAAAAATGAATATTATATTATTAAAAAGTTACAGGAGGTATCTATTATTGAAATTTAATTTGAACATAGGAATACATATATGTAATAAAATAAATACGAAATTAATTGAGTATTAAATGGAATATAAATTATTAGTAATCTCGTGTTTATGACATAATATTATGTCAGAAACACAAATATTTATAGTGTATTAGATAAATGTAAATTAATTTAATAAGGTTTGTCTATTGTTTAAAATAATATCAATTAAATATATGTTCGATTATGGAAGCCATTGACAAACATAATTATTGAACTATAGATTAATACTAAAGTAAGATTATAACTACGACTCGTAATAACAGCATTAAAAAATAATATTCATAAAAAAAATAATTTTTTTTTTATGAAATATTTATAAAGTTTCTGTTTTGTTTTAAAAATAATAATTTATAAGAAAATCCATATATTCTTAAAAAATATAAACAATATATTATACCCATACCTTTATTTACGTAATATAACTAATACTAATTGCACATGATTTTAATGGTAATCAATGAAGATTAAATTATACGGCACGTATTTTAGCATAACGTTCAAAACAACTTTAAAACGCTGTCAGTTTCAGTGACGGATTAAATTCTTTAGGAAACTGAAAGTTGGGATGATTTAACCGTATGTATGGTAAATTCTTTATACTCGTTCGGGAGCAATGAAAGTTTTTTCATTCTTTCCCGTGCACAACCTCGTGTTTTTAGTATTAGAGAACTTTTGTAAACTCATCAGTTGCTCCCTCGGGAGAAACGTGATGTGAATACTAGTGACGTCTGGTTGAATTAACCTTATACTGTTGTGTGCTAGATTTTCCTAAACATTAGACTTTATATAAGTCCATCAAATTCCATTATGTCCGAACGATTCAGTTTTGTAATTTTGAAAGATTTACGTTATTCATATACGTATATATATATATATATATATATATATATATATATATATATAATATATACATATATATATATGTATGTAAATATATTATATTTACATACTAATCCATAGAGAAGTAAATTGTAAGCAATACAAATTTTTCTTTCAGTCTTTTTACGTGATATAAATTAAATACACTATGCTTGTCGGATTATATATAAATATGTTTTTTTATACATTGAAAAATTTCTGTGTACTTTAAAATATTTAAAAATAGTTTTGTACGTAAAACTACAAACTGTATTTCACTGAAGTTCATAAGCATTAATATTTCTGACGCAAAACATTGAAAAACATTTTTTTCCAAAACTAAAAAGTAAACAAATATGTAAAGCCGTATAAACGACAAATATCTGATGGCAAGTAACATAAGCCACGAAGGATGCTGATTGTCATTTTTTTTGCCCACCGCTCAAAATAAGTGCGATCTTTTACGTGCTCTGAATCATAATTTTCTGATTGAACAATAAAAAAAAAATATTATTATATTTATTTAATGCTAAGAAATAATGAAATAATCTTCAATATTCAATCAAATACGAGTATATGAACTTATCAATATCCAAACGTTTGATTATATCGTTTCATTAATTTAACGTCCGGATCCGACCATCATCGTTGTTACAAACCCGAACAATCGAAGTCTTTGTTGTCATCATCATCCATGTCCTCCTCGTTGATAAAACGATACGTTTTCATATCGATGCCCGTGTTCGGTTATGACCTACTTCACTTGAGTAGCAAATTCACGCACGTCGTATTTAGCAGACCGTCACCATCGGAGAGATTACCATCGAACATCGAGAGATTTACGCTATTCAGGAATCCATTGATTTCATCGAGCGCGTCGTGTACCTCACTCAATATTCCGTTCACGTATCCCTCAATCCCGGGGTGCGACTCGTGCGGATTCGCCGGCGGTCCCAACACTCGAAAGTTCGCATAATAGTCTTCTTTCAGATCGTCCACTGTGATGGCGGAAAGGTCTATGGTTTGATTACACTGATGTCTTCTTGAATTTTGGAATCTACGATGTCATTTTTTACGTTTATATTCGATTTTGAGCGTCTGATATTAAACATGGGATTTCTCGGTATAGACTTATCTCTGGGCGCCCTTTTCCTTATCCCATCTACTGCCGCTTCTGTGCCAGTCGATTCAAGTCTACTTCTGCCACTGTTCGAAACGTTTGTGGAAGGCATCTTTTGGAATAATGTTAAGCTCGGCCGTCGTATTCTGTTTAACGACTTCTCTTTCTTGAAATCGATTTCTTTTAAGGGGAATTTTCAGCTTAAGAAATAGCCAGAAGTCGCAGGGAGCCATGTCGGGGGAGTACGGAGCTTGGCGAACCAGAGGAGTGTTGTTTTAGCGAGAAAAGAATTAGATATGCAAAGTGGGCAGGTACATTATCGTGATGGAGCTTCAAGTTTTTTTTGCTCACAGATTCGGTCCTTTGCGCCGCACAGCATGGCGATGAAGAACCTCAAGATAGTATTAGTTTGTGATTGTTTGGCCGTGTGGTGCGTACAAACCGCCATGATGCACCACTTCATTGGAGTCAAAGAAGACTGTCAACATGACCTTGATTTGGCTGTAAACTTGCCGTGCTTTTTTTGGTCTTGGAAATATCGTGTGTTTCTACTGCGATGATTACATTTTGGTTTCTGGGTCGTATCCATAAATCCAGGATTGAATGTATTGACCCAATACTGACTCCAATGTCTTCTGTTAGTTCTCGGACTGTAAGACGACGGTTCTCGGTGACTAAAGTTTGCACTTGTTCAATAACATTCTCATTCCGGCTTGTCGATGGCGTGCCTGAATCCGATTCACTTTTCACTGACGTTTGATCATTTTTGAGTCGATTGTACCACTATTTTATTCGAGTACTGCTCATGACAGTCTCCCCAAAAGCCTGTTGAATTTTGCGAATTGTTTTCACCTGCGAATCCCCAAACTTTTGGCAAAATTTAATGCATTGACGCTGCTCAAGTCTTTCTGTCATTCTATGACTTCATAAAAACCCCCGAGCACAACAGAGAGGTCTATACTACTAGGCTGACTGCCGGCGACTGAAGCTTTGTCATGACACGAAACAGTGCATGCGCGCACATGACATTTCCCTCCACATCACCACTAAGCTTGGCCGCCAGCGCTTCATTCGTTTACGCAGGAGGACAGAAGGTGCGATACTTTTTGAACAATCCTTGTAATTTGTATATATATATATATATAAATTAAATGTAATTTCTATTTAAATATTCAATATTTACATTTATTCGTATGAATTATTATGTATTGGTACTGAATTTTAAGAAAATATTATTTATTTATAATTTTATTATATATTCATGTATATATAATAAATACTTATGTGTCCATGTATAATAATTTTATAAGTAATTTACCTTATATATGGGAATCGTGTGTTTCACAGATATAGTAATATTATTTTTATATAAATGCATAATGTTAAGCTTTTTCTGTGTAAATACGAGTATATAATTTGGCAATCACATAAAATTAAAATTAAATGTCTTACATCATAACACAATGTTTCTTCGTACTCACTAATATGTCATACAGAGGGACTAATTCATTAATAACTTGTTAACATTATGTTACTGTATAACTAAAACATAATATTACATGCTGTACAATTATTATAAATTTGTACGGAAACAGTTAAATAATAAAGAGGAAAATACCGTTGTTGGATAATATTGCGTGTAAACATGTATAAATGTATATATACCTATTATATTACATTTTTAATTACATAGCTAGGATACAATGCGTATTATAATTATTTACAGTAGAAAATGTACATAAATTAAACGTATTTCTGTAATACATACGCACACATTTAAACCTACAAATTGTTTAATTTAATATACACTGTACTTATCAATCAATCTCCAAATGTTGTATTTATTATTATTATTTTATTAGAAACGTATAGAATGCATAAATATGTGCCTTTTTTTCTGTTTAACGTATAATGTTAATAAGAATATGACAATATAATTTATTGAAAATAAAATTATTATAAAATATTATCAGTCGGTGATGAAGAATTTAATTATCGGTTATTGATATCAAATTAAAAATGTTTTCCAACTCTAAATCGAAAAGTTACATTGGACCATTTATTAATTAATGAATTTTCTGTGCGTAGAAAATTTTAAATACTCAATTATTAAAAGTGATTTTTTTTCTAACAATTTTGTGGTAAGAGCCATATACAAAATCGTTTAAAATTTTTCAGGATGGGCGTTTTAAAACATATTACAAAAATACGTAACTATGACAAGACGAAAAATAACGAATTCACTCTCGACAAACTAAACTAGAAATCCTTCCTATAGATAGAAATAATGTACACATTTCTTAATTTTTATGTATTTTGTGAATATTTAATGTTATTTTTTCTGTTTTTTCTTTTTTTTCATAGAAAGTTTTGTTAATTCTTATTTTTACTACTACTACTATTATTATTATTATTATTATTATTATTATTATTATTATTATTATTATTATTATTATTATTATTATTATTATTATTATTATCATCATCATCACTATTATCATTATTATTATTATTATTATTATTATTATTATTATTATTATTATTATTATTATTATCATCATCACTATTATTATTATTATTATTATTATTATCATCATCACTATTATCATTAATATTATTATTATTATTATTATTATTATTATTATTATTATTATTAATTATTATTATTATTATTATTATTTCGAAATACAAAAAATCAATGGGATTTAAACCCAAAAATTCCCCTGGCTATATGATACTGCCACAAGACGATTTACAACAGCATTTTGTTATCACATTATAATGCTCATAGTAATTATAATAGATCTTTCTATTATTTATCTATTTTAATTCTTTTTATGTTATTGTAACATTCCAATTTCAGTACTATTTTGGCCAAATATAATTTCCAATTCATTTTTAATGGCTTATCGTAGTCAATATGACTCATATCAAATAAAAAACATCACGTATTTTATTACTTAAATAGCCAAAAATTAAGCATTTAGGAATTTTATTATAACTAAACAATATTTGAAAAATATGAATAATTTATCACTTTTATATTGCCTACATTAACGCGATTTAGTTATTGATTTAAAGCACAAATAATAATAAAAAAGAAATATTGTGAATAGCATTTATAAAACAAACTTTAATTATTATATTATTATGCAGCAATAAGATTTAATTTCATATTAAAAAAATAGAATCCATAGTAGTTTCAACATTACAAAAGTTCCTTGTTAAAATAAATATTTTAATATATTACAAAAAGTTTTTTTAACGTATATTTAAATATTTAAAAAATATGTGTATACAAACAAGAATAGAAATTTCAAAAACTTGTTCGTGAAATTATTAAAATAATTTTAAAAATCATTTTGTTTATATAAGCTGTAAGATCTGTTTTTATTATTAATATTTCTTTAATATATACAGCCAAATTCGAGACTGGACTAATAAGCCATTTCACGATTTCTAAATGCAAAAATATGATTCTATTGTTTAGCTGTACTAATCATTTTGTTTAGAATATTGGTGAGCATGTGAATCAAATATAGGATAAAATAATTTGGAAAATTATAGTGTGTGATTATATGCCTCATAAACGCATTTTCAAATGACGAAGTTCTTCATTTTATTTCGTTATCATAGTTGATACCGAAATAAACATATTTCCATAATACAAAAAAAAATAGTTACGAACAGTTTATTTGAAGCTTTTTACAGTTAAAGAAATAACAAATTAAATTATTGATATAAATTATTAATACAAAACGTTACTATCTACCTCGTTAACAAGAGGTTGGTTAACGTTACTGAAGTACATTTATTAACTAATAAATATCACAATAACTCATCTTGAAACCAATTAAAATAAAACACAATTTCACAACATAATTTTGTTACAAAAAACCAAATTAAGACAAGATTTTCGATTAAAACAATTATTCTATGTAATAATAATTATAATAATTCAAGAACAAATAGATGACGTATTAATGTGTCAGAGAAGGCAGTTTTTGACGTTAGGTTATTTTTTTTAAAAATACATTCAAACTAAGAAATATAAATCTTAAAAATCTTTTTAAACATTTCATAATTATATTATAATGATGACATAGCTGAGAAAATGAATGTTTTATATTGTTATATAAATTTCATATTGCTTAATAAAATGTACTAATTATTTATTAAAATCATATCCGATTTCCACTACGCGTGTTGTTTTAGTACTATTTCATAAACTTCAATGTACCGCGCATTTGTACACATTGGATTCTCAAAAAAATCATCCATAAATATGTATAAATAATATTAAAACAGGCTTTTAACTAGAAATAATGGTAAACGTCAGTTTTTTCAAATGCTGATGACGAATATACAGTTGATAATAATTCAAATGGAGATATATCAGCAAATTCAAATTAAAAAAAAGATAATTTTGTTACTGAAAATTTAAACGAGAAAAAATATATTTATTATCTTCGAATACTTAAGTTTCGTTAAATAAACGGTTTGTATAATTAGTTTAATATTTTTATGTGCGGTTCTAACATGTCCTTCGTTTGCAAACCACACACGATTGTACGTTTCGTATGTATTGACCACGTGAATGATATTACGTACTGCGATGTTCAAACGTCGCGCGCATCGAAGTTACAAATAATTGATGATGTACGTACATGATCAAAACATAATATGATAACATCGAAGCACATCGATGTATGGTTTTCCAAAAAAGTTGTCATCGTTTTTGTTTTTTTTTTAGTGGCGGAACGTCTAAGTAAAGGTGTATATGAAAATAATCCGCAAGTACAATGGTGTATTTAGAGGCGCAGGAGGGAAATTGCTCTAGGGCACATAATTTTAAATTCCACTAAAGGTCATTTGATACAAAATTTAAAAAAAAATATATATATATATATTCATATATAATATAAATTAGAATTATGTGTACGGCAAGATCAACAGAATAATTCTATAAATTCGTAAGTTTAAAAATCCTAGGGGGGCAATCAAAATTGTTTTATGAAAAGATATTTGTTTTAAATGAGCCGTGAACATTTTTAAGCATGTACATAGGTCTTAAATCCCAAAATCCTAAATACGTCACAGTGGACTGTACGGACCAAAAAAGCACATCTACGAGTAACAAGTCAAATGGATCTCGTGCATGCACTAATACGCGTGTATTACAAAACAATATAAAAGTTAAATGTTAATAATAATCGAACAATCGACCATAATCCAGGGTAAGGTTGCGGTAAAGTTACATTATTTTTCGCTTTTTTAATCACCTATCGCCCCCCAGACCGCTTCAACGCCCCCCCCAAACTCCTTTAGGCCTTTTACCGCCCCCCTGAAGGCCACTAACGCCCACAAGGGGGCGTTATCGCCCACTTTGAGAAAGAATGACCTCTATCATGCGCACTTGTCATTCCCGTATAATATCGCCGAAGAAATTATGATAAAAAAAAAAAAAAAAAAAAAAAAAATGGTAGCGAAACAATAAATGCGGTAACCGCATGCAGCAGCAGCTGCGTAATCCAACGACGGACGTTTAAACAATTACTCCGACGGGCCGCAGAAACGGAAAATTTTCTTATTTTTTTTCTTCCAAATATCGCGGAAGGGCCGAGAGACCGTTGTCTTCATAAGTTACGCCACTGTCTCGTTTTCTACGCGACAAACGTTCGGTACGGCGGCGATAACGAATTACGCGACCCAAAGTTACGGTGCGCGAAATAATATTGTGCGAAAGAGAAACCGGGGGCCGTGTTCGGATTCTCCGACGAATTCGCGGTGACTCGTCCGCCACCGCCGGGCGAATAAGTCGGAACGTTTACATATATTATACACTGAAGTGTGTGTGTTATTATAACGGCACCGGCTTCCGGAACGTCTTTGCGCGCGGTGTATACCGGGGAGGTTATAACAGGTCGCGTAGCACGAGGTGGCTGGTGCCCGCCCGCCCGACCGCGCCGAGGCGAGTGGCGGTGCCCCGGCGGACGAGACACGAGGCGCGTTCGTTAGTTTGTAATGAGTTTTGCCAGCCGACAAAATTAAAGTCCTCTACCCGCGCGCCGAACGCCGCATATCGTCACCACTTTATCCCGTCGTCGTCGTCGCCACGGACCACTGCGCCCCGCACACACACACACACACACACACACACATTACGTCCTCGGGCAATTTAGTCGCTGCTTAATGTAATGCGGTTTTCAAATTGATTTATAGTTTCTCCGGAACAACCCGCGAAAATCTATAATAATATACGCGTTTATAAAATACACCGGGTTTGGCGTGAGAATCGCGTCCGGGCAAATAAAATGTAAATAGGCCGGCTGTATAGTGCAGGTGTGAACGGAGGCGTGGCGAGCGTCCGACACTCGGTCGTACGCCGGGAACGGGTCATGTAATGTTACGCGATTTAGAAGACCGACCCCGGAGGCCGTAATCAGGAAATATTGGCCCTTAGGCGGGCCCACGGTGTGGGCCTTTTACCGTGGGTGGTACGGGAAACTGTATTGGTGGTGGTAGGGGGAGCTCATTTGTTTTTGTTTTCGCACATTCTCAGCGTTTGCGACGATAGCTCCAGTAATGAATTCCTTAAATAAAAACAATGAGTTATTAACAAATATATTATTATAATCGAAAAAATATCGAATATACGAAAGTCGGAATTTTATACATTTGCAAAATATACACATAAAAACAGTCGTTGAAGTTAATGGCCCATAGTGGCTTAAATTTTATTCGTCTATCCTTAATAATGGCGGCAGAGTTATTTTTATATCGTCTTCGTATTTAAATTGTCTTTAAATATCACTTTCAACGCAAATCGGAACTAAAATATTTAGTCTTTTGTTCACGATGCAATTCCGGAACCGAATTTCGTATCAATTTCAACTTTGAAAATGATCTCTCTCCACGGCCGTCGGTAAACACTAATGAGAAACACATAATCAACCCGAATATCAGGAAAACAATCAATGACATTTTTTTTAAATAATACTAATTTCTTATCTTTTCGGTGTGGCCCTTAGGCTGCAGCCTATAAAACATACGATTACATATAGCCCTGTGTAGCAGCCCCTTAAAGATCGTTAGACAAATATTGAATTTGTTTCTTTAGACATTATAGCCAAAAAAAAGAAAAAAAAGAAAAAACTGACAATTTTTGGAAAAAAAGAGCAATTCATCGGGTGTAAAAATATTCATAAAGAATTGTCGAAAAACAATTGACTAGATTTGATTATATGTATACTCGAAGACGTTACATTAAAATCTTTATACTTATCGAATAATTTATTAATTATTTTCTTTATTATAATACTTATAGCCGCGTAACCGTTTTACGTGTTTTGTAAAAAAAATGAAAAAAAAATTAATTTTCGAAGGAATATACTAGTAGACCGCTAATCGGTTGAATCAGTACAGAGATAAAATTGAAATTGATGAATCAAAAATATTATGGACGTAATTCAACTAAGGTCTCTGCGTAAATATTTGAAATGCGATTTATTGATAACAACGAAATATAACGCGGTAGATTGAGAATCGCTTATTGCTCCGGATCATTGGCGGTTCGTGATTGTATAGAAAACGACGCGTTCTGATACCCGGATTTCGCACGGGGTTTTTCGTTTCAATTAAAAATGTTACGTTACATAACATTTATTATATAATATTCCACAAGGTAATACAATATAAGTTATATATGTGCGTATCAATCGAACTTTCCGGCTTTTAAAATTACAACGGAACGTCACCTGCAGTCGACAAAACGTTCCACATATTATTTCATTTGCTCACATTATTGCATTTATTAAATACGTCGAAACCGTGAAGTCTGCAACTTGTAGTTAACACCGTTAATTTTCGACAGCACGCTCGATTGGAAAGGTTATATTTATAACGGTGCGTTTATGTTTATTAATTTTTTAATAATTTATTTTGAATTGCTTGCAAATAAATGGACATTTTATAAAATCAGATTTTATTCAGAGTTTCTGAAATAAAAATTTTTAATTAACTTCGTTCAAATAAAAATAATTGCAAAAAAAATTTTCTAACTCCACGTTTCTAAATGTTTTTAAATTTTTGATTAAAAATCAATGTATGTAAACCACTATAAAGCTAAATGTATATATTTTTTTGAAATTTCAAATTATCTTCTTTTAAAATTGCAGTTAAGTATTCAATTTCTTTTATAACGTTGATTATTATTATATGAATATATATTTTTTATATAATACATATTATTATAAATACGATTAGTTTGAGAATATAAATATAATTTTAAACTCTATACACGGAGCCTGTTTTTATATAAATATCAAAAAACTATAAAGTTATTTTAATGTATTATATTCGAAAATTCTATTAAAAATATTTATTTTTAATTTAATGAACGATTATTTTCTTTGCTTCTTTCAAAATTTATATTAGTATTAACCAATAATATTTTTATTTTCAAGTCAGTTTATCGTATGATGCTTTACAGTGTATTGTTTACAAAAAATTCTGTTGCATAATAATATCGGTGAACCAAAAAAACATATTATTGAAAAAATATAATTTTTTGTTTTTTAGTTAAAAATATTAAATTTATTATATATATGTATATATATAAATATTAAATTTAATTAATTAATAAGGGATTCATGTACTATGTTAAAGATTAAAGAAATGTATTTATTTAACGTTTAATTCTACGCATAAAATTAAGACTTATTTTTAAATATTCTATTTTCACAATTTCATTAATTATCTATCGGATATTTTTATATATATGGAATTGTGAACATTATGTTAATCGATATTTCGATTTTGATTATTTATTTTGAAGGTAGCTTCATAATGTCTTACCTCAATCATTCGTGTAATTAAATAAAAATAATTAAATTTTTATCCTACGAGTGTTGTGTATACCATTATTATTCATGTAACATTATAATTAACTAATAATGATTTTCATACGAATGTAAACAATATTACTATATAATATATATACATTTCATCGTTATTTGAAAGAGAAACATAAATAATATTACACATTACTGATATTTGATTATTTTTATTTTTTATTTTATACACACAAAATAATATTATTTTCGTAGGTATATGATTTAATGTGTAATTTTCTTTCGATAACGTATTATTAGGTTTCTATTTATTACATTTTCTAATACAGAGTTTTGTGGAGCATTAAACGATAAATCAGGTAAACTTATTAATATTTCTCATATAAAAAAGAATATTTATTTATATAATTATTATACAAATATAATGTACATTACGCCTGACACTGTTCTAGTACTTATATATTTATTATACTCTGGACTTACGGAATATTGTTATTAATTAATTTTTACCACATGACATTCTTTTTTTATAACTATTTTTGAACTAAGTACCGTTTTATACGGTATACGTTTATTTTTTTTTTAAATTACATATTGTAAAAGAGAAAAAAGAGAAAATATGTTGTATTAATAAAAATGTAAAACAAGTATGTATAACATATTGGAAAAATCCTATAGGTTTGTAATATTTTTTTTTTATATAGTGTAACCTCAAGTATTTCAGTAAATTCTTTCGACTAAAGTTGAGATTCGATTAAACTTTAACAGTAGGTATTAGCGTGATGGAATCTGCAGTTTTTTTTAACGTACCCTGTACGCTCATTACGAAAAGGATCTAATCAAAAACAAAACTTTTGTAAACATTCCAGATACTCTACGGTACTTTATTTAATTATTAACTTTTTATTTTTTATCATTATTATTGCTAAAATCATAGAACATAAGAAAATATATTTTTTATACGGGAAAAATAAATGTTTGCCACATACGTACATTTATTATAATATAATGTTATAAACAAATTTCAATTCAAATCAAACTGTTTTATAAAATTGTATTTTTACTTCATATACAATTGTAACCATGGATATTTTATTTTTATCTTCACGTAAGGGATCTATTTTGGCATCCATAATACTGACAACGGTTGCGAATCTGTCATCGGAAAATGCCACGGGATAAACAAGTATTATAAATCCACTCGAAAATAGAATAAAAAAAAGACTAGCTTACGGAGCAAAAGCAGCCCCCGGTATTTACCGTTCTTGATCCTAATCGGATTCATTTTAATGTTATGCATAAAAGCTTTTCCGATGTCTCTCGAGACTAACTGAATCTTAATGCATGCATTGATTTTGAAAATATCAAACGTGTATGACGGAAAGAAAGAATAATATTATATTTAATAATGATTTTACTAAACAAAAATCATACTAAAGACATTTAGAATAAACATTTATTTTTTTATTAAACTTATGTATTTACACTAATTATATATTTATGAAAATAAAACATTATACATACAATATTATTATATTATCGAATGTTTTATGCAATTTATCTATGGTTTTCTTCACACGGGTAACGTAATTTAATTGCATATTATTGCTATTGTGGTAATTATTATTATTATTTAACATATGTACAACGTTGTTTTTTTTATGAATTATGATAGACTGATTGTGACACGTAATACATTTGTGTTAATAGTTTTTTTTTTTGGATACATCATTATATAAAAATATGTCAGATATTTATATTTAATATATAATATGTTTCTAATAACACTCTTTTGTTTCTATATATTACTTTGTTCTTAAAAATATTTCGTTAAAATCTATAGGACTCATATTGGTTTGTTTCAGATCTTTATATAATCATAAGAAAGATACGT
Source organism: Chaetogeoica ovagalla (assembly GCA_032441825.1). Classification (NCBI taxonomy): domain Eukaryota; kingdom Metazoa; phylum Arthropoda; class Insecta; order Hemiptera; family Aphididae; genus Chaetogeoica; species Chaetogeoica ovagalla. The sequence goes on from CM063723.1 coordinate 9,803,309, forward strand.
TAGGGGAAATAGAATTGTTTTCACGATTAATCGGAAAGAATAATAATTATAAACTAAAATAACAATAGATTGTATACGACAAATAATAATATCGATAAAAACAAATAAATAACATATCGAATCACGAATAATAATTTATGGTATAGGTAAATAAGCTAAATAATGGATTAACATTTCATATTTTGTTATTTGACTTTTTTTCCGATCGTTAATCTAAATTATTATTACGAACATTTTAACTAACTATACGGACTATAGCAAACGGTTTGTGCATAATTTTAATTACATACGAATAACTGCATATATTTATTAAATTATGTACAATAATAATAATAATAATAGTAAAAAAAAATTCAGTATTTCCTTTTATATATGTACTGCACGTGTTGCTTTCAATACATGTAAATATTTAGCTAGTTACGAGGAAAAACGTGAACTGAGGCAAAAGTGTAAAAGTGCAAAAGGTCATTTATACATTCCATTCAAATTTTCATAGTAAAATTAACTTGTTGTAACATATGAAATTAAAAAAAAAATATTGAAAATTTTTTATCACACAATAATTAAATTTTTTTCTATTTATATTTTAAAACTCATTTTTTGTTTATGATTGACTATGGTACAATAATGTAGAGACAGATTTTATCTTCCTTAAATGTTTTACTTTTGACATACGGCATACCGTATAAATTATGATTCTGTTTGTTATTTTTTTTTCAAATAGCAGTTTACGAACGTTTTATTATAAATATAGTTAAAAATTATTTCCAAGTTGAAATATTTATTTTTATAAAAAAAGACCACCTCGCTTTTGATATTAAGTCGCACAGTACGGTAAACTTTTTCGATTTTCGCGAAATATTTGCTAAAAGTATATTTTTAACGTCTTGCGGTATTGTAATTCTTTAAAATAAATAAGCGGTATGCGATGAGACTGCGTGCGACGTTATTAAAACAAAACGACCTTAATAATAACTACGGCTTGGTTGTTGATTCCCTAAAAGCTTCATGAAAATGCTCAAAAAAATGCATTTATGGCATAAAAAACAAAAAATACTCTCAAAAAATCTACGAAAATCCCCTACAAAACCCTACAAAAACCTACAGAATTGTTAATTTGATTTACAATATAAGAGCATAAAGAGAACGTTGAAAATTGTTTAAATTCTCTATATTAATTATTTATATTTTTAGTCACTATTTCATTAATTAAAATTAATGTACTCGTCTATGAAACAACTAATGATTTTATTAGGTATATGATCGTATACAAATATTTCTTATTTGCAGTTTTTCTCAACTTTTCACAGGATTTTTTTTTCTTTTTGAAACTACAATTTATGCACATTTTAAAATTTTAAGTAAACAAAAAAAAAAAAAAAAGGAATATTTCATAAAATATAATAATAATAATAACACAAATCTCGTGATTTCTCTATCGGTTATTAAACAATAATTTAAAAATCATCTAAAAGTATATAAAAATTGTCCTTTAAATGGCATAAAAACTGAAAAAAAAGAATGGGATAAAAATTTATTCATTTAGATTTCTATGTAAAAATTATTGACGTTTTTACCTATACGAAAGCACCGCCTTAAGCCCTCAAAAAAAAAATAAAATAAAATTCAAAATCTGAGCCCCCTTTTAATAATAATAATAATAATAATCATATGTGCTTTTGCCCCTCCGCCATCGTCGTCCAAGGAAAAAAGCATTGAAACGAACTCAAGGGTATTCCGTTGCTGCGTCCGCCCAATCATCGTACCATCAATTCCCTCCCTGAACACGGTTAATATTATCGGCTTAATATAATCTCGAAACGCGTCCTGCCCTACGAGACGTGTTCTCGTTGATTAACCCCATGGCATAACAAAAAAAAAAAAAAAGAAAAAATGTCCATCCTCCGATATTATTATTATTATTAACTAGTATGGAAAAGGGTATGTATTATATATAATATTTTATATATATATATGTATATTGCACGTACGTCGAATACTGGCTCATCTCCAATATTGACAAGGAATACCACCGCGTACGTGATGTATTTCCCGCGGTGCGCAGGGATCGGTGCACCACGCCATGCAGCGTGTGTGTGGAAGCGGTGGAATATGATGACAACACGGTGGACACGGCGGTGCGGTAGTGGAAAAACGCGCGCGGCCACCGGCGGCCCAGTGAAAAATCGATAATATAATATATAATACACACAGTGCAGTGTGCACAATGTCTAGTGTCCCGTTGCAACTGCTGACGATAGTCCGTATATTATTACGCACGCAATGCCGCCGCGCTGACTAGTAATGTATTTCACGGCGAACCAATACTAGTAGACGACGATCTAAACCGTAACCAGATCTCCGGTCGCGTTTCCGTTTATTTATGTTGAAACGATCGACGCTGTTATTTTACAAAAACGCCGTTCGAGCAAAACTAAACCGTACCGAATTCTGTATTAAAATCAATTAGTTAACGTAAGTAAAGACCACATATCGGGCCGTCCAATATTAATTATTTTCAAAAACAGGACGGGAACACGTTTGTGTGAAAGACCTGTGAATTGGTCGGGTTGGGTTAACTTGGGTTAGGTTAGGGCGAAATTTCTACACGCTCGCTGTTTTGATTTTTGACCATTAGCGAATCGCGATTGCAATGATTTTATATTTCGTTTTCATTTTTGAAATGAGAAATTCTTAATTTTCCCTTAAAAGTCCGTTTGGACGTCTGTACTTTGAAACACGAATATATTTTCATTATAAAACCTATTATTATAATATCTAATTTAAATAATGTAGAAAAAAATTAATTAAATTATATTATATATTGTATACATCGTGTGTAAATTATGTTAACTTCGTCATAATTCCCATTTTTAATACCATGTTTGTTCAAACTATTTAAAAAAAGACCATATCGGACAAATTTGACTAGTATGGTTTTGGACTGAGATAAGACTGAATTCTTTTTCGAAATCAATCAGTTGGACTACATCATGAATTTGATTTACTTTTATTCCTTCGTATTAGACTAAATCAAATTAATGACTATAATTATAATAACATGGCCGGTTATGTTTCCCGATTGAAGAGTACTCGAGTGTTATGTTAGGCTTCAACGATGTGTCGTTTTGATAATATTATCATAGTTTGTGGGAAAATATAAAAATTATCGAATTAATGCCTGTGTTTGTGTGATTATAATGGGACGGAAATGTGTATGTGAGAATACATTTTAGTTGGAATCTATCCGTGATTTTATTATTATAACTATTAACTTATAATATTAGGGTTTTAACGCCTTAACAATTTGAAAAAAAAGCATTTATGATCTAATAACTGTCAATATGTATATATATGTATATACATTTTTTACCAAAAAAAAGTACACTATAAATAATTCAACTTTTTAATTTTAAAATTGCCAATTGATAATCGGAACCATAGAAACAATGTTATATGTACAATAAGAAAACAAATTGATGACAGTCGTATATTTTTAATCGGCTATTAGGCAGTAATATGACACCAACATAAGTTTTAGAATTGCGTTCTATTTAAAAACCCGATTATCAAATAAAATGTTGTACGAGTACAAAATTATATGTTCTTATTTCAATAGAATTTTTATATTTATTTCGTAATGTAACTATACATTTATTAAGAATATCACTTAAGAGAAGTATAATATGCTCAAATAATGTTTTAAAATATCCTAAAATGACAAAAACTTCAAAAAATTTAAACAAAAAATGTCTACAAAAATTTAATTTTTAGTATATTGTGTACTTTAAATGCATTTTTATATTGAAAAGCATTAGTTTAAAAATTATTATTATTAAAAAAAAAAAAAAATGTTGCATATGCATTGAAATCCGGGCTCTAAATAAAAAACATCCAACGAATTAGCAAAATAATAAAATATCTCTTCGTTATAAAGAATAATAATAATAATAGTAACTGTTTGTTGTAACTGTTAAATATGATAGCGTGATTATATCATGAGTGTCAGATATTCATACCAAACGCATGACTGTATACTTACTTATTATCAACATAGGCCGCATTGTTGAAATTTTTAATAATATTCAATTTCATACGAAAAAGATCATTATTAAAAAATTGTTTTTTCTATTTTCTTGCAAACTGACTTTACGATATAATAGTCGGTTTTAATTTACAAACCATATAACACGATATTATTTTTTTAAATTATACCCACGGAGGGCGTTCTAAAATTAATGTTTATATATTTTTATTAATGCGCTGTGTTAAAACGTCCCGACCAAATTTGTTTAAAACGGATTTTGTGTAATGGGCGACGTCGGGCAGCAGAGAGTTGTCACGTAGAAAACGAATCTCCTCTGTCAGCATTCCTCGTTTATTATTTTAGGATTGCTGTGTAAAACGTTTTCAGTGTCTCTGGTTATGTCAATTGTGATTCCGGTAGGTATAAACTCGATAAGAAGAATACGTTTTCGGCCATGATTTTTGTCGTATGTCAGTTACTTTCTGGCTAAAACTATAAATGCTTAATAATTATTTCGAGAAAATTATTCACGTAAATACTTTGAAATTTGCTTACAAGTAAAAATAAAAAAAATTCTCTTTACATACGTTTTAAATTTAGTAAATTTAACCAATTTTCGTTTACGAATAAAACGTTTCTCATTATAAACTAGCCAGCGTGTTTGCCCGACTAAAAGCGAATGCGTAAAATGATCGTAATAATGTAATGTAATACATGTAATCGAATACTTATTGTTCGGCGGTCACCCCCTACAATCCTCATTGTACGTAATGCCCTCACATCACATATTCTGCACGTGTCGACGAATCGTCCGGGCAAACCGCAGTCCTAATAAAATGGAAAATAGTACCGTTTGTTCCTATTCAGATCTCAGACTCGCGTACACATGAATAATCGTCTGACGGTCATGCAAAACGGTCGTGTCGACTTACCGAACACGATGAGAGGAACTTAAAACGTTTTTAATTATAAAAATAATAATAAAAAGGGTTGTTGATTGGGTGAAAGCCTACACTAGACTGACGTTTGGCTACTGATTCCATGTCGACATAATGAATGGTTAGTCGTGGGGAGGACAATACGAATAGAAAAGCACATCACAGCGTGCGTATTATACACATATACAGGACTAAACTATCCCCCGTGCCCGCAATATTGCACAATTCATAATCCTACAGTCACTGCGCGATACGCTCATTTTTATTTATTTCAATATTATATTCATATAGAAATAAAGGATATACATTTTTTTTTTGTTCATTATTATAAGAGCTAAAAAAAAAAATCCATTATGAGACTTTACATGTGTAGATGAAGGCACATCATAGAAAAAAAACACTATTGAAAAGTATAACGTTATGCGTATACAAGTACTTCATTTTTAGAGTCTTTCATGTACAATTGAAATATTTTAATTCGTTACGAATAATGTCCAAACGCAAAACACGCGATTCAAATGTTCAATTTTAATATTCCGAACAAAAATACATAATACAAACCAATAATAATTATTTTTACAATATTCAATATGTATTGTTTATTACTATAAAAAGAAATAATATACTTTATTCCGATATTGATATTAGTATACCGGTTAGCGGAGTAGAGGAGGAGATTGTGTTATATTACGAATTTTTCTTCTTATTTCGACACTATGTTTTAGATTAAATATATATTTATCACTCATATTTTTTAATCGTCAATTTTGCAGTTAATTTAAAATATTGTTCGCGCAAAACCCAAGTCGTACTGTAAATGGCTATCCGTCATCTGCATAATGACAGCAATGACAAAATACCATTAACTGAAATATTAATTTGGATATAAATTAGTTACGAAATATTTAAATAATGAATATCCTATCACTAAAATAAATAAAATTATAATTTTATAGTTCCGGAATAATTACGACAATATTTCGTAATTTTATTATAAGTAATACGATTCAATAACATTATTGAAATATATTATAAATGACATCAAAATCGAAGCGTTATTATTTTTATTTATATTTAAATAATAACGAATTACATATTTAAAAATATTTCTGAACTTTTTAGAGGAGCTACTATTTGCGTAGCTTCTGTGGTATTACATTAAAAACGTGATATAAACAACTATGCAATTAAATTAAATCGAATTATACGATATTACACGTATAATGTGCGTTGGGAATTGCTGGAATATTGTACGTACTTCCGCATAAATTCTGAGCGAATACACGCATACACGTTATGGTTTTGTTCGCGGAAATAATAGTTTAATATATCTTGTCTTGTCTCAGACTTAACTCAAGTATATAATATGTTATACGTCATGGGAACTATGAGTATGAGTGTAACATAATTATTTTAATTATATAATTCTGGAGAATTTCTCTTTTTAAGTTTTAACTAATTATGTTAAGTGAATATAAAAAAACAATTAAATTAAAAGTTACACATAGTTTCCATTTAAAATTAATATACAAAAATATAAACTTAAATTTTACCATCTGATATAAGATAATTGAATTGATTTAATGTCAAAATGACCGTACATTAGTGACTAAGAACACAACGTGGAAAGTTTGATAAAATCTTTTAACGACTTTAATTATGGTCTTCAATAATATTACGTTTTTTCTTCTCTCTATCGGTATAGGTAAATTATAGATAGTTCGTTATAATCTATTTTATAGTTGCTAATTCAATTAAATTTAGATAATTTTTTATACATTTTTTAATCAAATCATAAAATTAATTGAGTTTGTAACTAATTTTCGAGAATATTCAGAAACATAATATTAAAATTAATTTAATTCTAACATTATATACGATGATATAGCTTAAAATATTTACTAATGTATAATACATTATAAATGTATTATTAATATATAATATATCTCGTAGACTGCATTTATTATCCGATATTTTTAATAACGCAACGAATTTGCAGTATGTACTTTATCTAATATAGAAAAAACCAATCCATACTATGAAACTTTGAACACAAAATTAAATATTTTTTAATCGTATAAATTAAAATGTTGAAATGTATGTAATTTTCTGTTTTTTTTTTTATATTTATTAAAATTAATTTTCCATTTGAATTTTCGTGACGGTATATTATTAAAAAAATCCAAGTGGTTTTACTGTCATTTTAAAATTAATTTTTCGTTTTATTATAAATGGTAACGTTAAAACGCTAACCCTCTCATATTTGATGTAGGTATCTATAATAGTTATAAATACATTTATTTTTAATATATTCTTTTTTTGCTAACTGCAGTGGTAAATAATATCGTAAAATATAATGACAACGTATGAACATTCCATTTTATTATACATATTTTAAAACATATATTCATTATCAATAGGGAACGGATTTTATTGTAAATACATATTTTTATTGGAATGAGATATTTTTAATCTGATAAAAAATGTGCACGATTCAGATCATTCTTATTAAAATAAGCCCAATATTATTTTACATATTTTTACATATTTGGGTAAAAATACATATATTCACATATTTTGTAAATAACTGAATATTTCGTAAATATTTGAGTATTTTTGGTTTTTTTCGTCAATTTACAACGACGTCAAAGATTATTTGCCTTATCTTAATAGCATTCACATACCCTATGGTCTATATATTTTACGCTGTCGATGAAAGCCTAAAATAATAATATTTGTAATTTTCAATGACGATAAACATTATCTACAATCTCTAAATGGACTTACGTACTTTATACACTGCTATCGTATTATACACTGTAGACAAGTGGGTAGGTAACGTGTTTATTCAATGTTACGGTCTTCAGTCTTCAGTGTATGTCTAGTTACTGTTCTGGCGGGCGTAATTATTTGCATCGTTTTTTCTTCATATCTACAGCGAAATTTTGTTGTTTTTTTTATAAAATTGTTTAGAATGCCTAAAGTTGCAAGTTCAATCAATAATAAGGTAGCCGCATATTTAAAAGAATTTCCGAATGAAACATTTCAAAGTGATGGGAAAGTTTTATACTGTAAATGTTGTGGAAAATCGGTATCAATAGGCCAGCGCTTTCAAGTAAGTCAACATATTTCTACTACCAAACATCAACAAAATAAAGAGCGTCAAAATAAATTTAAGCAACAATTTTTAACATCTTTGCCATCTACATCTTCTGATGATAATTCGTCAACATTTTATACTGATTTGTGCCGAGCATTTATTCGTGCTGACATTCCAATTTTCAAACTAAAAAATCCAGCATTGAAGAATTTTCTAGGACAATATACTGGTAAAACAATTCCAGACGAAAGTACAATAAGAAAAAAATATGTAAATCTAATTTATGAGGAAACTTTAACTTCAATTAGACAACATATACAGGATGGACCCATTTGGGTTTCTATTGACGAGTCGACTGATGCTGATGGTAGATATGTGGGTAATGTTATTGTTGGTAAACTTAGTTCTGAGCCTAGTAATTTATTTCTTTTAAATTGTGAACAGTTGGATAAATGCAATCATAAAACTATTGCTAAGTTGTTTAACGATTCTATGAATTTATTATGGCCCGAAGGAGTTAATTTTGGTTTTTTGATTCATTCTATAAAACAACTGGAAACTCGAAATATGTCCTTATCAGAAAGTTTATGCATTGTTGAAGAATCACAAAACAAATTCTAAAAATATTAAGGTCGCATAGGAAATGTAGTAAGAGAAAAATGTAAATATGTTATAGAAAAAAATCAAGGACTGAAAAATTTAAAAATAATTAGAGATATACACCAAGGACTAAATCCAACAGAATTATTGGATGTCGAACTCACACCACTTGATGTAGTTAATATGAAGTATGCTATCATTACGTCAGTTGATGTGGAACGTTCATTCAGTCAATACAAAAACATTTTACGACCAAATCGCCGCCATTTTACGTTTTTAAATCTTAGAGAATATGTAGTTTCGCATTGTTTTAATAATTATTAATTAGATAAGAGATAAGATTTTTTTTTTATTAGTATTTTCAAATTGTTTTCATAATTAGATAAGAGATATGATTTTTATACTTACTTTTGGTACTTATTTTTTCTGTTAAGTGGTTATTACATATTTTGATTTTTTTTTACATATTTCAATAAAAATAAGTACATATTTATGTACATATTTTGATTTTTTTATTACAATAAAATCCGTTCCCTAATTATCAATATGTTTCACTCGTATTATTAAATTAGATTCAGAGTTGAACAAAATGAAATTGACAATAATATGTGTACGATCGATGTGTAAAACGAGAATTTTTTATTTATAGTTTAATACATTTATTTATTTATTTTTACTTGCCGTCCACTATTAAATAAATATTTTATAGTTATTTTCAAAATAATTGTATTTGCAAATATTACTAATCTCTCATGTCACACGGTTATAATGTTTAAAAAAATTCTAACGATTTAAACGTAATTTTTTTTCAGTGACAATATTGTGAAATCATATGTTTGTCCGTATATTTGTCTTCGAAATATAATTTATATGGAACAACTAATCAGCATAAAAAAACTTATTTTCTTCTTATATCGAAACTCGTGATAATTAAATAATTCTATTACATCGATATAGCGTGGATATATTTATTTATTTAAATTTAACAATAACCATTAAACCCATTACACAAGTATAAAATCAATATACAATTTCAAAATGATACGTTCTTATGCATATAAATTAGTTTTAAATATGTTTTCTACAGATGTTTGCTTAGAAATTTCGAATGAGAGGGGAGGTATAAAATCGTTTATATTGTTTATATTATGTGATATGTCTTCCTATTATTATAAGAGAAGTCAAATACATGTTTCAGGAGCCCGATAAAGGACCTATGTAACCATTATCATAATATGTAATTGACAATTACAGATAAATGTTTGTATTTTATAAATACTAATTTCAATAGGAATCAATATTATGTTTATGATACAAATTTTCATAAATAACCTATAAATTTTGGATCGTAAATTAATTTGTATTTTTGCTTATAAAAGAAAATCAAATTTGCGAGGTTTTTTTTAAAATTCTTCGACTGAATGTGGTATATATTTTTGAATAGCCAACATTGTCACTCCGTTAATTCGACTCTAAAAAACATAATATTTAAATAATTAAATTTTCATTTTGAGCATTAATAATTGGTGAAAATAAATATTTCAGTCATTGTGCTTCTTAAATAAGTTTTAATCCCTTTTAAATAAGAAAAATTTTGTTTTGGTGTTGTATATAGTGTTAGAGAACATAGTATTCGAATTAAAAATAAATATTTGGGATAAGTCTTTTCTTGCAAAGTCTCAATGCTTCCAGACCATTTTTAGGATGCTATACATTATATTTTAATACAACACACCGTAAATTTAATTCAATTAAAATTGTTTAACACATAAAAATGAATCAATTAATCAAAAAAAAGTTTGGAATGTGATCCGAAAAATAAACCCTGAAATCCTAAAAACCATTATTTTAATTCGTATTTAAAAACAAAATATATTTTATTACTTATCTTTAATAATTATATTTTCATGACAAACCCATCGATCATTTAACTGTTGGATAAATTTATCAATAAAATGTATAGCTAATGATACTCGATAATATTTTTCAGTACCACTTTTACTCGACTTGTATATTGTTTACACAAACTTATAATTCACAAAGTAATATCCAATATACATCCACTTTTTAAAGTAAAATATTTTTATAAATTGCATTTAATCATCTCTTAATTAATCAGGAAAAAATGATTTTTACTACCTAAGCTTCTTTAAAAAAATTTAAAAAAAAAACCTTATTTATGATTTTACGTAATTTACGTGATTTGTAGAAAAAGTGACTTCGGCAAGATTAACTACTTATTTTAAGACAAGGCTAAGCAATATATTTTATAAATTATAAAAATCTTAATTTAAATTTGTATAAAATATGATATTTATCAATAAATGAGATAGATAGATTACAAACTACATGCACGAGTGCATGACGGTCATAAATTTCTAATGACTATCGAGTACCTAATGTTTATTAACTTACTTGATTATCGTCAATTCGACTGGTTTCTGAATCCGCTTTTGATTTAATGCGTATCAGTTGTTATATTGCCATTCACGGGCTCATTCGACCTGGTGAGAAATTTTGCAATTTTATTTTGAGATATTTTCAATTTTTTTTTAAGACAAGTCATAAGACATTGAATATTCTTTAATCAGATTTTAGAGCATAACATGGTTAGTTTATGTTAGGTAATACAATTATAAAATCTTGATGCTCTTATTACTTGATATAATATCAGACATAGTGTGCGTCACTAGTATAGTGGGCGGTTAGCCCGACTAGTCGGTATGTAGTGGTTATGATTAAGTCATCATTATTGTTATTAAGAAAAAGAAATTTATGTTTTGAAAATTATCTGATATCAGATATTTGATCGAAAATAGAGAAATACAATTAGCAGCGTAAAAAAATATATATTTTCAAAAGTCAAAGGGCGGGGGGTTTATACCCCCTTGTTTAGCTTGTCTATGGTTTTTCATAAATGATTGACTTAAAAGCTAATTCAGTTCATCAATATAATATGCACATATCGATGACATAGCATCGTTTAACATTATGTTATAATAAATTAATATTAATAAAATCGCGATAAATTTGTTAAAAAAATTCAATATATTTTGTACGCTGACAATTGATAATTCTATTTATTTTTATAATATAATATTAATTTCCTACGTTATTACGAACGTCTTTGTATTATCGTTTTTTTTTTTTTTTTTTGTTTGTCAATGCGTACGACGGGGAAGTTGTTAAACAATTTCAATTTCATGTTGTCGCGTTTATTAGACGACGCGTACCATCATAATAAATTACCCGTCATCAATCTCAAGAAGTTTATTATGAATAGATTAAAATATTATGTACAGAATTAATCAACAACTGTAAAGTTTTGTACAGTAGGTTGTACACCAGTGATTTTAACGTTATAAATGATATTGGAGTTTACAACATTCATTACAGTTTGTATATTTATTTCCAACAATATAAAAATAAAAATAAAAATAATAATAATAATTTTCGCCGTCGCAGTTATTAACAATATTCAATTCCCGTTTTAATAAAAGTGTATTTGTGTTTTCATTCCACTCCCCCCGACATATAACAGTGCGTATTTTAATACGTATGTGTGTGTGTGTGTGTGTGTAAGCGTATTTATACGCGTACATTTTGACAGTGCAGTTATATTACACTCTCGTTTCCGTGAAATTTCTCGACGAAAGACGTTTTGACGAAAGGAGTGTGTTCGGCGAAATAAAAAACGTTTTGGCGAAACCGCCGTTTTATGTATGTACGTAAAACGTAAATAATTTAATTTCCATAATACGAACATCGTTACAGTGTTTCAAAATGAAACGGTAGAACGCGTACAATATTGAGAATTATTATATATATATACCGTAAGGCGGATAAGTGAGCAGGAAAAATAAAAATATGAAACACACGATATATCGAACCTGTAGAATATTGCTATATAAATATTATTAGATAGTACTGATAATGAATAAAATAAAACGATGCCACGTTGGTTTACAAAATATACTTGATAGTCGCTACGTGTGAATTCGAAAAATATTCGAACGTTTTCGATTTTACAAAACCAAAAGTTTAACCCGTGTCGTGACTCCAAATGAGAAGGACAAGCAAACATTTAAATACTGTGTTTATAGACACGATATTAGTAACGCTATAGAAAATTATAATTGTATTTTAACACAAAAAAATATAAGGTCAATAAATAAAATATAAACAAAATTCACCAAAGAATCTTTGTACATAGTGAATGAAATTGTTGAAAAAATAACCATTATAGGGTAAAATTAAAATTATTTATTTCATATCATTATAAAAAAATTATAGTTGCAAAAACCAATTTGTAGATTTAAATTATCTTTGAATTTATTACGTTTAATTTTTTTTAAATACGTATAAAATATTTCCACAAGAGAAAAATGACTAAATTTATGTAAAAATAATACCGTACCTTTAAAATTTTTATATCAAAATCATAGTAGGATATTTTTCTAAAACGTGTTCGGAAATATTTGAATTTAGTAAGATTACAAACTACCGAAAATTAAAAAAAACAATAATGCGGTTTTGTTGAAATCGGTTGCCTTAATTTCTTCGTAATTTTGATACCGATAATTACAGAAACTTGAAATATTCACTAAATGTGTTTAATGTCTATATATCTTTTAATATACAAATAATGTACAGCAAATAACTTTATATTCTATGTGGACCAAAACAAAATTACAAAAATTTCTTTCAATTTTTGGCTATTTTTATGAATTATATTAATGTTGAGGTATTTAATTCGTAAAAAAGGTACTTTTTCGTTTTAAGGCTTAACAATTTTAAAACAATGCGAGAAGTACGCGCTACTTTAACTATACTGAAAAATCTTGAAAATCTATACTCACAATTTTCCTATATTTGCTTTTCAAATATTTTGACAAAATGTACTACAATTTTCGCGGGAAATTACGTTATTTCACAACTAATGGTCATAGTATGTTGAAACTTTTGAATTTTCAAATGGCTTATTAAATTGCTTTCAAAATTATTGCAATAACGAATTTCTAAAATATTTAGCCAATTTATTCATTTAAGTGACATTTACAACGTCCTGCGGCTCGCTACTTTTCTTACAACCGGCTTTAAAATACATATTTATTTTCTGGATAACCTTATTCGTAAAATAAACGTATAATTTATGCAGTGGTAGTTACAAAGGGAATAAGCGATAAGTGTATCGCTACCCCTCTATCGGGATTTGATGAATTTAAATTTTGTATATTTCTGACCCAAGAGCACCACCAACTTATAACTTGGTCCAATTATGTTATTTTTACGCTTCGTTTTCGCCCGTGTCAACGAGTATACAACAAATAAATATGAATCCTTACGTTCATTTCATTGAAATACGCTATATAATAATAATAAAAATAATAATAATAATAATAAAATGAATAAATAATAGATAATGTATACACGTCTACCATTAATTGCTCAGTCAATATGCATCGTTCAAACTCGCACAAATAATTAAAATAACATAGTAACAATTCCGATTTGGAGAAACTCATCGCCTATGCCACTGGTAAACAGGCATTGGGCACTCACCATCTAATCAAAAATCGCTTAACGATTTGATACTATCAATGAATACACTATTAGTGAGAGAGAGAGAGAGAGAGAGGAAGAGAGAGACAATATGCATATTAATTTATAGCAACATCCACATTAGGTTAATAAAATGTTTTTTATAATGCGGTGTTGATTTCGAAAAGGTTATTGATTATTTCGACATTTTTTAGTGCATTTGCCGGAGTCCGTTTATTTGTTTCTAATCGATATTTTTTACATATCGGTTTTTTTAATGACATATATATATTTTTTTTTTTTGATGTACACAAATAAAGAATCATTTTAAATATTAATTTTATCCACAAATATACGTGTTATACCGCGGTTTTTTTTTTCAGAATTTTAGTGACGACCGTCAGCTCTTATTCCTCCATAAAACTGACCCGATGACTTGCCTAGTGCTAATGAATAACTAAATTCCTGCTGCCACGGTTTCGTACACTGTTTCGACGACGATGACGCGCGCGAAAAAAAAACAACGCGACCGAACACCGTCAAGCCCGATTTCGTTGGATTATTTATATAATATTATATTGTACGCGGTATACGCGGGGCAAGAATCGTTGGAGAAGTACAGCTCCCCAGCGGTGTCTGAAAAGTTATGAGCGGGGCCCGAGAACGATGACGTTACGCCAACGAAACCTTGACAAGAATGTTTTATTGCAGCGTTACCCGTGCAATTCCACCCGTCCCTTCGTCGTGAAAATTCGGGTACAAACACACACACAATGATTTTCCGAGGAAACCCATATCGCCCCGTCCCCGCTTCACCCGTCCCTGGAACCGACCGTAATTGCTCGTAAACAACTCTTCTCCCGCCGCCGCCGCCGCCGCACCTGTCGTGATTTGTGTTGGGAGTCTAATTCTTCCTCGTTATGCTGCCGGGTTTTTATATATTTTTTTCGGTTCCGACGAGCAATGCGTTTTTTTTTTTTCGCCTTCTCTTATAATATTGCCCGCCACCGCCCGCAGTACAAAATGGAATTTTGTATACGTTTATGGTGTCGTGGGTGTAAAAAAAAAAAAAAAAGGGAATAAAAAGGGCCCTCTTAACAAGGTATCGAGGAGGAAGGAAATGGAAAATTAGAATCACATTTCATGTTTCCCCCCATCCCGCCTCCTATTCCGTCGAGTTTCGTAATAAATTGGATAAAACCGTTCTTTTCCCGTTTTTTTTTTTGCTCTTTTGCAATTCGAACGCGGAAAAAATATCTCCTGCGCCTGTCGTCGACTAGTTGACTTTTGTCGGACGTGTTCGGCTTATATAAATTATTACACTCTCGCGAGAATCCGATAAAGGAGAAGAATAAAATACGCGAAAAATTTATAAATATTTATTTTTGGAAAAATATATGTCCGGCGTTTGCTTTAAAAAACAAAAAAAAACTTATTTATCGTGTCAACGCGCAATTTTCTCTCGAAATGATAATAAATTTATTAGTTTTCATTACACTTCACTTATACTTTTGATATTTACGGTTCCATGTTCGCTAGAGTAATACACTCGCGTGCGTGTGTACTAAACTTTGTTTAATAAACATTACGCGAGTATTGTATACACAGCATAAAGATTATATCGGTGTGTTTATATCGTACAACAGGTTGCCAAAAAATATATTATTAAATCGTATGCGTATGTATAACTTATGAAATATAGAATATTTCTCACGCTAAAATAGTTTTGGATAAATAATACCGTTTAATATATATTATTGCGAGAAATTAAAAACTGCTTATTGAAACCGAAAAATTGAGAACGGCATTAATACTTTTTATCATTACGGCACACTGCAGTATATTATTACGTCGTGTAATCATTTTGTAAAAATCAATAATAATGAGGAAATTTTGATTTTAAACGTCGGATTTGTTCCACTTACGATTAAAATCGTTTTAAAAAACATAAAAAGAAAATTTTATTGCTGATAAATGAACAATAACTAAGCGAATGAATATCAAACGGTTGAATTCGAAACTAATATAGTATTAATAAAAGCCGTCGTTTAAAGTGAAAACAAAATGTTGAAAAAAATGGAAAACTAATAATAATAATAATAATAAAGGCTCAAAATTAAAAATCTGTTCTGCGATAAAATAAATGGAAACGCTTTTATTTTATAATAATATTATTTTACATTTATTTCAAATGTGATGTAAAATGTATGTTACAAGATTAATTTTCAGACTATCTGATCGAAGAATGTAACTAAGTTTTTATATATTATAAATGTAAATTTAAATTCTTGATCATATTATCAAGAGTAACTTTAATCCAAAATTCAAGTAATGAAACGACGATAATATTATTATAATTATTTTTTTGTATTTTTCAAACAGTTTTTAATTTAATTATTCCCTTATTTCAAATATAATTTTAAAGCTCAATGGTAGTGCTATTTTTTATGTATTTTCCCCTTTATTACGAAATAATATTGTAATAATAACATAAAGATTTTTAAAAATAATTCGAATTTTATCATTGTTTAAACATTTTGTTTTATAAAAAATACAATTTTAATTCATATATTAGAAAGCATAATTGAATATTTATATTTTTTATCATATTAATGAATGATTGACTGAACGAAAATCAAACATGTTCTCTTACAACATTATCTTAATATATTAAATATAATAAAACATATTAATAATTCCGTAAATTTAAAGAGTATAAACTGTTAATAATATTTTGTAAATACTTTATAAAAAATGAATAATAACTACGTTTTTTTTAGGCCGTTGTTCTAATATATTATTGGTTTTAAAAATATTTTTTTATTAAATATCTGCTTGCCTATATTGAAAGTATATATTTTGTATGCACATTTTCAATTGGTTATTCTATTACTCACTGCACGATCGGGGGAAAGTTCCGAAATATAAACATGAAAAATTCTACACCAAGATTTCTCGGAGGCATAAAAAACTTTTCTTCTACCAAACTTGTTCAATATAAGGGAGCAACGTTTTTTAAACTCAAACTTCTGAAAACCATTAGTCTTCATTTATGTATAATAATGTAACTAGAAACACGTTATGTTATTATGAAGATTTTAATCAGAAAATCAAGAAAATTATAGATTATCTTTCAGATCTTTTCTATCGAGTTTAAAAAATTAAAAAATAAATAAAACATCCAGTTATACGTGGTGTTCTTGTAATTTTTTTTAACGTATCATTTATGCATACGTGTACAAATGAGTTAGAAAAACTGGTTTATACGTGTGCATTTTAATTATAAATTTAATTAACATTCATTTTTTGCATTAACGTCTTATAAATAACAAAGTGTTGAGGCATACGATTAATGGGTCGTGGAGATATGTGCACAATGACTTTATCAGAATATGAATGATTTATTCACACAAATGTATCCACGGTTATCATGCTGATGAAAAAATACTAATAGTTTCCGTTAGCGATTGAAACTTAACTAACAAACAAATATTTTTGTGGTTGATTATTATAGATATACAATTGATCAAATGTATTTTAATGATAAATGTGTGAAAACAAATAATAAAATATATATGGAATTTTATTTAAAAATAAAATAAATATGCTTCACGTATGCAACTAGTAATATTTGTATATTGTATATATCATATAAGTAACTGAATACAGTTTAATTAACGGTACAATTTACTTCAGTATAGTTAATTTAATTTAATTTTTTTGAAATTGATTATAAATCGTCTTTTTTTAATACATTTTAACTGTCAGATATACTTTATGTCTATTTTAAATCATCAAATATTTTTATTTTTTTTTAGGAATTTCATAATTTTTTATTCTTCATGACTCATTCAGAAACACCATGAAACTTTTTCAGTATTTCATCAACTATTCATTTATAAAATTTGAGAGTTAAATTTAAATAGTTGAAAATGTTTTAGTTTTATAACATATATTATGTACTATATAAAAAATTACTACTTATATGGCAAACGAGAAGTTTATATCAACATTGTCATAAATAGACTTTATCTAAATAATGATCTAATAAATTATTTAAATAGAATTTAAACCATGACTACATTGTGGTCAAATTTATAGTATATTTTGTTCACTTTAATATCTTGTGCCGTCCATTTTAACCAAACTAGCATTAATATGGGTATAAATTTTAATTTTAATACAATAAAGTTTTGGGTTTTAATCATTCGCATGCATGAATTTGTTAAAATATCTATAATTCGAATTCGTAAAATGGTTAACTTTTTATTTCAACTTGAATAAATTGTTATTGAGGGTAATATAATTAATTAAATTATTTTATTTTCACATGATATTATATTGTTATACCGAGAAATTATAATAGCTGCTACTATAATATCATCGTGATAAATGTCTACAATAGATGTTACCATATTGATACCTCTCTTGGATATTGTTACATCAAAAGTAAAACGAATTTATATTGAAAAAAAAAAATTTAAATGAAATTTCTTAGGAATTCTCAATATATGATGAACTCATAATGTATGATGACCTGTTAAGGTGTATAATTTCGTACAACAGTCATTTTTGTTAAGTTCAGTTCAGTAATTACGTAATGGACTCATCCGAATGTTGATAGAATTATAATACATGTTTGTATTTACAGAAAAATGACATTCAGTACCCAATCCCTTATTAATGTGGGATCTGAATTGAAATTAATTTAATTTTACAACAATGGTTAGTAGTAATAATATGTGTTCCTTGTTATTTTGTTCATATCATAATTTTATTCGAAAATGTATTTTAATATCACCGAGTACACAAAAAACATTTTATTTATTACCTACATAATTTTTGTACTTATTCTTCGTTGATGCATTTTACTTATAATTACGATTTAAAAAAAAGAAAAAAATGAATTCATAAAACTGTGTTAATTCCAATCTATAACGTATGTATATTTTATGCCCGTAACTAATACAATTCAAATCAAAATAATAATAAAAAAAAATATATTACGTTCTTGTATTATTACTAGTAATTAAAAACATACGAATAATGTAATTCTAAAAACGAATAGTTAATATGTTTAATTGATTGCACTTTTAGTAGTGAAGTATAGAAGATCGTTGTCGAAGCGAAGGATTGCATTCGATTAACTACGAGCATATATGAAGATTTCTATGTGATTGGAACTCAAGTAATTTGTGGGGTCGCTTTTCAAGCTAATTTGTACCCTTTCCATGAGTGTGGATAGTTGTAGAAAAGTGGAAAATCTTTTAAGAAAAAGTAATTTATCGTCTTTCGGTGAAATGGCAATTTACACATATACGGCAAAATCGATCAATCAGTGTGTTGATATATTAAATATATGTATATGTGTGTAAAGAGGTTTGGTATATACAGCGGCATTTAATTGAATTAGAAATTAAGTAGAATTTTTTTTTTTTTAATTAAAACTGAAGTGTAAATACGCGCTGATATCAACATTGCACAAATGTTAAAATTATTTATCGTTTTTCTGTTTGTGATATAATTAAATTCGAATTAAATCAAAACGTTATTAAATTTAATGAAAATACATTTATAAAATTTATCGATTACAAAACAATAAATCTTATAATATTAATTATCGACTGTTTGTTGTATTATTTAATACTACGCATATAACATTATTGTTATATGTAATATAATGTAACATTATTGTTTTTTCATATTCCTTAGAAAAATAGATTTTTTTTTAAATCGTTAGACATACATTCGTTTCATCGTTATATATATGCTAATTCCATTGTGCATTTTTAAATTTATTCCATCTACTGATGTATGAGAGTTATAATGGAAGTTCGAATAAAACTTAAATTTGGAGGTATATATATGTGGGTATGTGAGTGTGTTTGTGTTAAAGTATAGATGATTATAAATATGCGATGATGATATAAGTGTAGATGAATTTAATAATTTAATTTTATATGAGTGAAAAGGGCAATGATAATAGCTGTTACGGGCCTGGTAATTATTATGAAATACATTTAAATTTATTTATATTTATATTATCAATCTATAAATATGGTTTAAGTTGTATGTATTAAATTGTGACCTAAAATATAAATTTACATCGCGGAAAAATAAAATATACAATTTTAACCATGAAAATCGTACAATCATTATTTTCATTTCGACTTGTTTTTATTTAGTAAATATAATAAAGCCAAAATTCTCAGACACGAGAATTAGCTTTTTTTTCAGAAGATATTGTTTTTTTTTCTGCTTTTCAGTCTTTGAAGTATTCATGTCCTGTCCTTTATACCTAATGTGAACAATAATAATAATTTTGAAAAAAAAAAACGTTAGTGAGGCTTCGTCTTATTAATTGGGTTTCAACTGAAGTAGAAGAGAACTATGATCAAAGAAAACTTCATCCGCAAACAGTTCAAAAGAAAATTAATTAAGTTGCTTAACTTTTGAGGAAACTTTTAAAAGTTTTATTAATCTCATTGGTACCTTTAAGTTAATAGCTGCGGGCAACCGGAAAATGGTCTTATCTTTATATCACTTACGTATTAGGTGTACAATATTCATATATATATTATATATATAATAAAGACTTTGTTATGTATAGTGTTCAACTGTACAACTAATGTCATTATACTTAATTTGAGGTATATAAAAAAAATAAAATAACAGTTTACTGTTTTTATAATTTAACAAATTAAAATTATGAATAATTACTACAAATAAAAAACAATATTCGATATTATGTATATTTGTGTGTTAATAAAACTATTTGTTTTTAAATTAATAAAATGCATATATCGATTACTATGTGGTAATAATAATTATGAAGGCGCATTTTGATAAGAAATATAAATAATTGATAAAAAGATTATAGTAACTTTATTTTTCGGAATTATTTAAAAAAAATATTCTCATATAAAAATAATTGCTACGTCGCCTTCTTTTTCTTCACATTTTATGGGCTATAAAAACCCATCACATCTTTACGCAGCCTCCCATATTGCACTCTATCTTTTGTAAAATTTTACCGGGTTGTCAACTCCAAATATATAGAAAATCTGTTCGTCTTTTCCATCTTTTCTTCGGTCTGTCCAGTGGTCTCTTACCTTCTGGTATCCAGTTCAGTATAACCTTCATTATGTCACTCAATCTTCATGCGTGTCCCAGCCAGCTCATTTTCTTCCCTTTAAGTGTTTGTACGATATCCTCTTATCGCAGAAGTTCTTTAATTTCATTATTCGATCACATTTCGTATTCGCCTGTCTGATCATTTTTCTTAGGTCCGAAAATACGCCGGAGGAATTTTCTTTCTAGAATTGTCAGCTTTCTTTCGTAAATATATATTTAAAGAAAAATGTTGTTATTTATGTGTGAATGTATTATTTAAAATTAAAAACCCACGACTTTATTTATTTCCAATTTAAATTAAATATATATTATAAAAATCGTTTTCTACATTTCTATTAATTTTACATTATATTATTATTATTTTTATTGTTATTAGATTTTATAATTTATTAGTAGAAATTAATAAAATAATACATTACGTAATATACGTAATCGTTACGTATATTATATATTTATAATAACTTGTTTGCGTGGTGTACGAATGTTGGTGTGCCTTCGCAAGAAAACAATTACGAATTAATCTAACCAAACATTAAAATGAAATGAATTTCTTTTTAAATATAATCAGTATTTATTAAAAATCATAATGTATTCGTTGATTTACACTGTCAATAATTAACTATAAAGCATATAATTTTATTTTTTCTAACTAATTTTAACTATTTTAATTTTGTCGTACTAACATTTATTTTAAATAACAATATTAATCTTTTTTACAATTAAAAAAAATATTTTTATTAATAAAGCGGACCATTTGAAACCACATAATATATTCATTTCATTTTTAAGCTTTCTAATAATCATATCAGATATTTTATGTATTATATTTGTCACTTAATAAATGAAAAAAAATATATATATTAAAATTTAATAAACACAAAGAAGTGGAGGTTTTTGTTATAAATACGTCGAGTTTTCCATAATTTTTGATTGTGATCATTTGAATTCAATTTATTTTGCAAATGGACATCACATTTCTAATATTTACGAGTATACAACATAATTTAGTTTATACATAACTATATATCACAAGTAATTACTGAGATAATACTTACAGTTTGCTCAGCCGTTATGTATAAAAATATTATTGCATACCTAATAATAAGTACAGTACAAATATAACGTTGTCACATCACACATACATAAAAAAATATTATCGTCTTACAAGTTGGCGTACATTCAATTGGAGTTTGTTAGAAGAAAGTAAAATAAATCATAGAGACAAAAGTTCACACAATACTATTTTGAATTAAAATATTTTTTTATAAATAAATTAAATAAGACATATGTAGTGTACTATAAATATTTTGTATAAATAAATAATAAATTAATCATCCTATATAAGAGCTCGGTTAATATATTTACTGAAATTTATAATAAAAACTCCAAAATATAATTTATTTTTATCGGAATGTTTAGTGTGGAATTTTTTTCAAACCTTATTTCGTTCTTAACGCCAATTACGAGCATTGTTAAATCAATAAATTATCCACGTTAATAATAACAACTGATTTCAAATTGGCGTGTTTAAAAATAAATATTAAATTTTTCATTCCTTCGATGTAGAATTCCAATTCCCTGGCAAATCTTGTCCGCCTTCATAAGATAGAAAATTGGAGTGTTGCGTGATCAACTGTCGACAATAACGTTAAACGTATTAAATATAAATTGACCACTAGTGCGGAGTAATATTTTTAATTGACTTTTTGATCCTAGATAGGTATTAACCTGAACCCTTTCTCCTGGTAAATATGTCACTGACTTTGAATTGCTTTTGTTGGATGTTCATTTTTTCTCCAACAGAATTGAAGCAATCGTGATTCCAAGAACAAAAATAAATTCGTGGAGAATTAGCATTCCTCAAAATTATCGTAATGCACGAGTGATATTAATATTAATAATACATCAAATCGCTACAAAAATAATAATAATAATAATAGTAATAAAAAAAATTTTTTACAATAATCATAAGATGTTTAATAATATTGTCCGGCTTTCATAGCGTGCCACAATAACGTAGGGGAAAATATAAATTTCGAGTGTAACAAAACCTGTAGTTTTATGTTTAACGTCGATGAAAATGTAAAAACATTTCTCACAAAACTTTGACGATCAGCGAGTAATGAGAATACGTAGACATTACTTTGCGGTGTGTTGGGAAATAGAGTCTCCTTTACGATACACAACCCACGAACCGTGTATTGAGCTTCGAGGACACTTTCGCTTCAATATGCCACGAAGTCCTATTACCGACGGTCCGGTTTGCTTTAAAGTGCTACAGTAATTGAAAAAGTATCGACCAAAAAAAATCCTCGGCAATAAGACAATACTAGTATATAACATTTATTTATTTTACATATAGAATAACGTAATGGTTAAATGAATAAATGCATCATAAACAATAAAATTTACTACAGCATTCTGTACTTATATAAAACTTAATTTTAATTATATTTTAATAGATTTATTGAATTTATGAATGTTTTTTTATATTTTAATAATTATTTGCGAGTTTCAATTGAATTCGAATTTCGTAAATATAATTTATTTAATTTTAACTATTAGTTTAGTGTGTGAAATTAAATTCGGTAATTATTATTCTGCATACTTAGAATTAACATTCCATATTAATAAATAAATAATTTATTTGTATAAATTATTCGCAATTCATATTATACGTATTATTATAGTGAAATGAAGATAATGAATTATTTATAATATTACAAATTTATTCGTTAGAATGAAAAAAGTTAAAAAAATTTCAATCATATAATACTTAAAATTATGATTCTTATAATCAGTTAAATCCATACACATTCAAATAAAATAAACATAAAGTAGTTTTTTATTTTTTTGATAAACCATAGTACTATTGACCACATAATTTCGTGACAGACATTTTTTCTGAACGAATTTTACTCAAGTGTATCTTATTCGTAGTAAACTGTTAAGAACAAATTTTTTTTTATTATTACGAAAATTCCAACTGTATAAAATATTCTTATACATACCTAAACAGTTTTTCGAATGCACACATCAGTTTACATCATAATAAAAAGGCGATTTTGTAGTTTTCATGAATTGGTTATGTGTAGATTATAATCCGATCAATGATCATAATTAACTTCGATTTATTGTAACATTTCATACATTGTATACATTAATATTGCAGTACATCTCATTGCTTCAATTCGTCCAAACATACAGGCTAAATATAATTCCATAACGATGATGATGTCGAAAATTACAAACGTATAGAGGATTATTAGAACTATTATGTAATTTCTATGATCCTAAACCTACATTTTGTAGTTTCGAATAAACTGCTTATTCACCAACCCTTTCTAATTGTATTTATGTATCTATATTTATTATATATCTAATAGCGACCTCAATAATTTTATCTTACACATGAAAATGGTATTTATTCAAATGTGGAAATCGTTTCAATAAAAAATATTGTATATTTTATATAAATATAATTTACAATTATAATTTTGTTTATATTTAAATAAAATATTACATAGTACCTTGTATTTATTGCATTTTTTTAAAATTCATTATTACATATGCGATTTTGATGATTTTATCGTTTTTATGTAACGAATTCTGTTATGAGTCAAAACATTATTGGAAAAATCGGAAAATAAACTCTCTAAAGTACCAACTAAACAAAAATTTGCTACCTGATTTTTACTAAATGCACGTAAAGATAGGGGAATTCTCTTGTATCAGTAGAGTTGAACAGAGAAAAAATAGTATATGAATTATCTATAAAATATATATTTTTTCTTTAATATATGCACGTAAAGAAGGTTTAAATCATAAACGCTAATGTTGATTAAAAATCTCTAATAATGTTTTCTAAAAAAATTTATTCTGCTCTGTTTTCCCGTAATCTATTTCATTCAATTTTAATACTTTTCACGTGGTCATGGAAATATTTCGAAATAATTTATTTTTCATTAAATATTATTTTCTTGTGTTTGGTAAATATTTTTTATTTAATTATCTAATACTCTCCAAGACAAAGAAAAAAAAACATAACAATCATATAACAGGTTACGTAATTATTAATAACGATAAGGTGTATCAAAGGAATTTCAACTGCGAGCGACTACCAGTGCAAAAAACGCATTACAGATATTTCTAAAGAGACTCGTAAGAACAACTATTGAGTTTTTATTTCTATGTTAGCGTTGTATGCACGTTTAAATTGAAAACGAGGAAAATATAATAAAAAATTTAATACGTATTTAATACTAATTTCGAAATAACGGAAGTTTTTCCTAAAGACAAAACGGAAAACAGTACATTTCGTGAATACGAACAATATTGTGGATATTAAAAACCATGTGTAATAATTGTTTTAAAATAACGAATTGAAACGTGAATACGATAAACGTCGAACGCGTCTTATGTTCGATTTTTAGTAAAACAAAAAAAAAAGGAGCTATAATATTTCGTTTATGTTTTATTGACAAGTTAGATTTTTTTGCGAGTTTTGTATTCAAAATGTAAGTACATCCTACACGACTATACACATATGTACGTATGTGACCCTGTACGATAAATCACCCGTGTACGTCAACCGTAGTAAGTATACATCCGAGAAACAGCTTTCGGGCAACGCCTTTGATGGAGACGTATACAAAATGAAGGGATGAATTGAACCGTTATCGAATAATACACGCGTAAGTATATATGTCTATACATGAGAAATTATTTACACAGATGAGAAAAATAAAAACCGGGTTTTTAATTAATTACAATTTTTCGTTTCGCATATTCTTTCCTATATTTTATAGATTGCTTTATCTGATACAAATAATCTGATACATTGAATCAACACATAATAAGTGTAACCGTACTCAAATTATTACTTATTATTTTTACATATATAAACCTAAAGTATTAAAAACTTATTCATAATAAATTGTATATATATATATGTATAAAATGTATATTAAAAAAAATTTAGTCTTCAGTAAATTAATATTTAATATTAAAAGGAATTTTAAGCTATACGATTTCTTTAATATAAAATTAATTATCGAGAATATTAAAATATAATAATATTCTCGATAATTAATTTTCTCAAAAATATTGTCATAATATTATTATCGTTAAATGTTTTATATTTAATCGCCAAACATTACACATCTTTCGAAATTGATATAGAAAAATAAAATTTTATTGCCATAAGTTTAAATATAATATGGCATTAATATTATTATTATTGTATTTTTGTATATATACATTTTTTATGTTTTTTTCAATTATAATATTTCTGTTATGTTAGAATTTTTACATAAATCGCAATTAAAATATATATATATATATATTTAGGCGTGATCTTTACTCAGTGCAAACGATTAGTTATTATTTGTATAACACGATAAAATACTTTCGTCCAAAACGATTTTATTTAAATATTTATCAATACAAATATTCCGTGTAATTCTATAAAATAAATCAATTATTACGATTGCATTATTATTCATAAAATAAATAGTTAACGATATTAAAATATCAAGTAATGTGTTTTAATTTATTTAACCCAATTATTCAATTGAAACGTGTTTTTTAGGCAATAATATTATTTATTTCGATCGAATTATGATGGTTTACACATCGTTCATAACATAATTATAATTCAATTGACTTTCCGATATTCCAATTATTCCGGAATTCAGAAAATAAATTAAAATATTTTTGTCCATTATCAGTAATATTAACTCGTAAATACGAGCTTGCCGCTGCGCGCGTTCAATGTCAAACAAATTGCCATCGACATCGATTTTAATATTGTTTATTTACTATACGGTCAGCGTATTCATTAATTAACCTTATCGATTAATTTCATATTAATTAACAACCGTTATTTGTCTGTAACTGACAGTTGTGGTTGATCGTAATGTATTTTCGTTCATATGGTAGAAAATCGCTGAAACGAAATTTCGGAAATTATATATATATAAAAAAAAAAAAAAAAAACGCTGAGCTGTAATAAAACTTCTATCATAGAATAAAACGTTTTCACTTCGTCATAATGTAATTTTTCGATATTTATTATTTTGCGATTGAATGAATTACGAATCGACTTACCTAAAATTGGAATTTATAAAATATAACGCCTACGTACTGAATTAATAAACTGTAATATATAAATCGTTTTCCTATTCATACCAAAAATGTCAGATTCTCTGGAAAATTGGATAAAATTAATTAAAAAAATAAAAAAATCTATAATATAGGTTGATACGTGAATTGAATTATATTCGGTAAAATAGTTAAATAATATAAATATTAGTACATGGTTAATTCGAATATCGAATTAATTAAATTTATTATTTTTGTAATATTAATTGATATACTATTGTGTTCATAACTATTGTGTATGACAATAATAATTAAAATTACCAACAAAATTAATATTGAAAAATTATATTTAATATAAAATGTTATTTCGTTCTGCACAATGACCTACATGTTCTTGGTTAAATAAAATCCTTATTAAATGTCCGTAAATTCGTAATAAATTATTATTTAAGGAATTATTGTACGGTTGATACAAAAACATTGTCTAAAATATAAATGAATTCATTCGAATAGGTAATTTAAATGTGCATATATTTGCTGGGCATATTTTCACGTTGAATGATATACGATATTTATTTAACTAACACTTTGTACATTTGCTCATAAATTACGCTTATATCAAACACTTCACACTTTATGGTGAAAGTAGATTGAGACTCTAGGTATCAACCTACACACTTTTTAACGATTCGGTATTCCTTTTGTCGAATATTTTATTATAATAATTATTGCGTTTTATTTATTTTATTAATAAAATTAATCGACATGTTTTTATTGAAACACAAAATTATAATATGATTTTTATATTAATACATAAGTACCAAATACGAGTAATAATCAATTTTGTTTCTTTTAATATTTGAAAATAATTCAAATATTAATTTTATATTAACATTAACAATAATTTATTTTATAAAATAAAATGAGATATATTATTGCGGAAATGACATGTATTCATATTTTAGATCCTGAACGGAGAATTTTTTTAAAGTAAGATATGGAATACCTAATTACGAGTATATACTGTAATAACTCAAATTTAAAAAAAATAAATAAAGTCAGTAGGTATTAGTGGCTCAACTATTCCTGGGTACGGAGAGTGGTGAACTCGATATTTCCCTGTCCTTTTTTTTGTTTATTCGAATTATTACTTTACTCCTGTTGACGGAAAGGAGTGTTCCGGGGTCGCGAGTACGAGAACTATTGGGAAATTTTTTTATAAAATAGAAAGAAAATAAAGCTAGGAAGGTAAGCAATTAATGGGCGAATACAAAACGTCTTACCTTTAACGCGGTATTTGAGACTTTCAAAATAAGTAAACGGGTCGGGACGCCGCCTTCGTGTGGATCGAAGTCGACGACTAAAAGAAGTAACTCAAGACTGATTGAATCGCATGAAGTGCCAAACTTGTCTTCACAGAATGCCGATTGCCTGAGTCGTTATCACTTGAGAGTGTGAAATATTATGTCCAAATGAATAAAAATTATAATAGCGTTTGTTAATATTAATATAAATGTTATCTCGATAAAAAGTATATACACACACGCACATACTTTTTATTTCAATTTGTACCGACGTTAAATATGTGGGTAATATTTTAAATAACAAAATATTTTTCCTATTCTAGTTTCCGAGCAGGGAGAGGAATATATCGGTTTTACCACAATGTGCTTTTTTTTTTTTGTCTGTACACAAAATGTCTACCAGAAGGAGTGCTCTGATCTGTACAGTCACGGTTTGTTTCCGGTAGTAAATTATTGCATTTATTTGGTATTTAATACAATTTAGATACTCGTTTGGTACTAAATGAGAAGTCATTTTTTCATTTTATCAACAATTTTTTTACGCGTCTGAAAAAACTATCGAAAAATGACTTATGAACGATAAAAACACAATTTCGTCAAAATCGGTTACCGTTATTTCTTCGTAATATTAAAACTAAGGGTCATAGAAACTTGACATTATTACGGAATATGTAACGTAAGACTCAATTGATGAGTTGAATCTTTCAAAATATGTCTTTTAATTTGGGCTATTCATAACAATTTTAGACTCTGTTGCATTTAATATTAATAAAAGAGGTGAATTCCGGTTTTAAGTCTTAAAAATTTTAAAAATTGTCGGACGTCTGTTACTTAACTGCATATCGACATTCAAAGAATCATAAAAACCTTTGAGTCCAATTTTTTTTTCTTAAAACCATTTTATATTTTTTATCAAATAGTTGTGTAACACCAATGCCAGAATCGTTTTATTGAATGCAAAAAGTAATGATAATATATTTGTATGTAATAAAATAAAAAGATCTCAATCTCCGCACATTTAATATTCGATGTATGTATTTAATTGAATTATTCTGATAGAGTTCATTGAATAGCACTGACTTATATATTTTATTTTTAACGCGAATCCGCATTTCCTGCAACAGAATTCGTTTTTTTTTTTATATAAAATAGAAAAACTCAATTTTTCAATTCAATTATTTTTTTTTTTTACTTTTATAACACGAATAATATTCAATGATGACATGGCGTACCGTAAAATCTCCTCGATTCCCAGATACAAAGGGTACTTGGTGGCGTGTCGCTAGGAATGGAATTGTTAAAAAATGTATGTGTAACAATACGCGAGGACGAGGGAGAAAAGCTTTATAGTATAACAACGTGTTTTGCTCTGGTTTTGATTAAAATACGAAAGAAAATGTCTTTTGGGAATATTGTGTGTATGTGTATCTTCCATTTACATTTATTTGGATTATTTATGTGAGGACATACACACACACACCTTTTTATGTATGGGTATATCTTGTTTAACTTGAGTATAAAAAATGATTTTTACAAAACGAAACCTATGTACCGCATTCGATTGACAAAAAAAAAAAAAAAGGTTTCTCGCAGTTGATTTCGAACATTTCCATTTTTTATTGCATTTATATATATGAGTATGTAATAAAGTCGTTTTGATTTGTTATATCCATACACAGCTTCATTTTATTTAATTAATAGCGGGTATTCCCAGGCTTCAATTCGCGTTCATTTCGTTTCAATGGAGATTTCGAAATAGAAAAAAAAAAATTGCTTTTTGACGATATTTATTCTCATTGTGACGTTAGATAATTCATTTGGGATTGGAATAAGTTTTTTTTATTTTACATTCAAATGTCATTTCGTATTATTCGACTCTGTACATATTGTCTGCGAAACGAAATTTATTGATAGGCATAAAATGTTACGATTGTAACTTTTTTATTAGATAGCACATTAGTTGCGGAATTGACTTGAGTATTGTAGAGCTACGCATTGTTGAATAGGTGCGTGTCTTTTAGCAAATCGCTTGAAATCTTTACTACACCTACGCAGAATATGATCACAGCTACCCAACTATTGTCCAACAATTACAACTCTATTTTCATTAATTGATTTGTTAATTGTTGAAACGTTACAGCATCTGACGTATTCATCTATCGTTGTTTTGTTTATTTTGACAATAAAAATCGTTATAATTTTCCGTTGGCAGATTTTCCAATTGTGGTGCAAAAATTCTTTTAATTGAAAAAATATGTCACGATACACTCTTAGAACTGCTTCGAATCGTTTATTATTTGTCATTACCCATTGAATATACGTAAAGAAATTTGCATCTCCATCAGCTTTATCGTACATTTGTTCTTGAGACTTAATCGTTAGCATGAAAATGCATTTTCCTTTTGCTCTATATAACGTCATTAGGAAACAACTGTTATGATTTATAATGTTCTGTAAGAAGTATTAAATATCGAGATTTATTTCCTGACTGTAACAAAAACACTGGTTCGGACGGAGAGTCTTTAAGTGTTAATCGTAATTTATTTTGGAACAATACATTGAAGGACATTCGGTTTAATATCTTTGAACACAGCGTGTGAAGAAAATAACACTCATGTCTTTTTTGCGTGTTGTACATGTGTCTCGTTCTTTTTTCATGATATCATTGAAAATATTGTTCTTTGATTGGTTTTCACGTTGTATTTTTCTCGATTCAATCGTCTTACGTGTTCAAATCATTTAAAAATATTAACCGAAATGATTGATTGACCGTACAATAATTCTACGATAAATTTTAACACATATGGTCAATGCGATATTGTTATTTAAATATAATTCGCTATAAAATAAACAAAAAATAAGTGAATAATATCATTTATGGATAAGGACACAATGCCATTATTTTCTGATGGCGAAAAAATAAAAATAATAACACGTTGGAGAGTGGGAGAAATGTCGATGCAAGTTTTCTTTCTCGGGACCATATACATAATATTTTAAATAACTAAAATAAATCACAAATAATTTATATGTACCAATTCACGTAAATTAAAAAAAAATATTAATATTTATTCAATTATTAGAAGTTATGATAAATTTTATATTTAAAGAATTATAGTAATGTATATTACTTGTTGATTGTTATTCAATTGTAGCTTGGGAATTTTTAGTTTCCCTATAGATTATTCAATTATCGTGAGTTTTTACTTTAGGTTCATAACATATCATTTGTGATATAATGAGAACCTGTTAACTTAAACACGGATATATTTCATTTCATACACACACACTGGAGCTACGAGTATAGTATATAGTCCGTATAGATTTTGCGACGTCCTTTATCTGTCACGTATAAGATATATTAAACTAAGATAAAATTGCTGCCAGGAAAACTTTTGTTTGTTTTTGTTACCATACATCGTGAATTTCATACGATTTTAATAAAATGTTGTTTCGTGTAAAATATTTCCTTACATGACGCAAGCCCATAATGGTGCTTAACAAAAGCCATTTTGCTGGTTTTTTTTTTTTTTTGGCATATTTACTATGAACGGGACCTTCTGGTGCTGTCTCGAACACTATTCGATGCAATCTGTAACCGAACAGATATTGATGTGACATGATACCGTCGATTTGTATAATATAATTACGAAGTAGAAAGAGTGGTGTAGAAAAATATAATACCAAAAGATTCACCAGAAGCGTGTTTCCTATAAAACATATTTTGACCATCGTGATCTTCGAACAGTATCCATGGTGATATTGATTTACTTAAAATTCAACACACGCACACACGAATAATGTTTGATTGAAATATGATATTATTTTTCAATGTCTGACATATGTGTCCATTGTTATGACCACTAACGGTGGAGTGCGTGGAATATTGCACTGCGTGTAACGTTTTAAATTTGATTCTTAAATAATCGATTTAGAAGACAGGGTATACTATTTAATATATTAATATATTTTTATCGATATCTAATTAAATTTGAAAACGAAGACATCGTCGTATATGGGTGATCGGTATAGGGAGGAGGTGGTGAAACGGATGTATCGCCCTCATTTCCATTTTAATGTTAAAGTTTTCTGTATGTTTTCATAAATATTTTATTATTTCAGAATGTATTTACAATATTATATAGTATTTTTAAGATAATCGGTGATACTGAAAAGTAATTATACGGATATCTGGATATTTTAATAGTTTGGGTTAGTACAACCGTATTCCACTGCAAAGAATTCAAGCTCATACGTTCTCTCGATAATTCCTCATAACTTTGACTGTGGTAACCGTGACAGTCAATGTCTAAGACAAGGAGAAAAAAGACTAATTTTTTTGCTTTATTAAATACTAACTGAAGTACACGACTTCGCCCGCGAACAGTTGAATTTTTAAGAGACTTGCGCTTGATTTGTATTTTTGATTTCAATATATGTATAATTTTTTTTATTGGAAAGAGGAAAACATGCGGTATGGTGCATTGGTCATCGATTCTCAATATTGTATTTCAACAAGCTATAAATGGAAGTTTGAACATTTTTTTATAATTTAAAGTAAGGTAATCTGAAATTCAAAACGCCCTGTAGAAATCTTCCATTTTCCAACAACAATAAAATTATGAAAATTGTTCAATTCTAGAATGCGTTAGAGATTTTCTTGTAAATCATATAAAATCGAAAATAAAAACATAAAAGATTACAAATTGTCTATATTTTGTCCCTTATTAAATAAACACGAAAGGGGCCCTTAATTTATAATCACCATATTATAAGCATTATTATTATTATTATTATTATTATTATTATATATTACTATCTGCTATCCGACGTGTTACAGATTAAAAGGCTTATCATACAAATAATCCTATAAGTAAATAATGAATTATTATTTGAATTAACTACAAAAAAGTACTATTTATTTGTTCGTATTTAGAATGTTTTTAGAATAGTCTAATATGGATATTATTGTATATTCGGATATATGATGTACATATCATATAGGCCACAGTCTTTTTTACTCGACAAAATCGTAGTATGAAAAAATCCTACAACAATTTTTACAACCAAGAGTTGTTATTATTTTTACTTCCAATCATGGAAAGTAATTATGTACGAGTATTGCCCCTGATAACCGACGGAACAATCCAAAAAGTTGGGATTTGCATTTTTACTAGATCGACATATTTCGAAAAATCGTTGTAGCCTATCTGAGGGCAATACTAAGAATTAGAGTCACCTACAAGAAATTCTCTGTTGCCAAGTGATAGCAATTTTCTCCTCGTAATTGGATCCATTTAATTTTCTTGAAATATATTTTGTGCAAATGTTAAAATTGTTAACATTTAAAAAGTCTTCGCCTTATTGTAACCAAAGAAACCGAAAAAAAACATTGATGTATTTCTTGGTACGAAATATAATAAAAAATATGTCGCTCCCACCTCAACGTGGAGATATTTTTCAAACTGTGTCCAAAAACAAAGATCTGCGTAAATTACTCTACAAATATAAAACAAAACACATTGCGAAAGCGTCGGTAGTTTTTTATGATTCACACAGAGATACAAATCTAGATATGGTTCTATTTATTTAGATATATGATGGTATTAAATTGAAGTTCAAGAAATTATAAACTGATTTTGCAAATAAAAAAGATCTATGTAACATTATGAAAACTTCAATATTTGTCTATTATTTTATTTTTTCTCTTATAATCATGTATATAATGATAAGTCTGTTATTTGTGTAAATATTGAAATGTTAAAAAAAAAGCAAACAGATATTATCACTGTTTACTCTTTTATGGAAAAGAGGCTGAGCCTTACTCTATTTTAAGGTACATAACAATTTTTAAATCACCCCCTTTTTACCATCTAATGATTAATTAATGCTATACATACTCTTGTCTGTATTTTAGATGGTTATTTTACACACTGCAGACCGACATAAGCCCGAGTGGGGATTATAATGATACAAATATATTGTGTAGTTTTATTTATATACCATCGTCATAAACAACAAAACATACGATACATTTATGTCATGCAGACTAACACGTTTCGAGTAGGATTTATTTCTTTTGAAAAGATTTCTATGTAAAAAAAGAAAAAAATAGATATATTATTAATTGACCACAGGGGTGGATTTAAAGGGACTACAGGCTTATTTTGAATTTTATTTTTTTATTTTATAAACATTATAAATTATATATCATTTTATGTATAAAAAACAATTAGTGAAATCCTAGTACATTATTAATAATGAAAAAAAAACAAAATTTTCCCGTATATTTCGCGTAACATTCAAACATTTTTGACTGTGGTTTATTACCATGAGAATATTTCATTTAGATAAAAGGAATTTAAAAAACAGATTAAAATTTATTAAATATGATTTTTGAACTTTAAATATAACTACATTTTAATCGTTATTCAGACACCCAATTTGAGAGAAAAATGATTGTAATCGAGGAAAAATTTATTAAATTAGAGAAAGTAATGTTGTATTAATTAAAGAAAGTATGTTTTTTTTTAATTTTTCATACCCTATGTAAAAAAATTTAGCTGGCCGCGTGGTTTTGTAAATGTTCCTGAAACGAATTACTCGAATAATGATTTAAGAGTGTATTTTTATGAATATAAATTTAAAAACCGCGATTTTTTTCTTTCCGAGCGGAGCTTTGTCGATATATTTTAAATATACATTATAATATACATATATATATTTGTATAACAAATACTAATACGTTTTATGAATTAAGTAATTGAAAACCTATAATTTCTATAAATAGTGCAGAATTAAAAGAATATTATTGAAAATTTTGACTTCTCAATAAATTAATACATATATATAAGGTTAAACGTGGAAAAACGTTTTACGTTGTTTAATGACCATTGTACAGCGTTTTTTATGCATAAATACACATTAAGTTCACCTAGTAATTTCACTTTAATAAAAATAATAAGAATTATTTGTTTTAAAAATGAATTGCAAATTTCTCTGGAAACCGTCGTAGTTAATTTTTAAAAATTATAAATGCAATCAATTTTCAATTCGTCATGTTATAACTATAATATCTGTTTGATCTATTTAGAAGTCAGTAAGGTAAGACATTATTATGAATGTATTCCAAATAAGTTTTTAAACATTCACATAAAGACTTGAAAATACGAGACATTTACGATTTGTAAAACACGGCTACGAATTCGGTGAACGATTAACTTGTTACACGTTGATGATTTTAGGGTTAGATATTAGGATAAACGTTCTCTTCGGCGATTTTTTTTTTTGTAGCCAAAATCTTAACAAGGATGGTAAAATCTTTTGACTTTGCTATTAGCTGCATATTTAAGTTTGGAATTTAAATCATACCTAGTATTGTAGTGACTGTTTTCATTGAATCCATGATAATGTATATTCTACTTGGTTTAATAGGATATTTCAATGACAATTTTGTGTTTTGTACATTACTATGGCAAAAATTTGCGATCGAGGTTAACAATCTATACACGTTTTAAAACAGATGTAAAAAATATAAATAAATAAATTGAAAAATTAATACACCAATATTCTAAGACGTGTTAGATTTGCTTTTTATATAATAGAGGATTGACACACTAGATTCGTATGAAATAGTGCTAATACTGTTTGGGATTAAATTGTTCTTCTAGGTTCTGGAAGTTACATTGTTTCAATACGCTTTTTCTTTTTTTTTTTTTTTTTTTTTTTTATATAATTGATATTTTAGAAATAATTGCGTTTTATCGATTTTAAGTAATATCCGGGAGATTTTTTCTGATGTTTGAGATAGTACTGAGGAAGTCGAAATATGTCAATTTTAAAATACTAACTACATGAAATCGGCTACCAGAAATATGAATAGACTGTAAAGATCAGAACACTCCTGATAGAATTTCTGTATGAAGTCATAAAAAGGAAAAAGGACACATCATTGTAAAATCAATTTATTTCTCGCTCCGCTCAAAATCTAAAAGAGGTTGAATTTGTCGTAGTTTCTCACTTGTTATATTTTCAACATAATACATTTTTTTAAATTACAATAAATAATAGCAACTGTACGGATTTCCGTATATTTAATACATTTTTAATGGAATTAAAATTTTTAATAATAACCTATTTTCACGAAATATTATAAAGAAGTCTTTATAAAAAATTGAAAAATTAGAAAAAAAGCTATTTTTTTTTGCCTAACGCAAGGAAAATCAATTCTAGTCACAAAATGATCAATTTTTTTATTTTATGACTTAAGTGTACTGGAATATCCGTTTATTGATAATTATGCGAGTATTTAGCTTTTTTGTCTACATAAATAAACGAATACAAAATTTATAATTATGGTCGATTATGTGATGTGATTGATACGACGGAAAAAAAAAATGTAAATGAAAAACGATCAAATTTAGTGATCTATATTTATATACTTGCTATAATAATCTTAACATTTTGCAAAAAAATTCTAAGATCCGTCCCTGATTTTTTACAATCCACACCGGCGATAATATATCGTATAAAGGAAAACAAACATTTAATCAATAATTTGTTTGTTTTTAGATAAAAAGAGAAAAGAAAAACTCACACCAAACCATGTCCAATGAATTTTCGACCTCGAGATTCGCACCGTTGAACAGTGCAAGGTTTAGACATGACGAATGCGTTTTTCAATGCCGATTTTTATCAATGAGATAAAACGGATTGTTCGGCGTTTCGTAAATAATCATGTGCACAGGTTTGCGAATTACAATGCAATGGATTGTGGTTTTTGCATCGGTGCTCGCGTTCCGAATGGGACCGACCGATTCATTCAGTTACCGTAAGTACATATTGTTTGTTTTTTTATAATATTATCGAATGCTGATTTATCATGAGATATCGTTAATTCGTAAGGATCGATCCTCCTATGATTCAACGTATATTATGTGAAAACAATTTAAAAAAAAAAATTGCAATTCGTAGTGTATATAAGAGTAAATAATTAATCTAATTTCGTTTAAAATACTTACCAACATAAAATTTCTATGAAATTAATGTTTTGCGCATGTTAAATGATATTATAATTTTATAAAATTCGATTACACAAAATGTTTTTTTCGTACACATACGTATTTTTGTTTTAATTACGTAATTTATTTAGAATCGTTGTTCACAACATGTATGTATTTTTTTATTAATTATTTTAATGATCATAGAAATTATAAAAATGAATATTTATGATTAAGAAGAATAAGTAAAACAATTTATTTGATTTACAAATTATTATTTATTAGTGAATTTATGGACAAAGAATACACACACACACACACACATATATATATGATATCAGTATATAAACAATATAAGAGTATTTATTATTAATAAAAAAAAAAAAACGTTTAATTTACCATAATATAAAGTAATATTTTATTTAAAAACGTAAAAATTAAAATTTTGCACCATATTCAAGTAAATGCAATCATAAATATGAACATAAACAAAAAAGTGATATACCATATTATAATCATATACGTTTTATCGTGATGTATAATTTAATACACACATTATAGTGCTTATTAAACAGCATACTAGGATTGAACGTTGTAAATAACTATTTTTTACGATGGCTATCTCAAAATCAACCTCCCATGTGTAACAATTCACTACGTACTGGCAATTCGATGACATGTCTCTACATTTTATCATGACGTACAACCATACAATGACCGTAGATTTGATTAACCAAGTTGATCAATTTGTTCAAGAAAACAGGCGTTTTATGATTTCAGATTTTTCAATATGATTTTCCGAAATTTCCTGAATTACTCTACACAGAATCGTGTTTCAAAACTTGGGTTACAACAAATTCTTTGCCCGTCACGATCGATTTGCGCCCTTGGTCCCCATCAATATTCACATCTGTGCGTCCGTTTTTTAATTGTCTACACCAATCACGTACCAAACTATCACTCATCATTATATTGCCGTAAACAACACATAACTGACGATGAATTTGAGCTGCGCTATTTCCTTCGGCTTCCAAAAAACGAATTACATTTCGCACCTCATGGGCAATTGGAGATAGAATTGTATTTTCTACGTTGTTACGGTAACTATTAGAATAATATTGAACGAAAATGGTCGGAATTTGGCATATTATAAACATGACATAGAAACATGTTACTGAAGTGCCCGTATGTAGTAAATTGCAACACAACGGAGGTTGATTTTGGGATAGCCATTGTATATTATAAAGCCTTCGACATTTTGATGTTCTGAGTTACGAACAACACAAATATAATAATAATAATAATAATAATAATAATAATAATAATAATAATAATAATAATAATAATATTAATAATAATAACAATAACGAAAACGAGAAAAGCTATTTAAATTTGATATTAAATGAAACGATGTATTTAAAATTAATATGTCATTTAACATAAATGATTTATAAATGATATTTTACAACATAGCATAAGGCACGTATAGGCAATATGTATGTTAATTCTTATTACAGTTAAAAATTAAGTATATATTTTATCAAAATTTCAGAGCAATCTGCGCCAATATCTGCTATATTTATATATAAAATATTTACACTATTTAAATATATGATGGAGTTAAATATTAGATCGAAATCATGTTTTCTCATGTACATTTATAGTGAGGAATAAATGCAAAGTAACAATATCATTCTGGAATTTGTGGAAATTAATTTGCCAACTCATTAGATAGACCCACCTCCTCGTTAAGCTGCCTTCCTTATAATCTATTGTTCCTTGGACCGATTTATTTTCCCGCATTCTCATGAATCATTCCATTAAATAATATACTCTAATTTTTGGTCAAATTTACCACCATCTCTGCCTAACAATGATACAATACAATCCTTCATCGAAATTATAATAATTGTTTCCTTTTCCCTTCTCCATATTGGTCACACAATTCTTCCTTTCTGTTAAGTATATATTTTAAGTTCTATTTCACAAATACTGTCAATTCGAAATATTTTACATTGTTTGTTTTGAAACTATATTTGTTTTGAAAATATACAAAGTCAATATTTACACTTTTAGTATTACCGGGTATCGTACGTACGACACGGCGGTTATTATTACACACGATTTGAAGAGAATTGTGGGAAGTTTTATTATTCTTAAATTATATTTTATTGCAGGAAATTGGTGCCGCAAAAGTTTAAGAAATATTATAAAAATTATAATCGCAATAATTGTATTTTATTGAGAATAGTTTTCGAATATAAAAGAAAAAGTGTTTAAATACTTATACGGATGCCTGTTTTTTATTTTGTTGGCTGACTGGACTTTAAAGTCCGGGGATATAAATAATACTTCGTATAAAATTATAAAATACTATTTAAGTGCTATGAATGATTAACGGGACTTCAATGTTCCATATACGATTGGGAAAAATTAAATGAAGGAAGAATTGTCAATTTTTTTTATCTCCAAACGTGTTTTTGACATCCCTAAGTCCCGTCAGGATTGATTATAGGGAAAACAAAATCCTCAATTAATTGATTTTTTTTACATTGTTTAGATATAAAAATATCGACCCAGATGAATAATGGACTTTTATATCCAAACCAAACAAAATTGTAGAGATACTTGAGTCCCAGAATAAAAAAACTTTTTTTTCAAAATTTTTCATAAATAAAGGTAAAAAAAGATGTACAGGAATTTTTTTAATTTTTCAAGGTGCTGCCCTAAAAAGTATTAAATCGGGATTAATCCCAAATTTGTCATGCACATTGTGCTCAATACATTATTATACAGTTGTATTTTTATACGTAGTGGTCGACATAGGAGGATTAATATGGAAGGATGCCATCCCTCCTCTTATCTTAGGTAATATATTCCACCAAAACACATGTTTTATTTAAAAAAATTCATCCCTACTGAAATCTTTAAAAATCATTTTTTTTTTTTTATAATTTGTAATTGTTACGTGGCCTAATTTTTTTAAAGAAAAATACCTTTAAATCATTTTTTTCTTTAAATGAACTATTTTAATGTCTAAAATGTTAAAAAAATCAGTCAATTTTCACTGAATCCAAAATAGAAAAATATATAAATGTTATTTTTTTAGCAAAAAAAAAAAAAAAATAGCATTTAAATCCCAATTTAAAGAAAATATTTTTTTTTTAAATTTTATACATTGTGCAATTAAAAAGCATAAATTTCGTATTCATCAATGAAAACAAAACATTTAGGAATTTACTGAATTGCTTTTATCTATATAATGTTTGATGATGATAGAGTTGGTTTTTTGTTCCCCTTTTTGCTGATAGTATGCCGGTGTCAAAGCTTTTTATTAAAAAAAAAAAACCTTTCTTTATTTGTCTGCTCATTTTTGAACAATATAATATATATTTTTCATAATTTTGCCGCCAATTGAAACACGTGAAATTTATGACACTGTTTCAATCTCACTTATCATATTTCTATCCACTTCGGCCACTGTAATTCGTATATTAACCTACTCCACTGACGAAACGTGTCCTAACAAAATCATTGTCATTCATTTCTTTAATACAACAAAAAGAAAAAGCGTAAACCATCTGATATTTCACAGTATTTATATATTAGAGAAAAACGGAATAAAACCTTGGCACACTCGTGTACAGGGCGTAACGATATAACAGTAAGAGAAAAATAATAAGTTAAACAATTCGAATCGATAAATATCACACTGACGGTGCAGGAGTCGTGTCGTCCGATTGCAATCCAACGTCGTGCAGGGCGTTGCACACACGGCGCATCTGGACGACTAGTGGGATATATCGTGTGTGTGTGTGTGTGTGAGCGAAAGGAAAAGGAAAATATTGAGGGACGAGGACGAGGGTAGGGCAGACGATACCTATACGCGTACCTATTGCGGGCGGACGGGCGGACAAATGGATTTCAAAAGGAGAAAGGAAATATTATTGTAAAAGAACCCCGCCCCAGCCCTTATCGATTGCTTATTTTACCGCCTTAAATACTCCTCTCTGAATTTGACAGCGAGACCGCCGCCTGTTCATATATTTACAGCTCTTGTCGTGCCCAACAGTCTTACCACTGCGCCAACACTCCCGTCCTGCCCATCTCGCCAAACATTCCGGACGTTTTCTCATTCCGCTCTCTCTTCGCACGCCACATCGCCTCCTAACCTTCTTCCACGCGGTAACGTTTCGTTGTTTTCTTTCCCCCACACCCTCCGACCGGCACGCTCGCCGTTCTATCCGGCAGACACGCGTAAACGAAAAGGGTGTTTTGAAAAATCGCTCACAGCCAGAGCGAATTCTCTCTCGTTCCAGACGTGTCGATTCGATCGTGTCCTTTACTCCATTTATTTTCTTTTTGGCCAAATCTTCGTGTAGTACCTCCATACGTGTGTATACGCGCGCTCTTCTCGTCCGCGTATGTGTCAGTGCGCCTTCCTTCCTTCCGTCCCCGTTACTCGCTGCCTCGTCAAGACGGAGTGCCTTTTAAACAACGCGAAAATCTCCCGACGCGCGCGCCGAAATACGTTTTTTCGTACGAAATTTAATCTACAAGACATATCGTATTGTTCGCTCATCGCGCATTCACTCGTATGTACAAAAACTATGTGAAAATCTCGTCTTTTTTTAGAATCGTCAAATTTTCTTCGACAACTACATTGATAAAAATTCGGAAAATTCATCTCTTCACCCCGATTCTCGGCCGTTGTATAATAACGTTGTTCCACGTTCGTACACGGAAAAATTCGTGAACTGACAAAATGGTTGTTGCAACAACAAGTTGCAAACCGCAATATTACAAATACACATTTAATTATTACAATTATTATGTTGTGTCGCGTTGACCGATAATAATTGCACGCAGCTTGGACATTCATTAATAAAAGCTTTAGAAAGAAACGAAATAGTTAAAACATAAAACGATTTTTCTAAAATTTATTTACACAAACGCGCGGTAAAATATATAAGAAATTCTCATAGAAAAACATAATTTCGAAAGCAATTTTTAGTAATTAATTTTAGAATACCACGTCCGTTCGACGCGCGTTCATAGACGGGTACACAATCGTCCAGATAATTCTTTTTACTGAATCCGTTTTCACTTTAAAGCAAGCTTCAAAATACATTTAGAAAGGACAAATTGATCGAATGCTCGGAAACATCGGAGCGTTGAATTTACACAAGGTCATGCACCAATATCTTCACTTTTGTCTATATGAAATTCAAGTCGTTTAAGGCCTCAAGTAAATAGATTAACGTCGAAAACGTTTTCGTTTAGATTTCTTGAACATGAATTTTGATCAACGCGGGGACATTGCATAACTTTTAATACATAAGACTGAGTAACGAATTCTGTTCTCATTTTATAGTCACGTAAACAATCAAAAGTATAGGTTTTGCGTGATACACATTTTCAACAACCTCTTCATCTCACAAAAGCCATTCTGTGCCATGCGGTATGATTTCAATAGAGATCAGAGGGTTTACATTTTTGAAGTTGCACGTGAGAATTCTGTGATACTTTGTAGGAATGTACAGATGCTTTGGAAAACTTTTTTTCTTTCACAACTCGCCGAATACAATGTCTACCACGAGACATTATTTCAACGAAAATGAGCAACATTTCTCAAATAGAGAAGAAACATTGAATATTCTCAACGACGTTTTACCAAATCACGTGAAATCTCCAGATCGGAATATCACATGCCTCATCACGGTTCATGCTTATACATTTGAAATTTACTATAGTGCACCAGAAATACACTTTGAAACAATTGGATATTTATTATTATTTACTGATATTTCAAATCCTATCGTTACTCCAATCCTTTTATGATATATATATATGTTAATAAAAAAAGATATCAAAATTATAATATTATATTAATATTGTAATTTTTATTAAATTATATTAATGCACACAATATTGATTTATTTTGGTGTTTTTATTTATCTTTGCTTCACTGTCTACCCTTTTCCAAATGCTAATTATCTGTACATGATCTATATTTAGTGTCATCTGATACTAAACACTAAAATAACTACCTCTTATCATAATAAATTAGCTCGAAGATTTGTAGTGCCCATTAACGTTATCTGATTCCGGATAACAATTTCTTACAAAGAGTCCATCAGTGAGAGAAATGTAATTGCTTATTATATACGCTTTTTGTTGTTGGTTTAATTATAGTTAACTGGTCAAATATTAGTTCTAACAACCACAATGCTAATTTTGATTACAGAAAATAGAAATGTTTATATAACTCGTACTTCGTAGCGTATCTTAAACTATGTTAATTATAATAAATTATATTAAAAATTTCAGCGAAATCAATATTATACCATATACCACATCTACTAACTATACTACTACAAATAGATATTTGGTCTAAAAGTTGAAAAAAATAATTTCTACGATGCAAAAATAGTTGAACATTTCGCTAATACAC
The DNA here is from genome assembly GCA_032441825.1 of Chaetogeoica ovagalla. NCBI lineage: Eukaryota > Metazoa > Arthropoda > Insecta > Hemiptera > Aphididae > Chaetogeoica > Chaetogeoica ovagalla. The sequence goes on from CM063723.1 coordinate 9,847,508, forward strand.
ATAATATATATTAGTTTACCATAAATTATATTGTTAAAGTAAAACTACTCGGTATCCTAAAATTAAAGGAGAAATAATTTTCATAATTATTTAAGTTTTAAATTCACTCTATTTTTTTATAAGATTTTTTAATTTTGTTATTAAATTTGACGTTATTTTCAATGAATTTATATAATAATTGTTTAACGTACTTATTTAATATAATTACTACTTTGCGACTGTTCGATTTGGCAATAATGAATAAATAAACTAACCTACGTTATAACCTCGCTCACAAATACATTCGAAAATATTTATCGACGAAAAATAATATTATAATCAATATAAACATCTTGAGATCGCTTTGCAGGGGTTATTCAGAAGAACAAAACGGTTCTGCGATATACGATGGGAACAGAAAATGACGATCTCTAAACTATGCGGGAATTGTCACGGAAAAAAATTCAATAATTTTTCTTTTATTCAATATTTTTAATTTCTTTTTCTAATAATTACAAGAATCCTGCGTTAAAAATGATATATGAATATGTTTTTTTTATTTAATTAAAAATGAAAATTACATTACACATTTTTTTTTTTAATTGAAAATTTTCGTATTACGAATGTATTTAAAAAAGAATGACACTAAAGATGTTTACTAAGGATTAATTGATAATTTTTTACTTTTTTTTGTAATTCAACAAAAATTTCAATATGTTCTTTTAATAGAATAAAATTTAAAACTTTTTAACTTTAAATCCTTTACGAATTAAATAAAATTGAAAAATGATAACGCGCAGCAATATTGCGAATATTTTTTTTTAAAAAAAAATAAATATTTATTACGACATTTTCGGCGTCTCCGTAAGACACCCTGTATATAAAATAATAATGATTTTGTACGGAAGATTCCGGTTTTGATCGCGCCGGTTGTCTACACGGCTGCGCAAAGCCTTTCGGTAATTAAATATTTGTCCACGTGCGAGCGAACCCTTCGAAAATAATCTTCGCCACCCCATATTATAAAATATCCCTCTGGGCGTACATTCGTCGTCGTCGTCGTCATTGCTGTCGTCGTGATGGAGATGGTGATGGTGAGCCGGTGCGCAATTGTAGTGCCCGCGTACCACGACCTGCACTTCCGATATAATTGCATCGCCACGGTCAAATGTAATTACAGTATCCGGAGTCGGTCGACAACACCGTTCTTTGTCTCCGACGAGCCAGCCCGGCATTTTCAATGTCTGTTCCATTAGCGCGTCAAGACGGAGCAATATTAAAAAAAAAAAAAAGCCTCAAAAAAAAAAAAAAATGAATGTTTTATTAAAAAAGCTTTTATAGCGTTGTGTTTTCGCTCGATGAGCTCTGCTGGCAAATCTGCCCACGGAGTTATATATAAAATAGCACATAGAGTTTTCTAACGACGTGTTTTTACGAACGGTTTATGTTGTGGAAGCCGCGGCGGGAATTAAATTTATACGAGCACAAGCGAAACGTTGGTCGCTGCCCTATTAAACGCCCTGGATAATGCATAAAAAAAAAAAAAAAGAAAAGTTCTTTCATTTGTCGACCAGCAAAGCATTCCGCGGTGTTAATCCTATCCACCGGGGAGTCTTCTTGCAAATAAAAGAAGAAAAAAAAATAACACTTTTTACCCATTTCCCCCGGTATAAAATATTAACGTATACGTATATATATATATACGTGCTCGAAATTGTGGAACGCGCAGGAGGACGGCAGAGATCCACTACTATATATATATATTTTTTTTTATTATTTCCACGCTATATTGAAGTAAATTTTTTTTTTTTCTAACACAAAACACTCATTTTTTTCACGGCTCATATTCTTTCCATTTTTTTTTTTTCCAATTCGATGATTGCATATGCGTAAAAGCGTTAAAAAAAAAACACGTTTTATTTTTTTTACCGAAGCTTATTCGTTAACCGTACGACGACGGGACTTTGAAACACGAATTGACCATTGGCCGATATCCAACTGTTACTCCACGTCCCGTGTTAAGTTCGCACGTTTCGCGCGCCCGTTGATAAACGAACAATTTATTCGGTGAAGTTTTAAAGTGTAACAAAAAATAATAATAAAAAAACCGGAAGATTCTTTATTATAATATTTTTTTTTTGTTAGCGCGGAAATGAAAAATATAGGATTGAATAACTTCTTTTGAAAAATTGTCACCCGTATTTATCGCCGTAAACTTCGGCTATTCTTTATCGCGTAATATAATGAAACCACGGTGTCCCACTGACTTCAGGTGTGTAGTATATAGGATAAATGAAAATATGCGGCGCGCGAATACTCGCTGCTGGATGGGTTATGGTTTTTGTTTGTCGTATTAAAAGCGTTTACTACGGGTATTCAGAACGAATAAAAGACAAGTATAAACACATTTTTATATATATATAGCGATGTTGTTACTGCTGTTATAACCCGGTGTATAACGGTCCGGAAAATATATAAACGAAACGATAGTAATAACGGCTGGCGTTTGGTTGTTTGGAGTGACAATTAGAAGGAAAAATTAAAAAAAAAAAAAATGTACAAAACAACCATTAATTAGCCGGGAGGTACTTTGGTTAGCTGGTTTCGTCCGAATCATAATTAAAATATGTAACGAAATAATGACAAAAGCAAGCGATTAAAATAAACGAATAATATTTCTGTTTTCCTTTTCTTGTTAATCATCTCACTATTTACCGTGTCCGGCAATAATACAAATGGTTACGAATTACCGAGTAGAGTGGGTGGTGCGCGTTTTAAATTTCACTCCGACGAGTTTAAAACGAAAATGGAAACCTAAAACTTCCTCCACTACCATCGTCGTCACTAACAAATGATTATATCTAATATTTCGAATTAAAATAATTATTTTTTTCTCTTTTGCTTTCTTGGTATCGAATTATGTATAAAAAATTATGTCTGCTGCTGTCACGCAGTTCGAAGTCCAATAATACATTGTTATCATAGGTGTAATGTTTTTGAGCACCTGTATATAAACATTTAGAGGCAAAACGTTTTCTAATTCACAGAGAATGTTTTAACAATTTTTAAATGTTAAAAATATTTGAAATTGTGATTGAATGAAAAATATATTTGTGTTTAAATAATATAATTGTTTAATTCAATTTAATTTCGCTTAAATTACTGTTGACTCAAATGAACAAGTAATTTAATTCTTAAGACTTATGCACGTTTTGACTGTTACTAATAAGGGAGCAGAATTAGTAGTAACAAATTACACATCGAGTAAACAAAACTCGATTATTTCGATATATTTTTATTAGAATTCATGAATGGCAAAATAAAAATTCCGCACGTCAATTTTTTTTTTTTTTTAAAGAGATCAGCAAAGACACTTTTTCAGATTTTATTGCATTTTTTTCGCCAATTATATTATAAACAATTCCCGTTTTCCGTGTAAAATATAATAACCGATTTCAAATTAACGAATTTATCTAGAATTCCACAAATAAATTATTCCAGTATTTTACATATCATTTACTTAATGTACTTTTTTGTGAGATTTCATGAAAGCTTCATCATAACTATTTTATTTAAATTGAAAATTGGTGTATTGCGTGTTGAGCGCCGACTACGTGTCGTCAGTAGCGCGTACAAATTGTTAATATAAATTGACCGATAGACAAGTGCTATTTTAAATTGTTCTTTTGGTCTTGTAGATGTCAATTCGACTACCTCCTCCCAATCTAAATACGCTATTGATAAGGAGTGAATATTAAAGCATTTTTTTACATTTATTCTATAAACTCACATTGAATGGTGATGTAAGAGACTCATAAAATCCAATCGTTATCGATTAAATTTTTTATATGTATTATCGAAAATATGTTCGAGTTTCACCGAGTTAAACATAATTAATATTATTATATTTCAATTTTCAAATATTTGTAGTTTCTTTTTTATTGCTTTTAATAAATTATTTTAAATTTTAATATTGTGATTCGTAGACAGTAAAAATTGAAGCCTTTCACTGAATAACGATACAAGCGCAAAATAAAATATACATCTGACGACTTTTTACTAATATTAATTTCACATAAATCTTATATTTTAGTTAACTTAAATTAATTTTTTTTCATGGACAAAAAATTAATAGTTCATATTTTTTCAGATTTCAAATTAGAATTGTATAAAAAAAGAGAAAGTTTTTCCTTTTTTTTTCATAGTAGAAGAAAACATAATTTAAATTTGAAATTCATTTACTTCTTAATACATTTCGAAATATTACATTTTACATTTTGAATTACATTATACATTTAAGATAAAACATTATTTGATTTTATGAATAATTTACTCAATTTAAATAAATAAATTTTAAACTAATAAATTCTTGAATCCCTAATTATAATACAATTATTTATATGTGTATGCGTGAAAATTATTTTAATATATTTTGCGATTTACAAAAAGAAAAAAAAAATAATAAAAAAATAAACGTTAAAGAAATAAATCTTAAACACACATTAATGTATTATTCGTAACACTTAAAAATATATCATTAAACAGAAATATACATGATTTTGTGAATAAAATTTTGGTACATTTTATACCTATTTGCTTGTTAAAAACTTGACCGCTGAAAATAATTAATTAATTGAAACACAAGAATATTATTGACATTGTGTGATAATAATTTCGACCCGCTCTGATATTTTTTATTTATTAATTTCTAAAAATGTATCTTTATTTATGTTTCAAAATGACATATCATCGATCGTTTTCACGTTGATCATTAGATATAATTTAAAAACTATATATGCATTTTTTGTAATTGAAACTATAACATTGTATTGAAATTACCACCAGTGTTCTCCATCGTTATTTTGTAAAAATTACCTACCAAATTTAAACAATAATTCCTGTGCGATCTTTATGTTCTTTGAATTTATAGAAGTGAAAAAAAATATTATCCTAACATCATTAACCTTCTGCACGCTCTGTGAAAAAATTCTGCGCTCGTCTATGCGTGTGTAATAAATGTCTGACGTTTTGATAACAATTTTTTTTTTTTATAATAACAAAGTAAACGCAAATATCCGTGAGTCGCGTTCAACATACGAGCGATTACAATATTCCATACGGTCAATTTATACGTGTGTCTGCAATTGTTCGCAATATTAATTACTTGACCATTTAAGAGACACGCAAATCAGCATCTTATTGTAGGTATCTCTTCGTGGCCATTTACGGCGGAACCGTTACTCTGCGTATATATACTTTTATAACCATCTCAATACTCTTGTCGCCTTTCTACATATTCATAACCCGTAACGACCGGGTGCCGTACCAAATAGCTTTTATATATGTACACGTTGTACATTAAAATGTACATTATTTTAAGTCATTTATTTCAACCGGAGAACGTTGTAACTTTAAAGTGTAAAACAGTCATTTTATATATATATATATATTTTTTTTTTTTTGTAATCCGATGACAACTGTTTGTGTAAATAATTTCTGAGGGGAAAAAATATTTCGTAATATTTAAATATAATAAAGTATTTCGTTTTTGTTATAAATTTAAAACTTTCAATTGTGTTTATATTATTTGAGAATACTCTGATGTGTTTACAATACAAAGATCGCGGAAAAAAAACATATATATATATATATAATTTTTTAAATTTTTTAACGCATTATTTCAATATATTATTGATTTGGCGCGAAAATTAAAAATTGAAATTATTTAGGTAAAAACCGCGGTATATTACTCTCACAAACGACTCGATATATTTATTTTATTTATAAATAAGAGCGACACGCATAAAAAAAAATAAATAATAATAAATATTTATATAAAAAACTATTTATCTAGTATTATACCGACCAAATCATATTGAACACTTTCAACGAATATAATTCAAAATGCACTGATCGTCTACATTATTTCAGCAGAATGTTATATAATTTTCCCGGCGATGCGAAAAACAATTACTAAAACATTATATTAGCTACCATAATGCACATTTAATTTAGCCCGTTTTATTGCAATGTCAATTATTCATTGACGTCAAATTATACGGGTTCAATGATCATTCGATTTAGTGTCGTGTAAACACATTGTTTTATTAAAAATATTTTTTTTTCCTCCTAGCTTTTATGCGACCGTATATGTAATACACAAATACGTTCCATACTGTTGTAGTCCGGCAAAAGCGAGAGAAAAAAAAATTAATAACTTTCGACACTAAGAAAATATGGATTTTCGCGATGGGTTTTCCAATTGAATGAATTCCCAACATAACTGTGCGGTACAAAAACATTCCGTTTGCTCTTCGTACTCTATATACGCAACGAAATGCCGAACCGTGAAAAAAGAAAAATGTATTAAAAAAAAAAAAAAAAAAAAAACGTTTCCTCGTTGAATAACAAAGGAACATCGCACTCGAATTCATAAAAAGAATTTTCTATTTTTTAACAGCGCGCAGTTGTTTCACGTCGTGAAATATCGGTCGTTCGCACACGCGTATCATGCCGTTCGTTCCTTCATTAGAGAGAAAATCTTGATCTTTTTTTTTTTTTTTTAATGTTACGATTCGAGCTCGGGCGTTCCTCAAACGCTTACACGTGCACACGCCCACGAAACGTGAATATTTAAGTAGGCATTTCGCACACGCTTTCGAAATACAGTTTTGTATACATGCGGATATGTTTGTTTCGACACTAGCCGTTCGAATATCCGAAGTAAGAAATTCGTGTGGAATTATTCCATTCTGTATATTATCGTAAACTGGGTCAAACATTGTATTTATATATTACGCGTGATATAATTATGAACACGAAATCCATATCGCACGTATTTAAATGTACATAATATTTTATTTACGTATGTTTTTTTAAACTATATGCACAACACAGATACGTGGCACAAGGAATTTATATAGACGTGCGTTTATGATTTCCGTCAATTTGCGCTTGTTTTTACATTATAATATAATATATTTAGTGTATTCAATAGGGTTTTCTAATACGGTTATAAAACGGTCTTCACACGACCGAGGACGATTTCATTCGAAAATAAACCGAATAATTTAAAGAATATGATAAAAAAATAAAAAATAAAAAGATCGACGGCATTATTATCTTGTTCGAGTAGTGTCTATAATTAAAAATCACAAACATTTGTACGACAATCATTTACCGAAATACGTATATTATTTTAGAGCTTGTAGAGGCATGTCTGTTGCGAAACTGTAATTATTATGAACATCGTCGATGGCTTAAGTTTCCTTATTTGAAATGTGTATTTAGTCTCGCGTATAATATAAAACCGTGTTTGTCACTTTTCATTTATCTTTTAATGTATCAGAAGTAATCTCAAAAGTTCCTCCGCGTAGTAGTTCCATATAACGTCTGGTTAAAAACAGTGGCATAATTGAGAAAAATATTGGAAGGATTCCAGTCACGTCCATTACCGCCAACCCTTTACTTATTCATAAATATATGTTCTTATTTTTGCGCACATACTATTGCCGTTTACCCGTATATTATACCGGTAGTATTATTGTATAAAATAAACAGATATATTTTTAACAAAGAAAAAAAAAACAATCGTTTTGAACACAGATATAATAGATTTATTGTATTATTAAATTATAAGAATGCAATAAATACAATAACCTTTATTATTATTATTAAGGATTATTTTTTAAAAACAAAAACGACATATTTTAATTAGTATTTCAAAGAAAATTTTCGTTTTCCTCCATTTCTAATTGCTACGAATTCATCAATTTAACCATTTCAAGCGAGTCGAGGGAGAACATTGTATTCGTATGATAGCCAAACCATCCAAACAGTCCTGGCTTCTCGTATTTGTTAAATAATTTGTTTATCGCTTCAAAGAAGAAATTCTATTTCGACCAATATTTCATCGTATAGTCGTATATATTATTATTATTATTATTATTATTATTAGATTATAATTCATCTTAAGCATCAGTCTGCCGTTTAAGTTATAACAAGCGAACGCATGAATTACACTGATCCATAATATTCGTGTTGATATTTCCGCGTGTACGGTACACGAGTATATCACACACAAACGGCATACCTATACCACCCCTCCATAAATCTTGTTGAATTGCTCGTATTACGTGAGAGCATCGCGAGAACTGAGATTATATAACGTCATTACGTCGTCTTTTCTAAACGATTTTCCATGTTTTTCTCGGAGTTCTCCGATAAATTTCAGCAGGACTGAGTCGCAAATGACCCACGTGACGACAGAATTTTACGACAGACGGCCTCCGGCCAAATATCTGCTCGTCGACCATTGTAACTAAACCTGTGTGCGACCATCGCCCCGGTAGATTATTTCCTATATTTCATGACCTAATTTGCTGTTAACCATGTCAAATAACATAAAAGTTCCGCGTATAAGAAGTCCACCTGTATGTTAGACTGGACTGGACGTAAAAACAAATAGAATAATACGAATTTAACGCAATAATTTGTTATTTGTGAAAAAAAAATACACATAAATAACGTTTCTTCTTCTCTGTCCGAATCAAAAAAAAAAAAAAAACAATCAAAAGTGAAAATGATTTTCGTTTCCATTAAAAATGTTGTATATATATATATTTTTTTTTTCTTTTATGTGGTATCAAATTTTTTTTTTTTTAAAAGTCAAAAATATTATAATATTTATATCTTATATAATAAATTCAAATGGATTTTTTTTCGTTAACAATATGTTGTATATTTCATTTGTTTTTAATTAATGTGGATACACAAACAACAATAGTTTATTATAGAAAAATAAAAATTACACAATTTTTAGATTCTGAGCGGAGCGAGGAAACAATTCTTTTTACAATTATAAGTTTTTTTATGTTCAAACCGAAAAATTCTATTGAAAGAAATGCTATGATCTTTATATTTATATTCGCTTCCCAGTAAAAAATTGCATCTGGTCGGTATTTTAAAATGGTAATTTTTTTCAATTTTCTTAAAATCGTTAAAAAAAAAATGTAAAACTACCGAAAATTTACTTAAAAAAAAAAGCAATATTGTTGAAACCGATTATCATTATTTCTTAATAATTTTCATACCAGAGGTAATAAAAATTTGAAATATTTCCTAAATATGTAATTTTATATTATATTATGTTAGGACAAATAGTTTTTTAACGATTTTTTTTTAAATGTTGCGCTATTTATAGATTTTGTGGAATATATTTCCAAAAAAAAAGATAATATTTGGTTTGAAATCTTTAAAATGTATTACAATATCAGACGTACTATATTTTTTAAGATATCTTGAAAATTGTTTGACACAAATATTATCCTATATAAACATTTAATATTTTTGGAAAAAGTGTATTTTAGTATTGTGGAAAATTACGTTTGAACCAAACTAATTATCCTGGAGTCGTGACAATTTTACAAAAATATATAACTTTGTACTATATTAAAAGAAGCAATTTTTGAACGAACTTTTAGCAACCCAGATTTATTGATTATTGTAAGATTAGTCGTAAATTATGTGTCCTTTACAGCACTATATTATTTTATGTTATTAATAATAAATAATATTACGTTCAATGAGTAATACGCATATTAAATTGGCGGATTACATACGTATAACAACATAACAGCGATTGCTCCCGTTACCAATAACACATAATGTTTAATATGCGCAAAGCAAAACTCTAATACATTTTCTTGGCCGACGTCGGTAATCGTACACCAACAAAAACTGGTGTATATGTGTATGTGAGAAATTTAAGTCGTCCGAAACTAAAAATAGTACGCGATCAAAAATCGTTTTCAACAGTTTTAAATTCGTACAATCTAACGGAGAAGGACTTTTTTTTAGAGAGGAAGATAGGTTCACGTTAAAACACATTCCAATGCGTATAGGACGCTGTTGAAATCAAATTGCATCGTATACAGTAGACCAAAAATAAAAAAATATATTAAAAATTTGATCGGCATCAAAAGTACGTCCGTGTGGTGGTAATACAGCCAACAACGAAATAATGGAATTTTGAGGATTTTACTACATAATCGCCTAAATTATACGACGATGAAGACCGCGATATCCCTCTGGCCATAAACTTTCTTCGGTTCATCAACAAGTTTCGACAATCTATATGTTAGTAGACTACATAAACCCACGGCTATTATTATCGTTCACCTAGAAAATCGTGTATACGATAAGGACCACGGATTAGATTTTAACTTCTACTCCCTGACCATTAGTCGACCTCTACAGATTGAAGACTAAAAACAATTCGCTGAAATCCGGTCGATGGCATATATAGGTTTGCAATGCGTTATACACGTTAGAGCGTTTTCATGAATGCAGACAAAAAAAAAATAATAATAAAATATTTCTGTTAAATAATGACTTTTAAAAAATTATTTTTTTATTTTTATTCCTATAAAAATCTACATTATATATATTTAATATTAACAATAACATATAATTTTATTTTCTAATAGAAATAGTCGCTATATAATAACATAGGTATTGTGAAAAATAATCAATAAACAAATGATTACATTTTTATTTTCAAAATATAAAAATGTAAGGATTGTATTTGTACGCATTATATTTTCACAAAATTTTAACATTTTACCACTATAACTTATAAGATTTTATAGTCCTGAAAGAAAAAGATGAATTTTTTTTTTAAATAACTTATTATTCGGTATTATTATTATACGAGTATATTACAATTCTCCCTTACAACTAAGAAGTTTTTCAAAAACCTCAACCAGCCTTTAACGTAAAATCTCGGAATATATTAAACAACATTTATTTCAAATAATATTTTGGGAACTAATAGGGAATATATATTTGAAATATGTCAATAAATGTTTTTTAATTAATAATTGTATACCAATTAGATCTCTACAGAATCAAAAAAAAAAAAAAACAAATATTTAAAATGATAAATTCACAATTGTCACCGTCGTAACATTGTAAAAATATATTAATGTATGAAAAAAACATTTTTAAAATACCACGTCTCAATTGTTTTATTTGAATTATCTGTAAGTTTTTAATTGCTTTGCTAAATATTTGTCTATATTGTTCCCATTTGATTGGTGCAAAGGAAGCAGTGAAGAGATTGAGCTATCTGCAAATACAGGTGGATTGAATTATTTACGATTGAAAATATGTTCAAGAAGTTATCTTCCTCCACCCCAACATTCTCCAATCAACTCAAAATTCATGCTAATAATTGGCAAAACAATTGCAAACAATTGCAAATTGGTTATTAAAAATATCAATAATTTCACAAAATTTGTCAAAATTAAAATTATGATGTGAAAATTTTAAAAATCAATTTTCAATTAATTGCACATAATTTCCTAAATACTGGCATTGGTTCGGTCGAGCAGTCGGAAAAAGTAGGAAGAGGTCTAAATGAAGCCATCATCAATTACGAAAATTAACAATATGTGGCTTTGAATATATTTTTCAAATTCTAAAAAACCAATTTGCACTTAGTTTTCTAAATATTGACATTGATTTAGAGTCTTTCGGAGAATGTGGAGGCTAAACTTCACAAAAAAAAAAATAATAATAATAATAATATATATATACACTGGTGATAAAACGGTGGGGAGCACATTAGTACAAATTAGTGGCCATTTTCCAAATTTGACATGCTGTGACAACAAAATTATAACATTTTTAACTAGTTAAGTGAACCGCATTTTTTTTTCACAAAATATAATGGCCTCAAAGTAATAATATAATAGAAGAATAAAAGCGACCGGTCGGCTAACACCCGACGTATAAATATATATATAAATTCCTTTAATACATTTTTAACACATTCATTATTCGTATAACATATTCGACAGGCAATTTCAGTATTAAAACAATATATATTATTTAATTAATAATTTCATCAATTTTATAGGTAATAATTGTTTATATTTATTATATATACGAGTATATTTGTGAACATAATATTGAATAAACATGAAAATAAAAAAAATGTGTGTAAGAGCTAGTATTATTACATTAAATTTATATATTGATTACTATGGACTCGACAAATAGTCATAATTATTGAATAAGTCAAAGGAAGAAAAATACAACAGAATAAGAAATAAATAAATTACATATGAGTACATATTGAATTATATTGATAATAAATTTAATTGTAGAGTGTAATCAATATTATTTTGTATATAATGCATACAAAATAATACATAATTATATAATATTATTTTTTGATATGTCTTTGTATATTGAAATGTCAAAGTCTGTATGAAAAATTACAGTATGAAATTTCCTAAAACACGTTTCGCAAAATTTGAATTTGAACTTTAACTCCTTCAATAGATTGATTACAGAGATTTTTTCATCATTCCATGTTTATAAATTTATCTAATATAAAATAAATTTAATAATATAGTAATATTTCATTAAGATTAGAGACGCTTTATATCGAGTTTTGTCATATAATGTGACGTAATCATAAACCCAGTTCATCAATAGTCCATTGTATATCGACTCGTTGGAAAAATCAAAAAAACCTAATCTATTACAATAAAATTGAAACATTTGAATAACAAGACGACCAAAACGTTGAAAAAGTCAATATTGCCTAACCAAAAAATACACAATAAAAGTTTTTGAATTTAATTCCCGTCATTATTATTTAGTACGTGTTTGATTTATTATATTCTTTTATTACAAATCGATGTAACTAATTTTATATTATCATATATCAAACGAATATTAAACTAATCAAATTGCTTGTACAATTTCGATGGTAAAAGAGAAAACCATAATTTTAATATCTATTCGCATAATTCAATATAAAATACGATTACGATATGACAAAATAAAATGAAAACCATATTTTAATCGTATTCACATATACTTCATTGAATTTATACGAAATGCGTATATGTTTTTTTTATGGTCATCTCCGGAAGATTAAATAATAATTCTATGGACATTAAATAAGTTTACAGCGTATTCCACGGATAAATGTTTTTTTTTTTAATATTAACGAATCTGGAGGAAATTTCACATATTTCCGCTATTTATCGCTCAATGGGTCACTCTGCATATAACGTTATAATCATATCTGCGATGATTAAGCGCTTAAAAATTCCTGGCTGTCGTAATAACGAATAACATTTTCATACTAATCCCCGCAGCTATTGGTCATTGTATGTGGATGCTGTGAAAAAAAAAGTCAATAAAACGAAAATGGTCGTATTTATGTCACGCATATTATTGCAGTTATGCGTGTCAGTCGGAAAACTCAGGATACGCCTTTTACAATTTTCTAGACTATTAAACGCGTCTAGACGAAATAAAATAAATATTATAAGCGCGTTAGGATTGAATAACGCGTTTTTTGTACTGTCGCGCTTTTTTTATATATATATAAAATAAAGGCGTAAAAAGTTGATCGTCATTGTTGTTTGAGAAATATTATATTGTTGAGCCGATTTTGAAAAAAAGTATATTCAATAGATATCTATTTATATTTTTATTATTTTCCAATTTTCCCTTAATATTTTACTCACCTTTATATAGTAATAAAGATTGATATTTTTAGCTACTTAGGTTTATTGTAAGAAATCACGTTAAAATGATATATTGGGACTATAATCGTAAATTATGTATTTTATACATATTAATGACAATCAATAATAAAACACGGCCAAGCTCTGCTCACAGTCATTCTATCTAATCAAATAATTTATCAGATTGTTTTAAATTTTTTTTTTAAACTTAAGCGACATTCACAACATCCTGCTGATCGTTACTTTTTTCATATATATCTTTAAATATGTTAAAAATTATTTATTACTTGTATATTTTATTTTAAGCGTTCATAAGTTCATTATCAAAATAATATTATGTATATTTTAAAACAAAATTTACATGATTTTTTAAATTAACAAAAATAATTCACGAAGGGACGTCGACGTTATGTAAAATCAAATATTTTATTGAAATACTACGACGAATTTAAATTGAATGTGTCTTAAATTATTCAGATTCATCTTGACATATATCATAGATAATATCTCGGGCCTATCAATAAAATTACCTAGCAATTTATATGCGAAAATTAAATCAAATTTTTTCCTTCGTATATTTCTCTAGCTTTTTAGCTTAAAATGAGTGATGACACATACGTTCATCAATATATAAATATTACTATTAAAAGAAACAAATCTGAAAATCTATGTTGCATAGCCTATAATTCTCCAAATAAAACCCTGTTACTGACGGCAAGGCTATAGATTTAAATTATATGGTATGATCTGATCAATCCGGAACTATATAACGATTTCAACGCGAGACAATATTAGTAAAATACATCGAATACTCGAATGTTTCGTAAAAAAAAAAAAACAAAAAAAAAAGTAAATAAAAACCGTCAGTACGCTCACAGACAGTATTCGATGTTCGCGGATTTATTCGATGACGGATCATTTTGAGTAGTGTTCAACGGAGTAGATTTATTTGAACAATGTTCGCTGTTTATTGATTTACCGAACACTGCGTAGACTTCGCGGTATTATTATCAAAGAAACGGTTTGTTCTGGTCTATGCCGATAAGGAGCGGTAAGGTTAATAATAATAATAATAATAATAATAATAATAATAAATTTTAGTCGGTATTGTAGTGCGGTGTAATGTTGTTCCTTGATGTGAGTGTCCTATCTGTTTTTAACCGATGGAATAGACGGTTTCCAGAGATTTCGGGAGCTGGTCTTGTCCGATAACGAACTGAAACTAATTATTAAGGTCTCCGTTAGCTGATTTTCTTCGCAGAATTACCGTGGCAACTCGAACTAGTACCTAGACGCGTGGAAGCACGAAATACAATTAAATCGTTCTCTCTCTCACTCTTTCTCGTGGTAATACAATTTATGTTTTAGACCTCAACTGTATACGTTTGTTACATCACGGTCAATTTCCACGAGCGATTGGTTCAAATAAAAAAAGGAAAAAAAATCAATATTATATAATTCGATACAAAATACGTATGCGTAATTAAAATAAAATGGTTTAAAAACAAGATTCGAAAACAATTCGCCAATGAATACGTGGATGTTATTTTATATTATATATCGGAAAACATCAAAGTAATATTAGACGGATTTTTGAAAAATGAACACGATAACACAATCGACTATGGAGGAAATAATTTTAAAATTTCAATAATTTTATTCTATTTTTATTTCAGAATTGATAATAATCGGCTATTACACTGACCATATTTTCATTATGGAAATTAACTTTGATATACTTTGAGTTTTTTTTTATAATACATTTTATAGTTTATATTTTATTTTATATATCAAATTTGCAATCTCTCCTTAATTATTAAAAAAAATTGTATTTACATTTGATCAAAATAAAATAATAACCTCTAAATTGCTTAATTAATTTTTATTTAATTATTGATAAATTAAATGAAGATTAGAAGGGCGAAACACTATAATAATTAAAATAGCCTGAAAATATGTAATGATATTTGGTAATGATATATATAATATATATGAATATTATTTAAATTGTCATGCATTATAAGAAAAACAAGACTATTCATAGTTGTTCGGGTAAGGAATTATTTTTAATAATTGGAGTACAAAAGTATATATTTATATTTTCTTAAAAAAATAACAGCTCCTTCTTTTCCTGTTTTTTTTTTCTTAATTATATGGAGAGAAAATATTAATTTAATAATATTATAAATAAACATATTGAAATCGAATGTAACCTATAAAATACTATTTAAATGTGTAGTATTATTATAAAACTTGTGAATTCTTTTTATAAGTTTGAGTATTATATTTTATGATACAAATATGAGTAGAAAATAAAAATTTCGCAAAGTTTTTATAATCGCTTTTATTTGTTTTCGTTAAAAAGTAACTTATAGTGTCATATCGGTTTTATATTGTAATCTTTCGATTTTATCCTATTTTGGAAATTGTAAAAACGCGGACTTACACGCGTAAATGATTTTCAAAAAAAAAACAAAGAATTATCGAGTTATCAAGATAACCGTGTTATAAACACGACGCGTGCTTTTTTCTGGATGTGTGTGTGCAACTCGAGTTGAAATTATTTAAAATGCCATTTACGTTTTATATGTTTATCGTGTTGTGTATTGTATTATTCACTGTGCTCGCACGCCATATGCACGAATAGGGTGTTTAAATTCGATTGACAGCAATTCATCCGATAAAAGACCTACTAGCGGGAACGGGTGAAAAGATTAATGCATTTTCAGGGCCGTAATTCACTGGTGTATAATATAATATAATATCGACTTATTGAGTACTTCTGTTGAAACTTTGAAAATTGGGGGAGTTGGGTCCGCTAAGAGATGACAAATACTATTGAAACTGACAGATAAACTTGTATCGGACAAAAAATACGGTTAACAAAATAAGTGTCGGATCATATATTTATCTCCGCGTGGCGTCGAAAAGTAAAAAGCTTTTTTTTCTTCTATTAAAAACGTAAAACGTTTTCATAGTGAGTATTTCACAACATCCGACATTCATCATTATAAAGCAATATCTGCAATATTATAAAAGCACATTTTTTGCATTTTCCATAATTAAAATGTTTAATGTTTAAATCCCAAATGTATTTAACAGAATTGAAAATTTTTTATTATTGGAAAAATTAATATTTCATCGAAAAATCAATATTTAATATTATATACACATACCAAACAAATTAGCTACAAATAGAAAAACATTAACAATTATTATTCAGTGTACTCCACTACCAGCCGATATAATGTGTAAAATTTAAAATTTCATCATTTCTATTTCTGAAGACGTGAACAGAAATAATATTAATCAGAATAGTTTTCGAGCAATTAAAAATTAATCGATACAAGATTTTTTTAAATTGCTCCGAAAGTCAATAAATTGTGTTTGTGGTTGAAATTATTTTTTATATTTATTGTGCAATTAGCTACCTAGATATTATAGGTATTCATTTTCGTAAGTGCAAAGTTATATAAAATAATAAACGAAACAAAAGGTTTTTTTTAAGTTCAATAAAGTGCAAGTATATTTTAGTGTTGTAATGAAATGAAATGTGCTGTTAATGTAATAATACTTAAAATTCATATACTTTGAAAATGTCCATTAGCCCATTAAATTCATGCAGTGCGTTACTCATATTTTTATAGTCTTTAATAATTACATTATAATTTCTTAAAAGTGGTTTGTGCGGTTTTTATTTTAACTCAAATATCCTTTCCATTACGTGTGAATATTAATTTTACTTACCGAATCTTATTAGTTAAATATCGTGTTATCTTTTCATATTAAATGTATGTGAGTATAAAGAAAATATGTTATTTCCTTATATTCATATTAAAAAATCGGTAAAAATACAATATCTGCAATGTTTATTATATATTTTTAAATATATCAGCAATACGAATCTCATGTCATAGTCCATATAACAGTATTTAATAAAATAAATGCGGTAACAATAAATATACTCGTATGATGAATATTCTTATTTTACTTCATTGATTCTGGATAAAACATAATATATTGTTATTAAAACGGGTACTCACATTATTTTTAATACAAAGAGCAAGTTTACTTTTAAGTCCTTTATTATTTTTATGAAATGATTTCTCACAACAAAAGGATTACAAATGCACATTGTAACCGGGTTAAAATATGAGCACCGTGGAAATACGAACAGAAAAGAAACCACAGGGCCAATGTGATGTGCGTTTATTTATACCTTAACTACTGTTTTATACATTTTCATCACAATGTTTTTTTTTCCTTTCAATATTATTTTTCTCGAAAACCTGCAGGCAAAACAACGAGAATACAAGTTTAGGATTTAGCAGCCTGTCAAAGGATAATTTATTGTATTTTTTTTTACTGTTTTTTTTTCTTCATTACATTTTCTCTCTTTACTTGCCATTTGAAAATAACTTTTTTTATTCAGTAAGTTATAAATTGCTCTCCTAAATCTTTAGTGTTTTTTTCCATACTTAATCGATTTTTATTTGTTTTTCTAAATTTACGATAATTTTAAGCACAATTTGTGGTTTTTCTGTGTTTTATTTAAAATACAGGTCGTAATATTTGTTAAAATATAAAATAATATCATTAAAAAACATAATTAAAATTAAAATTTATTCCACAGATCTATAGCGAAATTTCCTAACCAGAGCTTCAATCAGTCGATCCGTGCGCAAGTTAACAATATTTAGTCATTCGTGAAAAATTTATGATACCTTGCTCGATGCGCACGCAATAAATTAAGATGAAACGTAATTATCACTGTAGTGTATAATAATTTTTCAAAAAATATAAATTTATTCTATAAATATATATTTTTTCATTCCGGAATATACAATGAATGAAATGAGATTACACATAAAACAATATTAAATTTACACAGTACTCTGTACAGATTGGCCATCATTTAACTTGGAACACTAATATATTATGAGTCAAATTTGATGTTTATTATTATTATTATTGCTATTATTTAATTATTTATATTATATAATCATTTGATTTTAGTAACTATTATTTAACCATATGTATATTTGTGCATATTTCCTACATCTGAATGATCTAATCGCGTAACAGATTTACTTAATTCAATCATAACAACGAAATGAATTATTTTAGTGTTTGTAATGTTATAAATTCTACGCCTTATACAGTAATGATAAACGTATATAAAATCGTTTCAGAGATCGGCGCACGAAAACGTCGGGGAACAAAGTTAATATCGGCAAAAGACCACAACAGCCGAGTTTGGATAAAAACTGTTATATAACGTACAATTTCTTATTCGTGTGTAAATTTAACAGTCATACTCAAAATTTAGTATTAAAAAAAAAACTTTCTTTTTTCGTTTCCTCCTTCCCCCCCCCACAATAAATGTCACAATTATACACAATGGAAATGCAATAGTTTAATGGAATTATTGAAATTTCACTACTTATAATTAAAGAAACGTGTTTTGTATACACTCATAATATAATTTTTATCATAAACTGCATTTAATTTGAAGAGATATTTTATACAATATTGCGTTCGTGAACAGTGTTGCGTGGTGTTGTCTAAAATTGCACGTTAAAAATTTACGTTTTTCGAATCCGTCATTTGTATAAAACGGATTTTTCGTGTGGTTTGCTATAAATCGAGGGGGAGTATTTATTATTATTATTATTTTTCCTCTTGTCGAAATAACGTATTTTGTGTCTGCTCTAATACACTCGTATATCACATTTATTTTAATAACATCCCCCCTCCCCCCTCCACCGGGACCGATCGATTGATTTTTGGCAACGTCGCGCCGCGTGCTATGTAGCACTGTTGCACGGTTACACACCCGGTAATATGAAATTCGCACAAAGTGTCAACGTAGTCGGAACGTGACGATCCACACGCGCACTCGACGAGAAAACGCGATTGTGCCCACGCGTGGGCGGGCGCACGAGCGCATTCCGTTCGTAGTGTGGCTTTTGTGAATCGGCGGACATTGGGAAAACGGCGACCGGAATTCAACGGCGTCAGAACCGACTCGCTCGCAGGGACTAATTACACTTTCTTTCTTTGTCCCTCCGTCTGTTTCTCCGCGCCGACTCCGCCGTCCCTAACCATTACACACACGCGCACTTTATATCTCCTGCCGTCGCGCGCGACTTACCGCCGTACGTGTTGCATTTAAAATGTCTCGGATGAGAGAAGAAGAGCTGTACAAACACACACACACACACACACCGAGTAAATTACATAGGCCTATTAATTTTCATTACGACGGATTTCCGTGGGTCCGCCGCCGCCGCGAGACGGTGAAGTATTAGGCGCTCGATTAGCTGTTCGTTTTGTTCGCAATTAGAAATGTGCGAGTGTTCACGTACACCGCTACACACATCCGTTCACAACCGCCGTGATCGCGTCCGCTCACCGCGAGACACCGCACTCGTAATCACCGCAACACCGTCGGCGCGCGGCCGCAAAACACGTGGTATATAAAACGATCGCCGCTGTTGTGACCCCGCGGCCAATACGTATTACGCTAATAATACGCGTAACGCATACGCCCCGGGGAGTCGTGTAGTGCAGTGTTTCTCAAACTGTGGGTCGCGACCCCCTGGGGGGTCGCGAGTCAATTTTTGGGGGGTCGCGAGAAGTTTTTTTTTTAGATTATTTAATTTAATTTAAAATAAATAAAATAAAAAATAAATAATTTTAAGTTTTTATTTATTATAATGATACGTATTTTTTGGTACGTCGTTATTGCAAAAATATTTCGATAAGATATGACGATAAAGTCCGGTACTCGGTAATTAGTTGTCTGTAAAATTTTCGATGTTGGTGCTGTTATCAACAATAGCAGGAAACAAGCACATTCATCACATACGCCTAATTATTTTATTTATTATATTATTATTTTTATTATTATTATAAAATAGTAAATAAGTAATAAAAAAATTTATTTTTTGAAGTTACTTTTTTGATTCTCTAAATGTAAAACTATGGGGGTCGCGATAGATTTTTGGAAGAAAATTTGGGTCGCGGTCCTAAAAATATTGAGAACCACTGGTGTAGTGTATAAAATATGTCGAATTCATTTTATCGATACCCACAATCCGCGGCAAGGGACTGCACGCACGTGTCCCCCGTTTTGTCAGACATAAACGTTGCGACATAATATCGTAATATGGTGCATTATAATTCTGCACTTCGGCGCCTGTGCCCGTCAATGGTGTCCCTAGAGAGACAAGAGGGAGGAGGGGGCTGCAAACCTGTTCGTCGAATCCGACGATTTCGATTATTTTTATTTTATTGTTGACAACAATGGTAATTTTATGGATTAAAAATTTTTGTGGAAGGGGACGACGAACACTCCTTCGCCCCTCCCCCCCTTTGGATACACCACGCCTGCAGGTGCCCATTAACGTGCGTGTATACCGATTCCGCTCTTCAGTTTTGACGCAATCATATAGGGGTAATTGAAAAGAAAAATAATAATCCATCATCGATTATTTTTTATTTTGCCAAAAGTTATTTTAACTAATGATAAGTAAACTGCGTATTATTTGTTATTGTTGTGTGTTATTAAAAATAAGAGAGCGGTAAACGTTTTTAACCGTTTCTTTCATGAGAACCGCAGTTATAAAATATTTATTTCATTTGCATTCGCCGCCATAGTTCCCGTTCCTTTCGTTTTTACAGTCTGGTTCCAACTCCATTCCAGTATTTTTTTTTTTAGATATTTTTTCCGTTCTTCCGTCTTCCTCGCGCTTTTCCTCGAGCCTTAACATGAGAAAAAAAAATCGCGTTCCCAAGAACCCAGCCCGTCCGTTGTCTCTCGACTTTTCCCCACTCCGCACCGTGGACTTATCAAGCCCGGTACAATCCTAATCTGATTTTCCGGCCTTTTTAGATCTTTTCCCGTCCCCGTCGACATCGGAATCGTCTTCAACGGGTCATTTAACGTCTGTGATCAGACTTTTTGGTAAATTTCTGGTACAAAACTCCTTAGAAACGGATCGTTTCCAATTCCTTTGAGATAGTATACCATTTTTTTTTATTCAGGCCGGAATCGGTGTAAAAACAAAATTTCGTAGGGACGGAACTTATATTATACAGCATTGCGCAGACATCGTGAATTTTTTACTCGGTTTGGAGGGAGAGGAACTATACGAATTCGTTTCCGAACCGATCCGTTTTAGGGGGGGGGGAACACGCAGCACATACACACACACCCTTATGAATTTTTGTATTAGGAAAAGAAACCGACATAAATATTTTATATCATTTATACGTTGAATTTCAATTACAATATTATGATAAATTAACAATTACGACGATTAATAAACATTATAAATATAATAATGTAGAATAATAATGAACATTATATTTTATTACTGTAAATTTCTATTTTCTTTTTCTTGCTTTGGCATACTTGTTCGATGTGTTTTCAGCTATAGATTGAATTTATCCATTTTTACTGTTAAAAGTGTATAATACAAAAATGCAGTCAAACTGTTTATTAAATAGATATTTAATTATACAACAACATTCAATATTTATTACTGTTCATCATATCAATGGACCAATCAAATATTTTAATACAACCTGATTAGATAACTAATAACACTTACACGGGTTTTAATATACATATATCGAAATCTCTTAAAGTATTGCAATTTCTATACACTCCTTATTGTAATTTTGAATATAATTATATGTATATTCGGTTTTTAATTAAAATTTTATTTTTAATTGCAAATCTCTTATATGATTTCTATTGATATTTAATGAAGAAAAATTTATTCATTATGGTATAATCGTATTTAAAAAAAAAAAAAAATACCAACCTTCAGTGTTCAATGCAACGCTGATTAATATTGAAATATATATATATTTATTTATTTTGCTTTATATTTTAATCAATACTTTAATATAATAAAGCGTTTCTGTAGTCATTAATTAAAGAGTTAATCATGTTTTAATACATATTATTTCCCCTTAAATAAAAATACACATTGTACATTCCAATACACAATAATTAAAATTTAATTGTTTTTAAACGCGAATAATTTGTTAAATTTCAGTGGAAATTATAAATTATTAAAATTAATTCATAGGGAAATATTCAAAATGTATACATTTTCACCATAAATTCATTAAATGCCTTCTTTTTTTTGTTAATTTCTCCCTTTAATATAATAATATAATTTTTTTATTTTACAATTATATTAATTATTGATAGTTGAAAAATAATATTTACTTTATTATTCACTAATAACTTTAATAATAATAAACCTATCAACGTTAATAGTACTACATAATTTTCAAACATTGTCATTGTTTTCTTATATACAATTGTTATTCCAGGAACTAAGTAAAATCGAGTTTTCAACATAATTATTGATTACTCGTGTACTTTGAATCTGTTGCAAAATCAATGTATTTAAATAGAAAAGCAGAAAGTAAATTTATAATTATATTTAATAAAAAGCATTGAAAATTTGAAAATAATTGTATATTTATGTTTGAATTTCAAATATTAATATTTTTAATAATCCATTCATAATAAAATTATAATGTAGTACACGGCCGTTAAACCCCTTACCCTTAGTATTTTAGTATAAAATAGTGATTATAATAATTAATGTATGTGAAATGAACTATTTGCTAGTAGGAGATTTTTGCTTTTTGCCTCCATAACTACAATCAGTAATATGGATTTTACTGGTGTAAAATGTTTATTAAAATTTATGCCGAGATTTATTTTTAATATTATATTAAAACCATTTACAGTGGTAAAAATCTACAGAGCAGTCTTAAAATGTTTAAAAAGAAATTTTCGTTGTTGTGTATTATTAATTATATTTGACATAAATTATAGTAATAAGTATTAAATAACTTTTTTAGCGTTTTACGAGTAATATGACCACGGATTTAATTTCACTGTGGTATATATAAATAAGAATAACGTATTTTGCATTCCGAGCTATATTGTAAAATTGATTGACCAAATTTCATTAATTTCTCTGATAAATATGTTTTTAAAAAAAAAAATTTACCGCTAAGAAAATTAGTCTGATGAAATTTATTTTTGTCCTTTTGAGGGGCAGATTTTAGGCCCGCTTTTACGTTCACGATGGGACTTCTTTATGTGATACTATCTCTTTTCCATTTTATACTTTTAAAATTATAAATCTCTCTTCACTTGACACTCCTAATCCTTCCCCTCGTTCACGTGTTATTTGGTTTCCATTTCGTGACTTTATGTATAAGTTAGCTATCTGCTCTCTACACGTGCCCGGCTAAACGTATTCTCTGTTTCTTTAATAGGCCCACTATATAAGATTCATTGAGAGTACTCAACTGTTCATGAGCGTCAGCTATATTTCAATTTTTATTTATATTATAGAAAACTTCGTAGGAAATGTAAAATCCTCTGTAATTTTAGCAGTCCATTATGTTTTCTCTATTTTAAATTAGACACAGAAATGACGCTTGCCAAGATTTTGTTATTATCGTAAATTTACAGTACTCGCATCACTACAGCTACAGCTCCGACACATTGAGTTATATTACGCAGATAATTACCTACGTATTCGTGGTATACACACAGACACACAGATATATATTAATGCATTATACAACTACTTACAAATGAACCAGGACACAAACATCTATTTGATCCTTATGGTTTGTATAGTATATGTCATATTTAACGTTCCAATACATTATAATACCATATACTTGTAGATTTGTGTAATAATGTTTATCGGTGCGAAAATATACACATGTCTACAATTTAAAAAAATACATTAACTTTTGAATTTTTTTAAATACACTATATAAATTATTAAATTCGTCTAAATTAACACTATATTTCAACATTGATCTTAGAAAGTATTTTTTTTTAGTATTGAGTTGAATGAAAAATATTTCGGAGAAGATATTAAAGTTCTATAAAACAAAATGATTTTTTATGCAAAATCTAGAAAAATACAATACAAATTTATTTTATTGAATTTCGTTATTATTTAATGCGATAATCGAGTTAGTTCGGTTAGTATCAATTTACATTTATACATTGAATTATTAGTAAAAGAAGTTCCTAAAAAAGCAATAAAATACGTATGCATTACAATTCTAATACGAAAAAAAAAGGTAACAAGCCACGGGGTCTTGTGTGTGTGTGTCACTAGAGTGTATTACTTAGATACTTGTAGTGTACTACTTGGAAGTTTGCTATTACTCTAAATTTGAAACAATGATAAATCATTTTAGATTTAAAAAAATTTCAAGACCCTAGAGACTATGAATCGACGTAATTTTCAACAAAAAAAGAAAAATACACTTTGTAGAAAACATTGAAATGTTTATAAAAAAATATTGTGAATAACGATTTTCTATTTTTTTTTAATATAGCTAAAATAAAGTATTTTTAACGTTGCAATAAAATTTCAAACTTTTAAATTAATTTTTTTATGAATGAAATAACTCAAAATTTATATGTACCCCAAAATCAAATGATATTTGAAAATTTGTTTCCCTAATATATATATAATAAAGTTACATTTCTGGAAAATATTTTCAAATTTCTATAACTATTAGTTTCAAACTTACGAACAAATAACAGCAGGGGAGAAGGTTGTAATATGGACAGGTTTTTTTTGTTTTGGACAAAATCTCCATTTTGAATATAGATATTGTATCATTAATCATCAGTTTAAATATGTTTGATGTAATGAAATGAGATGGGAAAATGGAGGAACAGTTCCATGAACTCTGCATCGTCATTCGCTCTAATTTCCTGTCCAATTGGTTCTTATATGTATTATGGAACAGTCTTTATCATATAACCACCCGTCACCAATTTCTAATCTATTCCAATAATCATAATTCACAAAACACGATTTTAAATAAATATTCCTAACATTTTATAGTTTAATAATATTACTATCTGATACACTAACAATATTATATTTTATTTACTAATATAAATACAAAAAAAAAAAAATGCGAATCTTATTTTATGAAAAGTTTCAAAGGTTTGAACACGCGATGATTTTATTTATGACCGCATGCAGCATCATCATACTGACACATGCCGTCTCTGGGTATCAAAACGTAAGTTATATCATTATAGTTACGACCAGGTAACGATGAGTAGCTGCATATCATTGACAAATACTGTGCTGTTTCATATTGCGATCCCCGTTTTATAATACCACCTTCTCCCAGAACCGATTTCCGCGAAATGTCTTTTCACCGTAACGTGTCGGTAGTTTTTTCAGTTTTTTTTTCTTTAAACGCTTGTGAGAAAATCTAAAAAAAAATTAATGTCTTTAATATATCAACCAGTAGATGTAATTTGGTACCGGAAACCTGGTATATGACTGTAAAGATTGGAGGACCCTTTCTGATACAATTTTCGGATAGAGATATAAAAAACACAGATCGTTGTAAAACCAATGCATTCCACCGCGGTACGCTGATAATCTAAAAAAATCCACAAAATACACGTCTCGGACGAAAACAAAAATAACGTTCCACAGTACCGGTCAAATAAATGTTTCCGAATTCGTATACATCGCAGTCAGGTACTAAAATCGGTATAAAATCGTTTACCGGGGCTGCAAACCGTGTGCGCCGAACGTTTTATCCACACTCTATCATAACCAAAAACGATCGTAATTCGTATACGGAGACACCGTGCTAGACACGTATCGATTTCGGATTTCGGTGTAATATTTTAACGAATTTAAAGGATATTTAATATTATTCCGTTCATTACCCGGTAGAGTGTCGTAGAAAGGACGTACACGCGTATTATACGTATACAAATATAATGTTTGTATATATTGTATATAGGCTTTGTTGAAATGCAAACACGAACAGCAGCAGCAGCAGCAGCAGTTCCCGTTGGCAACCGATAACAATAATTATTATTAAAACCGTTTTGGTCGCTGTGGTGCGTAACCCACCACCCACTCACTCGCACGCACGCAAGCCAGTGTATAATCCTCAGCCGCGCCATCGTTCTCCCGTTTTCCGCCGTCCCGTTTTCGATTCCGGCCTCGTGATCGGGATTACGCACGGAAGTGACGGAGGGACACGGGGATGTTTGAGGTTGGCAGGGATCGAGGACGTCGTCGGGGGTTTTTTTTTGTTTTTTTTTCCCCCTATACCTTATCCGTTTGATACATATTTCGGCGGGGCTGTCGGCAACCCAGGAGTAATCCCATCACGAAGTCCCGCGTGTACCGCGGCGCGTCATCGTGGTGTTTGGGTTTCGCGGGACACGTACCGGAGGTTTAGGCCCGGGGAATCGGCTCGGCGAGATATCGAGAAAATCCGAGTTAAAACGGTTATTTTACCGTTTGCAGAAAACGCCGCGGCGATAGTTTTAATACGCTTTCCAACAACGCGTTACTAACTGCGTTTCAAAAAAAAAAATACAATTTTTTTCCTCCGAAACGTACCGGTTTTCTCGATTGAAAAACTAAATCGTCGTCGATAACTTTTTATTTGGAGTATTACGACCCCCTGAAAAACGATTAATTCTATACATTCTTTTTTCTTATGATTCTCGAAGCGGTCCGTTGTAATAATTACCAATGAAAAAAAGAAAAATATAGATTAATAAGAAGTCAAATGGCGGCGGTGGGGAGGAGTGTGAATGAGTGCGATGGAAAATTGGAATTCGTGGTCATTACCTTACTTGCTGAATGGGAGGAAAATTCTGCGGTCATTTGAATGAGAACTGTTAAACAGCAGAGAAAATAAAATAAACTCGTGCAATATGTTTAAATGTCATTTATCCGTTACCGTGTCCGCTCGGTCACGTGTTCTCTACGAAAAAGTGACGACCTGAGCGTACGCAATGAAACGACGTGATAAACGAAGACTATGACAATACGGGTAGCGAGTTGGGACGATGCCTTTAATTGAACGTGAAATAAAATCGCTCATCACTAGTTCATTTACGTAAATGACCAAATTCGTCTTCACGGAACATCGATTTCTTGTGCTGTGGCTGACGACAGTTGACGTCATCGAGTAACATTTTTTTAGTATTTTATACAGTCTTAAATGAAATCAGACACTGGTAGTGGTGAGCTGATTGTGGGACTCTCATCGATCCCGATGTTAACACAACGTTGTACCGTTTTATTTTTGTATTAATTCTCGTTCGTGTATAAATATAACGGCCGTTATTAAGCGGAACGATTGATAATTTTTTTTGTTTTTTCCCTAAACGCGTATATTTTTTTCGTAAAATTGTCGTATTTTATTGTATTTGTTCTATGATTGTGTGTGATTATATGTATTTTTTTTTAAAAAATCCCCTTGCCCTATACTGTAGTTATATAGTTAATGAACTCATTCTGTCTTTCAAAAATGGTAGTGAAATACACGACGTGTATTATATTATGATAAATGTCTTTTAACTGTTTCATGCGGTTATTAGCATCGACGATCGTCAATTTTCTTACGAATCGGTGATTTATTGATATAAATATATTCGGAGAATCCATAAGGAATTATCGGTTACGTATGTTGCAAGAATTCTAACTGTTTTACCTTTATTCTTTCCGTGGGAATATATTCGATGTTCCGAGAGAATGAATCATTGGTATATTTATTTGGTACAATTTATACGGTAATAATTACGAAAATGATATGTGTACCGTTACACAGTTTTTGTACGAACCTTTATAATATCGGTTTTCGTACGTAACACAACACGAAGCACGTCGAATTTCACTTCACCGCCTGGCGCTTTCGAACCGCGCTACGTAATTATTTAGGAGTAATGCACAGCTGATCTCCTAGCCGCCGTGCAGTGCGCTTTTAGTTTCTGTGCGGCGAACATTGTCGGAGAAATATTGATTTTACAATGATGCTTTTATTTATTTATTTATTTTTTTTTTGTTTAGCACGTTTTCTTATTTATACTTTTTATTTAGTTAGAGTTCACAAAGAGGTTCGTCTTTCACAAACCCATTTTGCATGGGAAATCGGACACATTATGTAATATAATGGATACAACAAATTCTATGTGACACGGTCTTTGGGGGGGGTTTTTTTTAAGTGGATTTTAAAAAGATAAAAAAAATTGCAGAAAAATAGAAATTTATAGTGAAGTATACGTAAAATATTATAAAAACCTCGATAATTATATATTGTAATTGAAAATAAGCGTAGCCAGCCGTGAGTGTTGTAAATATCACTTAAGTTAATTACTCAGAAACAGACTTAGAGTTCCGTAATCACTATGAATTTGAAAGTAATCATATATCATTTCATTCAATAAAATGCGATTCCGAATAGAGTGTAATACACATTTTCAAAAAATCGAATGGAGTAATAAAAATAATTATGAGTAAAAAGGGTTACAATTTTTTTAAGTAGAGTTGAAGTAATGTAGGACAAGAGTGGTTTACGATTTTCAGCCTTTAAAACTAGAAATTACAGTTTATACGACTTAATTGGTCGAACGTTTAATAAATAATATAAATAGACCCAAAATTAGAAGAAATTATGTGAAAATTGTTTTACGAAAACACATAGAAAATTTCAATTATTTATAAATATTATTTTGTTATTAATTATTATACGCCGCGTTTAAAAATGATTGAAAAACCTGTTTTATTTGTTATTTATGGGTTATTTTGTAATATACATAAAAAAAAAATACCGAGAAAAATGTTTCGAATAATGTTCCGAGTAGATATAATTTACTACCAGAACGCATGACCAGTCTCTAACATAGGCTAGAGACACTCGCATTCATATGCATTAACCAGCATATATAGCACCCTCATGCTATCATTTAAATCATCGTATCTTTTTGAAAAAACACTGGACTATACAACGGCCTTTTTGTATAATATTTAGTAATCAATAAGTGAATAGTGGACGATACATTAACCTATCGCATTACTCCTTATAACCGCCACTGGTTGGACTTATGCGTAAACTGTCGAGATTGTTGAATAGCGTTTAAACGATCGATACGAAATATAGTCATGTAAAAAGAAAAACACAACGATAAAAAAATGACCCGTAAATAATATATTTTTCATTAACATTTGCATCGTTATTTCAATAATACCCGTATATATATATATATTTGTATTTCACACTGTCAGTGATGCGTATTGTCATATTGTATTATAATTTGAGGCATGAATTATTGTAAACACATGTTCTCTTCTTAATATTATAATTTATTACGTTATTAAAAATTCAAATAAATTATTTGATCCAAACGTTTCTTAAAATGCGTTCAAAAAAAAAAAAATTCAAAAAAACGAAAAACGACGTTAGTTACACGTAGCTCGAGTAAAGCTACCGAGTACTTTTCTCTACTGGAAAAGTAAGAATTTAATTGGAGTTTTAAACATTGTTTTTGGGCATGTATTCTGATTATATATTATATTGATACAGATACCTGTAAAACCATAACATTGAAAAGTTCAACTTTTAAAATTATTGTTAAATTATTTTCACAAATTCATTATTGTACTAATGTGTACTCAATATGTTAAAAGAAAACCGAAGAATTGTATTTAAATAGCGCTAAATGGAGTACATGTTTTATGTATCCAACATGACAAATGAATATCTGATCCCCCATTTCCATCTGGGTATGCTCTTTCCATTTCTTTTCCCAAAACTTATCCCGTACACACGTCTTTTGGGTAATGTCGATGGTAATTTAATCCAATCACTAAGATTGCTCTACTGCGATATGTATAATAATATGGGCTTTTATCTTCTCCTTGTCAACACGTATAATCCGCCTTGGCTCTTCTACCCTAGATATCAGTTGTATACAAAAGCGTTATACGCAACTTGATTTAATGGTGTGTATTTCATATGATTGCCGACGGCCGTTCCTGTTTCTATCCCAAATGTCTATTTTCCTTATGTTAACCGTTGGACTTAGATGTTATTCATTAATAATAATAATACAAAAATTGCATTTTCAGTATACCGACTATTGCATATTATGTTTTATACAAACCAATAAGGCGATAAATAATAATTAGTCCATAGCAAAAAAAAAAAAAAAAATCACATTTAAATAAGTTCGAATGTGTAATTATTTTATTCTCTTTGGTATTCATTGCAATCCAAGTGTTTTCGCCACGTTCGCTATGCTAAATCTTTATACACTCCTTTCAATTCCTAACTATACTTCTCTATTTCGCTACACTTCCAATTAATATTTAAGTCTTCCTCCACTATATACGAGCTATCTGTTCCTTTGCGATCTCATTCTAATCGGCTTTCAATTTATATTCGGTAATATAATTCCTGTATCATCGTTTGACATATTTCAATGCAATAATTTTAATTAACTTTCTACAAAGCTCGTGAGTTTAATTCCTTCTTAATCTACCAATTGTTATGCTTTATTAAACATACTATTCTATATGCTTCAAATACTTCTTTTGAAAAATTAGTTGTAAATATATTTATCATCTATTTATTATTTATACAATATTTTCAATATCCTTCCTTTATTTAGATCATCATACACCAAAACAAACAACAATATTTTTATTAATTACATAATGTATTTTATAAACTAAAAATATTTTGTACAAAATCAAAAAAATATAATCAATTAAAATGAAAATTAAAACATTGGATTCCTTTCAGAATTCGGAATTAAATAGTTGCGTAAAAAATTAATATTATTATTATTAATATTTTTGAGTTCGTTGTTCACTTTGAAATTGAAATTTTCATATTATTGAAATTAATTTTTTCATTCATAGTATGAAACTTCAAATATAATTCGTCCATAGAATTTCGGAATATTTCCTGTACAGTCTGCCGACGTCTTGGGTATTAATTATAGAAAAATTGTTAAAATAATATAACTAAAGTCCGATAAATTCAATACGGCTACAAATATTATTTTTGAATGGCAATTAAAATCGACTATTCAAATGTTAAAAATTTATCAAAATATACGGTCAATTATTCGAATTGTTACCGATTTAATTTTATGTTGTTCATTTTGTATAGAAATAAATGAATTTTAATGACATTATTTAAGATATCAAATAGTAGTTTAATCACTCGACTAGTTCTATTGAGTAGATTTCGATTTTTCGTCGTGCAGATTCTCAACGATCTTTTGTTTTTAACTGTTTAAAAACTTTGAACGTGTTTTATACATTTCCAATGAATCATACGATTAAATGGTAAATACTGTAAGTCCGTTGCCCTGCATTAACCATTCGATAAACAGTAATTTAATATAATGTTTTACGTATATTTTTTTTAATTATACTTAAATTAAATATTTAAATTTTAAAAATAATAATTGCTTGGAGATGATTTTCATTTATTTACCCGAGTAAAAGTAATATATATATATATATTTTTTTTTTTAAATCAAACGAGTGCCTACGTCTGCGTCTACATACATGTTACAGTCGAGACTATTTATAAGTATACACGTTTAAAACTCTTTTTATTCTTCACTCCTACTCCAATAAACAATATGCGGCTGTATTCCGTACAGAACGTAACTCAAATAAAGCGTTTTGCGTGGGTCGCAAACACGTACGGCGACGACTGTACCGCAATCGACATAATTCGTCAGTCGAGGATATATTATAGAAACGGCGGCACACGTGGTGGACAGGAGAAAAAATTGTCTTAAGGCCTTTTACGTGACCGTTATTTTAATCGGTATTAAAAATGGCACGGTTTAGCAAAAGACCATCAGAAGAACGCGTTTCGTACGTGGCGTTGGGTCCGCGACTATTTTATAGAAAACCGTAAAATATTCCACGTCGATTTACCACTTTATTTCACCTCCTGTCCAAACACGAACGGAAAATACCGAATGACAATACTGCTCTACATAAAATAGTTTTTTTTTTTTTTTGAAGGAGAGAGATTATAATATTAAGAAATGAATTCACCGTCCGTGGCGGTATGCTCAGTGCCGTAAAAAACAAAAAAAGAAATTAAGGGTGCAGCATTGCCTCATATTCGGAACATTCCGAGTTTTTCGCGTGAATTGTAAATATTTTTTTTTTTTTTTTATGAATTTCCAAGCTCATTTTTCGTTCGTAGAATGTAAATTTTCGTAGTCAAAATACAAAATCAACGATGAGAGAAAAAGCATTACCCTCAACGATATAAATACGGAAAAAACTTTAAATAAAATTTCTTTGGTAAAAGTAAAATATTATTTTCTTTAAAATATTGATATAATGTATGATGTATGTGGACGATGCGGTTAATGCAGATGTATTATAGAAAGACGATTGTGAGCAACATCATGACAATTGAATTCAAAATGAAAAAAAACGTCATTTCGTCTACCGCGACGATTCGCAAAAAACACTTTTCATTGACACCTACCTTCCAAATTTTGAACGCTTAATTGCCGATTCTCGTTATGGAAATTTTTCTTTATCCTGGAATTCTGGGAAAATTACTTGTAAATTATTTCTGATGAACTATGAGCTTATAATTCCGTAGATCGTGCATTACTTTTGATAAACAATATGATTTTTAAAATCTAGAGCCCTTCTAAAGTTACACTTTGCATGTCTAACGTCATACGACAAACTTTTAGAATATTCACTAAAACACTATCTGCGCGGACTATTGTACGTCTTCAATTAAAATCATTTTCTTTACACTTATCTTTGTTTACTAATTATCTATAAATAAATATTATGTCGTATAACGTGCACTTTGTTACTTTAAAATAGAATTATTAAAAGTCGAACTGCCCTTGATCTCTGTATGCAAAAGGCCTAGAAAATGGCAGGTTGTTGTGGAAAAAAATGAATAATTTAAAATGGTAGGCTATCAGCTCTTTCGAAAGAGCTCAGAATTCTCGCGAAAAGACTAATTTCTAAAATAGCCTGTAACACATATAAATATATATATATTTGCATATACAAATCATAATGAAATATGTTTTGCATATTTGGTATTATGTTTGATATTAGATAATAATTATAATGATTATTGATTTATTTACATTAAATATCCGATTTAATTACAATTTATTTCCACTCGGAATCAGTATTTTAATTTATTTTTCAATTAAACCATCTCTGACACAGTTACCACACATGTTGGCGACGGCGTTCTTTTCCGAGGACAGTTGACGCCAATCGCACGCACCCGGGACAATCGGTTGAGACCCAAATATTACACGTATATAAATATAAGATATAAAAGGTTTATTGCTTCGTGTGAATAAATATTACAAAATAACGGTTAATGAGCAAGACAAATAATAATACTAGCTTCGCACTAGTTACACAATCGGGAAGGGGGGGAACAATAGTAGACACCACCGTGGAGCTGCTGGCGTCGTTGAGCAATCCGAGCGAAGAGCAATCTGAGCGAGGAGCAATCTGAGCGAGCAGCAATCTGAGTGAGCGCAGTGGATTCGGAGCGTGACTCGAACACGACGAGAACACAATCGTACGAGTCTATCGGCGGAGCAGCACAACAGCGAATATAATATTCGCGACGGCGAGCGTGCCGTGCCGTTTGCGCACAACGGCGGTGAGCGAGCGAAATATTTTACGAGAGTACGTAAAATGGCACGTGCGAGTTCGAGAGCATTCGAACGAGCGGAGACTACAAGTAACAGCAAAAAGAGAACGGCGCGTAGAGCTGCGACGGGCGCGTTTATCACGTATCGAGCATAACAGTGTTGCCACCGTATGTCTCGGTTAACCGTGGTCCAGGGAGCTCTGAGACACGGTTGGGTGTCGACGGTGGCGGCAAATTTAAGATTGCGTGAGGCGCGAACATACTCCCCCTTGGAAGTTCCAGTCGGGAAGCTTACAACCAAGTGAGCGTTCAGTGTTGCGAGATCATCGATGTTTGTGGAGGTTAAGCAGTTCGCGTTAGCAGTTTCGCGCAGCTCCACCCGAGCGGTGACAGGGAGAGGGGGGGGACAATAATTTTGATGGCGCTCATAGAAATAAAGAACAATAAGTGAAATCATATTAACCTTAATATCTACCAAATAATCATACATAAGCGTATACAATGGGTTTGTCAATAACACATAACAAACTTAAATAATACATATGAATATACAGAGCAAAATGAAATAAAACAGAATAACGTTATCCAAAAAAAAGGAAATACAAAGGTTCATATTACTAGGCTGTCAGGTGGTCAATCCGGTCGTCCCGAACCACGGACGAGTTCCCCAACATAAGGAGCAGATTGATCGAGCTAAATATAAATCACACATACATATATACACATAAGGTGTGACGGGGCCCAAATCTTATTCGACTGGTAATACAACAATCTTGACCACAGGTCGAATCAAGATGCCAAGAGCCGTGAGTACCCTTACAACGCGCACTGTCCCGTCTGAGCCAGGTAACAATTCTACAACGCGTCCTAAACGCCACGATAGTGGGGGAAGTAACGGGTCCTTAATAACCACCATAGCGCCGAGCTTAACATTATCCTGGGTATCTGACCATCGTCCACGAGCTTGAAGAGTGTTCAGATATTCCTGCGACCAGCGTCGCCAAAAGGACTGGAATACTTGTTGGAGCAGCTTCCAACGATTGCGCAGACTCACAGGAGCGACCGTAACGTCGTCTTCTGGAACAGAGAGCAGCGGTTGGCCAATGAGAAAATGACCAGGTGTTAAACAATCAAGATCATTCGGATCAGACGACAGTGGAACAAGAGGTCTGGAGTTCAGAGCAGCTTCCACGCGGCATAGTATAGTCGAAAGTTCTTCCAACGTCCAATTCTGAGAGCCCATACTCCTGATCAGCAATGACTTGGTGGATTTGACCGCGGCTTCCCAAATTCCGCCAAAGTGGGGAGCACCCGGGGGGTTGAAGTGCCACGAGCAGGTGACATGACTCGACAATTGTTCATGGTTGTCTGGGTGGTTGATCATCTTCCTCAGCTGTCTTGCCGCACCCACAAAGTTTGTCCCGCAATCCGAATATATAGACGTTGGCAGGCCACGTCTTGCAACAAATCGATCTAATGCTGCAAGGAAAGCATCGGTAGACAGGCTTGAGACTACTTCAAGGTGGACAGCTTTGGTGCATAGACAGATGAAAAGTGCGATGTAAACCTTATTTAAACGAGCTTTTCGGAGACTGGTTTCCTTCATAGTTAACGGTCCGGCGTAATCTACACCGACGACGGAAAATGCGCGAGACTCCTGAACTCGAAACGCTGGGAGGTCGGCCATGATCGGTTGCGGATTGATTGCAGCTAGCTTCGAGCAGACGGTACATGAAGCAATCGTCCTATAAACAAGATTACGAACACCCGGAATCCAGAAACGTCGATGAATCAGTGATACGAGCAATCTGAGCCTAGCATGACTAGCTAGTTGATGCCAATGACGAGCAATGAGATTGGCAACGTGGGATTCTTTCGGGATCAAAATTGGGTGTTTTCGGTCTTCAGAGCATCTGGCATGACGTAGACGTCCTCCCACACGAATAACTCCGATGTCATCAATAAACGGGCACAGACGAGCCAACGGTTTAGGTTTTACGATTTGACCTGACGATATAGCCTTATAGACATGAGTGAAATAGATTTTCTGAGCCCATCGCACGACCGAGAAGAGAGCACTGTCTAGTTCCTTGCGAGTAAGAAAATCTTGCTCAATGGTTTGTCGTCGGCACTTAGCAATAAATCGGAGCATACGCGCGACCACACGCAGCATTCGATCGTACGATGAGAACCTATCGTACCATTCCTGATCTGGGCTTGTGTTAACAAGAACGAGTGAGACTGGTTGAACCTCTGGCAACTGATCAATTGGCATAGGTGATATGTCGCAAATCCAACTCTCGATTGGAGACTTCAAGAAAGATGGTCCAGTCCAATATAACTGATGTTTCAACAATTCAAACGGTTTCAATCCTCGAGAGGCGCAGTCAGCCGGATTGTCTTCGGTCCGAACATGAGCCCATCGGCATTCAGGTAGAGTGGTTTGGATCTGATGGACTCGGTTGGACACAAACTGTTTGAACGCCGTGTGAGGTGTCGATAACCATGACAGAACAATAGTCGAATCTGACCAAGCAAACACGCTGACAATCTTCAGGTGAGTTTCCAGAATACGTTTCATGCGAGCTATCCATTGCGCGAGCAGTCCAGCGCCACATAGTTCCAACCGCGGAATAGTAGGCCTTTTCATCGGAGCTAATTTCGTCTTCGTACCAAGCAGGTACAATTTGACAGTTTGATCTGGGTCTGTCACCCGAAGATAGACTACCGCAGCATAGCCGGATTCAGAGGCGTCGCAAAGCCACACAGATGATACAGACATTGAGATGAGCCACCAACATGTCGCGGAACACGGACCGATGCTAGCCACCCGGACGCGGTGTAGAACTGATACCATTCTTGCATGATGTCCGACGGCAGTTGGTCGTCCCACGATACTTTCGCATGCCACAAGCGCTGCATAATACATTTAGCGTAGAAAATTGTTGGTGCTAAAAAACCTAGCGGGTCAAAAATCCGAGCGATCATGGATAGGATCCCGCGTTTGGAGAGCACCAACTGGAACGTCGATGCGTCGTAGGTGAAGCAATCAGCTTCTGGCATCCACCTTAAACCTAATACCGGTATTTCGTCTCCTCTCTCGAACGCGAGAGAGCCACCAATACAATCTTCGGCAGGGAGATCACCCAATAGTTCCGGGGAGTTGCTTGCCCATTTCTTGAGCGATTGTCCTGATCTGGCCAACGTCTCAATCAAGTTTTTCTTCAATCTTTCAGCGGTCTCCAATGACTCAGCACCCACGCATATGTCGTCCATGTACGTTTGATGAAGTAGCGCTGTGCCAACATCAGGAACATCTGCACAGTCATTCTCCGCTATATGACGTAGTACACGAAGAGCGAGATACGGTGCACAATTTACTCCGTACGTTACGGTATTTAACGTATATTCTTTAATTTGTTCTTGCGGAAGTGCTCTCCAAAATATACGTTGATATCCAAGATATTTTGGGTGTACCCGGATCTGGCGATACATTTTGCAAATGTCAGTCGTGAACGCTACTCGATGTACACGGAACCCAGTCAACACATCAACAATATCTTGTTGGAGCTTCGGGCCGACACAGAGGAGGTCGTTCAGCGATGATCCTGAGTGGCAGCGAGCAGACGCGTCAAAGACTACGCGTAGCTTCAGGTCATCTCCAACACTCTTGAGTACTGGGTGGTGTGGAATGAAATAATCACCAGCGTCTTCGGCGCGAGACATATGGCCGAGCTCTTCATATTCCCGCATAAACTGTGTATACTCAGCGTTAAGCTTCGGATCTCGATTGAGCTTGCGTTCCAATTGATGAAACCTGTTAAGAGCTACCTGGCGCATTCCCGGAAAGGATTTTATCGAGCTATCCTTGCGTACCGGTAGCGGAACGGTGAATCGACCTTGTTGGTCACGAAACATTTCAGTTCGAAATATGACTTCACAGTGGCCTTCTTCCGTGAATTGGAGCGGAGCTGCATCCGGTTCTTCAGTTCTCCAAAATTTCTCCATGAGAGACTCCATCGAAGCTGTGCTTGTTGCTAACACAGATTGAGCACGTATACCGGAACCCTGATGGATAGGACCGATCAGGACCCAACCGAATACTGAGCTGTACGCTGCCGGAAACCCGCGGCCCAATGACACCTTTTGATTTTCCCAAACATCTGGAAAAACATCCGCACCAAGCAGTAGTTCGACTGGCGCAGGCGTATCAA
This sequence comes from Chaetogeoica ovagalla, assembly GCA_032441825.1. Classification (NCBI taxonomy): domain Eukaryota; kingdom Metazoa; phylum Arthropoda; class Insecta; order Hemiptera; family Aphididae; genus Chaetogeoica; species Chaetogeoica ovagalla. The sequence continues at coordinate 9,885,789 of CM063723.1, forward strand.
ATTGCGGATCAGCAAGCGATAGGTGTTCACATTTCGCGCGTATTTGACGAGGTAATTGCCGAGCTGGCATATCACCTGTGATCGAAGGCAGCACCCAAACTTGAGCTGTTATGAGTGGAGCTTGAGTGCCACGGGGTTGTATCTGCAGTTGAACGTCTCCCATCACATCTAGGACAGCTAGCCCTGATAAGCCTGTCACCGGTAACGTCCAACGCGAGGGACGCAACCCAAGTCGCGAGCAACAATTAGACGTAACCGCACTGATTTGTGATGCCGAATCGATCAGAGCGCGTACCGTCTGACGTGAACCACCTATATCCCGTACGTGAACCAGAGCAGTACCTAATAGTACGGCAGGGGTGGGGCGACATCCAAGCAGTGTGGTCTGGGCCCACCTTCGCTTTCGACGTCGAACTAGATTCACGATGTAGAAGCACGTGATGTCGACGTGAACATGCTGAGCACGAAGATGGACAGGCATACGACATGTGAGAGTCGCTAAAACACACCATGCAGAGCCGATGGGTACATACGACCTCGTACCGCTGGTCCACTGAAGCTGCTTGGAACTGAGCGCAGTCTATAAGCTGGTGGACGCCTGAGCAGCACGGACATTTATTTGACTTAACCGGCCGAGCCTTGGAGCCGGGTTTGGGTGTCGCTACCAACGCCATCTGGTTTATACGTCGATAACTGGATTTCTTGACCGGAACTGTTGATCTGCTTGAATTGATTGACGGTGATGCGTCTGCATTATCTAGAACCTGAATGCGGGCCTTGACGAATCTTATCAGTCCGGCAAACGACGGATACTCCTCCGCATTCTCTGCCTCGAATAACTTGCGTGAAGACAGAGGTAGGCACTTGGACGCAATTGAGAATAGCAAAAAGGAGCTTAGATCTGGAATACCGAAGGTATGGAGCAGCGCGACCTTTTCATCAAAGGCGCATATAAACCCGTTGAGCACAGGAAGGGATTCAACTTGAGCAGTTGGGACAGCCAACAACTGGTCCACGATAGATGACGCTAGCTTACGAGGTTTGTCGAACTGATCTGATAACGCTGACCAAGCTAAATTGTAAGTATCATTGGAAACGGTGATACCCTTCAGCACCTCGCGCGGCTTCGATTCAAGACACCCTAACAAATAATAAAATTTCTCGACCTTGGACAAGTTGGTCCTACTGTCGACTAGAGCAATAAACCTGTCACGGAACACTGGCCACTGATGTAAATCTCCATTAAATATTGGTAGGGGCAGATCTGGTAACCGGGCGTTGTTGAACTGGAGCGAAGTAGACGGACGGGGACCGGAATCATGAGCAGACGACTGTTCGCTCAAAGTACGACAGACCTTTTCAGCAGGCGTTACGTTAACCGGTTCCATCTCTATTTGAGGCACCATAGAGCGCCGAGCATCTCCTAACACTGAAGCAGCGTCTTCAGTTTCGCATTGACTACTCGTCTGAGTTTTAATTTCGTATATAAGAGCTCGTATGTCTACCTCAAGATCTTGCGAAAACTCGTTTACCTGATCTAAATCTAATAGCGCTTCCAAAACCGCATCGTTTTCCAACAAGAACTTGTCCCACAACCCATCTAAGTCTTCCGCGGCAATGACCAGCTGGCGCATTAAATCGGGGTCCGCAGCTGCGCGAGTTGATAAGGAATGTATCTGACGAATACGGTTACAAGTTGCCTCGCGTTTAATAACTACGCGCTGTTTTGTCCTGACGGCACGTTCAACGTTAGGCATGATAAGATAAGTATGTGTACGAGCGTGTACAAAGAAATTAATAATAAAATAACGTAAATTAATTATCGATCGTATTAGTGAGCAAGCGAAATAATAATATATCGAGCGCGATAATATTATTATATATGATCGGATATGACGACCGTACGTGTAAATTCAAAAAATATAACGATAACAATTATATGGGCATCCCGATAATGTAAACCAAGGTAGTACGTCTATATATAACGCGTAATAACTGGTCGTATACAGACCCGACAACGATGTCGATAACGAAGTGCGTCGCGCCAAATCTAACTATTAGTGACCACGATAAGAAACACGTTATTGGCACTTCCCGTCACACCCTATAATAATATACGCATATGAGATAAATAAGTACTCACCGAAAATACCGTGTGTATTCGAACGACGAAACCACGCTCTGCTACCAAATGTTGGCGACGGCGTTCTTTTCCGAGGACAGTTGACGCCAATCGCACGCACCCGGGACAATCGGTTGAGACCCAAATATTACACGTATATAAATATAAGATATAAAAGGTTTATTGCTTCGTGTGAATAAATATTACAAAATAACGGTTAATGAGCAAGACAAATAATAATACTAGCTTCGCACTAGTTACACAATCGGGAAGGGGGGGAACAATAGTAGACACCACCGTGGAGCTGCTGGCGTCGTTGAGCAATCCGAGCGAAGAGCAATCTGAGCGAGGAGCAATCTGAGCGAGCAGCAATCTGAGTGAGCGCAGTGGATTCGGAGCGTGACTCGAACACGACGAGAACACAATCGTACGAGTCTATCGGCGGAGCAGCACAACAGCGAATATAATATTCGCGACGGCGAGCGTGCCGTGCCGTTTGCGCACAACGGCGGTGAGCGAGCGAAATATTTTACGAGAGTACGTAAAATGGCACGTGCGAGTTCGAGAGCATTCGAACGAGCGGAGACTACAAGTAACAGCAAAAAGAGAACGGCGCGTAGAGCTGCGACGGGCGCGTTTATCACGTATCGAGCATAACAGTGTTGCCACCGTATGTCTCGGTTAACCGTGGTCCAGGGAGCTCTGAGACACGGTTGGGTGTCGACGGTGGCGGCAAATTTAAGATTGCGTGAGGCGCGAACAACACAAATACCAGTTTTCATAACGGTTTTCATCGTTTGTTTTATAAAATTATATTTTGTATCGTACACATTTTATTTACACGTGGATCCAAAAAAATGTATTAAACACACTAAAAAATATAATTTGTATGAATAAAATAAACGTTATTAGATGTATATTATATTTTAGGATATTTTATTTTAACTCGGTAAAACAGTAATTCGATTAAATGTTAATTATTTTTAATTTGTAGTTAAAAAAAGTTATTTATAAAAATTATGCATATTATTAAAGTTCAATGTTTTGACAGATCATTATATAAGTTTAACAAAATTTTTATATATTTTCATATAAAATATTTATGAAACAACTGAATATTTTCGTTAAAATGAAGTTTCTTACTCTCAATTCGCGTTTCTCGTTGTGTGTATATAGGATATTATTATTGTTTCGCGCTAAAATGTAATACCAGATGCTAATACCTACGAAAAAAGAGAAATAACTTTAATTATTATTTGTTTCGCTAACGCGTTTTACTTCTGAATAAACTTAATAAATATCAAATTAAAATAAACCTTGATGAGCTTTGTGGCGCATCTGATGGTATTAACCGTGATTATCTTATTGAAGGAAATATAATTAAAACCCAACTTTTTTGGAACTCTTATAAAGATTATTTTAATGATCTACATAGATAGGTCATCATACGCGATTAGAACCGGACAATTAATATGCAAAACCGAGTACGTATTCAAAAGTTTATGTTATGAATGTCTAATCATTTAAATCGTCATTATTTATTGAAAAAAATTGAAATGATTTAATTTTAATATCTAACGAAATATTTGACGAATAAACATAATATTTTATTTATGTTTTTCTTTTTCAAATTTTCAAATTTTCAAAATGTCAATATGGATTAATACATATTTTTTAAAAAAACTGATATGATAGCGTTTACATTAATATGTATAGATAAATGTGATTTATTTTTTTTCTTAATTTTTAATTTTTCGATTTATTCGACAACTATTGAAAATGAATATTTATCAAATTGAAAACGATTTCGACGCATAAAAATAACATTACCATATAAAATTTATAATATAACTATAAATAATAAATTTATAACGTTAATTCGCTTACGAATTATTTGAAATCAATATTTACGACAGGATCATAAAATATACATTAAGAGATTGTGTCGTTTAATATTTTATGATAATTATTATTTTTATTTTCTAGTCATATAGGTATTGATCGCATCAATTAATGAACTTAGAGTAGATCTGCAATAGTATCTACGTTTTTCGAGTGATATATCCACGATCGTTGAAAACTATTTCGCGGAAATTGAAGTACGTATTTCAGCGTCACATAATGAATAGAACAAAAAAAAAAACCAATTATTTTCTGATAATAAAATGATTATGCGTGGTACGGTTGAAAACTTATGGGCCGCAGGATTTTCAAGTTGAACGAAAACGTGAAATCCTTTTTGTCAAATGCGCGCAAAACGTAAACGTTCAAATTTATAGTGAAAGAAATCACAACAAACATAACTTGTACGATCTGATGCCCACACAGTGCCATAGTCACATTTTTTTCGTTCTATTTGCAAAACAAAATTTTACTGCAACAAAATAGATACTACGTACATAATGTGTAATCGTTAGTGTCGATTTTAACGTGGTCCAACATATTGGACTCGGTTAATTATTAGTTAGCAAACCGGAAAATGAATTGGAGAAAAAAAATGTTTTTCTTTTTATCGATTATTTCGATAGAAGAAAAAACAGTTACATTCGTTGATGAAACATCGACCAACGCGTTCGTCAGCGAACGAAAAACTTACCGCACTTCGATGTTTGCTATTGAATACGTTGTCCTTGAAAATATAGATAGGAAAAAGGATAGTTCATAAATTTGCAAAAGTTATACTTAAAAAAAAACGCGACTTTGGTTATTGAACTGAATTTATAATTTTATTTTAAAGTACAAGAAGGGAGAAAAATAGATTCTTGTAAATATTCAAGACTCCTAAAAATAGGATCGCGTATACAATCAAGTTTGCGTTAATTATAATATTTGATTGTGAGATTTAAGTTCTAATATAAAAATTGTGAAACGGGTTATTCCTTCACGTGAGATAATATTATATATATATATATAACACACTTACATTAAATATAAGAACTTTTAAATAAATAAAATAATTATAATATTAACCATTGTTTACGACGTAATATTTTAATAACAACGTTATACATGTTTTCAAACCAAAGCAATTTTTCTTGAATTCTCCTAATCCCGTATAATCAACTCTTTTTCGAATGGCAAAAATTAAGAAATTCGTGAGTCGTTCATTTTTACTTATCGACCGAAACAATAATTATTATTGTTATTTTTAATTTGCTGAAAATTATTTGGTGTGAGCAAAAATGTAACCAAAAGAGTATTTTCCAAACGTTTGCGCGTACACATCTTGATAAATTGATACCACTCGTGATTTGAACAAATCTAACGATGATGTGAAACTGTTGAAGGAAAAAAAAAATCAACAATGTTGTTTTAAGTGCAAAAAATCTCTAAACACGTCTCAGGTTCATTTTGATTATCCAAGTATTTAATAGCTAAAATTGTTTTGCACATATTTTTCGTATTGTTCATACACTTGAGGCTATATCAAATATAGGAAATAACTACAAAAAAATTCCAAATCAGATGAAATATGTTTATTTGCACTGACGTCCTTGAATGAAATGATTTTGAAGTTCTTCAACAGTGGAATAATAAATTCATCACCTTTCATATCGCAATAATTTATTTATAAAATTAAAATAGAGCACGCGAGTTACAAAAAAAAACTCAATGTGAATATTATTATACAGGTCCAAAGCATAGTTGGACTCGCGCAATTGCAAAAGCAAACGTGCTCTTTATCGACCGCTCTTCGCGTAATTGAAGCTGTGGGTGTAAGTCATTAATTGAATATATTATTTTAAACTTATACCGGTATCACTGTATTATGTGGCCGTTGTAATTTAAGAGAATTTAAAATGTATTTTCTCATAGTGTAACTCGTGTAAAAACTCGCGACAATACTAACCTAACGTTAGTTGAACGCGTTTGAATCTCAATAATAGTAATATAAAACCAGTAAATCGTTGAGGTTCGCAAGTAGAAACTGAAAACGAATATATTTGCAGTTTGTCAGTCTTAAAAATGCCTCCCTTTACCGTTGGTATTAAAGGTTGCATCAGTAGAGACTCGGTTAAACCAAAGATTAACGTCATCTTTGAAATCTAAAATTTTTTACTTAATGTTACCCACAATATTTTACGAAAAATATATATAATTTAATATGAAAATTGCATAATTCATCAACGTCCTATCACTGGAAATAATATTTTATTCCGAAAATCTAGTTTTTAATAAATTACTCGAAATTACCGATTCCATTACGGTATAAACTATTACCAATAACGGATTACCAACACACCATACGCGTAGATATGATCAATTCGGATCCTCTCTTCCTCCGAACAGTAATTTCGTATGAATCGCAAATTTGAAAAAAATTACTCAGAACGTGCTCTGAGCATGATTTACAAATTATGAGACCGGGGACTTTGATCATCAAGAGACCGCCATTCTCATTTAGATTTGTGAATTTTCTTTTTTGATAATTTTTGTCAATTGATTACAATTGTACCATAAATTCATGACAATTGTTTCGAATATTCTTGATTGGTTTGTTTAACGAAAATTCATTATAATATTAGAGTATAATTATTTTAATAAGGTCATTGTTCGACTTTTTTTAGTAATATTTATCCAGTAAAATTAGCGTTTTAATAAAGAGAAATAGTAGTTTTTGTTATGTACAAAGGAAAGTTACTTTTTATTAATAAAATTATTAAAGTAATGAATTGGAATAAAAATACTTGGTTTGTAAATTGAAAAAGTTCGTTTCAGCTCATTTTTCTAATAATAATCAATTTTTTTATATATTTTAATCCAATGTCTCGATCAATAAACCTTTTTTTTTTAATTAGACTAAGTTTAAACTGGTTTTGAATTGAATCGTTGGTGTCCTGTAGAACGTTGTGAATGATGTTTCTTCCAATTATCTCAATCCATCTTTACATGACCGTAGTTTAAAAATGTTCGGAATTAGATAATCATTTTTTATCATCACGTTCATTATTTTTAGATTCTGAACGGAGCAGGGAATGTATTGATTTTACAGTGATGCGATTTTTTTTTACATCTGTACCCAAATATTCTACCAGAAGGGGTATTCCGGTCTTAACGTGTAGCACTATTTTCCGGTTGGAAATCACATCTAATTGGTATTTTAAAGAGATCATTTTACAATTTTCCCAATACTTTTTTAAAGCGTTAGAAAAAAATTTCCGAAAATTACATAAAACATAATTTTGTCAATTTCTAAAAGGAATTGCTCAATGTCTTTTAGATTTGGGCAATTTATAGAAATTTTAGATTTTGAGGTAATATATTCGTTAAACGTGTAATTTCTGGTTTTGAGGCATATAAATTTAAAACAATTTATTTCAACTATATTAAAAACATTGTGAAAATCATAAAGTAGATATTTTTTTTATTATATATAACAATATCATATTTTTTTACAAAGTGCAGTATTACACCGTGCGTGATCCGATGAGCCAAGAGCCCTTAATGTTTTAGTATAATATAAATATTTATAATAAGAGGTTAGAATTCGTATATATTTATACTCGATGTATTGATAATTAATAATAAATATATAATGCATACATATGTATTTTATTTAATATTTATCATTGTTATTCAATAAACAGTGGTGTAAGCGACGGTTTGTCTAAGGAGTTCATTTTCAAACAAAATAATTTTTAATAGCGCAATTCAGTAGGAAATTTTGAATTTAATAAATAATAATAATAATAATAATAATGATTTCCCGACGCAATATTCAAACCGAGAAACACATCCAAAAAAAAAAAAAAAAATAAAAAATAAAATAAAACGCGTATAATTCTTTAAAAATAAATAACGGTTTATTTGAAAAATAACAGTGCAGAGGGGGGTGGGGGTGACCATTGCGACCATTTTCGATGACTTTAATTTATTTAACAACGAAGTTAGGCTCCGGAATCGAAGTTTGCGCACGAGCCCTGTAATGTCGTGGCACGTGTTTTTTGGTAGTGTGTACCTAACGCGTGTTTCCGTACCGTCGCGACTACGTCACACGAGTGTGTCGTCATTCTCGACACGGCACTCGGCCGACGATTACACGCTGTCCAATTCGATTATTTTCACCCGGCCGATGCGTACACACACACACACACGATGACGGCCAGGAAGCAAAACGGCGTTTCCCCGACTCGTCCCAGTACGGGAATTTGTATTCGTTACGCTTTTTTTTTTTCCCGCGCACACTTTTTTGGGGACCACTGTTCGCGGTAACCCGCGGGAATCAATAACGCGATGATACAACGCGAGCCAGTGGCGTTCAGGTATTTGTAAAGTTTAAAACAACACCGACGCGTGTGGTATGGGCGGCCGTAAACGGGGTTCGTCGCCGTGCCGTTGGCCGCTTTAAATCGAATTTCTAACAGTCGCCGCCGACGTCGCCGTCATCGAATGGTTCTAACAAATGTTACACACACACACACACTCGATGCGCGCGCGCGCGTTATATATTTAATAATATAAATACACAGTGATAGAGGTACGCACTCGAATCCGTGCATTCTCTGTGTGTGTGTGTGCGTATAGTTATATAATTTTATTGTTATACGATATATAACATAAGACCGGAGATGATTTGAAATGAAATGAAATGTTAACTCCAACGGATTGTGAAGTGGACTGGAAACAAAAAGAAAAAGAAAATGTTATTATATTTTTTTTATGTTATATGCACCATTGTACTTTTGCGTGGTACCGCACTCTGCCTGAACGGTTACGACCAGCGCGTTTCATAGATTTTTATTAAAATATGTTTCTGCCTTTTTCTCGCGTCGTAATGTTTTCCTGCTAAGGTGCTCCTCTTCACATTCCAAAGTTTTCCTCGAGTTTCTGTTTTCCCGAAAAGAAAACAAACGGAAATTGATGATAGCTACCGGTCGCAATGATCACGGAGCGTCGCGATCTGAGAAAAAAAATTAAAATCACCTATTTTACGACGGACACGTGTGACGATTGCTCCGGTGAAAGAAAATTCCTCGGAAATTTAATGCTATATAAATATAATTATGCGAAAACACAAAGTGTGTATAATTATTATATAATCGTAGTGTTTTAAATAAACAAATTTTTATTACTTATGACAACTTTTAAATATTTTCATAAACGCGGTGGCGTAGTTCCGTGAACACTCCCCCTCGCCCCTTGCAAGCACAAAAAAATTGATCGCGCAATAATATTAACATGTTTAAATCGTATCCCGTTCGTTGTGAAAACAGTAGCGAATTTCAGTGCACGTCATAACAATATTTCGCCACATATCATGTCAATTTCACAATATTGATAATATTGTGAAATTCAGAATTTTTGGCATTGCACAATGCCCAAATATATATACATATGTAAAAATGTACAATATACAAATAATAATTGATAATAATAATCATCAAACGGAATCTAATATCATTTTTGTTCTAACTCGATTAAAAAAAAAAAATAATTTAAGAATTTTATACGAGAAAATTCAATAGTTTCTTAAACCGAGTATAGTACCTGCTCGGTATATTTTGAAAAGCCTATTCTTTACAAAAAAAAAAAATAACGATTAATAAGGGAAACTTTTTGATTTACTAAAACAACAACCGGAGGGTTTTATAATTATAAGGCATTCGTTCATTAAAAATAAATTATTATTAAATAATAAATAAAATATTTTTAAATATATCCCTTTAAATCCTCCCCTTAGAATAAATTCGTTTTTACGCCACATTGGGCGTGGACACAGGAAATACCAAGGTTGATCAAACACTCTCGGACTCTTCAGGCGAGGTTCCTTTATTTTTTTTTTCTTTTCAGAAAGTCTTCACTTGCGAGCTAAGACATTATGTTTTAAATGGCATTTAATATTTTATGGGAAAAGTTTAAATTCGAAAATTAACAACAATAAAATACAAATTACAGACCTAATATAATAATATAATAATATTCATATGTTCTACTTAAATTTTGTTATAAATATAAATATTTATTTATTTTTTAATGTCTAAAGTAAATGGGCATTTTAAACTCTTACCCCGTATTTCCTAGAATGATTATCAAGATATTAAAAAATACACGAAATTAATAAGTAAACATAAAAATTATAGAATATATATATATATATATTCTTGTCTAAAAATTACTAATTTTTTATAGAGCAACATCTAAAATAAGGCCTATGCACGCCCGTTATTTTACATATTACTATTTGGTTTAATTGTGTATTCACATATAAAAAGAAATATATACATTCAAATTTATTATTTACGAGTTTTTTTGATGTTCGTTCCCGGAAAATATACTTCTCTATTTTAAACGGAACGATGCTCACATGCTTTTCGTAAAACATCCGTCAAACGCCATATAACTGAAAGTCTCCCATTTTAAATTCATTTATTTTTCTACATAATTTGCCAGTCGATTAAATTTTATTCGTATAATAATCACTCGCGATCAATATTATCGTAATATTGTTTTTGACGGGATAACATCGACGATTACATTATTTTCGGGTAAAATAATATTATAACAATATTGATCAAAGCGTGTTGTTTTCGAAATACTATATGTCATCGAGCGGTACGTGGTACAAATATGTATTATTCCAAGAATATGGAAAAGAATGAGACCTAGGAATAAAAAAAATGTCACTCTGCTTTCTAACGAGACGATATATGCGTAGCTACGTTATTATATTTCCACACACATGACATGTTAAACGAGATATTTTCAATTTTATCGTCAAGATTTAACTGTCTCGACTGTTGTAAACGCATTACAAATAAATATAATTTTAATACTTATTCGGCTTCAAAATTGTTCGTTTTTTTTTTTTTTAATACTTCATATTTATGGGAAAAACAAAATTATTACGATTTTATTATTTCATGTGTATCGTGTGTGCGTTGTATATAGTGTATTTTATGAACGTCATTAAAAAATTCATTTTATTTATTTTTTGTTTTGCAATGTTTATTTTTTAAATCTATTAATTTTATACGATACAATAATATTTAAGCAAAAAATTGTATTGAAATCATTTAAATTCTACTGTGTTAATTTATTTGTTATTTATTATAACTAATAATGTAATTAAGTGTACTCGATGTATTTAATAATTTATTAAAGACAATTTTCTTTTATGAACCGTTTATTATTTATATCAGTTATTATAATATTTGATTATCTATTTCTACGCCCAAATATATATATATATATATTGAAATTTTTAACTAAATTTCTTAAAAACGTGATTATAATTCATACGCCAATATATAATATAACACATCAAATTTAGTGTTGTAAAATGTATGGCATTATTAAATTGCTTTATTATAGAGTAATATTAATTGAATTTTAATGTATTATTGTAATAATAATAATAATAATATGAGTTTGACAGTAAATGTATTTTATTATTATTGATGCGAATTTGTTTTAGTTGTTTAGCATTTACGGATAAATATAATATAAAGTAAATTTGACCCATAAAATATTATATAAATATTTAATAATGAAATGTAATAATCTTCAACGGAATATAATTAAATGTTTTATATTACACATATTATATAAACTAGGTTTTTGGAAAATTATTTCACGAATTGACATATCAGTGACCAATGGAACAAAGGCATGATAACAGTATTGATGAGTGCAAAGAAGGAAAAAATTCGTATAGATGATTGATTCGTCACACTATCAATTTTTATCCTTTCCTTTTAAGTAGCTGTTTGGGGGCTCTGATTTATAGCGCTTTGTCAATTTAAAGAGCAGCCTGGAGACTATTCATTGCGAGTGGTTTCTCTTGTTGATTGATAATCCGAATATTGACACGTTGACGCGTGAAATCGATAAGATACTCTTCGGAATAATGGTTCTGTGAATTTATTAACGCTCCCAGATAAAACTATAATAATAATAATAATAATAATAATATAAACTTATATGACTAAGTACACTACATCTAAAATTATTATTAATACTTCTTAGCATTTATAAAAACATAGAAAAAGAATTATTCAGATATTTGTAATAAATATTAATCGTTTATAATAATGACTTTACTGTTCATATGAAATATTTTATTTCGTTAATTATTTTTTTGTTTTTTTTTTTTTATCAAACAATTTTATGACTTAGTCGACTACTTAAATGAAAAAAAAAAAGGAAATTAATTGAATTATAAATTATTTTTAATTCTTTCCTCTTATTTTTTTTTTATATAATTTAATATCAAGGTGAAGTTATTGTTTATACCCTCATTAATTATTTCATTTATCAAAGGTGCTTAATGATTACATCAATCTAAATGAAAATCTTTATAAGGATAATAAATATTTAAATAATCATTATTCATTCTTATCTAGCATATAATTAAACTTTTGTAAATTATCAATTTATACCAAGAGGTTTATAATATAATGCGAGAGAAAATATTAGATAAATTTAAAAATGCAAAAACCCACAAACAATATCATAAATAATAATCGACGTTAATACACTTTCTGATCCATTTTTATTGCTATATTGTTCCGATTTAATTAACCAAATTGTTTATTAAAATATATACAAATTATGTGGTAACATTGACTTTTAGGTGTTTACAACTAACGTTTTATTAAAGATTTCACTCTTATTTACTTTAGCCTTCAAATTGAAATAGCCATTTTATTGCGGTTACGTCGTAGTTTGTACAAAGTAAATATAAATATAAATCAGTAGATTTCTATTAGTTTTAGATCTGTAGAACGAATAACTTCCTAGTAGTAATACCGCGTGTCTTTACAACAGCAATAACTATTGTGTCTCTTATACCATTTTATTTCATTATTAACGCTAATACGACAAATTAAAACTCGAACAATACATTGTATGACATATTCAATTAATATATATATATATATATATATATAATTAATCAAAGAAAAAGTTCGATTTAGTTTTGGTAATTATTATACCAAATATCGAGAACCGATACAAATATTCGCAAATTAATTAATTCAGTAGGTAATCGTGCAATTATTTGTTTTGCCAGAGATATAACTGCATTAATATCAACAAATATTTGATTTTATTATGTATAAATATGTAATATAAAAATATAAGGAGTCAAATAAACCTCATTATTGAACATCTCAATAATTGTAGGTTTTTAATTGTAAGATGACATAAAATTTTTGTATTTAAAAATCGGGAAACAATAATTTTAACGTGAAATTACTAATTTAAAACTTGATTTAAGTGACTATTGGAGTAACGTAGCGCATTAATATTTGCATTGCTTGCAAAAAATATATTTATAAATTTTTTTATTTTTGGTATTATTATAATTAATTCTTTACTTCTATAGTACCGTTGTTATAATGACATTCTTTTAAAACTAATATAATGTTTATGATTTTTGAAATTTTTATGAATTTCATCGAACTTTCCAACGTTATGAACTTTCTTTCGTTACTTACAACAATTCAAACTTTATTAAAAAAAATCCAATAGTATTTCTACTTATTTAAATAATAAATAGTACAAATACATAAAATTTTTGTTACCATGGAATAATGTATGTGTGTATATATATATATATTTATTTATAGATTAGTATTATAATTTTTTCATCATGAATCATATCGAATTACTGGAAAATGTTACTTGGATGACAACACGGTATAAACGTGTTATAATAATGTCTGTCATAATTTAGTTTGAATCTAAATTCGTAAACTGACAGTTGGTGGATTTCATCGAAATGTTTACCTTTATTATTCGTAAATATTTGCATACTTTATATACATTTTAAGCAGATACTTGAAACTTTGGAATTTTTGTGCTTTTCTTATTCTATTAGTTGCGGTATTATTTTAATTCGTCATTCGTTAAACCATATTAAAATCTTTTGTTTTTTGCATATCGGCTAATGTAAATTTAAAATCTCCAAAAATCGACAATTCGGATTTCATTAATTTTAAATGTTATACTACAAATTCCTTTCTCTCACTCTCTCTCCTGACTGGAAATATTTCATTTACTTCAATAGGTAAGTAGATGATTGCAGTTTCCTAAATTCGAATACGTTTTTCTTAGGCGTTTTTCTCTCCCATTCTATTAGTTGCCTTCCACGTGCACGGATGAATTTCGATTCCTGATAAGAAGGATTTTGTTGGATATCTTCGTATTGTGTTTTTATCCCTATTAGTGAATCGTACGTACCATTATTTTAATCTTGTCACAATTGATACAAAATGATTTTTTGTTTTGAAAAAGGCAAATAAATTATCATAGGCACCCTATGTTTAGCGGAATAAAAATATAAAGTCAACTAAAGTTTAGTAATATAATATAAATTAATTTTAATGATGTAATTAACAATTATAGTAAAAACAAATTATCATATAATAGTCAATGTTTTAAAAAAAAAACCTTTACGCATACTAATATTTACTATTTTACGTATTATTTATGAAATCAAAAATTTAGAAACAATTTTTACTGGCCGTTGAAACATTTGAATAGGTAATGAAAAAATAGCATTAATTATAACTCATATTCGTGAAAAGTTAGGGTGATTATATTTTTTTTTTTACAAATTAGATTTTTTTTAACTTGTAATGTCAGTGGTGAATTAACGGTTGGAAGAAGGGTCTATTCTTGATTCCTATCCCAAGACAAAAAAAAAAAAAAAAATAAGAAATTTATGATTTGCCAAACTTACTAATACGCTCGAATATAAATAAAAATAATAATCATAATAATAATTATAAAAATAAAAATTTTAAATGTACTATTGGTAGTGGGATGGCTAGGCGGCTGGATGATAAAAAATCGAAATGCACTGGCTATTGAAAATTCTCTGGGCGCCGAATGAACGCGAAGTGAAATTCGTAGTGTATAATATATTGTGGTCTTATCACAACCGTAGAAGGTAAAACGTTAAATCGCACGTTCAACTGTACGTATTTCGACCATTATTAAATTTCCTTACGTTTTTAATTAAAAACAAAAAACGATCGAACACCAATCACTAGAAGACGACGGAGAGATGTGTAATTTTTTTTTCGCTCCGTTTACATCCGCGCATACGACAATAATTTTCCGACGACTGTAATTTCCTAGTGGTGTTTCGAAGATTTTTCTCATCCCGAAACGTTTTCTCGGTCCGACACACGTGTTATTATTATTCTTATTATTTCTATATAAGACGAACAGAGAGCGAGAGAAGCGACGACGCGCATCGCAACGATCATCAACTTTTATGACGGCTCTCTCGGCATTAAATACGTCAAGGGGATTTCTCGAGGCGATTGTCGCAATACCGGTAGTGGTGGTGGTGGTGATGATGGTGGCCTATAATAATATATATAGTGCGGTGTATTTTTTCATATCACAGGGTTTATTGGGCCATTTATATACGACGTAAATATGTTGTCTCGTTATATTCCCTGAAGGGATTGGTTATTGGTGTTTTGCCACCGCCGCTGACGTAATAATAACATTTCGCACGCGCGCGTGTGTGGATAAATATACGTATTATACACACGCTGAAGTATACACATAATCCGTTGCAAGTATAAGTATACAGCGTGGACTTGTAATAATGCGTTACAAATTTGTATACATTAATTCTGCGATTCCCCCTGTACTGGTACGCGAAGAAATTTTTCGATATACAAATTTATATTTTATTATTATTATCAACACGTTACACGTAATTTCGTAGTCTAACTAAATTTATTTTTCCAATCACCTTTTATTAACGAGTCCTCTCTTCTTCAAGCGCGTTCCGCCCACGTTAACATGTTGTTCACAATTAAATTCATAATGTTCGTTCTTAGAAATAAGTTCCCTAACTTCTCTAGCTTCTTATTATGGCATTTTCTCAATTACTAATTTTCAGAGTCGTTACATGGCTCATAAATACTTCTTAGAATTGTTCGCTTAAACACTGCAAGTCTTTCTTAAAGTCCATGTCTCAGACTCGTAGGAAACTATATTAGTCGTATCGACGTTGTGTACGATATTGGTTATTCAGTCTCATTCATAAAAGCGCTGAGACAAACGTCTTGTCTAGGTTATATAATATAACATCTATTTCCTATGTGTCCCTAGAATTTACTTCCATCCTTAGACCATTGCCCTGATTGATTATCGATCGTAAATATTTTAAATATGACACTCTGAAATTTATTGCTACAATTTCTACATATATTCTCCTTATTGAAATTTTTAATTTTTCCATAAATTATATATATATATATATATATATATTTATATTATATATATTTATATTTGGCCAATATCCATAAATCCAGATTAATACAATTTCGTTATATAATTATATTTCAAAGACGGTTTACTTCATATCCAACTGTAATAGTATTAATCTGGCATAAAATCATTTTCGTCGGAGGGTTTAAGTTTACGCTCAGAAATTAGAGCACATTATTTCGAAGAGATTTTTTTCTCCAGATTATGTAAAACGTAAAATTGATATGTTTTCGTTCTGCTACCAATGTACTTGCTTAATATTGTATGTTTGTGGGATAAAACTGTAAAAACTAGTGTAGGTCAGAATGACAATTCGGACAGATTAAAACGGGACCGTTGACATATGGTTTAAAGAGAAAAAGTGTTTAGTGCCCACGCCATACGTCCCTTTATAATTCAAATATTGATTATTCTTTCAAAATCTAAATGTAACTAAAAAAAAAAAGGGTTTTTCTTCTGTATGTGTTTATAACGGTCTTTTTTTTGTGCATCGTTATTCGATAAAATGTATTTGATCCCTTCGGCAATCAAAACACCAAAAACCAAATGATTACGTTTCCCCATCGTTTTTCCATATATATATATACTCGTATATATAAAGAAAACACAGCTCTTTCCAAATGGTCTTGTATTGAACACGATAAGGGTCTAGTCGCACCAGCAATGTACAACATAATATTATATTATTCGACAGTATTTCATTGACGAGCTTTTTTTCTACTACACTTACACAGTTTTACTGGCGCTGCACATACGGGACGGACAGTAAAAACCGACTATCGTTTTGTTTTTTTTTTTTTTTATAATCCATAAATTCACAAATGTCGCATAAAACAAGTAATAAAATTGTATAGTATTCCAAGTGTAATGTTATGTTTCGCACGGGAAAGCGTTATTCTTTCAAGGTACCGATAGTTGGACGTAAAAATGGCATTTATGTCATAAATGAAAGTATAAAATCCCGAGCATACGCGTATTTTACATTCCTTAAAAAGTATAACATGTCGACCATTTGAGTTTTACGGTTATACGTATATATTAAACGAGTATAATAATATAAAGGACGGTGAAAAATATTATTCGAAATTATTTTACGTGTATTTCGCCGTATCGACAAATTATTTATAAACCGTCGAGAAAAAAAAATTATTCAGTTTTATCTTAAACGTATAACATATTATAAAGATTGATCTATTTTTTTTTTATCTCAATCCATAATAAAACGAGTTTACAAAGATATTATGTATATTATAGATTAGTTGTAAAATTTGTAAAATTGTTACATATAATAAAAGGTATGGTTAACAATATGGCTTAAGATTACATTTTCTTATATGTATAATTAAATACAGTACAACGGTTTTCAACTTGTAGGTGGTTTGCAACGATATTTTTTGATATAATTTTCATGAAGTTGACTTGTAAAAAATGAAGAATCTTTCACTGATTTGATTAGTGACAGCTCAATGAAAAACGCATTTAAAAACAAAACATTGATTTTCTTTTAGATTTCAACAAAAATCGAATACCAGAATCTGTTTTTAATATTTAAATCCATTTATCTCATTATTTTATTGTATGAAATGGATTTTCTGAACTTCTGTCATTGAAAAAAAAATGCAGAAATTTTCTTGATATCAAAATGATTTACGAATGAAAATAAGTTCCATTAAGCTCAATATTGTTTTTCTTGTACAAAATAAACAACAACAAATTCCGTATTAGATTTAAAAATTGTAATTTTAATATTGAAATTTATTTAAAAATTAATTTTGTTTTTACATTTGTTATAATCATACATTACAAACTTATAAAATAAACGCATAACTTACAAACATAAAATTTTCAGAAGATTTTCCACTGTCTCGTTTCATCGATGTCGAAAGAATATTTCCAAAAATATTATCTTATTGATATCGGTAGTATTGTCGAGTATCGAAAATCACGTGTAAAAAAAAAAAAAAAAATTTAAACCAAATTCCGGTCGCAGTCCGTTCAAATATTTTATGGTTTGAAATGAACGTTACTGACAGCGTTTCACTTCAAGACTGATTATATGCTATTTACTTAGATCGTAAACGGAATTTTATACACAGTGTGAATCCAGTTTGAACATACATTATCAAACCACTCACAATTTATTCATTTCAATATAGACACATGTCCGACATTTTCAATATTATATAACTGTGTGAAGTTTGTTTACACATTAGAATGTTTTTCCTCAATAAAACGATTTTCTGATGATAGGTTCAATATTCCGTGGTTTCGAACTCCAATACACTGTGTGTATAAACATTTTTATTTCAAAAGTTTCTTTTTAATCGGCTTCCATCACAAAAAAAAATCGAATCGATCCTAGTTCCTACGCCACAGATACTAATTAATATAACTATTCATACATGACGTAGAAACATATGTTAAAGTATATAAAAATAAAAATTGATACATATGAAATACCAATAGATACAAACACTATCACGTCTGATCGTTGGATCTGCATCCATTATTTCTTCGTCTATGAATAAAATGTCTATGGTGAAAATAGATATCAATTTTAAATTTTAAACGATCGAGAAAGATAGCATCAGTAGTCGCCTGTTTAAAAAATTTGATAAAATAGTTATTGAAAACGTCCGAATTTCATTATGACTATTACTATTAATATTAATTTGGTTAAATTATTATATTTATATATTGATAAGTCTTATCAAAAATCTATAACTGAATATCCACACGATTATATTGTAGAAAACATATTATATAATCAAAAATAAATATGCATTAAGCAAAAGAATAAAAAGCTTCTCGAGAAGAAACAAATGCCCTTATTACCTCTTCCTGCACCTACAATATGCCACGGATAAGTTAAAAATATATTTGATTATTAATTAATCACGCGCACAAGTTCAACTACGCAAAATCGATTGGTCAAGTGCGCATCTAACTTTTCCAACTGCGCTTTTGAATAATCCCTAGGGGCAGGAATGTACTATCCCCTCTGTGTTGAGCAACTCACTTTTGCACTTATTTTTAAAAAAAAAATCCGAAATAATAAGAAAAATAAATAAACGCAGATATACAAATTTTGTCACAAAAGTATATAACAAGATTAAAATGTTTTTTTTTTTTTTTTTAATTTTCTCGAAAAATCGAAAAAGAAAAAGAAGAAAGTCAATATACGATATTGCTTCTATATATCTATAATCAAAAGTGAGCAAACAAATCATGTCGTTTCGCGTTTATAAGTGCTATACAATACAAACAAGTTTTGAGGGGGAAAAAAACGAGTATTAAACCGAACGGATTCGTTGCAAAGACGACTGTTGGTATAATTTATATATATATAAAAAAAAAAAATAATCACAAAATGACAAAGTCGTGTATAATATGGTATTCGTTCGTTTAATTATAAAAATAATTGAAAATAAATAAATAAATTAAAGAAGAAACTAAGAACTCGCGTTCGTTTCACCGTGTCTGTACGTGCAGGATATATATTTATGTATTGTGTCTTAAAAAAAAAAAAGGAGAGTACAGAATACGATGGCACACACCATGTACCAGTGGCGTGGCGAAGGGTACCTCGGTAAAGTACAATTCTGGATGGGGGAGGGGGGTATGTGGATGATACTAAATGAGAACGTATGGACACAGTTTATAAAAATATAATACGAACAAGTACGCGATTCATTAAGGAATATAATATTGGCATTTTATACAATTTTCCATTTTATTTGAATTTCAGTTATTTCCTAGACCGTTGCGTTGAAATGAATAGTGAGTCCTAAAAATCCTAAAATGTATATCTACTAGAACGATTATAAGTTTGTTTGCGTATGATACGATAATTACTTAAACGAAATTCGTCATTACAATGCAGCATGAAAATTTGGAATCGCAGATAACTCATAACACTCATTCGGAATCGGTTTGTATAACGAAACATCAACAATTTCTTCTTTTTCGGAATACAACATTCGGAATATCGTGTTCAGAAAACTTTTTAAATAATTTTCTCTTAAGTATTTTAATAACAATGTATTTTAAACATTTTTTAAAAGCAATCTGAATATATAGTGTTTTGAATATTTTTTAGAACTCAATAATGTATTAAATAAAATCCACGTGAAAAAAAATATGACTTTATTACCTATTTGAACATGAGAAATAATTATTTCAGAAAAAAATATCGGTAGCAACTAGCCGCGGTGGATATTTAGAACAACACAAATTATTATATCAATGCCCTCGCTGTATTTGGTGTCCGAATCCTGCGTTATTCAATATAAATAATTCCGTGTATTTCGTTTCACTGTGTCGTTGTAATTATGTTTTATATCGATAACCGCTCGTTAATTTCTCCTTAGTGTCTACTGTGTAAATTTATCAAAAAAATTATTATTATTATTATTATTATCGAACACCCCCAAATAAATATCGACGAGTGTATTTGATTAAATAATAATAAATATTTTTTTGTTACGTGGTATTCTTTTCGCTGACGTCCAGTAAAAATAAAAAAATGTATTCGCAATAGTACTTTTAGTGAATTATTCATTCATACGGAAACACGTATTCCGAATATTTTTTTCCCGCGTATATTCGCGGAACATAATATATTTAAAGCGTTTTTATAAAAAGTGCCTGACCCGAGTGTGTTGGGCGGCACGTGTTTAAAAAACTCATGTCACCGTGGTGCCACTGCCATATTGTATACGACCGACATATATATATTTATTCATGTCGCAGAATAACGTTGGAGAATCGGCTAAAAACAAAGTTAATTAACGTTGTGCATTTTTTTTTTTTTTTTAATATTTTCTATTTATTTCTACCGCCGTGGTTGAATAAGTTATGTTATACGCAGACGGGACCGAGGACGTCGCGGTTATTATTTTCGTAAGTTCGAAAAGTGTTCAAAGGCCGCCGCCGCCACTGGATCGGCAAAATGATGGATGAACGCTATAAATCAACGGGCCGACATACGAAAGGAGAAGGAGCGCGCGCGCGAGCACCAACGCTGTCGTCCCGCAGCCGTACACTGCTGCTGCTGCTGCTGCTGCTGCTGCACTCGTTCCGCAGCGCCAAACGCTTCCGTGCCGCTGTTCCCGGTCGTCGGACGACTCCCGTCCCCCGGCCACTGCAAACGGTTCTCGTGCGTCCCGCTGTCGGATAGCTGGTGTGGTAATCGTTGGTCGTCGGGTTAATTTATTAATTTCTCCACCAGCCGTCCGGTCATACTGGGGGCATACCGAACGCCAGTCGTACGGGTTTCGCAACGGCTTGCGGACGAATGACCGGCGCAATTTATTTCAACGAATTTTCGAAGAATCGTATTGCACGCACGTATTATTACAAGGGTCAACAACAAGTGATTGCTGCACACGCACGAGTGAGATGCAAGACGATATACGCGACCTGCACGCGAACATGTGTTTGCATTTCGTAACGTAATATATCACATTGTTAGTACGTATACAAGCGTTTTAAATCGATTACAAAGTACTGGGGACCAAGCGTGTGTTGTGTGTGATGATTACGTGCAGATTTATATGATGTTCACTCGGAAGAAAAGGAAGAACAAACGAATCGAAAATAATACTGAAATGCGCGAATCGCACTGATTTATATAGATGTAGTGTATTTCTAAAAAATAAAAAAAAATGTGTTTCAAACGTTTTTATTTTAAAAAAAACTGATGAAAATTTTTGTGAAATACAATTACCAACAAATACTTTATTATACATTACAAAAAACAACTGGGTGTCCCCATAAATTATTCGACGTAATTCAGTCTATTTATGCCACCGGCCAAACACGATTTCTGGACAAACGTGCGTTATGTTTAACAACTTGTTAAACCTAGACCGAACTATAGTTTATACCAAGCGCATAAGGACAAACTATTTTATGTCGGAATTGAAATTCACATTTTAGAACGAACCGGTACAGCCTGGGCTACACTGATCAAGATTGTCTAAAAATTATATATATATAATATATTAATATCAATATTATCCAAAGTTTATTATAAATTATCGCATAATTATTTTAGTATTTGAGTAGAACGAGAAATATATTGGTGTTTCTTGAATGACGTGCGTTCGTCTTTTCGTCCGTACCCACGGAATATTACCAGAAGGAATGCTTACGTATAGCACTAACACCATGTTGAAAATTACATCTAATCGGTACTTTAGACAAATCGTTTTTCGATTAATTTTTTATAAGTTAGAAAAAATCTAACCAAATATAAATCTACACGGAATCGGTAAAAACGTAATTCCGTCAAAATCGATTATTGTAATTTCGTTATCATTTTAAAACTAACGTACATGGAAACCTGAAATTTTATCAAATATGTAAATTCGGATTGTTTTAATGAAAAGAAAAAAGTCATTTTCTAACAATTTATTTTAACTTTAGTCTATTTATATCAAATATAGGTATTTTTAATTCATAAAATAAGTAATTTTCTGTTTTAAGGCTTACAAATTTAAAACAACATCAGACGTTTAATTACTTTACTATATTCAACGAATCTTGAGACTCGTTAAGTCACAAATTCCTTTTATAACCGTTTCCAATTTTTCGATAAAATGCATTAGACCGAAGCTCCGCTCAGAATCGTTTTATAAAACGTAATGGTTTATCATTGCTTTCAAATTCAATGTAATAACAAATTTCTAATATCTTTCTATAAGTAATTCACATAAGCACCGTCCACAATACACCGTGGCTCGTTACCATTTTTATTTGTTACAAGACATGCACCGATTTACGACTTTTACCTATTATTATTATTTTTGATTTTTTACACGAATTTATGTTATTTGTTTGTACAAGATAAGCTCCGGTGGCATTTCGAATTTCAAAGCATCGTTTTTCTGACAGATTACAATGCGGGTAATCATAAAGTATATTCTGTAGTCTATAGTCCAGCGGTTCCCAAACTTTTTTGACTAGCCGTGCCCTTTTGGAAGTGAGATTTTCTCATGGCGCCGTTAATAAAGTTTACGACCTTTTCAATAAAATTTTGGATGAAAATAAATAAAATTTCAGTGACGCGGAACCCCTTTAAAGACATCGTAGCGCACCAGGGCGCCACAGCGCACATTATATATATTTTTTAAAGGATTAAAATCAAGTTCAAAAATTATGTTGAACTTGCCACGGGCGTAAAATCATAAAAACACGGCTCTATTAGAAATACGCGCATAACAGCCGTTTACTCCATTTCTAAATGCGTTTAGCGTAAACGCGAACTAACAACGGAATTAATTATGTATATTGTATATCCATAATTACTTTTAGGTATTTTGTATCTGTTTTAGATATTTTGAATGGTAGGATATGGATGGCAAATCCAACTTTTGTCCTTTTTTATTATTGGAATGGAATTTCAAAACAGAATTTAAGTGTTTCTGATCGAATTTGGTACAATCAAATGAACAATACTATATATAGAACTATAAAAATTTTAGTAAATGATATATTGTATATCTATTGTATTTGTATATCTATTGTATATCAATACACAGCGAATACTGCGAAAACGTTGACGGTTTTGGAGATGACGACGAGACTAAGTATTTTAAATATGAATGTTATGTTCATTCAAATGAACATCAATCAACGTGTTTATTCTCATGACAATCCGTTTAATTAATTCTAATCAATTAAATGGATTTTGTCAATTGTTGACATTTCAAAAAAAAATGCGCAGCCGATACGTTTTTAATGCGGTTCTAAAGCTGCAAATCATAAATATGAATTTTTTCTTTTCTTTTTTTTATCAATTAATATTGTCTTATTTAATCTGAACAAAAACATACTTAAAAAAACCATTTCATATTTGTTTTTACATATAAATAAATATTTATCACTCTGCCTACGACCACACTCTAATTACGCCACTAGTACAAATTGTATACGAGTTGTGATACGAAATCGAATAAGATAATATTCAAATGCAATCCATTCTGGTTACGATAAGAAGTCAAGTGTGAAAAAATATGCAGAATTAATTTCAACGAAAATACGTGATTGAATTGCAACCTTATTCTTCTTAGATACGAATCCCAATTATAGTTTAACATGTATTTGACTGTTTAAATTGATTGTTTTTAGTACTCGGTATAAAAATGAAAATCATTTTATTTTATAATTGCAAATATTTATATTAATAAATATGTGAACCTCCTTTTGTAACGACGAAACGTGATTTCATAAAATATATTTAGTTGTTATTTAAAAAAATTTTGACTTGATCATACGAATTTAACAAGTTGTTTAGAAATGACTACACTTAGAACGTGCTGAATTTCCGGTTTTAAAAATTACGTTTTTAGTTATAACTTACATAAAATATGTGTCATAAATCCAACAACAAACCCGTGTAGTATATAACGAGATTTATTTAGGTTTGAAACAATTGAGTGTTTGGAAAATATATCGGTTAAAAATATTCTAGCGCATCGCTGTAAATTAGACATTATATACGAATAATTTAATGTTATACGTATTACATTATGTGTTAATAAAACATTGATAAAGAAAATAAAAGAATTTATTACATAAAAAGCATCTCATTATTTTATTTAAATAGTAAATATATACTTTGTACATTAACGCGTATTATTTTGTAGTAACAGTCATTATACATACAGAACTGATGTCATACTCTGCGAAATGTGCTTGCGTGTGCCATTTAATAACTATAAACCGCTGTCAGCGTTATCCTGATAATAGTTATTTATTAAATGTTGACAGTTTTATATATAATATTATATTACCTATGTCGATTAACGATGTAATTTATTTTCCTGGATATTTTCTGTGTCCTGCAATACAATTTTGTTTGATCTGTTCGATAATATAAAATAACATCTTATATTATTAAATATATTAATCTGAATAATGACATTATATATATATACATATAATTGCAATAACGTTATTAATATTTAAGAATACAACGGTAATAATAATTATTTATTTTTGTTTTAGATGAATGCAAGAATCCATTAGGAATGGAATCGGGCAAAATACCAGATTCGGATATAACGTCTAGTTCTTCATACGATTATGGGACTGGACCGCATAGGGGCAGGTAAATGGATTATGATAATTGAAATTACTACAAAATAAGTGTATGAAAAAACTTGAATTCAAACAGAGCTTGAATTGGGAAAATTATAAATGGAGATCTTCACTGTGTAAAAATATAAAAAAAGCGTTCTCTATGGTTATTTACAAGACGATAACGTGTATGAGTGCGCATCATATACAACCAATCACACTGACATTTATTAAAATACTACATTTTAAATACATGCATGTAATCTACAAATGTATTATTAATCCGGACATGGGCAAGTTATGCAATGATCCACAAATCGGGTCGGTTTACAAATGGCATTATAATTATTCGTTTAGAAATAAACGTGTCATATTTTTCAGATTCAAATAACATTTTAGAATTTTCAAATTTGGTGCGAATCAATTTTTAACATATATTAAATTTAATAAGAATATTTCGATACATAAATGAAAGACGTACCCCGGAATAATATTACACTCAAAAATATTATGTAATATTAAATATAAAAATATAGAATTATTAAAGTGTAATTCTTTTCCGTGGTAAAAATATACTATTCAAATCAACTACATAAAATAACGGATTAAAAAATTATTACAACATTTAATTTTATTTTAAAAAAAATTTTCTTGGTGAACAATTAAGTTACAAATGATATACCTGTATAAATGTATTTTTATTTCAATGAAACAATTCGGGCATTTATTATTTTTAAAATATACGTATATATATATATATATATAGTATTCTTAGGACAAGTAAGCAATTATTTTTATTGAAACGATGTATAATGATTATATTTTTATTACCGAGAATACATTTTATACGTATTTCTACTTTTATTCTTTTGATCATTGGTTAGTACGATTTTCATAATAAGAATTTAAAAGATTTATTTTTTGATATTTAATATATATATATGTATATTTACATACATATATGGTTTTTATGAAAATTTTTAATTGGTTGTTTTTCTAAACTTTTCCAAAATTTTCAATTGATATTTAATTTTTAATAATTGATTTAGTTTTTATTGGATAATTTATTGAATACAAAGAACACTCGTTGCATATTTTATTATTACTTAAAATTTAAATGTATTCAAACAGTGCGTATTCTGTTTTTATTAAATATATCTATATAAATATATAAAATATAGAGATAATATTAATATTCCATAAGAAATTATAATAATAATAATAATAATAATAATAATAATAATAATAATAATAATAATAATAATAATAATAATAATAATAATAATAATAAAGTGCTTTTAGTCTTTGGTCAGTTATTTGATAAAAAAAAATATTATGAATAATTTTTAAATTTCTAGAAGTTGTCATACAGAAATATTTTTTTTATTAATATAAAACGACGTATACATTTATTTATAATTATACGAAATAATTTATGTTTTATTTATAAACAATAATGCTTACGTTTTAATAGCAGATGTATGTTATACTCGCGTGCACCTGGGGACAAGTTCGATTCAATATAATTTACCAATATTATATACATTTTATTTCATCTTTAACTTTAAGTTTCGAACGAACATGTTTAATACGTCCGTGATAAAAATATAATATAATATTCGAGTTCCCAGTCCGACCGTGCCTCGGGATAACCAATTAATTTATTAATTGAAATTTAACGCAAATGTTACGTATCTCGTATTCTCATATTTTATATGAATTTCTGTTGGAAAAACGGGTATTACGAGTTTAACTCACGAACGAAACAAACGAAATATTCCAATGGAGATTCAAATACTCGATATACTTGCCTGTGACGATATAATCGACAAGTTCGTATTGAATAAAAATGTACAAGCATTCGTCTACACAGAATTACAATTTTCTACATAATATTACAGTGTTATCGATTATATGACGCTACACGACGAACGTCTCGTGTAATATCGTATTTGTTTTTGTACGGCGCAGAAATTATATGTTTCTGTCGATGTTATAATGAAATGAAGCCGTATACTCAACACTGTTTACATTACAATGGATACCCGAATTTGCATAAGACATTGTGTTACGGAGAAAGTAATAGTAGAATTAAAAACGAAATGTTTTCTCACTGTCCCCTTGTCCCGTTGTCGTATTCAAATAATTTTTTCAGTTTGGTACATAAATTATTACGTTTCATGTACTCGTCTCCGTCACCTACAAAAGTACAAAAACGTGACGAAATATTTTTATGATTATAAATTTTTTTCGCAGATATTTGCGTGACGCGATATAATTGAATACATTTTTGTTTTTAAGAAAAATATAAAATCTATTCATCGCAATCGTAGCGGATGAATACTTTATCAATCAGATAAATCCTTTTTTTTAAATTTTTAGAAAATCCGTTCTTTAAAAGACAACAAATTTATACATACAAGACTGGACATTAACAAGTTACAAATATATTATGTTAATATTAATTATATTAATTAACGCGTCATTTTTTTTCCCAATTAATTTTTACTCGAAATGTTACTTTTTTTTTAAAAAAATTTAACGTGTGTATTTTACGTAGTTTTTTTTTTACAAAAGTAACCGAGTTAAGTTAGATTTTATCCGAAGAACAATGCAATTTTCTTACCGATTTTCAACGTTTTTTTTTTGTTATTATATTACACGGATAATTTGTTAATTTCACAATAATAAATTAAAGACGTAATTTAAAAATTTAAAAAGACGTAACTAATAACACAATTTATGAGAATTACTGAAGACAGTTTATAAATATGATAATACATAAGTATAATTTTGTAATAGGCAAATCTCCAATATCGACGCACCTTAACTGTGTAGTCCTCAGACGTTCACGATGAAGAAGTCACAACAGAATATACACAACTACCCGGCCATAAATCCCGGTCGTATTTTAATGTCACTTATCCACTTGTTCATAATGTTTGCCAATGTAATATAATAATAATCATTGACTGAATTTTAAAATAGCGGTAAATGCCCGAGTACAGATTTTACCATTTGTACTGATCAACAACATGCACAATACGAGCATCCTATATTATAAATTATAATGTTATCCCAGGCAGTTCATATTAAATATATATTATTATAATAATAAGATTGCAAGAAAACTATAAAATCGTTCTTGACCCTCATCGCTTTCGCATTATTTTGATATTTTCATATCATGTAATATTATTGTTTGGAAAAATTCCCATCATAATAAACTGACTGTAACTGCACAATAATAATTCAATAAGTTTTAACACGTAGTGTGTACGCTGAAATCTTGGCAGCTTTCTCATTTTCGTTGAAAATCAGAAAATATTAACTTTTAACTAACTTAAGTTAATTTTTTCAAAGTTAACTTTTAAGCTATAGAGTTAACAAATAAATATCGTTTAACTTTTAAGTTAATTATTTTAAAATAACTTACCTTAACAAGTTAAAAAAAGTTGTTAATTTTCCCAGTCTCGTATATATATATATGCATATCCTTAATATATAATTAAGCCAGTGTATTATGGAAAGCAAGGAAATATATAAAAATTGTTGTACCAAATTCGTTTGTTCACAAAAAAATAAAGAACGTTTTATCCTTATGATGAATTAATACTTGAATATTTAGAAATCATTTTTTTCTTTTTTGTAAATTTAATAGCTATAAAATTTTATTGTCATCTAAAAAACTAAGCTAAGTTTTTTTATCGTTCGTCATTAAATGTTCATAATCCAGAAGCTTAGGTTATACCAAAAATCGATTTAAGAAATACACCCAAATTTTGGAAATTTTATTTTAATACAAATGGATAACAATAAATTAATTTTTTTAAATTTAAAATATTGATATATTATAAAACGTGTTACGAAATGATGGCCAATAACCGTATAAATCCAGTTTTATGCGATTATTGCGCCGAAAAAAGAGAAGATAAAACCATTATCGTAGTAAATAAATAAATAATGATCGAATTTATCTGTTTTTGTTGGCCTCATCGACAAATTGTCCTTTCTGTTTCCTCTCTTTGCCGTTAAAACATAGAATTTTCAACGATTTATCAGATAATATGATGCGAGGGGGATTGCTGCTT
The DNA here is from genome assembly GCA_032441825.1 of Chaetogeoica ovagalla. Classification (NCBI taxonomy): domain Eukaryota; kingdom Metazoa; phylum Arthropoda; class Insecta; order Hemiptera; family Aphididae; genus Chaetogeoica; species Chaetogeoica ovagalla. The sequence continues at coordinate 9,915,324 of CM063723.1, forward strand.
CAAACCTTTCAATTACTTTTGATTCAAGACAAAAAAAAAAAAGAATTTTAAACAGTTTGCCTAATTGGGCGTAAAACAACAGTTGAATACGTGGTTCTTTTTCAAAGGCCAAATATCTCTTATAGACATTGCGTAACTATATATAATCTAAAAATGTTGGTATTAAATATATATATACTCGTATATCCTTTTTAAAACCATAAGAAATGAAATATTTTTTTCCAGCAGAAGTTGCAGAAATTACTAATTTTTTTCGATGTACATTGATTCGCTAGTAAACTTATTATTTTACGTAATTAATAATATTGATATACATAAATAATTATATAGTACTAATTATAATTACCCGTTATTTTGGTAATAATTACGAAAGTTCAACTGAATTTTCGCGACTTAATCAATTCCAGAAAGAAACAATAATGTCAAGGGATTAAGGAACCCTTATTATAATTGGATTTGTAGTGGTAATAAAAAAAAAGAAATATTTATATATGTAAATGAATGTTATATTCACCTCTTTCATACGTTCGACACACGCAACGTAATAACCGTAAGAACGTAATCAGGCGTGACGATAAATTGGAAAGTTCAGACTTGAGAATGTTTACGTGAAGAACATGTCGGTAAAACGTCAAAAAAGAAGTTTTTGCATCCGCGTTTGACCGTGTGAGTGTTTAATAAAAATTTCAAAGTGACTAAGAAATTTGGTCGCAATAATTATAATTCTGTATATACATATGAAATAATATGTACGCGTGTGTTTACATGTGAAAACATACGTTTTTATCGGTTTAAACAAAAAAATCATCGTCAGATATTAAGCGGAAAAGAAAAATACAAAAAAAAAAGGAAGAAATACAAAAGCGAACAAAATGACATAGAGAAAATTTTAATATTATAATAAAAAGATACAGAGTTTATAAAAAAGTACCCAAGTAATTATGTATATAGGGAATTAAAAAAAAAAACAGTGATGTGTTATAAAAAGAATTATCTTCTACTCCTTACCCGTACCAACCAATTACTATAATATTATATCGATATAATGATAGCTTATTTCAGATTTTCTACTAATTTTGTTTTTCTTAAAAAATTGAAACAAAATTTATATTAAACAAATCAATCATGTTTTATGTCGATAATATAATTTATTTAATTAACGTTATATATATATATGGAATAGGAAATATTAAAACATTTTTATATTCTACGCATTGATTTCTGCTTAAAGAAATTCTAGAATTACTTGCATTTCATCATTACACCGTGTGTTGATAATATAAAATATGACACTAATATTATATAGGTATTTCTGCTAAGAATATTAGGACACTCAACTGTCGTTTCAGATGTCAGATTAATTTTTTTTACACTACTAAAGGGTCGTTTAATTCAATTATTTTTTTTAAAAAAAAAAAAACATTTTCAGCTCTGTGCGTATTGACGAAATATTTATACATAATTTTACACAATACGTTCATCCGGAACGAAATTACAATTAATTCAATATTATAACCAAAATAAAATCGAAAATAGGATTATAGAATTACACGTGAAAAATACTACAAAAGAATTCTAATTTTTTTCGAAATATTTTAAATTTTAAATTATGAAACCGCCGTTGCGGTGCCCAATAAAATATGTGAAAAATGTGCCGACCCGGCATAAATACGTACGGTATTATCCTGAAAATCCAAAATAAAAAATTTTTCTCAATATTCTTACATTTTTCATTTACAACGGTGTATGCCCCAGTGTATGAGTTTTTCATTTTTTTTTTCCAAATTATATTTGATTTCGATATAAACACCAGTGAATGTCGACACGTAAAAAAGAAAACTGCAGGCAAATTATTTTAATAATATACTACTCTGCGTCGCGTACGCATCAAGAATCAATCGAATCATTGAAAACTCGTTTAAAGTTTTTTTTTCCGTTTTTCCTTCGCACAGAATCCGACCGAATTTCAGATATTTACGATAAATCCGTAATATTTAATAAATACGCGTATATAAAATGAAGAGGAAAAATAACGTTACGCGCACATCAGCCAACGGTACCATTGAAATTTCAATCGGCCATCATTTTTTTATTATTTTTTTCGAACTTTTATTTTGCTCGACAATGACGACGACGACGTCTTCGCGACGGAGCTCTTTTGCACCCCAGTGACGAGTACACGCGCGCGCTACAATATAATAATAATAATAATAATAATAATAATAATATATGTCATCACGGTTTTTCAGTCCGACGAACAAATTTAACTACGTGACCGAAATATATCGGTGGAATTTATAATGAAGTCGGCAGACTGGAAAAACGCACGGTGCAAAAACATGGCGGAGAGACGCAGGTTCTCCACATAATACGAACATTTTTTTTATAATCGTATTCCGATTATTATATTATTATTTTATAATGTGTTATACTCACGACACGACGTGTGCGCACCGTGATACAGTAATAATAATAATAATAATAATAATAATGTAAAATAATACAAATAATAATCTTCTTTTTCTGGCTTTATCAACTCTACAAGAGTTTTTGCCGCCATCACAACTTCACGTCACTTCTCTCGATCATGAATTATATTTCTCCAATCATTTACTCCTATCATTTTTAGATCTTGCTCGACCACATCCATCCATCTTTTCCTCGGGCGTCCTCGTGGTCTCTTACCCGTTGGTTTCCAAAACAGTACTGTTTTTATTATTTTATCGTCACTTCCACGCATAGTGTGCCCAAACCACTGGATTCTCTGGCCTCTTATGTAATATTTAATTGGAGTCATTCCTGTTTCTTTAACTAGTTCTTTGTTACACTTTCTCCTCCACATACCAGTGTTTTCGTCTAATTTAGGTCCACATATCATACGCCATATCTTGTTTTCGAAGGTGATAAGTCTTCGTTCTGTTACGCTTGTAGTCGTCCATGCTTCGCATCCATATGTTAATACAGCTCTCACTATCGCTGTGTAGAGTCTAATTTTCGTTTTCTTTGATAACATTTTAGATTTGAAAAATTAGGATAATGCAAAAAATGCTCTCCCTAAATAATATTGGACATGTTTTTTAAACAAATAATAATCGAAGGATAGAAAATTTGTTTATTGAGTTATATAATATTATGATATATAGCATTCTCTGACAACAGCGACAAATTTTAAAATCATTGATTTCTGTGCGATTATTACGTATCGTAACGCTAAACGAATCAATGAACGAAGAAAAATTATGTATTACATATTATTTATATAATTAATAATTTTTGATAATATTTTAAACATTGTCTATTTTATAACTTCATTTTACAATTGGCGGAGGTTATATCACGTTAATAGAAAGTTAGTCAATATAATTAAAAAGTAAAATGTCTCCCTCCCTGGATTTTTAAAAATGGACGCCCTTGATTTAAAGCAATCTGGAATGATAAACTCGTGAAAATAAATCACCAAATTAATTGACGATTTTTTACACTATTAAATTTGATTCCTACACTTGATTAAATTATTATTTATTTACACATATGTGTTATGTTTTATGTTGCGAATTATTCGATGTACCTACCAATATTCTGTGCTGTATACAGTAGGACAATAATAATAATCAGTACGGTTCGAATTTCATGAAATGTACAAAATTACGCTGCACTTAAAATAATTAAATTGTGCTCTTAAATATATATATATGTACTTTTTAATTTTTTACAAGATTTTATAAAAAATAAGTTAAAATCAATATATATTTTATAAATATAAAATTTAAACAAAAAATACATTTTTCTTCGATGCTATTTTTTATTCAGTACAGACTGCACGCCGTATTATTTTATTTATTCTGTCCGCAATAATCGTCCGTATAGATGTATATAATATATATATATATATAGCAACCCGGTATTGTTCGCATATAATATGTTTATAACAACGAAGCCGATTTTTATCGATTTAAATTTTAAAAATTATCTCTCGTTCCGCTGCTGTTGGTGATCGTTAAATCACTGATTTTCTTAAAAATATTTTTTATACACACATATATATATATATAGCACACAAACATTTTAATGAATGTACACATATAGTACATTTTTTTCCTATGCTGGCCCTTTTGTGGTGTAGGCTCTAGGCTGCAGATTACGAAGCTTACACGGACCTGATTCGCTCATTTTTGCCCCTCGAATACTGTTCTATTTTTGTTTTCGTACTTTGTAAAGTAATAATAATATTATTGCCTGAGTAGAAATGTCGAGAAAAAAATGTCCAAAAAAAAAAAAAAAAAATGATGGCAGATTACGAAAAAGATTTTAAATTCAAAAGCTCAAATTATAGTAAAACTATCGTTAGAAACGTGGAAAAGAAAAAAAAATAATCAATCAATATTAACCCATAATAAATACGTTATTCTCTGTCACACCGCGTGGTATTTGAATAGAAGTAAAACGATCAGACGTGGCTGTACCTACGTCCGAATAACGTGAAGAATTGCATTATTTGTATTATTATTATTATTATTAATATTTTACAACACGTCATCAGTGATTCATCACAATCAATAGGTTCAAAAAAATTACCTTTACCGAATAAATTCACCGTTTCGGAACTTTTCAAAACGGTGGTGACACGTTGAAACGGTGACAATTTAATAAATGAAATTGTCATTTGTCATACAATTTACACGTCACGATTTATCACAATTAGGTTTTTGCTGTATCAATACCACCGAAAAGCCGTATTAATTATTCATAAAAAAAAAATAATAATAATTTCCTTTGATACCGATTTAATACGCGTTGTATCAATCGATAAATTGCGAAAAACACAAATCAATCATCATTATTATACGGTTGTAAAGTTTCCCATCTGCTTTTATACTATATTAAAAATCCTATCGGGGTTCCGGTTAAAATATTGCGAACATTGCGTAACGAAATGAAACAATATTAATTTATACCAAATTTATAATAATATAATAAAAAATCGAAATCTATAATAAATAAACGTAACTCATTGCACTCATACTGTCATAAAACGCCTGTACGTTAAGATTCTTTATAGTTTCATTTAAAAAAATATCTATACTATTTTATAATTTATTTCCTTCTACTGTGTGTTAAAATATTGTTACTCGAAAATATTGTGTTTTATCAATATCAAATTACTAGACACAATAACTTTCAGAATCATATATCTATCGCGTATACTTTTTTAATCAATCGGTTATCATTTTCGTTCACACCACAATAATTGAATTCTTTTTTTTTTTAATTTCGTTATTACAAGACAGTGAATAAAGGCAATGATTTCTGTTTTTTTTTTTGTGCTTTTTTCATTTAACTTGTTTCCGATTTCCAACCGTGTTTATCCAAATGATCGTAGTCTTAAAATTATTGAAACGTACGTTTAGAAAGTTTCGAGTACAGGCCGTACAAGATTTGTTTGAATTAAACAATTCATCGTTTGATTATCTTTCAATCGTAATTAGGAGCTTAATTGTTTTGTTTTTTTACACATACACACACCAGATTTGATGACCAAGGTATTTTCGACGTTACTGATTGATTATCCGTTCACAGTAATTTGACCGGTACCAATTGTTTTGGAAAAAAGGCTTGCTACAATGAATGTTTTATTAATATAAATATAAAACGAAATATATTATTTACGATATGTGCATGCAGATAATTTAAATATATAAGTGCTCGCGTCAATGCGTGTTGATAAAAATAATAAACGAGTAATTTTTATTAAAGATCATAAAAGAAAAAAAAGAATTTTTTGTTTTTTAAAGACAACATATTAATTGTTCGGTTTAGAGCCGTTCATTTTTTTAACATTATTGACATAAAAAAACACGTCGTTCAGGAAATAGTTTAAATGTTTTGATTTTGCCGTGTTGTATATTTAAAACTAATGTTGCCCATATGAGAGTTATATACAAAAGCAAAAAAATTATGTACAATTACGGATTGATACGCGAAGTGTATGAAGTAATTTGAAAAACGCGACGAATCGGCATAAAATATATGAAATCCGAACTAAATCATAACGGTTTTTTGCACTTTGAGTTTGACAACGATATTTCGGCGTTGACTTGAACAAGATATCAAAACGCGACTATAACCAATTGACCACTTTACGTACAATTTATACCAATAATATTATCTTCAAAAATAAACGTAAAATTACAATTGTTTATAACCAAGGCTCGTTTTTACATGAATTTACATGGTTATTCCTAAACAATCCAAACACGGACTAGATGACCTACGGAGTTTGAATTATTATCAACAAATCTAAAATAAAAAGTTTTATTTCGTATATTTTTGCATATTTTGCCATTTTTTTTTTTTTTTTTTTTTTTGAATGCACTGCATATTTCTGTATTTTAAGATTTCTCATCATATAAATAGATGGGCATTAAATGCATATTGTCGTTAATGTGTTGGTTATATATTTTTTCCTAACAAAAAATTTTACATTGTATTTTATCACTACAAAGACACTCGCCCGTTATAACCCGTAAACTTTTCTTTATAAAAGTAATATTTATATCGCTTTTCGTATTATCGAAAATGCCAACAAAAAAAAAAAAAAAAAGTGAATCATTTGTACTTTTGTGTAAATATTTTTAAACGCAAAGCGAAAAGAAAATTTTTAGAAAATTGAATTCTTTTTTATTTGAACGGGAATTTTTCAACAATACTAATAAGAATACATGTGTCTATGGTTTTTAGAACACATAAGCCAGTACCTAGTTATGGATAACGAAGAGAACAAATAAGAAAACGCAAATCGCGTGTGTGTGGGCTAAACCGATTTTTTTTTTTTTTATCTTACCATTGTTGATACGAGAATTAAAACTATTGAATTTATTTAAATACGAGTGTGAAACAAAAATTCAGTAATAAATACACGAAGAGTATTGTGTGGAGGAAATTCGATTTTTTGAGAAAATATATATTATCCTTTCATTTCACTACAAGTGTATTGAAGTTATTTCTCATAAATCGTATAAACGTACGTGTTTATGTGATAAATATTATGGCCCAATTATTTATAATTGAATAACGAAAAAATCGATATTTATTAATATCCTACACATTTATCGTTAAAAATATGTTACAAAAAAAAAAAAAAAAAAAAAGAAAAAAGAAATTCAATAATAAAAATCAATAAAATGCTGAATTATAATATGTGTGTATATAATATATTCCGCCGCGGTCAACGCGGATAAATTATTAAGTACTTGAAACCCTTTTCTTCCGTCGTTAGCAATCAATATATGACTATAAAAGTATTTCGCGTGTCGGCGCATAAATATCCACGTTCGTTGTGAATGGTATTTTCCAAGATCCGTTGTATTTCACAGCGAACAGCTATTGAAACCTCCGCGGTTATGAAAATTACTCGATAAAAAATATTCGATTGATTTTGATAATAATAGATTTTTTTTTTTTTTTGTGAAATTCTGATATTCACTGACAGACAATGATACATATCAATCTCGTAGAAAAAAAAAAAAACGTTCCCTGCAGTAACGTATACGCGTAACGGACAAACACGAAACCATAAATATTACAAACTTATTCGTCAGTTTTTTTTTCACCACCCGGTTTTTACACTACCCAGGTCGCAATTATTATTATTTTTTTTAATATTTTCTCGACGTTCCATGACCGAGCCACCGGTGTATTGACAACGCCTGTTATAAAAAAAAAAATATTATCGCATTTTCTAGAAACGAAACGGAAACGTTTTTACGTAAAAATTAATACGCACGCTGGCCGCTCGCTTTAGGTTGAGTTATGACTAAAAGGGATTACGGGGAGATTCAGCTTCCCTCCTACCAATATGTCATATATTCTTAATAGTTATACATTTGTATTTGGTTTACAAAATAAGAAAATTCGTTTAGTCGATGAAAAGTATTACACTTTCACGTGATATTATGATTTGAATTATAAACCCGATGGAAATCTATCGGATGTTGAAAAAGGTGCCTCTGTCGTTCACGAAACAATACACAGCACGCTGATTATGTTACAAACTTGACATTCAAAAAAATTACGCATAAACCGGAAAATTACAGGAAATCAATTCGCACTGTCAGTAGAACAACGGTGATAATTTTTAAACATTATTTCGAATTTGAAAGCAATGACAAATCAACTAAAAAAAAAAATTCAATTCATTGTGAAACCAATGGAGTTATCGTTTCATTCAAAATCTGAAATTAGTAGCCCTCTCTTGCACGAAAATAATACAAAGATGGTAAATTTAACGATTTTTCGTACACTCATTTACCTTTTCTTTCTCTGATAAGTTATCGAACTAAAGTTATATCTGATTAATCACGTAATTGACCACAATAATTACAAAATAATATTTTTTTTTTAACAATAATACACGAAACGAATCAAAATTTTTTAATAATTCACAAATGCGCATATTTACGTACTTGATAATAATAATCACGGAAAGTAATATTGAGTAATTAGACAAACGCTAGTAGTTGTATTGTAATACAGGCTGAGCGCAAATATATTATATTCAAAGAACATATATGGTTTTTGAATATAATTAAATTTCGGATTTTCTTAACAAGTTTGTCAAAATCAGTGTAATTCTGATTACTTTCTAATACAGACTATTTCATAATATTCCCCGTGAAAATAGATCTGTAATATTATGTCTATTTGAATTTCAATTATGTCAAATATTCTAAAGTATTTGAAAAAAGTGTAGGGACGTGCCGTATTACGATAATTTTAAAAAATCAGTCATATGAAAACCACTAGAGATGAACAACTACGACTTCTGTGTTTTCGAAAACGTGTCAGAAATTTAAAAAAAAAAAATCCCATTACTCCTTTTAAATTTCATAATTGATTGTATGATTTCGATAATTTTTCGTTGAAACCGAGTATTTGAATAAAGTAATCCAGTTATTTTAAAATTTGAGAATCTGAATCCGTTGAACGTCAATTCGATTATTCAAATTAGTGTCATCGAATCGGAATTTTCTCACGGATAAATAATTGTTAATGAAATCTCGCAAAAAAAAAAAAAAAAAATATATATATATATGTATATAAAATATATAACACTTGTTAATGTGACGGCTATAAATATTTTCTTTGTATCAATACTGTGCTGAGTTTTTACTTTATCGATTTTCATGCATGCAAAAACGATATATGGTATGTCTTTAATTTAACAAAAAAAAATAAATAAAAATTCGAAATACACAAAGGGGGGGGGGTGCTATAATAGTCTTTTTTAATTCACCCTTGTTTGTAATAATACGTATCGTGCGAAAACGAAAACGCGTCAAAAAAAAAAAAAGAAAAAAAAATTACAAATTTATACGAGTACCGGATTTTTTTTTTTTTGTCGCTTTTTTATATAAACCTGTCAACGGTGACTCCGCAGCGCAGTGACCGAACGTCACGTGAAAGTTGTTACGCGCGCTGTTTCGTGCGCTACCCCGCGCGTAGACGATTTTCGCATTTTCCGGACACGCCGTCATTAAGGATTCTTCAATCGGTGAAACTTTCGTTGAAAAAAAAAAAGACAAAAAAACAAACACGCTCGACAAATTAAGCCCGTGGAATTTCTCCGCGAGCAAAACGCATGTTTCCCTTTTTCATAATGTTGTTTATTTCACCGGTTAACCTTAACCCTTATCGAAAAATGAAAATGAAAAAAAATAACGTTTCTCCCTTCGATCGGCCGTTATTTACATCGGGACGACGCGTTGATGTATCTAAACTCCATACATAACGCAGACGCGAACGCGAACGTGTCCCGCCGATGATTGATCGATTGGTGGACGATACGTTATACACGTATTGTCACGAATGGAACATATAACCGAATCTTTATAGATACCGTCTACACCAAAAAGTAATATTACACTGTATATTATTATTATTATTATTATTATTATTATTATTATTATTATTATTATTATTATTACTAGGGTTGGGATTTATGTTTGTTGAAAACGAATAGGATCCCAAGAATGTTGGGTTTGTGTGAAAAAAAAAATTTGACAAATATCCTAGTGAAATTCAAGTTTAAATAAAGAAATATGGATCCCTGTTTCGTATTAAAAACAAATTAATTAAAGTCATATATTTATATATATATGTATGTATTAAATTATAATATCTGAAAAATACGGTATACAAGTGCGAGAAATAAATGCGTACAGTTAGGTGGAAATTTAATTACTTTTTTTTTTTTAATATAAAAATAATATTTCTTTATTTTCTTGCCACTTTACACAATATTTTCAATATGCGAACCGACAAAAATAAATAAATAAATATTTGTACCTAAAATCATTACAAGGATTGTGACTGCAACGCTCTCATAGATATCGTCAAAAATATGTCTATGACGAATTTGTTTATTAACAATAATTTTTGTGGTCAAATGTTACTATCCGTGTGTCTACTCATACGAGATTGCTCGGAGGATACGTTATTTTGTCGACACGAAGAATATAACTAAAATCAATAATAAAATCAATATTTTCGGTGTTTTAATCGAATCAATCGCATTTGTATAATTTTCCGACACAAATAGTCGTGTTTAAATTATTATATTTGTCTCGTCGTTTCGAATCGACAAAATATTTTATATGATTCTAATAACTGAAAGTAATTATTATATTTGCTTAATTAAATGCTTCAATAGCCGTTGCTGTATTATAACGAGTTTTCACAGTCGAATTTCGTTTTTTTTTTCTTGTATTTATTTATTATTGCACGCGCGTGGATTCTTCACTTTTATTTGAATACAGATAGCGGCAGGCCAGTTATATATATATCGAGAGTATTCATAAAATTGAATTTTTAATTGTTCATTTTTTTTTTTTTTTGAAATTATTATTTATAGATTATTAAGCTACCATTTATGTTATTTATTTACATTGTTTTGAGTTATATTGTTATTGTTCAAAGAATTATTTATTCATTAGTTTTTTTTTTGTATTTACTTATAATTGTAAATTTTTATTTATTTATTATATTATAAATATTGGACCAAAAGGATCATTTGTTTACGAAGTTGTTACTTTATTTTGCGGCCCTTTGGTTTGGCTCGTAATTCATTACATTTCATAAAATCTACACGCACATTATTTTTGGTGGTGTCCATTTTCGCTCCGGGCCCGAGCAAATACATAGAAAGTTTGAAGACGAGAGGAATACAGCAAAAAAAAAAAAAAAAAAAAAGTAGAAAAGCGAATAATATTTAAATTCATATATTTTATGTCAAAAACTTTCGTACAAACATAAAGCTAGAAAAAAATCAATTATATTTTAATTTAGATATACCGGTAATTTTCAAGCTTATCAGATATATCGACAGATTTTTCTACATCCAAACTGTTAACTTTTTTTTTTTTAAATATTTGTTGGTCCCGACTCGAACCACGATTAATATATATTTTAATTTATAAATTGTATACGGTCAAAAGTTCAATAGCAACATAATATTATGTTTTATTTAAAACAAAATTTACACGTTTTTGAAAATCACAAATGAATCAAGGTTTTACGAAATAAACAATTCGACATTGAATATGTAGTGAATAAAATAAAGACGAATAAAATAAATCAACACGTCTATGGTTATTTAGATTTGCCTTAAATTCTTCGTGGATATTTGCTCAGAGCTATCAATTAAATTATTGAGCAATTCAGAATAATTCTAATTTTTTCTTTCGTATCTCTAAAGTTTCTCATTTTAAAAATTTCAATAGTGTCACATACGACGAGTGTAGTGGTTTTGCGTATGCGCATATTTTAATACATTAAATAAAACAAATGTCATGACCCCATTTCGTATAGCCTGTAGAACTCTAAAATCGAACACTGCAGTTGATGTGGAACCCATAGAGTAGAATTATATGGCATCAAATTCATGGCATCGCATTAACGAGAGAATAAAATGAGTACAGGATGCGACAGGATTAGTAAAATAATTGTTAAAATGACGTCTAATCACACGTAATTGTCTCGACGCTTTATTAATAATATTACAGAAATGAAAATTTCATTTTGAATCAAACGAAATGTCTAATTCTCGTTTTGACTGGTAATACTGCGTTAAATATTTGCGTAATATGAATGAAACAATTGGTTTTTTTATTACGATGAAATGGAATGGAATGCAATATTTTGATATGTCGAGAATCGTATTCTATTGCTACATCGATGTACCGTAATAAAACCGAAAACAATATTGAATATTTGAAAGAAAAAAAATCTAAATGTTCAACTCGTTCTCTCTCTTCCAGCCCTATGAAGACGCCGTTTCGTGACGATAGAAAGGCAATACTCTTATTATAAAATACACTATAGTTATGCGTAAAAGTGACTACGAAAAGGGATTTTCGTGTTTTTATTTATTTGTCTTCTTTTTTACTCGGTCGTAATACGTCGGAAACGTTTTAAACCGTACACTTATAATTTATTGGAAATTTCGTTACATGCGCGTAGTATACCGTGTGTACGTAACGGTCAGCATCTCAAAACGATCTCGTACGTGCTTTATCCCTTCGTCATCGTCAACGGTAATATTATATGTTATTATATAAAGGCACACGGAAAAACGTTTCCGGGGCCATCATCGTGTAACACACACGCACAGATTGTAAGTCGTCGGCAACAAAAATCCGGTCACGCTAAGAATAAATAAACCGAAGAACGAACGCTCGATCCTATTTGGAATTTGTTATTTTCTGTATTAAGCGTCCATAATATTGTTGACGTAAACTTTTGTTTAAAAATGAATTTTTAATTAATTAATAATTAATTAAATAATTAATTTTTAATTAATTAAACATGAGTTGTAGTCCAGTATATTTTTATAAGTATAATTTTATATATAGGTATGTTACAGAACTCGTATCATATAAGTTAGAATTATGATAATTTAATATTATTTAAAATAATTTTTATTTTATAAGGAATTAATAAACACGACGTACCCGTTTTGACGTTTTAATAACGGATCATTTAATATTATTAATTATCAAAAGCGACGTTATACCTTTTACGTGGCACATTGGACAAAATAACTAATTTTCTCTTCTTTTCTTCGTCAAAGCGGATCGATAATAACTTTCTATTTTTATTTTTTTTTATTAGATTTGGGATTTCATAATCCTGTCAATCAATTTGGAAATATTATTTTACAAAAAATGACACATTTTCATATTAGAACAAATGAGATGTATTTAATAATAATAATAATAATAATAATAATAATAATAATAATAATAATAATAATAATAATAATAATAACAAAATATTTTATTACATATTTCAATATTTAAATGTTATAAGATTTAAAAGATTCCGTAGAATTATTTCTCCAGTTTGTGGTAACCTAAGAAACAGTTTTTTTTTTCATATAAATGGATGAATTGCAATGGAAAAATATTGAAAACGGTCGGGACACCACTCAATTTACGCACTACATAGGTCACATCTGGCTTATTTCCTTAATAAATAAATACATTTTCTTCGGGAAAACGTTCAATACCCGGGCTCATTTTAACGTTATTTTTTTTTTCTAAAAATCCATAAAATTTAAAACTCAATTTATGAATTTTTAATAGAACGCACTTTTAGTAAGTTTTCATGTATTCGAATATCAAAAATCACATCAGGCAAAACAGAACGTAATTAACGATATAATTACTTTGTGTTTAGCTTCTAAAACCGTCATACTCAAAAATACAATTTCGTCTAGATTTTTGTTATTTTACTTGTTGTTTATTCACCGACTATAAATCCATGTCAAAATTAGTGTTTTAATTGATCATTTTTAATCAATGTAAAAAGATTACTTTATTTAAAATTTTTTTCTCAATTGAACGTTGTCACTTATATTTCTACATATATTATAAACTATACACGTATGCCATTATTTGCGTATCATTGCATTTGCTTATCAAACATCAATAATAATTGTACTTTACTGTAGCCTGTAACTTGTCAAATAAAATGAAAATTTATAATTCCATTCGAATCTGGTATAGGTATATTAAAATATATAAATGATATATATAAAAAAAATAATAATGCATATTTTGTTCCATGTAAAGTACACACGTATTAAGTATATCTATAATAAAGAAGACACGATTTACTTCGAATATCGTGATGCGATGTTAAGCTTTGTTTTTAAAAAAACAAATTGTGTCGAGTCAGTTTTTATGAAATTACTATGTTCAAAGGTGTGAGGTGTGTTAGTGTATAATGAGATTTTTTTTATTGTAAATTTGTTCCCATTTAATTCGTTTTTACTATAAATTGTACTAACTTTTTTTACAACGTAATAATACTTTATTTTTGTGAAACTTTATTACGTACAAATAATTAAAATATTTATAAACGCGTTCTACGTCCTCAACGAATAATTTTCATTACTCAGTGGAATAATTAAAAAGCGTGTTTAATAATATTAGTAATTTGAAAAACGTTGTTTAAATTTTACATTAAAATTTTATTTAAAAATTATATATTCGTTTTTAAACTGTAAGAAGAATATAAAAATAATTTCAATTTCAAAAGAATCTCTTTAAAATAATGAATTAGTCCGACATTAAAAAGAGATACCGAAATACGCTATATTTTATTATTAATATATTCGTTATTGAATATAAGGATTTAAAAAAAGAATGATCGAAAATGTGATAATACGATTAAATTAATAAGGTTAAAAAAATTAAATAAATAAATAATTAATGAATACGAAAATTATTCTTTAAAAATGTACGTCGTTTTTGACGATTATATTATTATTATTATTTTTTAATCAGATTTCTCTTACAAACGTTGTTATCAATGTTCCTCTTTACATTTCGGATGTAAATTTAAAGTTTTTTTTTTTCATATTATGTTAGCTGTCATTTTCATACACATTACTACAATTGTATGTATTCAATTTAATTTTGTTACTCTTCGCTTTCACTCCGAGCCCCCTTTGCCTCGTAAAATTGTTCTTCTCCGGAAACGGACGCTTAATAAATATACGCATGCATATCATTTGAAATATATTATTTTTTAATTTCACAATGGATACAAATGGATTGAAACGTACAAAATACCCGTAAATTTTAAGCGCAGCGTGTTAATTCAACGTTTCATACAGTGTTTGTATGAGTGAAATTCGCGTAAAAGCTCAATCCAAATCCAAACATATTTTATTGAGATGCGCGAAATATTGAAAAAAATACGTTTTTATATATGTCGTATATTATAACACTGTCGACTCGATATAACGGAAAATCGTTGTTGTTATTTTTTTTTAATTATTTCCGAAATCGTTTATTTATCGTCGGACATTACATACTACTATTATATAATATGAAATGTATACATTTTCAGCTAGCAAAACGTTGTGTTTCTCTTATTTCTGCCACCGTTACCGTAACCCGATACGAACCGAATGATTTGGACGGGATGAATTCGAAACATTAATTTTGTTTTCGCCCCGTGTGTGTGTGTGTGTGTTCCGCGTAGTCGGCGGTAAAGCGCGCGCGGGACACGGGCAGCGTATTACCACAACATACACGTGGTCTCGGCACCCGTCACACGAAATCCGTACGAAGCACACAGACTGATAAATTTCCGTCAATAAACTATATGCAATGGCGGACACGTAATTGTATTACGGGAACAAAGTATTTTTAAATATTTGAGTGGCATATAATCCGTAAAGAATATCGTAAAATCGGTAAAAAAAACTACTATTGATTTAATTGAGACGGAGACGGCGTTTAGAGTGGTTGCGTGATTTTTGACCGGTTTGAACGTTTTTGAACGAAAACCGGAGTCCAATCGTCGCAATGCGATGAACGCCAATCCGTATCGACCTAAAAAAAAAAAAATTTCGTCGCGTTTGGTCAAACGTTATTACAACAATCGAAAATTATTACGACACAACGTTTTTATCGTTTTACACGTCGAAGTAATTTACGCGAAATTCGCAATAGTTGTTTGCAATAGGTTGAGAATTCGGTCATTTATTTCTAAATGTCTAATCAATAATCATGGATCGAAATTTAAAAAGAAAACTCGTCGATGATATTGTTCGACGCCTCGCCTATCCGACCACCACCGTATAGAAAAAAAAATATATCTAAATACGCCAATGCAACGTCCGTCTCCAGAGACAAATCATACAGGTCTTCACCATCAATCACGATCACTATTTATTTATTTATTCATCGTATGGCATAACAAATCATAACTAATAAATATATATATAAAACATGAGTAAGTAACAATTGAAAGTGTAGAATATTGAAATCACAATCAATAATAAGGGCAATAATATTAATATTTTACGAAATTTGGTACGGGTAGAGAGCGTATAGTATTCGATTTGGACGTCCGAGTATGAGATCCACTCGATTGCTTCCGGTGTGGCCATATGTAAGTTGTTCACGCCTTTCTTGAATAATCTCCTAGGACGTTGGTGTTCGATTGTTTGTATCGTACTTCCGCAATCGCTTTCTGGTGCGGGTCCGAGACCCCGATTGAACAGCGTTTGTCCGCATTCACCATGCCTTGTTCTAATTCCATTCAGAGTCTCTGCGCCGCAAATGGGAACCCTGGTTTTCCGATTGTTGTAATTACAATAGCATTCAGTATGTCCGGCTCCTCGCCTTTCCGTTCATCGGTCCGTTCGGCATTTGGATTGAAGCCGCCCGATCGTAGGTTCTGAGTAAGTCTCCAAGATCACTATTAATATTGCCAACGCGCTCGTGCGCGAATACGGTAGGGAAATAACAATGTGTATGTAAAAAAACAAAATTAAGAACGCAGCGACTACGGTGGAACTGATCGTTTCGTGTACGCGTATAAAACGCGGGTGCCAATACCGTGTACGTTTTGTTTATGCGCGACCAGGGCGCGTGCGAAACCCGTCCGTCACGAGTTGCGTATAATTAAAATAATTATTTTACAGAAAAATCGAAAAAAAAATAAATAAATAAAATAAAAAATCCGCCCTCGTCGGTGTCCGTCCGTCAGCGGCGGCGGCGGCGGCGGCGACGGCGTAACCGGAGTGGATGACACACGCCCTTAAACGCGCCGCCGCGGGTAGCACTGAAAATGACAAGCACGCCCGTGTGCTTGGGGTGTAGTAGTGACGGTGTACGCGAAAAGCATTAGAGCAGTCGTCGATACGCCGACGGACGGTTTTAGCGAGTTATGATTTCGCACGCCGAAAAGTAATTAGCGAGATTTCAAATGGAAAACGCACGACCGGTGGCTGGCGATAAATAAACGCGAAATACGTTCGTTTTTTTTTTCGGAAAGTCATAGTTTTATGGTTAAAATGGGCCGATGGTCAGCCAATCGCGCGTGTTTTCACTAAGACTGGAAATCCTATAAAAAACCGCCGTTAAAATCGAGTAGTGTATTTTTTTTTTCTACTCAATACCTAAAAACGGGTGGTTACCTATTCAAACAAACTATACTGAACTGTTGAACACGGCTCCTCGTTTTACTAAAATTTTCTTCATACACAATTGGAATAACATAACGGGTATGTTTTTAACGTTAAACGTTACACTCGTTTCACGTTAACGCGTCAATACAATTATCGTATCAAATGATTGACGTTTGAATATGTTATAAAATTAAATATATAAAAAAATAACTATTTTCAAAAGTGCAAATTTTCGAGACCGAACAAAGTGATAATCCGCAGCCGTGAGTTTTAGGATCAGGAGGGGACTGCGGGTCAGCTATTTCGAAAAGAGGCCGATTTCGTTGTAAACTGATTATTTTCCTTTAAATGGCCTCTTCTTTTATTTCTCCTCGAAAATGTCTGAATAAACCGAGTACCTATATTATTCCGTAAAATTGAACAAATAAAAAAGTAATTCTTATTTCAATTCATTATTTAAAATCGTTTATGCGCTTTTTCATCCGTTTTCCAATATATATATATATATATTTGAAGCTTGAAAAAAAATGAAGCCAAATTCCACTATTTTATAATTTATTATACACTGGGTTTCGTCAACTGTTCCCCAAGATCTGCCACTGGTGATATATCGACTAGCGTTTTCTTTATGACAATGTTTTAATGTATAAAATATATATATATATATAAGTGTCTCTCTACATACAGTATATTTCTGTAGAATTTTATATGAGTACGTATACATTCATACATTTAAATGATTTGGCGTAAAATAACGTTTGCAAAGAAAATCGTATATAGGAAGTGGAATGAAATATACGTATAGTATACGCATTGTGCACGCAGAACAATTCCTTTAGGTTTGAATTCCTCCCTTTATGTTTGTCTCTTGAATACGATATCGCTATGTACCGGTAAACTTCGGTAGCGGTACATGCCTTTATGTACCCTAGTTAATTTGCATGCATTCACCGATTCGAATTGTTTCCGATTTGATTGCAATCATTTATCTGCTTACTATTTTGAAAACAATCCCGGTAGGTATAGTGAAGAGGAAGTGATTTTGAGTATATCATGACATTACGACAGAGTTGTCCGCATGCAAATCCAAAATAATGAGATTAAATGGTGAACATATTTGCATACATTGTTATATGATATCCATAAACTAATTGTAAGTGACTAATAATATATATATATATATATATATATATATATATATATGATTTATAATATAGTTCAAAGCAACAGCACTATACGAGTTGTCAAAAAAATCGTGCGTCTGCATAGAATCCAAATCAAATAACGATTGATTATATACGCATTATTATTATTATTATTATTATTATTATTATTATTATTATTATTATTATTATTATTATTATTATTATTATTATTATTATTATTATTATTGATTTATACGCACGCCGAAAATATAATTGCAGTTACGTTTACATATTATTTATATATATATATATATATATATAAATAATGAACTATGATGGGCGTTATACATTGAAAAGGAGACAAAATAATATTAGCAGTAAAGTTTCAAAAGTATTGACAATGATATTGTTCCCTTTTTGTCAATTCATTTGCCACTCCTATTATAAAAATTTATCATTTATTCATATTTCTAAGTGCATGGACGTTAAATGATATATTTGCTGACAGAATATGTTGATAATGCGCTGAAGCGTTCCAAAGTATATATATATATATAATATATTTATATAACAACAGACGTATAATTAATGTTAAAATTTCAAACGATAATAATAATATATGTTTATATATGATCTATTGTTCCGTGGAAATAACGGTGGAAATCGATGACGTATAACATTACTTGCGTTTTAGTATTAAACGTTAAAATATTATATTTAGGGTTGTACAATTTCACAATTGAATTTTAAAATAGCATCATAGACATCAAAGTGTTTGTGGACAAAAATATTATATATTTTTTTTACTAGAAAAGGTGCATAAAATTTTTATTAATTTATATTGAATTCCTGCTGAATTCCGAATCACCATTATTGACAAATAGCATGGAAAATATAATTTGTATATATGGTATATCAGTGTTGAAAAAAAACCACACGTATACAATAGACAGCAGCCAAAGTGTTTCGGGGGATGTTGTCGCTCTTCTTATTTTAGTTTAAGTTTGGCGTCCTTATTTAGTTTAAATTTCAGGAAATCGGTTCAAATATTTATATAATATTGTAATAATTTATCGTACATACGTTAATAGGTTAATTAAATTATAAAAATTTTTTTGTTGCTTGTTATGTTCAATTATATCAATAAGCGGAATTCGAGAATATTTGTATGACTTAATAGTAGGGATAGGATTTATACGCATTAAAAATTTGTAATATACGCGTTTTTTAATTTTTTTAAATATACAAAATAATATTTTTCATTCTATTAAAAATGAATATATATTTTTTACATAAAAATATTTGGTTTAAATTTTAAAATATTTTTTTTCACGTTCCGTGATGTGTAATGTTGTGATATTTCAAATTCTCAAAAACGAAAGACTGGTGATTTAAACGTATTATGGATATTGATACTTCACTCCGTATCAAGAAACGTTCGTTGTTAGACGCTTTATCAGTTTTTCCTTCGCGTGACAAATCCAATAAATATTATTTAATTTATATGTCATAGGATACTTAAAATGTAATAATAACGGACATTGATTAATAAAAAAATTACGTTTTTACACTCGTATCTTTTCCTATGGAATATTCAAAAAATTCATTTTATACAGTTACATGAGTATTTTGATAAAAAATAATTCTTCTATTCTACTGAGAATGAACCAAATCGCGGACATCACTGACAAACAACAAATTTGAACTAAAGAAAAATACAGTAAAAACGCGTACAAATCACGAATTCGTACTGAAGAGAAATTTTGAAAAGATTAAAACGTGTAAAATTTAAAATCATTTAAAGTAAAATTATCACGAAAACGTACTCTGAAAAAACCGTTTATTTTTGGTACAATCAATTAAGAGTAAAACTCACTCTTTAGTATATTCAACGGTTCTGAAGACACATTTTTGCATTTAAAAGCTTTGAATTTTATTTTCCCCTATAACAACTGACAGCAGATGATGATTGATTAAAAAAGTATTTATATGTACCTACCGAGAATCATTTCGTTGGTATTTTTTTCTCTGTACGTGACGTGCAAATATCAATTTGCGACTTTTCACACGTCTATATATATATACAATCATACAATCGGCGATTATAGAAAAAGCAGGGTGGTTGGGGGTCTGACGATTCTTTGAAAACTTATAATTATTGTCAGCTCGACGTTGCGAAACTTGGATCGAATTCTCCTGAACCGCCATGCTGTATATATATATATATATATCGGAACTTTTAAAAATGAAGTGTATCCGCCGGTTGGACTGCAGAGCGGCGCGTTTTTCGCTCTATTAACTCAACTGAAAAGAAAAAAAGGCGAACGGATACATCCACTGATTCTTGTGCCGGGGGAGAATCACACGGGAAATCGCTGCTGACGCCGCACAAAGCCGATCGACTCGCGCGTGACAAACCTATAGCAAAACTCGTTGAAGTCAACCGTTTCTGTCTGTTCCAAACTTCCGGTTCTTCTAGAAAATAAGACGTTTGTATTATGAGTTGCAAGTAGATGATCGTAGGTGAGAGTGCCTTAATATATTGTTCTGCATATTTATTTGTTAGGATACGGTGTGTTTATGCGTTCAATGCCGTTCTTTTACTAAAAGCATCGGTCGATTAGTGCTGGCGGTGTTTTGATTAGTCTGCGACATTCTTGGCATCGCGTTGAATAACCTCCTTAAATGTAGGCGGATTTCTAATGGCCAATTATTGCTTACATACCTGGGATCGAATCCTGTTATTGTTTTGAGGGTAATGAATTGGATTCTTTCAAAGGTTTATCATTTGGTGTCGGATACGCTCTCCGTAACGCGACTACGTAAGTTGAAATCATGCCTTGCAGATTTGGAGTTTTGTGTTCGTTCGAGCTTTTAGTATGAGTGGTCGGATACAGCATAAACCCGATTGCTTTTTCGATTGCAGTATTAACTCATTTAGAGAACTCCAGTTGTCCGTCACGTATGATTCGTTTTATTGAGTAAGAACAGTTGATGTGCTGCTCTTGCATGTTGGCTGTAGGTGCGTCTAGAATTGAATTGTTTTAGAACGCGCGATAATCCTGGACTCTTTGCGTTGACGGTCATTATCCAAACAACGAACAGGAGTCTTAGATGTGTTTGGAGTATTATTGTGGAACATTTGTTTGTCAGACTCGCTGCGTAGATCACCATCGGTGTGTCATCGAAGAGTGGGGCGATCGTGGTTTGCGGATGACGAGTACCATGCTGTTGATGAAGATCGAGAGTATTTGTGATGATTGGCCATGTCCTTGTGTATCGCCGTCGTTGATCTTTCGACGTCTATTGCTTATATATATTATATAGTGTATTATATAATATATATATACAGTGTGTGTGTGTGTGTAAACGTCTACGCACGCCCCGAATACACTGCACCGTCGATTCCGTCGCGGCACCCTCCTTTGACGTTAACTAACTCTCGCCCCGGCTAATTATACATACGTCGCGATGACACGCGCAGGGTCGTCATTATTATAACGTGTACGTTCGCGAGTGGTCCTATATTGGCCACGCGTATGCACGCGGAGTAAGACTTATACGCACCCCACGTTCACGCTGTCGCGCAGCCTCCGTCATCCACACGCGACGAAATCCCTCGAGCAGAGTTCTAACAGAACGTAGCGCGAGTAGAGGCGAAGGGAAAAAATATATATTTATAACGTGTAATGCGCATTAATATTACATATGTGCGTGCATAAAATCCCTCCAACCCCTCCATATAAATGTTTACACGCAGTTATTTATAATTTCATCCCTTCGAATTTTCCTCGCATGGCGATCATCACATCCGTCGAGAATTATGTATAAAATGTTTGTGTTCGCGTGACAGAGTACTACTATACGAGACGTTCTACGCATGTACGCGTCCAATACTATTGTATGTAACACCGTGCTTCAACGCCTTTTTTTTTACTTCTTCTCTTTGCCACTTTTTGAGTTTGGCTTTTAAATCGAAATCAAAATGACTAAACCACACGAATAACGGCACACGATATAAATGTAATACAACGTATGTAACGCTTAAAACACCATTATATATATATATATATAAACTCACTCTGAATTCTATTTAAATTTTCTATAATTACTCGATTACTAAATATAGTAAAGTAGACGATGCTAAGTATATAGAAATATATATTTCATATATGTATATAATTCACCTTTAGTGAACTGCACGATATTTGGTGATAGAAAAATATAAAAAAATAATAAATATACACATATTATGTAAATAAATATTATAAATTATTATTTATTAATTAATAAATATAAATATATAATACATATTTTTATTTGATATCAATACGGAATTCAGTAGATACGTTATTACTACTTTATTTTATGATTTTTCGATGTTACCAGTTCATTTGTATTCAGTCAATCAACTATATGCTTTTCTACACCCTGAATTGTAACGAAATCAAATCGGAATTCTGTATAAGGAAATCAAATGTAACTACTTGAACCGACGTCACGAAATGTCGTGATTCATATATCTATTTCCCTTTTAATAACATCAACAAATTTTGCGTTTCAATTTTTCGAACATGTGTAAAACATCATTAACGCCTTTAACAATGATTAAAAAAATTCGTTTTTTTTTCTCACAAGGACATTCACTAACATTTGAAAAAAGGCTTAAAAAATAATTGCATAACTATTTAAATTAGCATAATTTTATGTTATCTGACATCATTTCACGGCAATCTTAAAATACTGCTCTGCGAATTATATTTTAGTTTTTTTCAATTTATCCATTACTTTGAAGTTATTCACTAAAAAAACGTATAATGATTATATACTCAATAATAAACACTATGTTTAAAATCTATAAACTGGGTTAGAATAATCACAATGTCCGTTAGGGCATAAAATGTTCTTTATAAAACGGTATATGTTCGTCTTTAAAAAGTACTAGTGTTTAACTACGAAAGTTGCATTCACTTCCATTGTAGATTTAAAAAATATATAAATTGTAACTTTTCTTCAACGTTAGATTGTATTTCCAAGACTCGAAAACAGAGGAGGGTCTAAAATTAAAATTTAGGGTTGGACCATTTATGAGTCCAATTCTAGTTGTAAAATAAAAACAAAACCAATGTCCTCTGAGGACTAATAAAAAAATATATATATATAATATAGCAATAAAAATTACTATAGTCCATAATGTACTAAATAACTTCATCCGTAAAATATTATCCATATGTAATTATTTATTCTTTATATTCTCATAGTTATTCATTTATTAATTTAACGAAAAAGTGTCCATTTTTATTATTCAGTAATAATAATTTAGATATTCTTAAACCATTGAATTGTTGTAAACAAAATACTGAACATTTTATTTACGAGTGTGCTATTGATAAATTTTATTACAAAAAGATATATTTTAAAAACAATTTGTAAACTCTTTATAAATTTTGTGTTTAAATTATGCGGTATTAAAAAAGTTTGATTATTACTTATGTTCGAATTACACAATACTTATTGGGCTGGAAGTACTTCATTTATATATATATATGCATAATACAATTTCTTACATTATTCTTTTCAAATTTTTATTCGAACGAAAAATATTTGAGGGAAGCAAACAATTGATTATGACAAAGAACCTTGAATTTAATAAAAGAAAATAAATGAATATCGTCGTGAATGCCGACGCCTTGACCACTGTTTTTGTGTCTCATCTATTGGATGACGTTAAGAGATAGGAAAATTATGGATATACGCTTGAGAGTTTAAAAATGTCAGCACGGAAATTTGTTTGCCATATCCCAAACCGTGTTCATTTTAACTCGGAATTAATAAAAAACCATTTAATTATATATACACAAATATATATATATATGTATATATAAATACAAAATATGTATTATTTATATATGGTTATTTCTTTTCTAAATATTTTTATTTTATTTATTTAGTTAGAACTCTTTTCATATACTTATATGTTTAGAATCAATACAAAAAATAATGCATAAAATTGATTATTTTTTTTTTGTAAAAATATTGTTAAATTTGTTTAATACGTATTTTTTCATATTTACACGGATATCCCTTATATTGAATAGAAATTTGAAATGAAACATTAAAATAACATTGTATATGCACAATGCATAATAAATAATTTTCTATAATAACGAAGAAATGTTATAATAAATATTGAATAGTAATGGAAATTCACAAATTTGTGGAGACCAATATCAAATATTTTATACTGATAGTGGTTTTTATATAACATTTATGTACGTTAAAGGCGAATTTATATGATTGTAAAAAGTATCGATCAGAAAACCATTTTTACATTGTATATAAATACGTATATTTTATACAAAACAAATCAATGAAATTGATAAAAACATATAAACAGATTTATTTTTATTTATTGAAAGTGTATTATATTATAGAATAATTAGATTTCATATCATTATATATATATATTGAACATCGTACATAATTCCGAACCATGTTTCCTAATTAATAGTCATGCAAAAATTATTTAATTGTGTGTTAATAAAAATGCAATTTACAAAATGTATTTATCTCGTTAGTAAATATTATTTCCATATTATTTTTAGATTATTGAATTTCAATCTGGTGTAATGTATTTTATACACAGCTCTTCACATACGTTAATACGTGTAAAATATTTTATTTAATAATATGACTTGTCAGCGTGCAGGTGTTTCGTGCATACTCGTATTTAAAATTACAAAATGAAAAAATGCTCACCAAGTTGATGATTATTAGGACAAATACATGTATAACATTACGCGGAAATTATTAAAATGTATATATGTGTCAAGACATTTTTTATACATACTTCTTTGAATTATATAATATGTTTTAATAAAAAAAAATGTTGTACAGGAATTTTTCACATTCAAATATTAAATTTATACACATATTTTTCAGTGTATACATGTTTGCATTGTGTTACATTATTATTAATATGCACATTTATATATATATATATTATATATATATATGTTGTTCGTCGTGACGATGTGAAAGGCATCAATTTCCCAGAAATTCGAACTTTAAATTAAAAGCCGGCGATGAATATTTAAACAATTATATATATATATATATACCATGTTTTCAACAGAAACGTCATCATTCATAAAAATTTTCTTTAGTTAAAAGGTATAACAATAATACACTTGTATAGAGTTATAGTGTATATTTATTAAATTCCAAATAGTATTTATAGTTTTGTATTTTATATTTTATACGAAAACTAAAATATTATTTTCTTAGGTTTTAAATGTATAGTGTTCGATGGTAAATTAAATACATAATCGAAATGATTTCCACTCTGATAAATCTTCTAGAGGTTTTATCTACTTAAAAACTATACATTTTAATAAGGTCGGAAATAAATTATTTTAGCCATTATTGAAATTTAATATAAAACACTACGTTTATTTGAAAACTAAGTGGCACTAGAACGCTTTTTTTTTATAAGGTTGGTTTAATGACGTTATTTATTAAAAATAATATGAGCATGTACGTACTTGACATTCTAAAAACCGTGATAATTATTACATTTTAAACTGTAGAGCAATTAAGTTTACTTCAGTTGTAGAAGAAAAAACACATTTATTCACGTTTTTCCAGTCAAAAAGATATTCCAAATAAACGGAAAAACTCAACATGTTTTTTTTTAAACAGTCTCAATGTTTATTATAGTATTGTACGAGTAACTTAACGGTAGTCGTCGAGAGATCACTTAATTAATAACAAATGAATTAATAATTTCCTTTTAAAATCAACACATTTAATTAACGAAAATATTTTTATCTTCATGATATTTTGTGCAATTCATTTTAGACAATAAAATATATTCTATGCGAACAAATATATACATCATAGCAAAACTCCTGTATTGAAAAATTATATTTTAATATATAGTAATTGGTAAATTAAAATTATATTTATAAATAATAAATATATACGTACTACAAAATATATTATGAACAAATTAATATTGTTTTATTTTCGTTTCCACGCTAATAATAGATTACTATATAATTTAACGTTTTCCGATTTTAATTATTCTTACTGCAATATTAATTGCGTTATATAACAAAATAAACAATTCAAAATATTGAGTTCAATTTTGAATACTATGGTAAGACAAGAGAAAAATCGTTTATAACAAACAACACCGTTTGATGTGATCGAGAGTTATTTTTATTTCCACCAAGTGTACTATGAATTAAAATATGACAACGGCATTCGTTATTAAAGTAGTGTTGATAGCCATGTATTCAACTTGATGTTGTTAATGGAAAAGATTAAATCTCTATTTAGGAAAAATCGTATAATAAAATATTTACGATAAGATCAGCGTGCGCAAAATATCAGTAACATCATGTCGAAAATACACAACGACATTAAAGTACCTATATTTATTTATTTTTTTTTAAACTTTTTACTTATTGGAAATAATATTCAGTTATTTCCAAAGGAAATCTGACTCAAGTTAAACCCACTGATTTTATCGTGAATCATACGCATGGAAATAGAATAAAAAAAAAAACACTCGAAAAGCTAATAGTACTTGTCCTGTAATATTACCATCCTTCTCCTCGTGCTCAATCCCTGTGTAAGGTTTAAAATTTTAGTCTATAGAAA
Organism: Chaetogeoica ovagalla; assembly: GCA_032441825.1. NCBI lineage: Eukaryota > Metazoa > Arthropoda > Insecta > Hemiptera > Aphididae > Chaetogeoica > Chaetogeoica ovagalla. Next base: position 9,942,621 of record CM063723.1, read on the forward strand.
TACAAATCGACTTGTCTATTAAAAAAAAAAAAACAAATTATCTTCTTGAAAAAAAAAAAATTATGCGTCAATAAATATTTAAAATATAGCGAATCGTGAAGTATTGTGGATGTCGCCTTAGTGAATTACTCGGATAAAAATCCAAGAGGTTTGTTATTACTATAAATTAAAAAGCAATTGCATAAATCATTGCGTTATACAAAACGTTATTATGAGCGAAAATTCGCAGTGTAATATCATTTATTATTTATAAGCAAAATAACGTAATTTTCCATAAAAAATAAAATAAAATATGCCGAAAAAATTAAAAGGTTTATAAAAGAAAATCGAGACTGACGATTTTCAAAATTTTTTGAACACAATTAAAATAAATTACGTTTGATATTATGTAAGAGTTCTAAAACCTCAAAACCGAAAATTACCTAATTTTTTAATTAAATAATGTAAAATCTACGAATATCCCGACATTTAAAGACATTTTTCCCCAATAAAATATAAAGTTACATGTTTTTACGAATATTTTAATTCACTGACTGTCAGTTTCAAAGCCACATAGATATAACTATAAACGATTATTTACACGTACAAAATCGCGTTTTTATTGTTATTATTTAATATAATTTTTCGGCAGTTTTTGAGATTAATTTTTCTTTTATGCGATTTTGAAAAATTGAGAAGTTACCACATTGAAACCAAATGAAATTCGCTTCAATGCACGACTAGAATGATCAAAGCACTCCTTCGGCTACAATTTTTGGATATAAATACGAAAAAAGAACACATCATTGTAAGACCAGTGTTGTAATCGTTCCGCTCGGTTTCCAAAAACTCAACGATAAAAACTATGTACAGTATAATAAATAAAATGAATATGTCCGTTTGTTTTCCTTTTCACTAATTAACATTAATAATTACGTCGTTTTAACGTTGAGACGCGGCACGTTTAAGCGTGTCCCCCCCCCCCCACGTACGGACAGAACCGAAATAATTTTTTCGCCTTCTCGTACACGTGACATAACCGAATTCGTAAGAATTCCCTTCCCCCCCTTTCCCCAACCGAAATCCGTCGCAGTCGGATTACTACGCCGAGCGTTCAATTCATTTTTGTTGCTTCGAGGACGAGACTGAATCGGACGTTTCACACAGCACGGCGGCGCACGGTGCCCAAATCGAAACGCACGCCACAACGATACGAATAAAAAACGAACGCGATTCCGTGCCGAGTTTCTTCTCCTCTTTCGCCTCGGAAGACGAAGAAGGGACTGTGTAGAGCGTAATTAACTGCGCAGTTCCACCATACCCCCGGGGCCGCTTTCGCCGAGACCGCGAGACCACCGTTGTTTATCGCCAGAGAAAACCTTTAAACGCGAAATTAATTATAATATTATTAAAATATATGCGATCTCTTCTCCGCCGCGGACGTCGTCGTCGTACACACACACACACACACAACACAATTGGCTCGTAATTCCGAACGCGGTACCGCACGCGAACAACAGCTTTTCGCCCCAAAATTTATATACGCGTATTATATAGGCGTAATAAGGTATATTACGATAATAATATGCGAATATGAATATTATTATTATTATTATTTATAACAGCGCCGCGCGCGCGTGTGTGTGTGTGACGTGACCGGCGAGATCGTGTTGTGAGTTCAGTCCGCCATCGCGTATACAAACGTACCGCGCGGGATTTAGATGAGGCGACGAGTAGTGTTATATCTCGTGCACCGTCGCTGCGGTGATGGTGGTCTCCACTCGAACGCCGAAAACGAGGCCGACGCGCGAATCGCGGGATAGGCGAGCGGGAGACAACAGGGATGGAGAAATCAGAACGTTCCCTGCAGCTCACGCACGACACGGGATTCGAAATTTACCGTCGCGTGTATTGCGCGGCGTTCGACGTGCCGGCAACGGGATAAGACAACGGGAACACGCGCGTAGATTACCCCGTTTGAAAAATTTCCACTCGGAAACCGCCATTGTTCGCGATATGCGCTCGCGTTCCCCGGTACGCCGGGTGGTGGGGAGGAGGCGAACTGTTGTGAAATAATAAAAGAAAAAAAATCACCTCTCGTTCGCCGCGCAATTGATTACGCGTTACAATAACACATCCGTCTCTGCCGCCGTATACAATAATATTGGCAGCCGTGACAACTCGCGATTGCCCCCCGCACACGTCTGTACCAATTTATGTATTTAGAGCAGTGCTTCTCAACCATTTTTGTTATTAGGACCCCCTAAATTTAATATAAAACTGTCAACGCCCCCCTCTCAATCAAAATCATTAATTATTTTTTTCTTAATGATGCACTAAATTTACATGCACCGTTTCACACAAATAAATTATTAAAACGTAAAGAACCTCGGGTTTAACCTAACTAAATATAATCGAAAATATTTTAAATGGAATAAATATTTCATGGCCCCCAAGTCATATAGCCACGGCCCCCAGGTTGAGAAGCACTGTATTAGAGCGTTATTTAGCTATATGTATGGTGGAGAAAAAAAATCGAAATTTCTTTTTGTCTCTCACCCCCTAAAAACGTGCGTATATAAATAGAAATTAACTAAAAAAAAAAATGTTGAGTCAATCGGATAAAGTTAACCCGTGCCGCCGACTTTAACTTGAACTCTGATTTTTTTTACATATTTCAATTTTTTTTTTTTTTTTGGAAAATTTTTGTCATTCTCATAAAATATCTCGTAAACCATTAGGAAAATCGTAATTTTTCCGTATTATTTATTTTAAAGTCCTTCGAATTTTCTATAACTTACACGAATACATATTTTACGATATCTCTTACCGTTCATGAGATATATTGACTTGACTGGAAAAAAACAAGGTGGTTTTCACCACAATTATTGTTGATAATAGGCCATTTTATGACGGACTCGGTCCTCGGCCGATTAAATCCTCGAAAAATTTCTATTATGTGTGGTGTTCTGAGTGTTCAATCTTTGTATTAGAGAAATACGACGAATGGACCGGAGTCTATCGCATTATATCCGCTAATTAAAAAGACCGGATCTGATGGTCCACGAAGATTTATCATCGAAACATATCGTCCGTTTACACTTATCAATAGATCGCGTACGATAATTTTTTTTTTTTTGAGCATCAAATTTTCTTAATCCCGACGTTCTTAGATTGAGTTTTTTTTTTTTTAAATAATAACGAGTATAATTATGAGTGTATATAAATTATTATACGTATTAAATTACAAACATCGAATGAAATTACGTAACAAAAATTATAATTGATAATTGAATGTATTATGCGTGTCCACTGGAACCAAAAGGCGTATATAGGTTTACATACGAAGTATTTCGCTGATCGTAATAATTTTAGTTTTTGTGAATGGAGGGATAGGAAACGAGATTCGATGGAGAGGAGTGGACTGTATGAAAAAAAGGTGTTGGCAAGTTTATAGGTCACGGTATAGGCAACCGGGCGTTTAAACATAACAGTATGATTGAACTGACATGAATTTTGACATATATTATATTGTGCTGCAATTTTGATACTTAAAAACTAATGTTAGTAGGTGTATAATCGACAATACCGATTACTTTAAATATAATTAGCAACAAAAAAATTACAATAAAAGAAATACAATGAAAACCTGACTCCCCTGAACCGGACTGACGTCGATGGGTGGCAGGTGGCGATGATCTGGATAAGCCAGACGGCTGAAATGCAAAGCAAGGCACGGCAATGAACACGGACGGTCGTCTACTCGTACCAAACAAGATGTTTTCACCGGACGGTGACACTTGGCCATAGATCCCGATTGTAATAGATCTATGTACTTGACATATGAGCGCGGCGAAAATGACAATCGCGTATATGACGATCGCGTATATGACAAACGCGTGTATGACGAAACACATGAATTTGCACGTCGTCGACACGACGGAATAAAAGTATTGCACACACGGCGATATTTACTGTCGGCTGGATGCAACGATTGGTGTGTGGTGAATTGCGACGGACTCCGGCAAAATCACACCAACAAAGCACCACGGCATAAGAAAAGAAAAAAAAACCGAAGTCGAACAAAATAAGTGTTGCGAGTATGTCGAGTGTGTGTGCGTACGACGATAACGGAACACGGGCGAGCGTCGAGGCCAGTGGGCGACGGGGTGGCACAGTGCCGGCAATGAATATTTGTTGAGACGGCGGGCACGCACTGTTTGGTTCGCGCGGACGCGCGAAAACTTCTATAGAATAAATCTATTCCCAACAATGCGTTATAACACATTTTATAGTAGGCGAATAATGTTGACAAGCCGTCGACAAACAGGAAGACATTCTTACAATTTGAACGTAATTTATAATTTTTATATTTGCTTTACTGCAAAAGCATAACGAAAGACAAGATTTCTTGTTCGGAACCCCCCCCCCATTGAAATTTTGACATTTAAATATATTTTCGTATGATTGAATTAAATAATAGAATTTAGTATATAATGAATGAATAGAATTAAAAACATAAATGTACGTAATTATGATCAACGTTCGATGAACATTGATTTAAATTTCCGTGAAAATAAAAAATGAAATTTATATTACGTAGGTATATACGAGATTTTTTCTTTAGTTGAAATGTATATTTTTAAACAAATATGAATCTCTCCATTTCGTTACATTTAAGTATCATGCGTTTGTTCTGGAAACGTTCAAGGATAAAATTTATTTTGAACATAAAATTTGTATCTATTTCTATAACTACACTGGAAATCATTACTCGAACAAAACATATTCATTCGACCTACATAGATTTGAATAATTCGTTTTGTTTACAGTACTACCTTTAAATATTTGCATTAACTCTGACTAAATGTTATGTTCAAATTATATTATTCAAACGATGTAACAGTTTACCGTATAATGAAGAATTATATTAGAATACTTATTTTGAAATATGTACAGATAGCGTAAAGAAACATTTTAACAAGTTTCATAAATGTTATTCACACCATTGCGTATACTACGGTGAAATTAATTAATGTCGAATTATTATTTTAAATTTAATATGACGATGAATTTACATATCATTCACAATACGATAATATATTAATGAAGTTCTGTTTTCTATACAATGGTATACAGGTATTTAAAATGTTAAATGCCCAAAAAAATAATTGAAGGGAATTCTTTTTTTTTTAATGTATTGAATACAATAAATGTATAAATAATGGATTTATTAAATAAATATGCTGTGTATTAAATTTGCGAGTTTTTATACGTGCAAACTTCACACGTAATTGTGTTGTTATAAATGGAAAAAATAAATAAAACTATACGATTATTAAATAAACGAAATTGGGCCAAAGTTTAAAAATTAGCGATTTGAAACGTTTGGGATTTGAAACAAATAAAATGAAATACATATCGACTTTTCGTGTTCGTAAAATTAGACAATAGTAGCAAAAATTAAAGAAAAACGAAAACAATGGTGTTTATTTCATAAAATATATGTTACGGCATTACAATAATAATAACAACAACAACAATATGACTGATTGAATAAAAGAAAAATGTATGTAAGTAAACCGGTGTTCACAAGTGAATTAAATAATATCTATAAGATAAGCACACATAAGCATTTTTTATGATGATAATAATAATGTTATTGGAAATCAAATCGAATAAGAGTGGGGCAATAAAATTAAGTGCTTGGCAGGTCAGCGAATAGAGTACTCAACCCGGGCACTTCGATTGGTATTACGATTCGCATACGGACTGATCATCCATCTTCACGTCTACCCAACAAATGCGTGGTCAATGGTGTATTAATACCCGTAGAAAATTAATGAGGGCTACAGAGGTATTGGAAATTGATAGAAAAAAAATATTTATATAATTTACCGGACCGATGAACGGAGATCGAATAACGGAGATTGTGGCGTGTTCGAGAGCGAAAAAATGGATGTGGCGACAAAAATAAATTATAAGCACGCGAATAAGAGAAAAGAATTTTAATTGTTTTACGTCGGAAAACACTGGACGTTTTGTTTTAGGAAGCGTGACGTTCATGTTTAATGAAATATTATCAGATACCATTGAGGAAACTAAAAACAGAATAGAAAGAATACGAAGAGAACACACAGACACGAAGATTAAATATGTATATCTACTGTAGTTACAGATCCAGAGGAAACAAATGTATTTCGATGGAAAAGTTCAAACGCCGAGTTACCGTGTTACAAAGAAACAAATCGTAAAATATGTTATGCATTGAATCGTATAAAACAACAACGATTTGCAATACTCTTTCTTCGCGGAAAACGAGACGAATGTTTACTAGAATATATAGTGCGAATAAACAACGACGCGTTCCGAGATCAATAAGATCGCGACGTAGTGAAACATTGATTGAACACAATAATTATAGTTAAGTCAGACACGAATGTATACTGACAAAACGATAAAATTAAACGCGCAATTTCTAATATTTTTCACTCGAAGTAAATATTCGCTTAACGTTTATATTAATTTATAATTTTCGTTAAACGAATATTATTTTTATGCTCGCCACAAGTACTTGTGTCCGAGGTCCGATCGTAAATGCATGAACGCTATTCGACCCGATGGTTCGGTATCGACCGTCCGGGGACTGTGAACACATTGTACCCGTTCGCAAATAGCCTTAGGAACTCTTACGCGCAGGGCGGTTGGGGGCGTTGTGGTCATCCTTTGGGCGATAATGTGATTCCCAAGGGACGGCGTATGAACTGTGATACCCTCCCGTTTCGCCCGTTCTGTGGTGAGCAAATCGCGAACACCAAAATAATAGTTACCCAGGTGTTATATTATAACACTGTCTGTGTTAGGCCAAATTCATAATGGTTCGTTCGAATAATTCACATTGAAAACGGCGAATAAATTTTTTTTTTTTTTTGCACTCAGAACTCAACGAGTGCTTTGATTATTCGATAGTGAAAATTTCCACGCACGAATTTCATAACATTTTCATGGATTAAATTATTATTAATATATTCAAACAATATACAAAATTAATATAATAATAACGTTAATATTAAACGTAACGAATACTACTGTTTTTCGTTGTTCTCGTATTAAAACAACATACGAACTCGATAAAATTGTATTAACATTTTTTTTTAACTCTTAATAAGGTTATATTATTACTTAGCACAAATCTACGGATAAAATCGAATTCGAAATTCGTATTTTCAATCAACATTTATCCAACGAATTACATTTTATTATTTTTTGAATACGCCAATTTCATATGTTCCATATTATATTGATACGTAAATATACAAACAAACCGTTTGATGATAGAAGCGATTGTGTTACATTAAGCAGTACAATTATTATCGTTCAATACGTTCATTTTTACAATTTGCTTTATATTTATTTATTGTCTGTCCGATGGTCTAACACTTACTTTTATGTGAATACTTACACGAGACTACTTGGATTCGAATTTGAGTTAACCACCCTCTGCTCAGTTAAACATATAGCTCACACCGCTGCAACCGTATTATTCTGCGCAAATTTTCTGGTGATTTATTTTTATATCATTTATCGCTGAATGTCCTGGGCTATGTACACGCTCGTGTAATAATCTTGAACATGACGTTTTCTGGTACAACTGAAATTATTTAAATCGATATTTTTAATTAAATTCTTTCCCTTTAAACATTTACGAAACATTATATCAACGTAAACATTTACAAAATCGAATTCACGAATTTAATGCAGAAAAAGAGTCATAGATAATTAAATTGTTTACGTTTTTTTTTTTTTTTTTTTTTTGTTTCTGTTTTAGAAACCACTACGTTATAAAATATAGTTTATCATATTTATGATTGTGCGTTATACACGCGATTGTGTTCCTGAAGGGTTTACTATATATGTATATAAACGTTGCATATGCTCTCAAGATTTTGTTGAAATATTATGGGTACACGCACTCTCAAACAGTTCAATTTGTCAAGGGGAAAAAATCGTTATGATATATTATTGTCATTGTCCGTTTTTCAAGCGTGGTGCGTGTCATGCACCACGTAGTGTACGCGCTGTGTCTCAATTCAAATATTACATTACAAAGAAAACCGTATTAATGAAGGAATTGAAAATATTTGTAATTTTTTTGGTTTCACATTATTATTAGAGCACAAATATTAGGGGCAATAAAATAGACATAATATGTACGAGAAAAAAGTGCAAAATATACAGAAAAAAAATAGGAAATATGTATTAAATTATGGGAAAATCAATTATTATAAACTAAAATAAATAGCCGTTAGCGATTCAATTAAAATAAATGAAGAGTTAAATGTTCCTAAATATATAATAGTCGACGAAAATAACATATTTATTAAAATCGTATCGTTAAATGAAAAATATATTTAATAATTATTTAACGAGAATAAGGAAACCATATTAATATTATGCACGAAAATATAGAAAAGTCAAGAAATATACGCGTTTTTCTTTTTGAAAAATCGACAAAACATGAACAAATCTATGCAGTTAAAAATGTCGTTTTCAAATTTGCCATTACATGAAATGCGTTTAGAGCTTAGTCTAATATAAACCGTGTGAATAGAGAAAAACATACAAATGCCTTAACTTCCCAGACTTTAATTGTAGTTATATCTATTTCTCCTTGGACCATGAGAAATACTCGAGTGTTAAGCACTGAATGATTACGTATACTTTGAGAAAAATTTATATAAACAAACGGAATACCACACTGTGTACACGTAGTTTTGTTCAAATATAAATGTAATAGTAATTAAAGAATTTGTTTATTTTAAAATTTGTAATATAATAAACGTAAAACTTGTATATTATACAAGACTACATCTTATTATTAATTTTTTAATTTGTTTTCCACACATCCTTCCTAGTGATTTACAAGTAACGCTTTCAATGGCGTTAATAACGATAGAGAGGTTAAAAGATACATCGCTCCCCTCTAAAATGTTTAGGAAGAATTAATTTTTATGAGATATATATATTTTCAGTCAATAATAATGGAAAATTAAAATATGCTGCACATATTCTAATAAATTGTATTGTGCTTAGTTATGACGAATTGCCCATCATAATAAAACAAATGGCTTAAGTTTTAAAATACCTTTGTCACATAGTTTTATGTAATTTATTTAAAAGCAACTCGTCCTCTTCAAAACAAAAAAATTCAAGTCTAAGTACACTTTCGCTGAACGCTTTCATTTTATTTATATTTGTGTAGTATTTTCTCGTTCTTAATTTCATGGGGTGTGTTTGCCGAAAGAGTTTAACGGGACAGTAAATATTTTCGACATCTCCGCGGAATTGTTTAGAATAAAAAGTATGAACTACATGTTAATATCTGTGAAAAATAATCAATGTAAACAAAACGGTAAACTCATTATTCGTTTGATTTTTACCGAGACACGATTTTGTGGTCGAGATACTTTGGTTTCTCATTAACGAGGGTTGACACATTAATGAGAAGCTGTCGCTCATGGAATTACTTCTCCGACTATATAAATGTTGACCTATAGAAATTATTTTGAATTTCACCGTATACATTGATAAATTGCCGTTCTCTCGTTTTTGTATTTAATTTCGTTCAACTGTGAAAAATACATATACATATATTAAATATATATATTTTATAATTCCAATGTGAACATGTTTGTATTATTTAACATACTATGAAAATTAGTAATTTCAACATTTACTGTTTAAATATAAAAAAAAAATTAGTTCAAAATTCAGTTATCGTTAACTGAGCATATTTCGGACTGTTATTTGACTTCTTCATTTAAACACAAATTTAACAAATTCTCTTTTTCTCGTGATTTCATCGGACAACGATCGATTTATAGTTGCAAACGCTTTTATAGCTTACGGTACATTCACACGATAATCCTCGAATAAATAAAAATTCAAATACCCAATAATATCAGATATTATTCACAGATTCTGTGTAGCCACTTACAAAACACTATTATTTACGTTTATCGGTAATATAAACCGTTAGTTTAAAAACTAATTAATTCGTGTGTACAACATCTAACTAAACACTTACATTGTTATTTAAAAATAATTTACGTAGAACTTTTCGGTTAAGAATAAAAAAAAATTAAAAATTAGACTGATAAAAGTATAATATTGTTAAAAAAAAATTGGCCTAAAATTTACTGTGGAAAATTATGCAAGCGGACACAAGATTGTGTGTTAAGTTCGATGGTAAAATGGATCAAAAATATATCTATAAAATTCAATTGATTTGCATTCAAATTGTTTTGAATATATGTTGTCATATCATAAATGTTTCGTAATTTTAGAAAATGACCATCACGTTATCTATTCTTATTTGTTTTCTTTTTTTTTTTTCTAAAATTAATGAATTATTAATCATTTCAAATGAATTATTTAACGGTTTTCTTGAATGTGGATCATTAGAAACAACCAAATACCCTTTAAATAATTAAACTCTTATATTTTAAAGGGTTAGACAATTGACCGAACAAGTATTCAGGTATGGATTCCAAATACATTAAAATTATTACTTTCCACCAATTGGTTACATGAATACTTATTTAGCCCATTGGTAGAATTTAATAGTTTTAATGTATTTTAGGATCAATTAAACATATTTAAAATCCATTTCTTTCAATTTAAAGTGTGAAACATTAAATATTTGATGATAAGAATAAATTAATGGGAAAAATTTGAATTGTAAGAATATTAATTTTCGTCTTTAGACACGTGAATTATAATAATTTTCTTCTTTTTTTTAAATTATATACCTCTTGTTATCCTAATATTTTACGAACGCTTCTGTTTTCTAATTTATGACATTAACCTAACCTAGTAAACTATAAATATTAATACGTAGGTGAGCAACCGATTATTATTATTATTATTATTATTGTTATTATTATACTCGTACATAAACAATGCGTATACGTAAATATTTATTGCGATATATTGCACTATAATAATAGTGAATTTACCATAAAAACAAAACAAAAATAAAAAAATGAATTAAAGAAATCGATGGAAAAACGTGTGTTTTGAAGAGAAATATATTAGTGTCTGTGTTAATATCTATATTTAGTCCAATAATTATTATTTTATAAAAAAAAGCTGATTTATCATTAAAAACAATTCGATATAAAACTGCGTCAAAAGTGATTAAGAAAAATAAATAAATCACGTAATAATTAAATTTCAACAAAAAGTTAATATAAAGTGGAAATTATATAAAACTTAACTTTTAATTACAATAATACCTATAAATGATCAATAAAGTTTTATGTAAATTAAACTTTAGTAAACATTTCGTTTACTTGAATGGAGGTTCCAACAAATAAAAATTAACAATTTAATTCAATAATTCAAAAATAAATAAAATATGAATTTGAAATATATCATTAATTTATCGATAAAAATTTTATTACAGTCATTATTTATTAATTTTCATTTTTTTTTTTTATTCGTGCAAAGTAATCCGAAATAATATTATAAATGTTTAGATTAAAAACAAATTATTTTTCATTAATAGATATCAATTTACAATTATATATTATGCATTTTACTTAATTTCATATTACGTCTTTTAAAAATGTAGTCATATTGTAATTAATTTTTTTTTTTTACTCAATTCTCTTTTTTAATACGAAGTTACAATAAAATGTTTTTGATGAGACAATACGAGTAACAATAACGAAATTATTTACGGAAAATAATCGATTGTTTTTATTTAAAATATTATTGTTTTTTTTTTTAAATGTCTCATATGACTCTTTGTGAACAAATAATAAAACTCTTCGTTCCATTGTCATCGAATATTGTGTTTTGACGTAATTTTCTAATTGGATTTTATTACGACATCATATTAGTACTTTCTGAGATTGACTCGAGGAAGTTTATTAAATAACTATTAAATGTAATTAAGGTATTAAACGTTCTAAAACTTAATTTTAAAACGAAATACATCGCAAACTCATCAGCCTAGGAAAAGAGCGTACGACGTGCGTGGGGCCACCTGCGTGAAGGTAACGTCAAGAATTTATTATTAATACAGCGAATTCGACATTAATTAAATTTAAATTACATTGGTTACTGGAAGTGAACGTTGGATGACTACCGAGTACCGAGTTTCTCTGAAGGTAAATTTAGAAAATGAATAAATTATATTCCCTTTTGGTCTTAAGTTAGAGTTTGTACAGAGAGATAAAACTTCTAAAATTCAATTAATGCGCAAATAAAGAGTTCTAAAGTTTAGATATTCATTCTGGCGGAGATATTATTGAAAATCACTAGCTACCGCTATAATAAGAATAAGAATAATAATAATATATTTATAGAATTGAATGGACATATAAATAAAAAATTTAACTGAATTGTACTTTATTACTGACTTTTGTCGGTCAACAAACTTTTTATTTAACAATTCGAATTCCACACAAACGTACGTTTAATTTAATTTAATGACGTTCACACATTGGATTGTTTGGTGTAAAAATGCCGATCCAGACTATAAGTAATACATTTATTGCGTCAAAGACCATACGAAAATAGAAGTTTTCGTTTTGAAAATATTAAATTAAAAATTACATTTTGTACTCGTACGGACAATGAATTAATTGACTAGCTGATTCGTATAGCTATTGTATGAAAACTATAAACGATACAATAGAACAACTGTAAAACGAAATGATTTTCGAATGATTAAATTTCTCTAATGACTTGGATAAATTTCGATTTTGTAAATTTGCTTGATATAGTGTACAAATGTATTGAATAAAACAATAGTTCAATAACGTTGCGACGGCGAATTCCAAGTGATAAAATACGACATATCAAATTTATCGAATGGAAATTATTGAAATGTGCAAACGGCTATGTCGTACAATATACACAACATCGGCTCTGACCGATACGAATTCGTTTCGTGATAAAAATATGAATCATTTTTTTGTTTTCTTTATGCGTACATGCGCAATCAAAAACTTAAATTACAAACATAAATAATGTCCAAAAAAAAAAAAATGTTATAAAGATTGTTAAGCTGAATTTCTCGGCTATACTCGTGAACGGTTAAACCGTTCAATTAATATTTACATTATTATGAGTATAATTCGTATGTACTAATAGCTGCTATTCGGTACGCGAAATTGTCCAGATTAATTTGATGCTTACGATACAAATAATCCTAATTAAGTACACTGAATCATTGTTTTGTTCGCGTTTATGTTTTTAGGATAATCTTGATTTGCATAGTCCTCGGTCTTTTTTACGTGACCAATGAGTATTAAAAAAATATATATAATGGCAATTCATACAACCGAAAATGATAAACTGTGGAAATCAATATAATATATTATTATGTCTTCGGTAATCGGCGGCGATGAATGAATCCGAGAACGCGTCAAACTTTTCCTTGATCGGCGACTTTCGAAAAATCGTTATGGCCCATAGCAGAAACGATATCAGTGAGTTACGGATCGATTGCAGAAGATTGTCTTAGTGTCCAAGTGATAGCGTTTTGCTCCTATTCCCGTTCATTTTTCTTGAAACGCAGCATTTCGTGCACGCATCTAATAAATTGTTAACATTGAAGAAATTCGATAAAAACATATTTGGTCGCATTGCTATCACCGCGCGGTAATCGGAAACTTTTATATCTTCTCGCGAAATATTTTTAAGACTTTTGTCATTCTAGCAGATATTTCTCAAACTGTATCTAAAACGACACGCGTAATTTGCTTTACAAATAAAAAGAGAAAAACAAAAAGACAAATCGCATTCAGTGGTTTTTGCGCGATTCGCGCCTATAGTTACGAAGCGATACTACTCATCCATTTATATTTTAGATGAATTATTCAATATGATTTTTACAAAAAAAAAATAATTTTATTCAAAACTGTTGTTACTTATTAAAGTGTGTTGATGTCTCTATAAAAATGCGGTACGCTATAGGTAAAAAAAAAATATATATTATATTTAAAAATTCTACGTGTACATACAACTATTGGTGTGTAAGAAAAAGTAGTACGTAATCGTTTTGTTGAAGACAAAAATAATTTTCTCGTGATGTCAATAATAAGACCGCAATAACAATGCAAAACTCCGAGAAGCATATTATACCGAAAAAACGACGGTAGACGTAATAACACCATTTATTCGTCTTCTTTTTTTAAAGAAACGACGAACCAATTGCGATATATCGTTTTCCGCGCATAATTTTTAAATATTTTCTATATGCGTATTTCTACCTAAAAAAACGTCATCCCGCCAATAATACGGACGTTTTGAAACGAGTACTAAATGTCGCGCGGAAAATCGTTTTAAAAATGATATGAGAAAAAAAAAATTTCTATGTATTTAAAATATATTGGCGTTTGTCGTCGACTCAAGCGTCCAATAAGCGAAACCGCGGATAGCAGTTATCGTTTCTCAGCCGAAATTCGTAACAGAACTCGTTGAAATGTTTCATTTTTTTCTTTCTTATTCTTCTAACTACTGAACAACGAATTGATTACACGTGTTTTCTACACGAACGGACGGCGAATATTTTCGTTTACTATTCACCGTCTCGTAATGTTTTCGTTAAAACATTTTTTTTTTTTATTTTAATCCACCTTGTAACAAAAATGAATCCATTGTATTTTATAATTCTGGTTTTTAAATTTTTTTTTTTTTTTTTTTTTAATTCCGCCTTTTGATGCCGTAAACTCTTTTATTGTTTTTTACTTGTTCAATATTTGTTTACTGTACACGATTTTTAACCGAATAGTTAGGTACTCTCGAAACCAACTAAACGGGTATGACACGACGTCCACAGATAAGTTTTTAATTTTAAAAATATTCTCTCGGCTCGGTTACGGGTAACGTCAATAAAATCATATCAAGTGGGTGCTCCAAGTCGCAAAAAAAAAAAAAAAAATTCAACCATAATTCCCTCTTACACATTGTTTCTTATCGATTTCCATGAGAATAAAAAACGCGATTGATCTGCTGATCGATTTCGTTTCGATTGATCGCATCAATTATTGTCCGCTGTCGGCAACGACTTCGCCCACGACGTGGTCTCACGTACGACGATTTTTTTTTTTTTTTTTTTTTTTTGAGCGAAAATACGAAACGAGAGGGCCCCGCCGAATAACACTCATTTTCTGCCAACGCGATCGCGTCCCTCGTCCTACATTGTGCGCGAAAGAAAAACACGGTTCCGATATTTTCCGTCTCGCGTGTTTCACTCTCTCAAATATATTATTTACTTCGGACATCGCGGCAGACGTTGACGAATCGTACCACACGTTAATACACATCGTATGCCTTCGATAAGTGTAAAATGTGCTCGAAACGTCATCGCGCGACGCCTATAACCTATGTCGGTGCCACTCGCCGTTTCGACAATAACGCGCTCCGTCATCGTGTGTGGCGATCAACACTCCAGTTCGGGCGTATCGCAGTTACACACACGCCGTGTAAGACGCTACTGACAGGAGTGTTCTAATGTCTAATAGTCAATAGCGATTGCCGATAGCGAATTGCATTCGGTCAGTACGTTTAGAACGATCATTTTTTCGATTTTCTCGAAAGCACTTTAAAAAAATGTAGCGAGCCCCAGGGACGACGCATGAATATCGCTCGAGTGAATTATTTCGATAGAGACATTAGAGCGTGTTGTTGTCATTATAAAATTGATAGCGATCGTTGAATTTGACGGCAACGATCCTCAACATTAGTATAATATTTTGGATATTTAACGAAAACTAAATCTTTTTATGCATTAAATACATTAAAACCTATAATTACTATAAATAGTCTAAAATTAAAAAAATCTTGTTGACAATTTTTTTCTCTTAATATAATATATGAATAATTACATATTGGACGAATATTTCAAATTTCTCCACTATACCCATTCGTTTCAAAATTACCGAATAATCCGTTTCGTCGAAATCGCATTTATACCATTTTTATGTAATTTTTCGACAGTTTCGGAACTATAGTTTTTACCACTTTCGAGGAAATCGAAAAATAACTTATTTAAAGTAATGCAATTTACTATTGGATACAAAATGTGACTGAAAAGGTCATATTTTCTGGTGGAATATTCGAGTAGAGACATAAAAAAAAAAACACATAATTGAGAAAACCAATACTCTGTCTTAGAATTTAAAAATAAAATCAAAAACTACAGAAAAAATTTACATAAAAATATGATGATTTTTTCGAAATAAATTATCGTTATTTCTTCATAATTTTGAAACTGTTTTGATGTTTGAATTATTCCAAATACCTATAACTTCATATAATAATTAGGGGAAAAATGTTTTTAATAAAAATTACTTTCAATTTTGGGCTACTATCAGAGCAATTATAGATTTTGAATGATTGAATTGATATAATCGATAATTTTAGGTTTTAAGTCTTATGAATTTTAATGTAATGCCAGACGTACGCGTTACATTAATTAAATTTAAAAAAAAACCTTAAAAATCGTTATATTCTTTTATAAATTTTTTGCAATATTTTTTTCGACAAGCTTTATCTAATTTTTTGTGGAAATTACCTTTGTTCATTTATTAATAATAAATAATATTACACCGCGAAGCTCGCATTGATTCATGCAATTGCTTCCAAATTCATATAGTTATAACAAAAATCTAAAATCTTTAACCAAATAATTTACATAAGCGATATCCACAACAACCATTTGCGATACAACTGGTTAAATTTTTAAATTTTACGCTAATTATTTTTTTTCTCTGTTTTTATTATTTGTATATATAATTTAAAAAATCGCGAAAACCACTTTTAATCGTTTATATATTAACAAAATAAAGTATACTGCCTTCTTGAACATTTGAAAGTTCTATTCTTATTTAGAATATAATAAAATTAATATTACTACAGTATTAGACTACACGTGCCAATATCAAACTTTTATATTACAAAAATAATAATTCTGGATGGAATTTGGACGAAGGTCAAAGTTTTACAAGTAAACGAGTAGGATGTAGTTTTCAGAAAATGAAATTAAGAAAATGAAAATATTTAGATAAATAATTTCTCACAGTTTAGTAAAAATTCATCGCTCTTTCCTGGAATGTACACATCAATAAATATAATTTTTCCCATTCAAACGTTCTATGGACAGATTTGAAAAATATTAATATTTTTTTTTGTAAAACCATCGCATTAATATAATTATTAATTTAACAATTTTACACGTACCAATGTAGTTTTATACATTTTTTTGAGCTCACGGTATTATCAAATAGAATTAGTTTTTAGAAAGGTATAAAAAAAATACCCAGTTATAAAGACACTCGAGAATAATGTAAACTATCATAACTAGTAAAATATATAAAATAATTACCTACGCGAAATATATAATTGTATAGCCTGTCCCGCACAATACTATACTATAATATAACGTAAGGTTACGTGTAACGAGCTCTAATTTATTTTGGAAAAATTTTACACGGAATTTTAGTCACACCGGTGGTACAAACACAGCAATAAATTTATAATGTATCGTTGACACTTCGAAATTGTTCCAAGCGAAACGTTTGTTTTAAACATTCGCCGCGGTATTCTAAACAAATTTCGTGTAATTTATGTATATAATTTATATGTTGTACATAATATCGATCATTAATAATAGTAATGTGGTCTAATCGTCTTGTTTCTATGAGAAAGTGAAATATTTTAATTAATTGTTGGCCGTTATTTTCAACACACACACGATACCATACTATAGTCTTGAAAAAATAATAATTGCGTACTAGACGCGACATAAATTAGTATAATAATAACGCGGCTGTACGTATCGAATTTTCAGTGTTAAATTATGTCATAAAATACATATGATTATAAACGGACAAGATCGTTAAAGTCGATTTAAATTTACATAAGCACTGTAGAAAAAAAAATATGGATATTTACGGGCTCAAACAATTTTCTGTTATTAAATTTTTATCAGAGCCGCGTTTAATGAAAAACAATAAAGGGGGAGAGAGTTGAAATTGTTCGGAACAGAGAAATTTTTAAACTAACAAATGTAAAGCGCATAACATAGTGTATTGTACATTATTATATTAACATTTAATTCCGAGATTAATGTCATAAAATAAAATTACACAAAAATAATATTATCAATAAGGGCAACCAGCAGCAGCCGCTGTGTTTGTAGATGTCGCACAAATGAATTACTCGGATAAAGATGTTTGAGTTATAATATTTTACATTACGAATTGAAAAGCAATGATAAATAATCGCATTTAATAATTGATTTTGAGCAGACCTCGAAATATTATTTATTATTAATATACAATTATGGATTTCGACAAAATAGCGTTTTTGCCCCGTTTTAAGATGAAAATTCGGTTCTTTTTTTTTGAGGTCGCATTTAAAAACTATTGGGAAAATCAGAAAACGACATCGTTAAAATACAACGCCTTAAAAATTTACTACCCGAAAATAAGTACGAGTGTAATGTTTGCAGCAGTTCTAATAGTTGAAAAGTTGTACGTAGAATAAAAATGTCATTGTAAAACCAACAGCTTCTTCGGTTCGTTCAGAATCTAAAAAATACGTCCTCTAGAACTTAAATCGGGTTGCCAATGTGTCTGTATATCGATAAAAAAAAACGTTTTTTTTTTTGTACAATGCTTTTTCTATTGATTGTGTTCGGGAACAATTGGAAAAAGTTTTTATTTAAACTCATTTTACTATAGATCGTCCTGTATTATACGACCATTGAAATTCTAATTCAATTGATTGTAATAAACTAGACATAAAGTCCTTCAGTATAAATTTTTTTTCTAGAGTGTATGTGAACGCCTACAAATATTTGATGACAACCTGC
This sequence comes from Chaetogeoica ovagalla, assembly GCA_032441825.1. Lineage (NCBI taxonomy): Eukaryota > Metazoa > Arthropoda > Insecta > Hemiptera > Aphididae > Chaetogeoica > Chaetogeoica ovagalla. The sequence goes on from CM063723.1 coordinate 9,961,492, forward strand.
TGATATTAATTTAGTCACAGTTGTAACGAACTATTATTGGAGACATACATAAAAGACATTGGAAACTTAGAATTATCTAACAAAAAATATTCAAAACAAGTGTCTTCCCTAAAAAAATGTATATAAAAAAAGGTTATTTTTTTATGAAAAGGAAATTGACAAAATATATTGGAATGTTGCAAGGCGATGGAGATAATTTTATCATAAATATGAGTATTTGTTTTGCCTTCAGAATATCGTACGTATGAATCGATTGTATTTGTTTATGATAATTTTTAAAATATAAAAAAAAATATTTGCAATACAATCGGTTTGTGTAAAATGTTCTTTAGGCCCGTAGATAGGCCGTAGAGCCATTTCCAATTTTCTGATGGCAGTAATATTATTGTGTATATAAAATTGTTTGAAAAAAAGTATTTTTTCATTTTTTTTTTTTTTTTGCTATAAAAACTTAATATAAACTGTGTACGCATAATTCATTGATGATTTCCAGACTGAAATTGGAAGGCAACGGCGGAGCGTGGTGTCCAAAAGGCATGATATCGAACGACGGTCGCCAGTATTTGGAGGTGAACTTACAGGGGTTGCACGCGGTGACGGCCATCAAGAGTCAGGGTCGATACGGAAACGGGTCCGGTAAAGAGTTCGTAGAGGAAATCATGATAGACTATTGGAGACCCAGCGCTAACAAGTGGATCCGATGGAGAGGCAAGGATGGGAAACAGGTGAGTGTTCTCAATTTAATTATTATATCGTACGTGTATGTGTTGGATAGGACGACAACGTGTTTGAATGGATGTAAGCGAAATCACGCAAATCATCATCCGTATAATTTTACATCGATTTTTCATAAAAAAATATATATATCTTTTTGGAAACGGTACCTTAGAGTATTATCCCTTTCTGAGTGTATCGGAAAATCGAATTTTTATTTTATTTTCATATATACACTGTATTAATCCCATATATTTTACGATTTAAAATATTTATATCCATTATTTTCAATCGCTGATTAATAAGAATGTTTCATAGAAGTCATCACACGGGCGATTGAAATTATTTCTTAAGACCTAAATGCATAATAAAATAGTAAAACAGAAAAAATATGTATATAAATGAAAGATGAAGAATATCTGTTTAAGAAACAGAAACAAGAACAATTTATGAATCAAGGACTTGTAAGTAAAAAGTGTATCTATGTATACAATATAAATAACATTATGCGAAATACAAAAAAAAATATAATAATTGTAAAAAAAAAAAAAAAATGTTTAATCACTGCCAGACACCGGTGTCGACAAAAAGTAATCATCGGTAATTGAGCAAAAAGAAAAGTACAACTCTATTTCAATTGGCGATGAGTGGCGGTAGTCAATAATCATATTCAGCACAATAAATGTTTAAATACTTACGTTTTACACGTATACATTAATTTATACAAATTGGAAGTCTTATGTAGTAAAAATCGTAGACCAAGAATGTGTGCATATTTTTATTATCGTTTTGTTCGGTAAATCAATTATTTTACAAAAGTAATCGGTTTTTTTTTCTCGAATTTCACAATATTCCGATTTATCCATTTTGTGTGACCAGCCCCATTCGTTCGCCGTTGAATCAGATTAGTTTCAATTACCAGCTACCTTTATATACATGCGAAAATAAACACGACAAAGACTGTGCACCAATCCGTCGTCTATCTCTTTACAATGTGATAATATACGTATTAGATTTATGCGTTTATTATGTATTCGTGCCGTATGCGAGGAGGGGATTAGTATCGTATTAAATTTATTTGAGCTCTGAGACGTAATGTATAAAAATATAAATACAAATAGAAAATAATCTAACATTTTTCGGTTCGCGACGTCCCAATAATGTGCAAACAACCAGCAGCTAGCTCGTAAGAATAACAACGAAAAACAATTCTTGAAAATTAAATACATATACATACTTGAAAATAACATGTCCAGTGAGTGGAAATGATCGGCGACAAAAAAATTGCAAAAAATATCGAACAATCTACGTGTATGTATAATTATACCTTCACGCCGACATTACTGTTTACATTCCTCGACGATATTTGACGTACACAAAAATATCGTGTCATAATAGCACGTGGTTTTATAATATTTCTTTTTATACCGCATTAAGCTTTTTTTTTCTCTTGGCCCTGAGAACAAATGGATCAGATTTGGATGATACACGTGACAGGGACTACGACAGGTTACAATAATTGGCCATTGTCTCGTCTAATGATTCAACAGATTTATTGGACCCAGAATCCATGTCACAAACAATATTCAATTCACAGCGATAACAGTAGAGAGAAAATTATTAATTTTCTTTTTATTTTGAATTTCGTGATACACATTTGTCCCTAATAATTTTCGACAGTTTAAAGGCCGAGTCCTAACTTAAACAGTTATCCAACCAAAATAAGTATTCAAAATCAAAAAACAATAAAACTGCGATTGTTGTCAAAAGAAAACGATTCAGTAAAAACTTAATTTACTTATTGTTACTTGTCATGAGTTGAGACAAAAATTAATATATAGTGTTTATATATACTAATTATTATTGATTTTCAAGTTATAAAAATGAATACCAAGACTTATTTTTATAAAATGTTTCTCGTGTTCAAAATCAAAACAGAATTTTTTTTAATTTAAAGTATTTTATATATATATATATATATATATATATATATAAGTTTTTTCTTTTATAACTTTCTCTAGAACCACTTTAATTCGACATTAATTTTGCCATTAGCTCGTAGTTTCGTACTTACAGTAACCGTTAAATTCCTCTAATGACTACCGTGGCATTACCTTCCGTCGAATTATTCCTTACACCGCGTATAATTTTATCTGCCATTACAAATTATTTTGTCTGACATTCGTATATACGTCCATAAAAAAAGGATACTAATAAAGTATTTATGTATTCTTAGATATAAACGAAGCATATTCGTATTAATTGTGATTTGTTAATGGTTCAAAAATAAAAATCAAGTCTGCGTCTTATAAAGATACACAAACTTAAGAAAAAATATAATTTCTGAATAATTTCCTCTACACTGTTCAATGATTTTTAAAAATATTTCACGGAAATAATAAACAAATAAATAGTAATTAAATAATATTGTTATGTATTATTATAGCGACTTTATTCCAAATTAAACGCAATTTTAATATTATTTTACTTCGAGTGGGTGGTCATAATTAGTTGAATATTACTTAGTGGTATTATTGGAGATCTAGAGAAAAATTAAAACAGTATAATATAAAAATATAAGTGTTTAAATCCCCCCCCCCAAAAAAAAAACAAAAAATATTTGTATTTGCTTTTATTTAAAGTTTTGAAATTATTATTCAACCGATTTTTGTTTTTTTTTTTTTTAATATTTCGTATCAATATAGCAAATTAAATATACCGTCAATCCAATAGTTAGATTACAAAAAAATAAATATACCTTTCCATCTGATGAAAACCATTGGAACTACATTGCTAATAATAAGTTGTACAATAATTGTATTAATAGATACAATACAACAAATATAAAAAAAAATGTTATTTAAATTGTATTATGATAAAAAATTACGATTTTTTTTTATGTATTTTGTAGTCTATATAGAAACATTTTTAAAATTGTGTTACCACTGTTATTGAATTTTCATGCATAATCCAATGGTTTTAAAACAATCTCTTTCTCTCTCACCCTATCTTTACTCTTTGTTCCATTGTAATTTAAAAAATATATAATTTGTATACATACATACAAACACATGTGTGTATATATATATATAAAATGAAAATCGCTGTAAAATACGCGGATGTACTCCATTCACATCTCCCTCCCCGCTCACCAATTCGAGCACTGGTTTCATTCCATAAATTATTAAAACGTTCAGTGTTTTAGCGGCACATGCATTTCTATCAATTTTCATGCATCATTTTCATTGGCGAATTTTTAAGGAAAATATCAAAATAATATTATACTGCAAATTAAATTTGTCTGATAAATATAAATATTATATTTTCTTTGTATATTATCAACAATTATTGCGCATTTTACGTAAATTTATATTTCTACGATAAAATAAATTATAAATATCAGTACCATTATTGAGTAGTTATTTTCAATCTATAATTAAAATTATGTTCTAAGCATTCTTGGATTATGTGTTGGATGGTTAATTTCATCCGGTATCTATTGGATATTGGCGGAAGATCATTGCCAATAAGAAAGGAGTGGGTTAAAAAAGAAATGTCCGATTCTAGCCTCTTGTCACGTCGATTTCCTGGCGTCTTGTGAAATATTGGAAATAGTGCTATTTTTTACACTTCTCAGTTTATTGGAGGGATTTATTCCCAATAATTTTGCCGTATTGTATGTATTTTATGCTTGATGAAAGTTTTGATATCATTGATCGGCAAACGGTTGCGGAATTGTTTTGGTCGCGAGGTCTACTGTTTTATCTGCCATCTTGTTGCCGGTTAGGTACGTACACGTGATGACATTCACATAAATCTCAATACACTTTTCCATTGAATTTAATTCGGTTTGAATGTATGCGTATATATTTTATATTACATTTATGTTTGGCTAATATCCATAGCTATTGAAGTCATAAAACAATAAAAAAGCTAAATTAAATCATTTATTTTTCAAACTGTTTTGGGAGATTATATTTATAATAGGCACTGAATTATTTATTGTTAAATTAGATCAATATGAAGAAAACCATATGTTTAAAACGAATTTGAAAAATTATTAAAGACGTTGGCTATTTCTGAGGATGAAGCGAAATAGCCTATGTATTATACATACGAGTATATTAGTGCATATTCTATGCAATGATTTCCGTTTAACTTGAACACCACTGGCAAATAGAATCATCAGTATGTTTTGGAAAATATATATTGGAATCGAAAAAGAAAATCCTAAACCAAATCGCGTGTTTATTAAGCAAATTAACCTATTATTAGGACCACTGCGAGCCGGACATAATTGAACCACTTTTATAAACACATTTATCGATTTAAATTTTTGAATTAAAAAAATTAATAAAAATTTGTGTTGGAAAAACTATAAAAGATTATAAAATATTTGGGGATACTCTTAGTTTTCAATCGTTCCAAAATTTACGTGTATTATTTAATAATGCCGAATAACAAATATATTTCTTTTTATATTATTAATTAAGATAGTATTGAAAATTAATTACTAAATACACAATCGTCTTGAAATCAAGACATTTCCTTTTCATTATTTTAAATTTCAAATATAAAGTCTACATGGCAATTTTTTTTTTTTTTTACAATGGGTACATTGTATTTGTCGTTTATTATATTAATTAACAAGTTATATTAATAAAATCATTATTAGAAAAATTGTTTTCCGATATCAACTAGTTAATATAATTAGAATGACTTGCACAATTTGTGTTCACATTAAATACGAAAATTCATTTTTTAATATTATAAAACAGGTTTCGATGCTAAAGTAAATTTTATTTTTTCCAAAATACTCTGTTTTCAATTGACTTCCGTCTGATCGTTTTTTTTTCGCTATTTTTAATATACATCGTATACGTGCCGTCTAAATTGCATATTATTATTATTCACAAAATAATGTTTTTCGGCGGAATAGTTAATTGTTTTTCTAAATGAGTTCTTCGATCGACTTTAAGAGTGGAAAGAATTTCTCCTCAATTTTTCAATTAATTTATCGTATTTCGTATCAAACATACTTTACATATATGGAAATACGAAATTTGAATTGTAAACAATATGATGTTTTTTCTTATATATTATACGACTGCACGTTATTGTTTTGGAAAATAAAGTATTAAAATAAACGTGAAATGCTCAGATATTCGAACAGTATATTATTATTATTATTAAATTGTTGTGAATGAAACAAATGTCCGTGTAAATTGTCGTTATTATATTATATTTTAATTTTGAAAGTTTAACAGGAAATTTACTTTATACATTTTGAAAATATTACGAGAATTGTTCTATGTAAAAAAAAAAAAAGAAACAACTAACGACGCATTAATTTGACATATAATTATAGTAAACGCTCATGAAAAGTTTATTTCGCATCTTTAGGTGTATCATTTTATCTCGTATATGATTTATCAGCTCCGGTGAGTTCGTTCGTGAACAGTTACACCGTTCAACATAAATTTACATAATTTCGGGTACAATTTTTATTTATTATTAGCTGTTGTTCGGCACTCGGCGTTGTCCACATTAAGACGCCTACGATACAATCAATCGTATATATATATATATATATATATATATATACGAAATTATTGTTCTGTTCGTGTTAAAAATATGTTTAAAATATTCCTGTACGGCTAATATTAATATATATTATATAAAGCACAGACCTCTGGCTTTTTTGCGCCATCAAACAGGGTGCTAAGGAAAAAATTCTACATAAAATCCTTATAACCGAAATTGATGACCATGGAAATCAATATATTACCCCTGGTAACCGACTGATGAATCTAAAAACACGCCAAGTCTTTTTTTGATCTTTGGAAAAATCTGTTCAGCCCATTCCGAATAACAAAAAATTAGACAGGTAATAGGGCGGGTCGACTGCAGGAAATTGTCTATATTGCCGTTGGAAAGCAATTTTCTTCTCGTATACTCGGTTACCTCGTCTTCATCACTTACACCCCAGTTCTCTTCTCATTTTATACCCAATTAATTTTCTTGATAAACATTTCGTAGTGCACACGTTTAAATTGTTAAGATTTAGCAGTCGTTTTAACATTGTAACCACGCGGTGGTAATCGGAAAATCGATAATGATCGTTCTCAAACTACACCAGCCCCGTAAATAACTTTACGAATCAAAATCGCATGACGATTCGATGAGTGGTTCGCAAGTCAATCCGTAACAGAGATCTTTAGACGTTTCGCTACTGCCCGGTCGGAACGCTCGATGGCGAATACCATTTATTTTTATTTTTTTTATCAGGGTCGCTAACCGAACGTTAGGCCGTTGGGACACACACACACATACACCGGATTTATATTTTAATATCTAGATAAAGACTCATATAGGCGTGTATATTTATATAACAAAATAAATAATATAAATATATGAAAAAAAACTGTTTATTTTAATATAATAAAAGCTCTTGCAAGCAGAAAAACTCCGAGAAATAAAATTAACGAAAAATAAATAATAATAATAAAAAAATTAATCCATCTTTCGACAATAACATCGGGAACGGTGTCCCGCGCTCGTGGACGAGGACAACAATCTTTCAATCGACGCGCAAAAACTAATTAGATGGCAAAATCGAACGTGTGGTGTGAATACGACATTTGTGCCGTGGCGTTTTTAGAATTCCTTCGAGCGATGGAACGGAGGAGAAGTGAGTAAAAGAGTTTTCTTTCATCACTCGAAAGTGCCTACTATCAATTACTAATAACTGCTTTCCTTTCTACACACGTACGTATTATCCATAAAATACGATAATCAATAATATTTGAATATTTTTCTACTCCGTTACCGTATTTGATAAGTATTTCGGTTAACTATATGGGGCTGACTGAGTATTGTTATAACTACGACAATAGACGTGAGACTGATTTTTAATTTCGAGTAACCGGTAAAGCGTCGATTTCTTTTATCGACAAACGGCGTAACGTAAGCTATTACTATTCAGTATAAATAATTCGATTTCACATTAATATTTCATAAGGAGTACTTTATCAACGTGGTGTCTTTTTTAAAATCGATTCACCCGACCGCTGTGTTTTTCACATATCGAAGTCATATCATAACGCCTACCAATTTTTTGTTTTACAATAAATTTAATTTATATTCATTAAAAAAAAAAAAAAAAACAAGTAATAATCGAAAACGGACAAATTCAACATTCACGCTACACACGTTTTTCGTACACACGATTTCTGTCGACGTATAGGAAAATTATATTTTTATTACGCATTTATACAGTCAACGTTCGGTAGTGTTAAGGAGACACGTTTTGATCAGTGCGCATTTCTCATTTGCGGGGCAGGGGATCGTATAAGAAATTGAATTTCGACTCGTTCCCGAATCCGGGTTATTCGATTAAGGGATTGCCGGGGATAATGCCTTAACTCGGAGGTAAAAAAGTAAAGAAAAGACCGTTCGACTCTACGGTTCAGCGGCTACGGCAGTGTGTATACACTGCGCGACGCGTGTAGACATCTGCACGCGTATTGAGACATCAAACGACGACGGGTGCAACTGTAGTGAGACCAATGTACGCGTGTACATTATTACTGTACTTGTGCGTGTTTCTCTTTATTTATTTCTCTTCTTTTTTTTATTTATTTATTTCACTTCTTTTTTTTATTGAAAAATCGAGAAAAAAAAAATAGAGCACGTCTTGTGCGTTTTGCGCCTATAACGCGCTCACGAGATTTGGTCTTTTGATCTGTTCGTCGTAGTGGCGGTGAGGGGGATTTCGCAACGCGATGAGTTTCAATTCGTCTCGGTCGTGTCGATTTTTGGAAACGCGACGCGATCGAACGACGACGAAGTACTTTATATTTACTTATTTTTAAATTTTCTGAATGGAGGGAGAAACCTATCGGTTTTACAACGATGCGTCTGTTTTTTTCATTTTTTTTTTTTTCATGCCTCTGCTCAAAAATTCATCCACAAAAAGTGCTTTACGTGTAGCACTATTTTCCGATACCGAATTGCATCTAATTGGTAATTTAGAGAGGCCGTTTTTCGATTTTCTCAATAATTTTTTAAGCGTCAGAACAAACTAACGAAAAAATTATACAAAAACGGTAAGAAAAAAAGAAAGAGAGAAACGCGAATTCGTCAAAATCGATTATCGTTATTTTTTCGTAATTTCGAAAATAATCGTCATAGAACCCTGAAATTTTCACCAGTCGTGTAACATCGAACTGTTTTAACGAGACACATTTTTTCAAAAACAAATTTCTTTTATTTTTGTCTATCTATAACAATTGTGAATTTTGAAATATTTAATCCGTAAAAGAGGTAATTTTTTTGGTAGTAGAGTTTAAAAAATATATCATGCAATACCAGAGACGCGCGCGTTATTTCAACACAATATTCCATCCCGAAAATCGTTATTTTCTTCCATAAACGTTTCAAGTTTTTCGACAAAATATATTTTCATTTTTTGTGGATAATTACGTTTGTCCATTCATTATTATTGTTTTTCCGCGATAATTTATTCGTAATAAAAATTTTTCCGTATATTGTCCCGGTTATGAGATTGACATACCGATTTATTATACGTCGTGAACTAACACCGTTGTCATATTATTGTATATTTTATTATAGGATTATTAATTGTTTTATAAATTATTATATAATAGTTAATCGACGTATAAAATAATATGTCTATGGTGTAATAATTCGATATTATAAATGCATATATTATTATTATTATTATTATTATTATTATTATTATTATTATTCTTTCGTAATAATATCTTATCATTTATGGGCGTACACCATTCGTTTTGCAATGAAAAAATGTATTTTTATTTTTCCGTTTATTGTTTATTTAGTTTTCGTTATTTTTCTTACGTTTTCGACGGGTTTTCTTTTATATATTATCCAATAAAAACATAATCAAGTCTCGAGTACTATTGTTACCGGGATATTTTCTAGTATTCGATATTTTTTTTTTCCTTTGGTACTTATGTATTCTGCGTTGTCTAATCATATTATAATAACGCAAGTAGGTACATACAAGTTTGGTATATACAAGTTCAAATGTTGTAGTCGTTCAAATGCCAATATCATTTTCAACTCTTCAAATATTATACACAAAAGACGCAATATTGTACCTACAATATGTGATATATACAAAAGTGGTTCACGTTATCGGGCACAAGATATCAAGTGACCACTACAGACTACTGTCGTTACACAGTGTATTATAATATGTATTGCAGTTTTTTTTTCATACATACCCACTCATTTCAGCGTTCATTTTTCGAATTTTTCGAATTGAAACGCTGGTCATTGTATTCATTTTTTCACTCTTATATTTATACAATTTTTATCGCGCAAAACAAACAAAGTTGTTTTTAGTGATGTCGTCGAAGCGAAAACCATATTGATTTGACGTTGTACGATATAGGTGTGTATAAGTAGCGCAAAAAAAAAAAAATTAACTACTTCGAATGAAGTGCACCGACTTTATGATCACATAATGTAATCATATTTTTTTTAATTCTTTACGTCAGGCGCGCGCGTTTAAAATTCGACACAAACATAATCATGATCAAGTGAACCGTCAAAAACGAGATTATAGCGATCGTTCACATAATAATTTTTTGACACCGGACGCATTTACAAATTACACACGAATATTTTTTATAATTTTGTTTCCATTTTTGGTTACGATACGAGAATAATAAACATAAATGATGTCGGTGAGGGGGCAATGGGCTTTTTTATAACGCAAATTTTACTAATAGGTATACATTCGGGTTAAAAAAAAATATTCGTTATTTACCGCATTACGAATAGAAATTAATTCGAAGATCGTTTGAAGAGTCAATTTTTTTAAACGAGAGAAACAGATGACTTGGTGGTCTAGGGGTAAGATTTTCGCTTAGGGTACGAGAGGTCCCGGGTTCAAATCCCGGCCAAGCCCAAGAAAGAGAATTTTTTTTTGTGTACTTTTTTTCACAATTTTCCACGTTGTACTGTATTATTATATTAACGATTATAACATTCGTAAGTCGTTACGCTCTTTCTTCCTTTTACTACACTCACTCGCTTCTTCATAAAACGAGCAACATTAAATTAATTCTAATTTTTTACAAACATATAATATAAAACATAAATCTATACTAATACGATATTATATATACGACCTATAATTGTATTATCACCTTCAATTTGCTTACAACAATTGCAGATATTGTATACTTATTGGAAGTTACTTAACGCAAACCGTGCTGAAGAAAATTATTTTATTTTTTTAATATTCTAATAACATTACGATAACACTGTTATGTTCACATATTTCTATTGGTAATGCAAAAGAGAAATCTTTTTTTTTTTATTATTGTTATTACTTATTTATTTATTTTCAACTAATGCATTACTATCGCGTTGTATATACTTATCGACGTTGTGGACTAGCGGTAAATCAAAATTCTGAAAATCAAAAATTCCGCACATATAATTTGCAGACGCGTGACGACGAATTATTTATTCTCAGGCGTTAAACGGTGATGCATTCATCGAAATGGTCATGCATTTCTTATAAATTGTCTAAGTTACGTGTGCATTATGAAAATCTCTATTCTTATACATCATTCGTACAAAATAAGTACACATTTGTCAGTCGCATTTCCCATCTTGCATATACAATAAGCGTACAAAGTGTTGGGAATTTTTCCAGTTACTTTTGCACCTACCGAATGATTATTATTTAACGAAGTAAGTTTTCTTCTACATAAAAATACGTTCTGAATGTCTGACCTTTAATATTTTTAAACTAAAATATTCGACTCGTCACTTATAGTGATTTAAGATTTTACTTTTATATGAAAAAACAAAATATTTTTCAAAAGTTTGACATTTTTGAGTCGCGAATAAAAATTAAATGTTGTTTAAAAATTCATTGTGTATATAAATTCATTGGCAAAAATACAATCTCCAAGACGTCTATATACTATGTGTGTGATGTGTATATATGGAGTAGATTCAATAGGTTTGTTCTGAATCCCTACAGATTTATTCGCACATACCTAAGTATTGAAAATTAAATGTAAATACGAGATGATAATATATAATAGTAATTTTTGAAATTTAATTATGATCTATTTTCACTAACTGTATTATAATTTGTAATTTATACTTAAATTAACTTACCCCACGGGCAACATTGTTGGGTATATAATAATTTAATTAGACAATAGCGAAATTATGAAAAAATATACTTGGATAAATTATTATTATAATTAAAAAAAAAACAATTGTTGTATACATTTAAATATTTCCATTTTTCTCCGTTGATAAGTTTGCTGATGAACAAATAAGCGATTTCTAATAATTTATAATTTACCGAAATCTATTAAATTGACACGGTAGTGTAAAGCAAATTTAATAATAGTACAACACAATTATTATTAATATAAATGAAAAATGATTTTATACAAGAAAATATAATAATATCCATACTTCGATTTTTAATAATAAATAACAAAAAAGCACGTTTTTCGAAATAATATATATTTTATAATGTTTGTATCATATTATAATAATAAAACGTTATTCATTTTATACTTATATTAATATGTAATACCTACTTAAACCTTATAATATAGTATAATGAAGTATATAATTTCTGAGAATATTTCTGTCGAAATTCCAATGAAAAAACGTTTTCGTCTACTATGGAAATTATGCGTAGGTTAACGTATCAAATATTGAACTAACAAATGATAATTTATAATATGGTTTTAAAAAAAAAATAAATAAAATTATATTTTATGTTATTATTATAATTATAATTATTATTATTTTAATATTATTATTATTACTATTATTATTATTATTAAATAAAATGGAAGTATTTCCAATACGTACCTTATTATTACTGATTAAATACTAGCATATCGTTTTCTGTTCAGAAAGCTGGTTTATAATTTAAAAAAAATAGTAACCAAAACGTAATAATAAAACATTTTTCATATATGCCTCTATTGCATAATAACACGTTAACGATTTATTTGTTTTACGTGGTACGATTCAATATATCCTGCGCAATATCAATAAGTCATTAATTGAATCGTCTCCTTAAAAATAATTTATTATTATTAATAACGACAATCGACATCCGTTAATCGTTATCGACATTATCGATTAGTAAAAGTCTGTCCCGTTCCATTTATAACTTTACGTTGCGTTATCAAACTCAACGTCGTGTTCACGGAATTTGAAATTCGTGGAATAACGCATGCAATGAAAACGTTCCGGGTGGACCGGGCCTCGATCTGCCAAAGTTTAGTTTCCACCGTGATTTCAAACCGTTGTTTTTAATCTCCCGTTGTTTTTATTAATTTTAAAATGCCAAAGATAAAATCGTCGAAAAATGAGGGTTTTAAAATACTATCAAAAATTTCTAAAATCATGTCAGGCGAAGATACAACAATTGACAGCCTTCCGGAAGATCTTCAAACTAATGATTTTATACATTTTAAGTACGCGCCCATTTCATCAGTAGATGTAGAACGGAGTTTTTCTATTTATAAAAATATGTTGGCCGATAACCGGCGTTCGTTTTTATTTGAAAATCTGTCTAAGACTCTAATTGCCAATTGTAATGTTTAAAGTAAATAAATCAATTTAAATTAATTAAATGTTGTATCTTTTTCCCTCATATTAATTATTGTTTATATCAAAAAATTATTAAAACTTTTAAAAACGAAAAATTTTAATGCATATTTAGCGCATATTTTAGTATTTTTAAGTGCATATTTGCATGCATATTTCTATGGTTTTTAGTGCACGAACTTCCGGGCCCTAATTATTATATATATATATATATATATAGTAGTCATGAACATATAATAATTATTTTAAAATGTAAATCTTAATTTCTTCCATTGTTTATTTTATTAGAAAATGTATTATTGTAACCAAATGATTTGTGTATTACAAACTTTACGTATGTATTATAATATGTAAACATAATAAACTCGTTTTTAATTTAATATTTTTACATATTAATTTTACTTTCACTCTATCCGCTTATAATGTTGGAAAGATTTTATAAGATATATAACTATTGAAAATAATAATAATAATAATAATAATAAAAAAAAAAAAAAACAATAACGCGGAATTGTGTATAAAATGTACACAGCACAGTGAATAATGAAATATGCGAATAATAGAAAAAACATCTATACGAAAATTTAAAACATAATTTGAACATATTGAATTTTGAAATTCAATCCCTTGGAATTTAATATACGTACGTTGTGTGTATAAAAACTGAAGAGTAGGTTGGAGCTCACAGGTATTTGATTATTTATATCGATTTGCAGTGTGGATGAATTTGAATTTTTCCACATAATATTGAAATTTAAATAATTTTTTTGGAGATCAGTAAAAATAGAGTTATTACCTATTCCGCTAATCAATTATTTTTCACGTGATTTGTCAAGATATTTAAATAGTTTTCTCTCGTTATTCAATTATTTCCAGTTGCTGATATTATTCGGGCGTACACTTAAAATACACAATTTCATATAAGTTAAAAATTTTTTTACAAGTTAGTGAAGGATCATGCGTCGTCCATTTTATATTGTTACGTCTTCATAAAAATGGAAAATACTAATAAACGAAAAAATGTATAAAATATTACAAATAAAATTAAAATAATTCGTGTTTTCTACCTTTAAAAGTTATTATTTTTATTCTTATTTTATAATGCATCACAATTTTTGTGATCATTTTTGAAGAACCAATAAATTTTTCTTTTTAGAAATTATTTGTAGGGTAGCGTAGCTATTAATTTGCAACCACAATAAAAACGACGGTGGGGTAGAAATTGCTAGTCCTTGCTACCACCTAATGACGCTTATGAACACAAATAATATGCAATGTGCCATTAGTAGTTGGTTTTTAAAAAAAATACGCGTATATTATTATAATTATTATAATTTTTTAGTTTTCTATTTATTTTATACGTATTGTATAATTTTATATTTAAGTTGTATTTATTTATGTAGATTGTGACGTCAGATTTATTTATATATATAAACAAAAAAACGACATTTAAAATACGCGACGGATTTCACTGGGATAATATTGTAGAAAAAAAATGATCCGTGAAATATAATAATTAAATCACACATCTATAAACATATTTATTTGTGACACTAGAGTTTTTGTTTCGTTTATGAAACAATTCTAATTTATATAGTTCATTATATTATGACATAGGTGTTTAGGTAACGATTAACGATAGGAAATCCTTTTTCTGAGCCGAAACATTTCATTTGTAAATATTATAAAACGTACGTGTATTATTATTATTATTATTATTATTTATAATTTATATATATATATATATATATATATATATATATATATATATATAATAAATTAATTAATTATAATTAATAACAAATATGAAAAGAATTGAAAATATATATGTATTAACTGGGAGAATAAAAGAAATAAATTGAAAAATTAAATAAATACAATTTTTCTTATATACCTAATTATTACGGTGCAGTGTTAACACTTTGTTTTAAACAATTAATGCCCAAATAACGAATTAACGTTTCAGACATGATAACAATTCGTTAAGACATACGATTTCTCAATGAGAAATCGTTTCTCAATTCGATGTGTACTACACATTGTTTACTATTCTAGAAATATTTCTATAAAAATTAATTTTATACTCAATTTATGTATTAACCGCATACGTAAGGTATAATAATTTTGTTCTCTTAACGTTAATAAATTGTACTTCTCGTATAAAATTTGAATATCAATGATAGTTTCGAAACGATAATAATAATTAAAATATGTAATATAATAAACCGATAAAAGGCAAAAGAAAAAAAAATGCAAAAAATCTTTCGGGCTTGGCCGGGATTTGAACCCGGGACCTCTCGCACCCTAAGCGAGAATCATACCCCTAGACCACCAAGCCTCGTTGGCAATGGATGCTGAATTACTTCTTTTAATAACGTTCCATCTCTTTAATAATTCAATATTAACTACATCTATTGCGCTTCACATTCTTCGGTCGATTTCGGACACTTTCGAACTAGAGGAATTGAAACAGGACGTATATATAATACACTTTTACACTATCTATAATGGAAAAGTGGTAAATTAAATTTTTTATTTTTTTTCCTAACAATATTTGATGATTAACAGGTAACTCGTTATTAGATATTCTTCAAATAGTCATCAAGCCTCCCGTTCTTTTTATGGTTTTACAGTGGGTATTGTACAATATTAAATTTATTCCATTATCGATTAATATTATTCACAATCAGTAGGAGGTAGGTGGTACATAGTGCTCATACAGGTTACACGTCCATAACGTTGAAATTGTAAAACGCGTGAAAGAAAAACAAAACGAATTCGCCCGTGTTCATCCTTAAAATATTACGCTAGAGAAATTTCTGATAAATGTATAATTTTAAATAGATTTGTTTGTGTTTAGAACGACGACAAATTATAAATAACAAAACAAGCGTAGGTGAATGTGTAATAAAAATAAAATAATATTGAATATTGATAACAACCAGTCGATAGTTACATTGAAGAACAATTTTGCGTATTCTGTGTCCCACGTCCATATTCATATCCACACACAGGAGACAGGACATTCGTAAAGTCAGGTTTAGGTACCATGTGCAGTTGGCCCATGCGTGGAATATAATTTGGGGAGGCACCAAAAATATAAATAAACAGGACAAAAATGACGTTTTGCTTGTTAAACAATATTTAATTTTGTCTGTATGGTACCTACCTAAAATATACTATTTTTTTATTTAATACGCTTAAATATAAAAACGATCAAAACGGATAATTATATAATATCATATTTTGGAATTACGTGACACAAGAATTGTACTACATATGGTTATGTACAGGTGTGCATACAACAAATGCGCTGTATATTATTAAGTTTTTATTTAAAAAAAAAAAGAAATCGCCGGTATGTTATCGAACGATTCGCGAAAAAAAGATGAAATAAATAAATATTAGTTTTAATTTTGGTATGTTTTGTCGGTGGAGGTTTATTTTTTCCCTCCACTGCAGACGACCAGAAAACCATTGAAATTACTATTGCAACATTAATGAACATAATATCGTTAAAATATAGAAAATAAAAAAGATAAATTACTCAATAACTCGTCAACTTATTTTTAAATAATTATTATAACTGTTATAATTTTCGAAAACGATTAAAAAAAAAAAAAACATTAATTTTAATTTTATTTGTTATGATAATAAACTCATTCTTAAAATTTGATTTCTATAAACTCAGTCACAAAAAAATAACGTATCTATTACTACATAACATTCAGACACTCCTCAGCTCATAGTTTACTCTCAGTAGAGGAATTGATGGGTGCATCACTGTTTACAAGTCACCTCTTTAGTGTAAATGTATACGTTTAAGGTAAAATAAGGCACTTTATTACCAGTGGCGTATTTAAGAGGGCTTGTGTTCCTCTCTTTCGTTGTATTTGTATTAAATAATAATTTACATTTTTTGAATGTTTATTAATTTAATACCGATTAGTAATTGTAATTATTAAATTCAAATTACAAATATTAATACAATATGTGAAATAACTTTGAAATAATTAAATTAAATTTCGTTTATTTGAAATACATATTTTGTTTTATCGTAATTAACTTCGCAATGATTTAAAATGGTACCCATTTTAAATTTTGTTGGTGCCTCTTCGTATCCCGTTCTAGACATTTCTAAATTGCGCTACACACATGGTACTCGCTACAATTTCCACACACAAATGTTTAACGTTATAATAAATATTTATAGGTAAGTCTAATACAGCGCTAAATTATAGCGGTTTTCAAACTCCAGAATATTGCATAGTATACCCGCCGAAAACCTTTCGGAATAAATCATTTTGCGGATGCAAATCCTTGGTTTTTATCCACGACATAAAAATAAATATATTTGTTTTTATTTCGAAATATTATAGCAATAACATTAGGTACGCGTGCACGTATATAACACCGAATTGTTATAGAAATAGATTATAATTATTTGTTATTCCAAAAAAATTTGCTATACTGAAACTTCCATAATATACCTAATTTAACTGTAAAATTATTTTTCCGTCAATATTGACCCGCACGCGGATATTACACGGCTCGTATGAGAATGTCATGACATTATATAAATTATATAATTAATTTATCGTGTATTCGTGCATAATAATTTATCAATGATAAAATGTTCACCATTCCTCACAAAAAAAAAAATATATATATATCTAATACAATCCGGTACAAAACGAATTAGAATATTTTGAAAATAAAGGAGAAAATTATTTTTTAACGTAATGTGAAATAATTTTGCGCATACCATCATAACATACTCGTTGAAAAAAATTTTAAGCTCCGCGTGTATCGAGCTATGTTATAAGTATGGTGACTGAGTCCCTTTGCCATTCCCCTCCACTTCAAACCTTGTTTTGTATTACATTTCGAGTAGATTTTTCCATTCTTAAAAATATACCGGGAACAAAACGAAATTATATTGAAAAACGGAACTGCGTCGAAAAAGTACACATTTAAAGTACAAATTTAAAAGTTCTTTGATTTGCTCGAAGCAAAAATAAATAAAAATCCAATATATATATATATATTACAGGTAAAAATGCAGCGACTAAAATTGTGTATACACGATCATCACTCCTATGTAAATAAGCGTGTGAATTATGTAAAAAAAAATATGGTGTTATTATAAAATTTCCCAGCGATTGATTGTATAAACGAATAAAATTGAATTTATTTATATATAAATATAAAATAATAACACGGTACATATTTTAAATAAAAAAAAATCGCATAAATTGATGAGAAGATAAACTTTAATTGATAGACAATAGATGCTCGTGCTAAAGCTTTATACAAGACCCGAACTAAATAATTAACGACATAATCGTGTACTTTAGCTCACAGTGTTTTGCCAACTTAAATAAAACGCAACTAAAGAACCATAATGTTGACGATTCGCTGAAATCGTATCGTTACAGTGCGAAAAAAAATAGATATAATTTTAATCCCTGAAAAGCTAGGCAAGCTGAGTTAATATTTCTGCAAAATTTACTATATAAAATATGTTAGATTATTGGATCCTTTGCGCTATAGCGTTTATAGCGTTTTTTGTATAGGCATTATTATATTGTTGTTATAATATTTATTTTAACAAATAATTTACGCTTCGTGGAGGAGAAAGGCGCAAAATAAGTGTCTTTAAGTGATGATATTAGTAATTTTGTGATCGAAATTGTTTGGAAATAATTCTAAAAACTTGTTAGATAATTCGTTTAGACAAATAATATACTAGGACGATCGCTTTTATTTTTACCTCAATATTTCTTAAATCTTATTTCTAAATTACGCTCTCCCTGGTAGATGGGATAATTCGCCTCATAGTCAATGTATATATCGTATTAAATGTTTACCGCACATAACACGTGGATATATTCAAAATACGTCGATTTAAAATATTATAATATATTCCAGAGTATTGTAGTATTTACAGCTGACGAAAGCACAAAATGCTATATGCGTGTAGTTATTTGACGATCTGTAACCATAAGCTCGTCATTGAAACAAATCACGTATTTTCTATTTTGAGCAATAATATAGCTTCTCAAAAGAATGTATATATATATTATAATATTGTTGTCGGACATAAAAACGAATAAGTAGATGGATATTGCTTACTACGCAAAATGCAAATACAGAAAACGGTACTCTACAAATACATATACCTAATTATGTCACTGTCGATTTCTTTTAATATAATCGTATATTTATTAGTTATAAGCCATATGTAAGAATTGTTATTTTAGACATTACGCGTATGAAACAATTAAAAAATTAAAAAGTTAATTCTCGGAAAACTACATTTTAACCATATTTATTTTCATGCTAAAGAACGTTTGCCTCATTGTTTTTAAACTGGAATATTATTGGAATTTAAATATTACACCGACTAATAAATAATGACATTTTAATAGTAAATTATTAGTAGATTATTATTATAATTATTAGTCAACTATTATAATTATTTTACATTATTATATTTTATTTAATTCACTATGTCAATAGTGTGTGTTGCGAACAATCCTTACAATTTTTAATTTTTTTTTTTTTTAAATTATGTTCATTGTACGATAATAATGTGATAATTATATATTTTAAAACGTCAGTATCGTATTCTATTTTGTAATATATAAATTGTTACATAATATTTAATAAAATCAAATAACAAAATGATGTATATAATATTATACGAGTATAGTAGTCGTACGGATATCACAATGTATTATTCTAAAATAATACATATTTTGATTTTATGCTTGACCTATTTTATATGCGTGTATTATTATATTGACATTTCATAACACCGTGTGCACTACATAAAAGTTGTGAGGTAAATCGGAAAGAAAATTGAAAAAATCTAATATGATATATACTTACGTATTGGCCTTCCATGTCGAGAAACATACAGTTTTCTGGTCTAAAAAAATAAACACCGTTTAAAATTAAATAAAAGTAATTCGATTTACTTACAGATGGATAATTTTAACGTTACTCGCGTTAATTTAGCTAATAAGATTTAAAATAATATATGTTAATATTTATATCGCATAAAAGTCATTATTATTAAAATAATTGCGATAAATAGATATTAAATGTACGTAAAAAATAATTTAAAGTAAAACGTCATCGATAATTTATAAAATTTCATAAAATCTATTTCGAAATACAAATATCGCATTAGGTATAAAACTATAAAACATAAAAAAAAATCATCGAAATAACTTAATATTGTATTTATACGAACTATGTTTTTGTTTTTTATTATAAACAATTTATTAATAACGAATTTATCAAGTTATATAAATAAGAGTAAGTAATTTTCCAAAGATAATTGATTAATTAAAAATTATTATTTCTTACATTTTTTTTAATAAAATCCGAAGCGTATTTGAAAACATTTTCGGTTGAAAAACCAAAAAAACTCTATTCATCGGCCTAACCGATGGAATATTCTCTCCTGTAATGGAAAAAAAAATATAATATTGAGATTTTATACACTATGGTGGTTTGCGGCGCGTGTGTGTTTTTTTAATGTTAGAATTGACTAATTTATTAGAAAATGGTCAGGTAGGATACTATGCAGGTCAAACGCTTATTTTAGTGTTATAAATCATAAAAATTTATGTTCAAACGTTATACAATACAACGTGTCCTCGGGTTACGAATATTTAAATAATTATTTTTGTAAATAATTTATTTATTTCAGGTGAATTGTGTCTTAACAATAGCTACAATAAATGTAATATTAAATTTATTACTGAAAACACAATTCGAATATTTTTGCCCTACAATGATTAAAATTTCATTTGTATATGAGGAATCATATTTAAATTATATATAAACATTCACTTATATAATAAAAATGAAGAATTTGTTTGTTCGAACGCCTTTATGGTTGTAAATACTAATCGGATTTAAATGTTTTTTTTTCGAATTTGATATTCCAATTTTTAAGAAAAGTTATATGCTATTTAACATTACGCTAAAACCCGAAGGAGCCGAATAAAAAGAAAAAAGATTCAGGAAGATTGTTAGGTGAAGATGAAGGGTAATAGCCCACGAGCAAGCGATTCGACGTGGTTGGTCGGGGGTCGGAAAATGTCCATAACGTCAGTTAATGATGAAATAAGTTTTAAAAATCGATAAAGTTTTAATTGTCAATTATGAATCCATACGTGTTACCTTTACTGAGTTAAAAGTGTGGGAATCATAAAGAAAAGGAAGTGTAGAGGTTTACTTTAAAAGTGGATTGGAATCATTAGACAGGTAGTTGTGATAAATAAATTAACACAAATGTTTATTTTCTATTAAAAATCGTTGTATGTTTGTATAACAAAATTGTATTATAAAAGTAATATTGTTATTATATATATATTTTTTTTTCATAGGCAATTTATGAAATAAATGAATAAAAATTTGAATGTGAATTAAAAGAAAATAATTTGCAAAATATAATTAGTGTGCGAAAAACAAAAGAAGAATTAAAATTAAACATAAATCGAATTGAACCAAATTTCAATTATATAAGATGTGATATTTTTCTACGACTGTGGAGTGCACGGGAACAGCTCATATAGCCTAACATATTAATAATAATAATAATAATAAATTTTTGTTAATTTGAATAACAATAGGTTTGAAAATTTGTTTCGACATTTTCGATATTATGAAATAAATAAAAATGTATATAAATAAAATTCGATGATTACCCCGAAATTAAATACAAACGTGATATATTATTATTACTAAATATGAAAAAAGGCACAGAGACGTTGATCCCTTAATTCTCCTTTTTGGCTATGCCACCGGACCTACACGTTTAACGTAAAGTCGTTTGTACAAAACGTAAAATCCCTATATAAATATTTACGCGTAGAATTATGAATCGTTATTTATATAATAATAGTAATTAAATTGTTGACAAGCTGAGAAATTCCTTAATTCCGATTCCGGAGGAAAATTGATATATATATATATATTTTTTTTTTTTCGCATTCCAAGAACAAACAGTGTCACACATTGTATTCGTTTTTCGCACTCAACCGA
The DNA here is from genome assembly GCA_032441825.1 of Chaetogeoica ovagalla. Classification (NCBI taxonomy): domain Eukaryota; kingdom Metazoa; phylum Arthropoda; class Insecta; order Hemiptera; family Aphididae; genus Chaetogeoica; species Chaetogeoica ovagalla. Next base: position 9,983,923 of record CM063723.1, read on the forward strand.
ATTTCAAGTACTTAACGGGATATTTTAATAATATTCTCGGGAAGAAAATAAGAAAAAAATTCGACGGGTTTTGAATTGGGTATTCGGTATGTGCGCGCGAGAGAATATTCGCTCCGACCGTTCTCGGTGCTGTCATTAAAAAACAAAACACGCGAGAAATTCCTTTATAAAGATTAAACGTATACACCACAGATATATTTTCGAAGAATCGCCCTCGTCGCCGGCATTTCACGTTTTCGTGTATTTCACGCATTTTTTTTTTTTTTTGTTTTACAGCCGGGCATCATCACCTCCACTTTCCGTGTCTACTTGCCATAGTGTATCATCACGAGGATTGACGACTGGCGAGCGTAAGAATTCGGACGCTCGTTTCGCGGAAAATTTCTCTTTCGCCATCGTCGAAATTCTTTGTTCCCGCGTATGTCCTCCTGTCCGCGACGATTTTGTCGTCGCAACGACTTGCCGGCGGAACGCACGAGCCCGGGTTAGGTCCGATTCCCGTCTCCCGCTCTCGATCCCTTCGCCCGTCCAGTCCTAACCGGACGCCTCCCCCCCTCGCGACGGGATTTGTTGAAATCCTGCAGGATTGCGTCTCCGCTCTGCGCGCAAAGGTTAAAACAAAATTGTGTAATTTTCCACAGTCGAGTACGGACGAACGAGATGAGAACCCCCTGGAAAACAACAGGTTTTTCTGCACGAGAGTAAAAATAAAATATTCCAATGGGATTCGAAATCGTTACACGGCAATAGCTATTCTTCGCCTTCTTCTATCTTTCACGGATATATGTATTATATGCGCGCGCGCGTATTTCAATTTAATATTCGTTTTTTTTCTTCTGTTCACTTACAAAATACGTTTTCCTTTTCCTCATTTTTCGTTTTATGGTAAACGCTTTTTCGTATATACCTGCTATTCACTAGCTATCCGATTTTCACACGCGATACCGTGTTTTCCCCGTATAATATTTATACATTCTATGTATGCAGTTAAGCGTAAGATGAGAAGAAAAAACATACCAAGAAAATGATACAAAAAACATAACAGGTAAAACACTCGCTCAACTCGTGCATCCGATTTTCGCGAAATATAATTGTTTATTCGTTTATTTCGCAGTGATGCTAAAAAATAAATAGTAATTATGATGATGATGATGATAATAATAATAATAATAATAATAATAATAATAATAATAATGAAAAAACGCGAATCGTTTATACATTTGGACATTTGCACGAATTTCAATAATTTCCGATTTATTATACGAAAATTGTTGAAATTGAACGAAAATGTGAATGTTTTATGCGTACCTATACATACAAATATGAGGTTTATCATATGATATTCTTACAAGTTTTAAAAATCTTAATTCAAAATTTTCTTTTCTCCAGGCGTTAATACGTTTTTAAAAAAATCATTTTCATTCTTATTTAAATTCATAATACAGTTTTGATATTCTAGAATTTAATTATTATATATATATATATAAACTTTTGTACGTATTTTAGGAATTGCGAGAAAATTGATTTATAATAAAAATACATATGTTATAAAATTATTTAATTAGTGATAATTTTATCGTCTTAACGTATAAATGAATATCTGACCTTTTTAGACTCTTTGTACTGGACACTTTTGTATGTGCGTAGTTTTTTAATATATGGATGAATTTTCTAAATTGATTGTAAACTTATAAGATGATAGAGATAGCAACAACTTAACATATTCATCTATACTTGAAATAAGTCAAATTACATTTAAAATAAAAGAAACTTTTTAATTCGTATAAAACTTTTGTTCATTAACATAACGCGCAAAATATTTGTAAAATTTTTTTTTTTTAATTTCTTAAACTCTATTTTCATAACAAAATAGCAGGCCGTTAACTCTTGATTCGATGAATCAATCTTGTCAAATATTTATTCTTCGTAAATTAATCGAAAAATTTTCCTCTCTATATACAGACGGATTAGACATATATTTGAATAACTGAGAATCCAAATTGGTTTTCAGCTTAGAAAACAAACACGCGTTTATATGGAACACGTATACAGGAAAGTATTAAAACACATTTCATTGTTACACGAATTGGATTAAACACGCCCGATTTTTATTGTTAACTCGTATAATACTGGAAATACTCCGGGTAAACAATTATTGAAATTTTTAATATTACGTTCATCTTTTTTTTTTTTTTCTGCGTCTAAAAACAATTCTGCTCGATTATTTATATTCGTTTTCTTGTCAACATATTTGAATATCTTAATTGAATATTTGAATACGGGCTCCTAAACCGCCGGGCCTCCGGTAAAATCCGCCAGACTAACACTAGTCATATATTGTAGACTGCGTATTATTATAATAACGGTTTGAAACAGAACATTTTGCGAAACTGAAATATTTTCGTTATATAATATTTTAATAATATTCGATTGGTTTGAAAATATTATAAAAAAATTTAATTTTTTACTTTTCAAGTGTTTAACATTCGACTAAATAATATTAATAAATGTTTCGAGGAAAGCGTAAATAATGTCACAGAACGTTAAACTCACAATGTTAAAACGAAACGACTAACAAAAATTGATGACATTTAAGGCGTATAATGTAAAAAAATACGGTCGTTAATTTTACAGAATTTGTAAAAGCGATATTACGACGCCCTACGTTTCGTGAGATAGAATATTTACTCAATGTAGTAGACTGTAATGTCGACCTCGCTAATACAATACTATTATTTTGTGTCATTTGAAAATAATGTTGGATTTCGTTCTTTTGGTTTTTTTTACTCTGCAAAAAAAAAATAGTTGAAAAAAGATTATCTAGTCAAATGTCACATGTACACGAACGTTAATACTTTTGTGCGTATTCAATGTACTTTAATCTTATATTTTTTTTATATATAAAATATTCAAATATTGTCTTTTAATAACGTTTTTCCCGATTTGTATTCGTTTTGTAAATCAATACTTGAAGTTTATTATCTCTTTTTTGACATTTTCACGATGGTTTTTTACAAAAAAATTTAGTTTTTTTTTTAAATCGATAAAACTAACGAAAATATGCAATACGTTAGCATTCGCGTTTCAAATATTTTCATTTCAAAATGTATGATAATTATTTCGTGTAAAATTTCGTGTAATTCGAATTAATCATACGGAAATAAAAATACGGCACCGAAATAAAATATGATGGCTTTTAATTTTTTCCATTAAATAGGCGCGCCTATTCAGTGCCACACAGCGAATTATAATTTTTTAATAAATGCATCGTATTATAAACGGCGTAATAAATAAAGTGGAAACTAATGTTGCGCCGTTTTTCAAAATTAATTTTATTCATTGTATAATTTTATGCTCAAAACACGGGAACTATAATAGTATGTCAAGTACTTGTGATCCTTTTTATATTGAATAATTTTTTTATATTGAAAATTTGAAAATATGAAGTTTCGTCGAACAATATAATATTATAGTGCACTTCTGTGACTAATAGACATTTGAAACCAATTCCCATTCAAATACTTGCAACAATCGTGTGAAATTTGAATTACGTAGCCAAGAATCGTGTATGTAGTTATTTTCCACAATTATATCGATTAAATATTAAATTTCACTCAATTACAGTCCCAATGTTCATATAGATTTTTCTGTAGAAAAATACGAATATTTACACTTATTTTATATTTGTCGAATACATTGTACATTTTTATTTTTCATTTATATACGTTATAAAAGTTATGATATTATTATTATCAATTTTTTTTCTTCTTGTACATACCTTTGATTGCATGCATTCATCTGTTCATTTTTATATGAATTTAGTGTGTATAAATATGAATACGCTGTCGAAAAATAACTAACGTTTTCAATAGAATATTTGTAGATACAATGTACACAAACACGTACACAATATTATAAACGCGTAGTTTTATTTCACAATAATAACGGTAATTTTT